>SWDC01000151.1:1200000-1800000 GCA_004919715.1 Linderniella brevidens
AAGTAAGGATCCTTCCTACACATAGAGACGAATTCGAAAGAAAGCATTCGTTCATCGTTTTTCAGACCAAAAAAAAAAAGAAGATTATTACGGTAATAAGGAGAGATTCGAATCGTTTCATTACCTACGATATCGGTGCTCGAGACGCCCTCGGTGCGTTTAATTTGCTTGTACCGCCCAACTTTCTTCGCCAGAGCATAAGCATCGGTGCCATCGGGAAGAAGACAAGGGTCGTCCCCGTGGATGATGTAATCGATCTTGTGCTCGTTGAAAAGCCTATGCATGAACTCCTCGGTGATTTCGTAAGGAGCATTCGGTATCACTTCATCAACCCACTTCAATCCGCTCACGAGGGCTAGTCTGATAAACCCGAAAAAAAAAAGAAAAGAAAAAACATCCCATTACTCCATAAATTTTCAATTTAACTTTTAAGGGCGAATGCCATTTTTAGTCCCCAATGTTCGGGGAATGAGCGGTTCTCGTCCCCCGTTTTTCGAGATGTAACTTTCAGTCCCCACTGTTACCGATTATTCTGGCTCTTTTGGGTCCACATCTTAATTTAACCGTTAGTTTGGACAGAATTACGGGCTGGGCCAATGAATATTACGGGTCGGGCCAAAAACGCCCATTTCTCCCAAACACTGGGGGGGGGGGAGGGGGGGGGACCAAAAACGGCCTTCATGGACCCATTTCAATCCACTCACAAAGGGCTAATCCGATAAACCCGAAAAGAACAAAACAAAAGAAAAAAAACCCAATAAATTTTCGCAAAAAAGATTGAATTTTTAAACCATCATTACCTCTCTTGCATGGATAAAACGGGCGGGCCCTTGTTGGCAACGATCTCCTCATCGCTTACAACTCCAACAATCAACTCGTCTCCCAATGCTTTCGCCTGCCTCAGAGCATTCGCGTGCCCGTAGTGCATGAGATCGAAGCAGCCGTCCATGTAAACGCGAATTCTCTTCTTAGATTGTTTTTTCTTGTTTAGAGCGATCAATTGAGGCATCGTTGGGACCGAAATCATACCGAAGAAACTACCGGAGACGCTGAGTAACGCGCACGTGAGCATAATACCGCCCACGAGATGCGGGCAGTAATGAACGCCGTCTCTTATCCAATTGCTGCTTTCGAATTCCATTTGATTTTGGGGAAAGAAAAAAAGAGAGGCCCTTTCGAAAAGGGCTTTGCGATTTCGATGTGAGAGGAGACACAAACCCTGAAATCGAAAACCAGATTTATCATCTTTAGCACAACATAGTATGAAATTCAAGAATGAGACACATAAGATCTGGGTGTAAGAACCCTAAATCAAACTACAAGTTTAGCAGAAACACTCGATTGAATTCGAATCAACGAATCTAAAGCATGAACAATGTCAACAAAGAGTAAATGCTTTTTTTTTCTTTTTGTGAATCGCCTTAATCAACACACAGATGAAAGCAAATCAAAGAGAGAGATCTAGGGTTCATCAAGAATCGAAATTACACACGATTCTCCGATCAAATCTACCTGAGCCGACGAATTCAAGATGCGTCGCTTTCAAGAAAAAAAAATCAAACGAGTTGTAAATAGTTCGACGACCCTTTTCTATAATCTAACACAGCTGCGAATTCCGCAAATGGGTGGTCCTGATTCTTCATCAGATGGGTTGATTCATAGTTTACGAGAGAATCTTCTTACCTTTTCTTTTTCTTTATAGGTTGGTGCCTGCGTCTCCTCCTTTTTCTTCTTTTTCTTTTTTCTTTTTTCAATGTATCTCTGATTCGGATTTTGGGTTGCTGTGTACAAAAAATATCAGCGGTGTGAAATGACGAAAGATGAGATCTTTTGTGTCGAAATGAGGAGATGAGTGAAAAAGAAGGCTTAGAAAGGTCAGGCGTATATATTATGGATTGTTAAAGGAATTATTATTAATTTAATACTATTTTAATTTTATAATTAATAACTAAGACTCCAAAAATGTTCTATCCTCCGTTTCTTCTATTGCCATTTGCCCAAACTTAGGATCCTAACGTCGTGATTCGTGAGTCATGTGCGATGTAAGAATGTGATCTGTTCGATGTTGACGTGTACTTTGAATTCTTGATTTCAACTTTATTTTTCGTGGCGGAAAAAGGATGATGCCTTTTTTTATTTCACAATAAAAAAATATATTGCATGTTTTACTTAATATTTCATGTATGAGGATTGGGTTAATTTTCTCTTCGTAATGAGGTTGCAATCTCGATTCTGCTTGATCACCTTGACTACCGATGTTATGTGATTTGGGACGGTACACAAAAAGTACGATTCGATTAATCTTACTGAAAGTTAGAGTCATTATGATTGAGTTTAAGTTGATCCTCCCCTTAGCGGTAATTGTTAAATTTGGGTTATCGGGGCCCGCACATATGCGCCACAAGGAGGAGGGAGAAACCGTATAAGCTTGATGTGATTCCTTCCTAAAATCAATTGTGATATGAGGAGTTACACATCATCTTATATACCGGTTAATATTTTTTGTCGTAATCGATGTGGGACATTTGCACATATGTGATATTCTTCACAGTAATGAGTTCAGATTAATTGAAAAAAAAATTGAAATATTTCATAGCTTATCTTCTTTCATCCATTCTTGGAAGAGATGCCTTGTAACAGAACGAGACTGCGTGGTAATTTTATCTTAGTTCACCCCTTAACTCTGAACCGACCGACTTAGTTAGCCAAAGAACCTTTTAAACGACGCGTTTTACCTCTTACGCTCAGAGAAAGGTCAAGGTTGTCGTTAAGCGTACGACACGACATCGTTTAGTGACTTAAAATGTTTGAATACATTCGAGCTAGGATAGGCCCAAAGTTACCATTCTTACAAGAAGCCCATCTTATATTCGGTTCAAATATATATATATATATATATATATATATATACATACTATATTCTTTTTAGTGTAAATTATGCAATACCCCACCGTGGTTATACTGAAATGCATTACCCTATGATTTGTTTATTGCGCAAAACTCTCTTGTACTTTCTAAAACTTAGCATTGTATTCTCGATTTTTAAAACTTAGCACAATAGTCCATCTGTTGTTGAAAACTTAGCACCGTATCCCATGTGTTTCTAAAACATAGCACAGTACCCTACAATTATTAGGTGAAAATGACAAAGGAGTGATTTTACGCTATTTCTGAACCATAATGCTTATTTTTCAAATCATAGGCCTCTTTTTAACGCACGTGGCTATAAAGAAAATAAGATCTTTATATATAAAAGTCCCACAGTTTACGCAGTCACTTTCTCAACACATGACCGGACGTTATTAATCTCGAAATAAACCCAATAAAAATAACAATTCTTATTTATGTCCACTTAAATTTAAAATAATCCGCAGAAAATATCCCAAACTTTCAAATATCACGCGACGCTGCACTCCGGGGGAAACCCTTGAGGAAACCTCTTCGCATCGGTGCAGTAATTATAAACCATGTAGTTCTTCCGCACCCACTTAATCCTCTCTTGTCCCGCCGTGTCCAGAGACTGCGAGAACCAAGAATTATTTCCCCTCGAACACGACGAGCCGCCGCCGCATGCCAACGAGTCGAACCCCGCGAACGAGGCCGTGAAGGGTGCCTGCGACCAGTCCGTCTTCACGAGCCCGCCCCGAGTGGCCCAGTCGTCCGCGTTCCACAGGCTCCCGTAGATCCACATGGGCTGGTTCTTCGGGTAGCCCACGCCCCGGGACTCGAGGTTCTTGAACTGTCTTATAGGCGTACCGTCCACCGAGAATCTGCATGTGATATATAATAATGTTGGAAATAAATTGTATAAAATTTAAAATATGATACACTGTCTTCTAAGTTTAAGCGAATGAAGTGGTCATTTAACATGGGATCTGAGCGACAATAGAGGTAACGGGTACGAATCCTCACCCACCAATTTAAGAAAAATTACACGTGTGTGGCTAAATATGAAAGAAATCAGCCTAAACGTGATGAGTCATGTTTTGGAAAATAACATATATAAATTTAAAAGAAATTTAGGTGGGAGTGGTCCATTTCACATGGTATTAGATCTCGGACACAAGAGGTCATGGGTATGAATCCTCACGACCTCCCCATTTATGAAAATTTTACGTCTAATGCTGGATAAGAAAAATATCAGCCGGATGTTAAAAATAAAATATTTTTAAAACGTGGAGTGTATTATGCCTTAAATAATACTTACATGATGCTATGAGGATTCCATAGGATGGAGTAGGTGTGGAAATCCTTCGTGGGATCGAACCATAAATAGAACTGTTGTTCCTTATCGCCTTTTCCCTGCGCAAAAACGTTCGTGTGGAGCACGTAAGGCTGCCCGCTGAGGTTCCCGAGGAACTCGAAGTCGATCTCGTCGTGTGTGGGCCCGACCGAAGACAACTGCACATGCGTAGTAAAGCGTAATAAAACAATCAAAAATCGTAATAAAAATAATCGACGAATAATTACTTATTTATAATGTCTCAATAATCGCTTACGTAGTATGTTGTGACTGTGCCGGCGGAATTACCGGGTACGAGCTTTATCTTCATGTCGATCTTTCCGAACATGTACTGATTCTTGGAACGAAATCCCGAGCCCGAGGCCTTGTCTAGGGACAAAGCGAGGAGCTGCCCGTTGTTGAGTATCTTCCCGCGGCCTTCGCCCCACGTAATATCGAATTCTTGATTGAAATTGCGGGCTCCCAACGAGCCCGCAACGAGGCCCGATAGTGCTATGATGATATGGAGAAGATGAGTCACCTTCATGTTTTTCTTCTTTTGCTAATGGTATGTATATATTTGTTTGAGAGAGATTTGTGAAGCAATGGTTTTTTTTTTTTTCTTGGTGGTGCTTTTTGCATTAATATTACGAGGTCTTATATAGGGGAGAGGTGCTAGAGAGTGGACCCATATACATGCATGGCGGTAATTGATCATTCACTTGACTAAGATTATTATTAGTAATTAATATCGTAATTGTTTGGTACAAAAGTATTAGACTACATACGTATTTAAGACCAATCATGTATGTGAAAAGGATGCATGCGTGTGTTTGGAAAGATGGACCATATGTACAGCTAATTGCATACTTATGTGATGACGTGAGAGTCCTCTCGATTTTTATATGCATGGAACCCATGATAGAATTATTACTTGGAATTTAGTGTTTTATTTAATTTTCTTATTTGTTTTTTTTTTTAGTTTTATGGTGGATGGGAGAGGAGGTTTGTTTTATTCCTTTTTCATAATTATTATTATTAAGTTAAAGTATCGATGTATTTTGCTCTTGTCGTCTGTGTGACAGCTGGCTTCGATGTTAACTATCTTCCTTACTATTTAATGTAATATATACATATATATATATATATATATATATATATAGATTAATGAGGGCTGGGTGGGTTGAGCTTTATAGACCGCGGAAGAAGATATATTCTTGCAGCTGGATGTTATTGGATTCTAACAAATTTGAAATAATGGTACTACTACGAAGTATCTGAAATGTGACGTGGAATATAAATATATATATATACATGTGTGTGCTCGCCATTTAATTAAAATCTTCCATATCAAGTCTCAAAGAATTAATGAGTCGAGCCCATATTATGAGTTCTAACATAGGTGGTTGAGAAGATTTATTTCCAATTCTAATGATAATAATGTAAAAATAAAATTTCACATTTTTCAAACCGAAAAGTACTCGTCAGACGTTATGTGATGGAGGTTCTAAAGTAGGTGGAAGCTCGAACAGTATCAAAACAGATATGATAAAAAGTCAATTTCTTCAATAAATAACGAAATTTTAAGTAAAATAAGGACATTTCAACTTCTGGTCTGATAGTTTCAACTGATCCAACTGGACACCAATAGTTGGCATTTTTCATGAATTATTAGTAGTTTCTATTGGGTGACTGATCTGATTAAATATGATCGTGACAAGTATTGAAAGAGATCAAAATTAATCAATAATTGCTGGAATAATTATTTCGAGTTTATCCCTAATCCCTATGAGGATAAGGATTCAAGTCCATCAAAAGAGTCATTAGGATAAGTTGTCTATTTGTAATCAAAAGAATGCATAATATGGAAATTTAAAAAAAAAAATCCAAATGATTTAGTGGTCAAAATCGAGGACTCGATGTCTTGAAAATGTATCAAGACCGATTTTTTTCTAGAATAAGCCTGAACTATTCTAGTATGAATTACATGATTGATGTAATTTACAGACTGTAATAACCTCGAGGTTTACTTGGTCTCCATGTCAAAGATCCTCAAAATAAATCTTGAAAAAAATTCCACTTGATAAGTCTTGCATGGGGATATATATTCTTGGTGTCACATCCAATTGTCAATTTTATCCTTGAATTACAATTTAATCCTTCAAATTCATGATTATTCTAATCATACGTCATAAAAAATTTCTTTTATATACCTCGCAAAATTCCTTAGTTAAAATTGAATTATTATCACATGTTAAACATTTTAAATTATAAAAGACTCTTCAAGTATCAAATAAACTATATATATTTGTATATTAGAGCGCATAGATTATGCTTGACATACTAGTTTATATAACAATAGTGATTAGACATATCCTTAATCTTAGTGAGTTTCATAAATAAGAGTTTTGTGTTGTAAGCAGTTAGTATATATATATATATATATATATATATATATATTTGAATAATAATAACACTAAATCATTGTGTCAATATTGGGCTACGAATACTGACCGAAATACACTCGGCCCAATCCACGCAAAAGCCCAACTTGATAATACGCAAACCGGCCTCATAACGTCACCACCGACCTACATGGCGGCCGCCGATGACGTGGACGAGGACCTTCTCAATGCCACGTAGGACGCCAGGCCCCAGGAGCTCGAGAGGGTTTCTCGGCCCGGTCTTATCTCCCGTTGCAGCGAATTCGGGCACTATTGGAGCCCGCGGGCCTTCCACGTGGCCGTCGCCCAATGTGTTAGTTTAATTAGTTTTATCTACCTTTGAAATGTACGGACGAGCTTTGGATTCATCTGAAAGCGTTAGTTACAACGAGAAAACTCGATTCCATCGAGAAGGAAAAAGACAGAAGAAGGCATTAAATAAACGCTGTCGTGCAAGCCGTGCTCGAACAATATGGACCATTTATAAGATTATCTGTCTTAATGGAAATAAAATAATAGCGTAATGGCTATTTTAATTATATATATCATAGTCGTAGTTAAATTTAAATAAAAATATGCCCCGCATTATAGAACATGGCGGGCATAGAACAACGTCACGTGGCCTACTTGCTCGTCTAAGTACATTCTAAGTCTCAAATTAAATCATATGAAACAACTCAGCAATATTCCCATAAACATATCACACACTGCACTGTGTGTGGCAGTTTTTTTTTTTTTTCAATATTATCTCCGCTTAATCCGATATGAGCTCACACCACATAATTCGAAGATGAAAGTAATTTCCCAAGATTATGTGAATTAGTTGGTCTCACTCCGCATCTAACTCATAATTCAAAGTCACTAGCAGAAATCGAACCGAAAATGTCTAAGAGTCTATTGTTAGGCCATCCTTTACACCATGTATATGTATGCTTAAATACTTAATTATAAATCATATCTATCGTGGAATATTGACCCTTTTTAGTCTTTTGTATTCTCAGATAAATATTTTGTTGCTTTTGGCATGCGAATTTCGTGGTGTGTGGAAAGAATAACGGAAAACTAAGTTAAGGCATTGAACAATGATACTTTGTGCTTCGACTATTGTACTTCCACACATTTCTTTTTGTTTTTTTAATCGAAATCCTCGAATCAAATAACCGTGGAAATTGCATAAAAATGAAACCCTTTAAACGTGAAATGAATTTGCACCTCATCGTAGGTTGCTTTTGGCGAATGTGTCACACGTCCCAACTCCACACAAACGATAAAATTAAAGAGTCCAAGTGAATTTAAACAAATAACATACGAGCTCTATACGGATATGTTATGACCCGTCTTCTATCTACTCCTTCCTTCAGGACATGAAAGGAATATTCTTTGTTTCTTGTGCAATAACATCAATCATTAAATATAAAATTAGGCGATAATCAACCCGTAATTAAATATAAAAACAAGGCACAGCTGTATGTTTAATATTTCCTAAAATTGTAGTAAAAAAGACTACTAATAAAATGATACGACTTATTCAAGTTCGTGGCGAGTAGTGGGCAATACACGGACGCGTTTAAGAAACGTTTCCATGCAGCCAAAGGAGGGTAGTTTAGTCTTTTAAGATCAACAAAAGTCAACGACAACGAGGTAGGGGTATTAATGACCTTTCCTGCGGACAACGCAAGGAGGAGGGGACAATGACACGGCCGGTGCCAAACAAAACCACGAGCTTCCATACAAATCGTCGTTACTGCCAACGTTTTGTCAAATTCCACACAACTTGAGTTGATAGGTCATTAGAAATTATTATTAATAATCAA
Organism: Linderniella brevidens; assembly: GCA_004919715.1. Taxonomy (NCBI): domain Eukaryota; kingdom Viridiplantae; phylum Streptophyta; class Magnoliopsida; order Lamiales; family Linderniaceae; genus Linderniella; species Linderniella brevidens. The sequence goes on from SWDC01000151.1 coordinate 1,208,481, forward strand.
GAAATTAATTGAAGAAGGGCCCGAGAAACAGAGACCAAGACTATTTCGTCTTTCAATAGTTCCTTACCTTGCATAGAAAATTCGCAATTGTTATTATATTAATTATTACTAAATAATGCTTAATTATCTTATTTATTTACTTTGAAAATAAGTTTATTTAATTGAACTTTGAATTGTAATAATCGCCGGCTGGAGAACTGTTGTTCTTGGACTGCACTGCATATAAAAAGCCTCTCTTTTTTTCTCTCCCTCAACGAACACACACGCACGCACCGGAGCTTCAAAATCATCGTACCTACGAAACCCCATTTTCACGGCGATTACAAGTATTGTTGTTGATTAGTCCAATTGATAAGAGGTATAATTGCGAGAAGCCTCCATTGTTCTATGCGCATGGTAATCTTTTGCTCCAGACCGAATTGTCGCGCTCCAATAGGTGAGGTGCCCTAGATCTCGTACATTGTAGTCGGAAGTACGCGTACGAAGTAGATCCGATCTCCTTTTCCGGTGTTCAATCGTGTTTAGGTAAAAAAAATTCGTTTCCTTTTAATGTTTATGGAGACCACCGATTTTGGTGTTGATCCCAATCAATGGCAATTCTATGACTTAGAGTAGTGATTTAGAGCGTGGGATCTGAAGTTTGATAGGATTTTGAGCTTTCTTAAGAATATTCAGTACTCCGCTTTCGAATGTCGATAAGAAAAATATTGGATCGGAAAAGTCTCACTTTCACAGTGTAGGAGTTCATTGAATTAATTTAAATTTGTTTAATCCCTAAATGAGTTCATGGGTCGGAATAACCCATGCTTTTCCTTGTCTTGGAATGGGATGATTTCCAATATTTGAGCTCTGTTAGATGCAGATTTTTGGTGTTTTAATCGATAAGCTTCTCGGGATCCTTTCTTGTTGCTTGTTGCTTTATCCCAGCAAACGAATTCTGGAGTTCAATCAAGTACAATTTTTCTTTCTAAGGATAATAAGAAATCTGTAGAAATCCTTCATGCAGATTCTGAATAAAAGGGCTTTCTGTTTCACGATCCAATTTACTCCTTAGGGGAACAAAAATCTTCAGGCGAACAAGTTTATATTTCTCTCCGGTATAAACTTGTTATGCCCGATCTCTAGATGAAGTCAGCTCCGGGGTGGCGATTAGGCATGAAAGACACGCAGATATTGCCCGGGCCCCGCCACCGCAGCCAATTGAAGAAACCAAAATGGATCATAGTATTGGTATCTCTAGTAAGCTTGTTCTTGATCTTCGCGTACGTGTATCCACCGCCGAGTTCTGCATCGTGCGGTTTATTCTGGTCTCGCGGTTGTGAGGCGGTATCGAATTGGCTCCCACCTTCTCCTGCGAGGGAATTAACCGACGAGGAAATCGCATCTCATGTTGTAATAAGGGACATCCTTAATATGCCTCCTACCTTATCAGCCCGTCCGAAAATTGCTTTCATGTTTCTCATCCCCGGAGCTTTGCCCTTTGAGATGCTGTGGGATAAATTTTTCCAGGTGAGTAACTTTTTCTTTAATTATTGTTGCGACTTTGAGATGGAAAAATGAATTTGTCTGAGTATATTTATTGGAATATCAAGGTATGATATGGTTAAGAGTCTTAGAACTTGCGATTCTGATATTATTGTTACATTCCAGTTAAAGGTAATCCCATCTTTGTTATTGATTTATTCCTGTTTCTTATAGGGCCATGAAGGTAAATTCTCAGTGTATGTTCATGCATCAAAGGATAAACCGGTGCATTTTAGCCGATATTTTATCAACAGGGAAATTCATAGTGAAAAGGTTTGCCTCTCTCTCTATATATACAGCGATTATTAATTGCGAGTACTCATTCATTGTCAATCTGATTTTGTGTGTGCTTATTTTAGTGATATTTAATTGAATATAGCAACATTGTTGAACTTATGGACTCATTCGTAATTTCAGGTAGAGTGGGGGAAAATTTCGATGGTTGATGCTGAGAAACGTCTTCTTGCAAATGCCCTGAAAGATCCAGACAACCAGCACTTTGTCCTCCTTTCAGACAGGTCCCTCGAAAATATTTTCTCTTCGTTTCATACATTCTCGTTCGTGTAAAAACGATGGACGCTAATCAAAATTTATTGTTATTTTTCTTTATAAACAGTTGTATACCGCTACGCACATTTGAATACGTGTACAGTTACCTCTTGTACACCAATGTCAGCTTCATAGATAGGTAAAAGTTCCTCTTTTTCTTGATTAACATCCTCTCTTGTTCTACGAATACAATAAGTAATTTCTTTTTTATATATCAGCTTTGAAGACCCGGGCCCGCATGGCAACGGTAGGTACATCGATTACATGTTGCCCGAAGTCGAAAAAAAGCACTTTCGAAAGGGCGCACAGGTAATTTCACGTTTGACACCATTGATTTTATTCCAGGGGTTTACATCTATTTAGCGATTTAACATTTATTTCTTTCCTCGCTCGAAATAGTGGTTCACCATGAAGAGGCAGCATGCCATCATTATCATGGCTGATAGTCTATATTACTCCAAATTCAGAGATTATTGCAGGGTAATGGCAAATGTCTGATTTTACTTTTATTTAGTAGGCTACAAAAAATATCATGTTTATCGCACAATGACGAAGCCTTTTGTCCTCCATTTTTTTTCCTAACGTTTCGTATAACAGCCGGGCATGGAGGGAAATCGAAACTGCTACTCTGACGAACATTTTTTGCCCACGTTTTTCTATGTAAGAGCACTGCTACATTCTTGAATCGATTAGAATACTTCTTATAATTACATTCTTGAATCGATTAGAATACTTTTTATTTGATCATGAATAATTTTTGCATGCATGATGAATATTCGGTTTATTTTGTGCCCTTCTCGTAGATGCTGGATCCAGCGGGAATCGCGAATTGGTCGGTGACGCATGTCGATTGGTCTGAAGGAAAGTGGCATCCGAAATCCTACAGGGCTCAAGATGTCACGATCGATCTCATGAGAAACATCACAGTACGTTGCCCTTTGTTCTTCCCTAACTTTTATTGCATCTCCGTCCAACTCGTTCTAAGACCAACTTCAACCGTACGCTATAACCCAAAAATTGGGGTAAAACGATCCCAACAGTACTCAACTCAAATGAGTTTTTGACTTTCTCTCTCGAATTTGAAACTCATTTTTGCGTTTGGTCACAAAATTTGAGTCTGCTATTTGAAAATTGCTGTAGAGGCCTTTTGTTTGTTTTGAATTAGTAATTCACCCATATACAAAAATAAAAATGAATAAAAATATAGAAATGGGAATTGCATACTTATTTATAATAATTACGATTGTTTATTTTAACAATTTATTATATCTTATTATTGTTTTTATATTTTATTTATATGAAATATATTAGTTAAATAATATTCTGTAAAATTATAAAATATGTGAGTAGCATTGAAAAGTTGTAAAAGTTGATTTGGAAGTGAAATTTTTTTTTTTTTTTTGAGAATGTGTTTAATAGTTGGAGAATAAGTTTGAGAATGAGTTCTTCGATTGAAGATGGTCTAATATAATTCCTCCCTTCAACTATCGCAGTCCATCACGGAAAATATGCACGTGACAAGCGACGAGAAGGTTAGCATTTTTCTCTATGTTTTTTATTGTTTCTAACGTTAAAAAATCCAGATCTCCGATTTAAAAAAAAAAAAAAAAACTTTATGATTTGCATATTGCAGAAACAAGTTGAGATTAGAGCTTGCATATGGAACGGGAATCAACGCCCCTGTTATTTATTCGCGAGGAAATTCTTGCCCGAGGCTCTCGACAAATTAATGCATTTATTCCCTAATTATACTTCCTCTCTATGAAGGCGGCTCCGATTCTTTCGTTTCACCCTATAATCTTATTGCTCTTGTAAAGCACGTCGTCTATTTTTTAGCTGGCGATAGAAAATGTGGACGAAAGATGCCTTCGAACCTAAAAAGATGAAAAGACGGAAAACTGGCCCGGATTTTCCTATGATTTTGGGGATAATTATTTCATATATATTTTGATTCGTGTTTCCTCTATTTTTGGGCTATATTTTCGTGTCACGCCCATGATTTTTAGTACAAAATACATTTGGAGACACTTATAATGGTGCCATTGCCTGTGGCCTGCTAATATTTGTAGAAGTTTGTTATTGATTAATGGAGTTGCAGATATTTAGCTAAATTCCCAGTACTCAATTCGGGAGGTTTAACGACTTATTTATTGTAAAAGCACGATTTTTTCTTTACCTTGATGAAAAGCGCGTTGAATGTAAAGTTCAAAAGGGGGACAAACTATGCGTGCTTGTACGCTATTTGTTCAATAATTGAGGTGAGGTGAAGTGAAGTAAAGACAAATACACCATTAATTGTGTTTATTTACCCATCTCCATTTGAATCACACCAACCCAACATGAGTTGACCCCCACAACAATCGCACCCCACAATATTTTTCGGTTCATTTATTTATTTATTTATTTATTTTATGTACAGATGTATCAGTATCATAATACAATATCACCGTAATCTCAACGCTCCGATTATATATAAGTTTGAAGCGAATTGAGCCTCAACATCGGCTATGAGACGAACCTGTCTTCCAGTGAAAATAATTCTCCTATTCTTTGTGAACTGATGTCTGAAGAAGTTCTTGTGAGATAAAATGGATGATCTTTTTGTGAAGACATCGCATGTGCAGATTCATTTTTTTTAATACAGATTTTTTTCCCGATTGGTTATTAGTTATAAAATGTATATAACTATGGTTCTATTGAAAAAATAATAAAGGATTGAATGTTGTTTAAATAACCCACAGCATAACTAATCTTACAAAGATACGTGTTCTGAAAAAAAATGGTAAATTAAGTATCCGTTGTCATGATTGAAGCACTACTATATATAAGTTTGTAATATATAGTGCGCCATAGACGATGATGAAATATTAAATAATTTACGTGTGGACCTAAATAAAGACTTGGAATTGTTGTCTGGCTATTAGTTAATGGTCGGTTTCTGCCTCTCTCTCTCTCGATGATTAATCGATAAGCCACCCGCCAAATTAACAATTAGATGCTCTCTCCTTCACAAATTATTGTTTAAAATAATTTGTAATTCATATCAATTTCTTAATATAAATAGGTTTATCGATTTCAATTTGCATGATAAACTATTTTAAAATAAGTTAATGCATCGTTGATGTGAAAGCGATGCCTTAGCGAAAGTCCACCGACTTCAAATTTGTATAATTAGCAATTATTATATAATAATGTCACGCCAACGATTTAATCACATACTATGCTGCGCATGATTGCTCATATAACCTAACTTTGTTCGTGGTTTTGTCTTATATTTATTTATATATGTAATGAACTTTATAGAATATAATATTTCGATTGATCCACATATATATTATGCATATGTATTGGTCGTATGTCGTAGATGGCATTATTTAACAGGGATTTAATAATTAATGTACATGAAAAAAGGCAATAATACGGTGGCTTGTTATATATTCTGTTACCACTATTTTTATTTAATTCTATTTTTTCCAGCAAAGCGAAGCTATGTGACGAGACGATAAATGACTCGATGATGATTTTTTATTTATAATATTATATTCAACATATTAGCAAAATTCAGTACGTTATCTAATAGAATGAAATAAGTCGTCTCTTAGGTCAGAGAGATTAATTTTTTTGGAATCGTTCTATAATCAACAATTTTAGATTTTTTTATTATGATATTAATTTTAGTTAGAGTTTCACAACATTGCATGTAATCGTTCGAGAAAAAAAAAAGAACATTGCGTAAAAATGAAAAAATTAATAAAATGGATTGTCATGAAAGACAAGAAATTGCTGACCAAGAGAAGATATAATTATAATTTATAATCACACACATGTCCACGTCGGTTTGATATGCCCAAGTATTTTCCAAATATCATTTTATCTTTATTTAATTTCCTACCTCATTATTATGACTATAATTATATATATATATATATATATATATTTCCCTCGTTTCTTGCTTGTTAGCATATTCCAGTTGAAATTTATGATTTAATTAAAAAGTCTTATTAGAAAATACGAGGTGAACTAATCGTACAAGTTAAATACAACTACCTAAACTTTTCCTCCAATCAATGATAAGTTGATTATTATTTAATTTTTGAAAGAACTGTAACTTGTAATGTTAGCCGAGGTATTCGGATGGAATATTGATGAAAATGATAGAATGAAATACGAACATGTGTATTTATCGAGATGAGAATGATGGAATTTAGACTATTACGTCTCAACTGATGTAATAATTAATATCAATTTTGGAATGTAATAAGAAATTTCAAACTATGAGCATGTAGTTCACAAAATCGAATATTCCATTGTATTGTATTATTGTCCTCAATTTTCTCTCTTTTTTTTTTTAATATTTTTTTTCTGAAAATCAAGAAGAAGCCAAAGTGCTCACATCTTCAATCGCCTTTTTATTATTGCCCAGGAAAAAAACAAATTTTCATTGGTTGGTTGGATAATATTTAGAGGGAAAAGCAGATCAAAATCACACAATTCTTCCATCAATTTTTCTTCTCTGCTTTTTCTTTTGTCGTGCCGAAGTTTCTCCTCTGATTATCAAGTCGATTCCCCCTTGAATCTGTTCAATTTTTCTTCGTCTGCGGCAGATTAGCATCATTTTCGTGTAACCCTTCGATGTAATTCTGAAATACGCACCAATCTGTTAACGAGAAGCTCGTAATCCTTCAGGAACGAGATTATTTCTCGTATTTTTTTAGCGAAAAGGGCCTTACATTCACAAAACATAGATTTCGATTGTGTTCTTCACGAAAATCCCAGCAAATCTCTTTCGATTTACGCCTTTTAAGATAATAATTTGCACATTTAGCTGCTTTCAGTTAAAAGGGTCCGAGGAAAATGCTGTTTTTAGAAGGATAATTGCCCGTGTTCCTGAGAATTTCAGCAAAGTTGAAGGTGTTGGGAGTTAAAAGAAAATCAGATATAGAAAGGTTTTCGCTCGTTGTATCAAAATATGTCGCAGGTTATAACAGAGGCCGCAGTGCCTGAAACGACGTCGAGATCAGACAATTCACGTCGTTTTGGGGATCTAAGAGGCGTCAGATGGCGCATAGATTTGGGGGTTTTACCGTCTTGCCCTTCTGCCTCCATTGATGATCTTCGAAGGGTTACCGCTAATTCTCGTAGAAGGTATGCAATGCTCATGTTTGGTTCACATTTCTGTTGTTTTTTCTGCCCTTTTTTCTGTGCAATTTCAAGAATTTCTTGTAAATATTGTGAGCTTTTGTTGGGAGGACTTTTTAAGTCAATGTTGTATGCTTTCTTCTTCTTGGCTATTGTATCTGTTACCCGGGAATCGGGAAACCGGTTGATACTTGAGCTGCTACAATATGCTGTTCAACATATTGTCAACTAAAAAAATAACCTAAAAGGTCCTTCTCCTCCATTAATGGAGGTTGGGGGAGCTTCACCTTTCTTCCTTTGTCTTTGCTCCCTTTTCCGTCGTCTGTGTGTTGTGCAGTCTTTTTTTTTTTCTTCTGTCCTTTCGTCTGTCTCCGGTTTGTGTCTCCTCATTGTAGGAGATCTTTCTCTCCTTGAGGGAGTGTCAGAAGTTGAAGACAGAAGAAAGTGAAGAGTATTATAGATATGTGCTTAATAGCCATGTTTATGGAGTATTAGGCTAGTTGCTCAAACTCTGAATCTTGTTTTCTTTCAGCTTTTTTTTTTTTTTTCTGGAGTTCTGTTAGAGCCATCTTTCCTCTGAATGCCGAATGTTACCAGAGGAATCTTTCGTGTTCTTAACCCATGTAAATTCATTTTAGCAACGAAACTATCTTTTGAAAAAAAAAAAAGAAAAGAACAACCCTGGTTTTAATGTTTTTTCTTACAGGTACGCCTCATTAAGGAGACAGCTCCTAATCGACCCGAAGCTTCCAAAAGATGGAACCAGTTCTCCCGACGTAGCCATTGACAACCCACTCTCGCAAAATCCAGGTACAATTTTACGAATTTTTTTTCCCGTCTCTTACAACATTCTCAGCATAATATGAGACTTAACTATGCTGATGAACAGCTCGAAATATTTACTAATCGATTCGAGAATTTTTCGTGTGTGCACGTTGTTGCAGACAGCGTGTGGGGCCGGTTCTTCAAAAACGCCGAGCTGGAGAAAATGGTCGATCAAGATTTAACTCGTTTGTACCCCGAAAGATTCGATTATTTCCAGACAAACGCGTGCCAAGTCATGTTAAGACGAATTCTCTTGCTCTGGTGCCTCCAACACCCTGAGTACGGTTATAGGCAAGGTATCTCTCTCCCTCCCTCCCTCTCTCTCTCTCTCTCTCTCTCTCTCTCTCTCTCTCATTTCCTCCTCGTTTCAGGCATGCACGAACTGTTGGCTCCTCTGCTGTACGTTCTCCACGCGGACGTAAAACGCCTCTCGGAAGTGAGGAACGCATACGCCGATCACTTTGCCGATAAATTCGACGGCTTCTCCTTCCACGAGAATGACTTCTCTTACAAATTCGACTTCAAAAAGTTCTCCGGATACTCAGAAGACGAAGATAGCCCCGGTGGAGCTGAGAAATCCACCAAAAAACCGATTAGCCTCACCGAGCTCGATTCGGAGACGCAAAACATCGTACTGCTGAGCGATGCTTACGGTGCGGAAGGAGAACTCGGGGTGGTGCTGTCCGAAAAATTCATGGAGCACGACGCGTATTCTTTATTCGATGCCTTGATGATCGGGACCAATAGTGCAATTTCCATGGCGGGTTTCTTCTCTGTATTGCCTCTTCATAGTTCGGGCACGGGTTTTCCTCCCGTAATAGAAGCTTCCGCTGCTATATATCATCTCCTCTCGGTGGTCGATTCCTCCCTCCACAGCCACCTCGTCGAGTTAGGGGTCGAACCGCAATATTTCGCACTCCGGTGGCTCCGCGTGCTATTTGGCCGCGAGTTCCCCTTGGAGGACCTCTTGCTGATATGGGACGAGATTTTCGCATGCGAGAACTCAAAACCCGAAATAAAAGACGGTAATAACGATGCGGAGTCGAACTTTGCTGTCCTAAATTCGCCGCGGGGCTCGTTTATCGTGGGTTTCGCGGTCTCGATGATGCTAAATCTGAGATCTTCTTTGCTCTCCACGGAAATTGCCACCGCGTGCCTTCAGAGGTTGTTGAATTTTCCCGAAGATGTGAAGCTAATGAAGGTGATAGAAAAGGCGAAATCTTTGCAACTTTTGGCCTCGGATGCGAATAACCCTAAAAAAATTTCGGTTCATCCCCTTTCGTACGATGAAAAGAAGAAGCCCGCTGCTGTCAACAGAGGCCACAGCCTCTCTGTTGATGCTTCTACTTCTCCGAGGACTCCACTGAGCTACTGGGAAGAGAAATGGAGGGTTTTGCACGAGGAAGAAGGGAACAAAAGGGGGCCCGAAGAAAAGAAGGATTCGAATCGAATAAAGGGGTGGGCTTCGAAGGTGAAGCTGCGGTTGTCGAGAACCGAATCTGATCCTTCTCCATCGACGGCTAAGATTCAAAAGCCACCCGTGAGGAGAAATTTGTTGGACGATCTTCGAAGACAGCTTGGATCTGACGAAGAAGATGAAGGCACGTGCAATGATGATGAAACTTGTAATAATTTGGGGAGTGAGAGTGACAACGCTTGTAATAATTCACCGATTCGTGAAAGCAGTGATGGGGACGGGAACGATTCGGAGGTACAAAGCAGCGTAGCATCGAACTCTTCGATCATCGAACACGAAGCTGATCAAGAAGGGTCGCCACTTCCCGTTTCCGATCAGCCCGATGATGACGATGATGATGATGACGTGTCGTCGACTTGCAGGAAAAATTACGAAAATGGTGAAGATTCTTCGTCAATTAATGACGGGACTTCATCAAAGTGCTCGCAGAACGGCGATTCGTTCTTGAAATCGGTGCGAAACGATGAGCCCGTGGATAATTCAGCAGCCACGATCGCGAAGGAGAAGAAGATTATTTCGGGTAAGTTTCAGTGGTTGTGGAGATTCGGTAGAAATACCGGTGAAGGAACCGATCGGGAAAATCTATCGGGGCCCACCTCGGTTAACGGGCTCGTGAAATGTACGGAGACGAGCAAGGGAGAGGAGGCCACCGTCGACCAAAATGTGCTCTCGAGCTTGAAGAGCCTGGGGCACTCCATGCTCGAGAATATCCAGGTAAAAAAAATTTACTTCTGAAACATCAAAACGCGTAATAAATTGGCGATTTTGTTTAGAATTTTTCTTTTTTTTTTTTTTTTTTTCTCGCAGGTGATTGAATCAGCATTTCAGCAGGATAATAACGGGCAGAAAGCAAATGTCGAAAACGTCCCGAAGAACGGGATCGTGGGGAAAGGGCAAGTCACCGCCATGGCTGCGCTTACGGAGCTCAGAAAAATCAGCAATCTTCTGTCTGAGATGTGATTGTAATAACAATTGATTCTCGATTCGTTTTGTTCGTTTTTTTTTTTTTGCCCTTTAGAGTTGTGTCACCGGACATAATAAATAGTCCTCCGGCTATATATATATTTTGGTCGTGCTTCATTTAAACTCCGACGTCGTACGTCGTAGGATTCTTGTATATAGAGATTCTTCAATTCAATCTAAATAAGATGATGATGCTTTCGTTATATATATATTTGGAGAACGCCGCTTTTGGTCCAATGTTTTTGGTTACGGGCGTTTTTGGTCCTCATGTTCCGAGATGTCACATTTAGTCCATAGTATTACGATTTTGCTCGATTTTGGCCCCCAGTTAATTTTACTGTTAAGTTGGACTGAATTACGGACCGGGCCAGTCTCCAATGCTTTCGTCATTCATATCTTCGAATGCAGAATCTTCGAACATATGATAATCTTTGTAATAATACATTTGTCCCTCTCTTACACAAACACACACGGATCCCGCACTCGAAAGAAATATCAAATCAACCCGTTGTTCCCTTGTTGATGGTGGTGGGTAGAACTACCCGGGAAATTAAACGGGTCGCCGAACGGGTTCGACTGGGCCCCGCCACCACCGACCGGCTGCATCATCATCGGGTTTTGCGGGTAATACTGACCCGCGTACGCATTATTATAATTATTTTGATACTGGCAATTATTCCCCACCATCAGCATCATCTGTTGCTGTTGCTGTTGTTGTTGTTGGGCCATCATCATCATCTGTTCTTGCTGGGACATCAACGCCATCTGCACGTTCGTTGGGGGCGTGACGCTGCTCGACACGGCGAACGGGTCGTGCAGATTCTGCTGCTGGTTGAATAGATTCTGCGGGGCCGCTTCGTACCCGTGGCTCGTGTTGTATCCCGCGCTGTGCAGCTGCAGCGTCCTCCTCGTTGCCTCGTCCTCGTAAAGGCTGTCTAGTAATAGATTGTCGAATCCACCGGCCTTGTAATAAAAAAAAATAAAAAATCATGGAGAGAGAGAGAGAGAGAGAGATGGGGGGAGAGAGAGAGAGAGAGAACCATTTTGGCATGTGTGGTGGCTCGAGGATTGCTTGTGTTGCTCGGAGCTGCAACAATGGCTAATTCCCAACCGGAAGTTTTGCCGATTTCGATCAACGCGTTGTTGTTGTTGTTATAGCCGGACCATGCTTGCTCGTCGCCTGTGCGGTAGATATTGTTGAAAATAAAATATATAAATTTAAAAAATAGGATTCAGTGCCTTCAAGCTTAAGCTTTTAGCTGAAGTGGTCATTCGAATCTGTACCAAAAAAATAAAATTATTAATACGACGAATCGGCTTTTACCAGGTTGTAGGATCGCAAGGGCTAGCGCATTGCTATGCTCTATCTCGACGGCTTTCGGGTTTATTTCGTTCAAACCCTGCGGACGATAATAAATTTTGCAATCGTTGTATGAAGATCTCGGACGGTAATAAACTTAGAAGATGAAAAAAAAAAATAGTAATATTATTACGAGAAGATCGATGGGTTCGTTTATAACAGGAGCCGGAGCTACATCTTCTTTGGTCTCGGGTTCGGGCTCTTCTTCTAAAACGAGCATATCTTCTTCGACTTCTTCTCGTTCTTCTTCTTGAGGATCGTTCGGTTCTTCGGGCTCCGAAGGTTCTTCTTCTGCCTCATGATACTCCTGTAGAAAAAAATTATCGCAAAAAATAAAAATAAAAAAAAAATTCGAATAATCGAGTGACGAATGCGAGCTTCTTACCAGTTTCTTACTAGACATTGCGCCGATTTGTGGAGCTTCTTTCACGTATTCTTCCATGGTCGCAATGAACGACGGAGGCGGCTGATAAAAATATAACGAAGAACGCCGTCGTAGATATATATATATATATATATATATATATATATATATATATATATATATTGCATGGCATGCAAATTAAGCTTGAGAGAAATAACAAGGCAAAACCTGTCTCAATATAGGAAACTGAAAGGTTCTTGCAAGGTCCAATGTTCTGCAGAAGCCATAAAAATCAGCTAAATATTCTGCCTACACACAAAAAAAAAAATCATCGGATCGTCGATTAATAAGAAACCGCGCAAAAAAAATAAAATTAATCGTGTCTGCGGGATATTGATAATGTCTGAATTATAAAGAGAATTAACTTGTTTCCCGGCGTTTTTGTAGATATCGAAAGCCCTAACCGCATTGTGCTTAGGCATTTCGAAGAACTGCGCAGAGAAAAATCTCGGGATTAAAAACAATCCCGAAAAATGTAATAATCCTTACGTATACGCACATATTCGATACCGTACCCTATCGACGAGATTGATGATTCCGTCATTTATGGAGCAGTATATCTTGAAGCTCTCTTTCAAAACCTGCAAAATATCGAAATATAATTAAACGCATTTGTTCGTATTCGAAAAAAAAAAATAACCGAAATAAATCTCACCAGGGCCAGCGCATATTGAACAAGAAAGTTGTAACAAGCTGCGCCTTCGGGCTGCAAAAAAAAAAATTTAAAATTTCCCAAAATCGATCATATAATACCTAAAAATCCGAGGGATAGTCAAGAAATAATTCAATCCAAAGTACCTGGCAACTGACTAGGCGATGCAATAGGCGCTGCAACGCGGGCAACTGCGTCAATAGTTCTTCGCAGTTCAAGAGCCTCGTCTTACTATAAGTCTGAGGATGCAAGAACAAGATAAAGATTTCTTACAAGTAGATAATTTTATTTTATTTTTTGGAAAAAAAAAACAAAAAAAAAGCGTTTACTTTAGAAATTTCCGGGACCGATTTTGGCGCTCTATCGGTCTCGATATCGAAGTTGAGCGCCCGATAGCATTCAAGCCTTTCCTCGATAAACAGCGCATAGCTTCGAACCCACGCAGAACAGTCCCAAGCTGCGTCGGAATATTTTAACCGAAAAAAATTTAAAAAACATAAAATTAATTTCGCCGGATGTTATTAATTAATTACCTAAAGGGCTCGAATCGTCTTTGAAATTCGTTATCTGAAGTAAACGTCCCCTTTGCGAGTAGTGTAGAAGTTCCTCTCTGAAGCTCGAGTCGCCTTCTCTCAGCGTCCTATGAATGACGACCAGTGTCTTTATTGCAACCTGCAAAATCGAATCTAACATCGTTTTCGTGCAATAATTTTTTTCAAAAAAAAAAAAACGAATCATTAAACGGGAAAAAGGGTTATGAAACGGACGATCCAGTTTCGGGTTTTGGCTAATCTTCTAGAAAGTGCATGGATGCAGTAGACGACGTCGGTTCTTGGACGATTTATCGATACAGCTGCAAATATCCCTACGAAGAAAAAAATAGAAAAGAGATTAATAAATCGAGATTTATGAAAAAGATCATACATTTCTTGATCCAATAATTTTTTTTACTTCTAATGTGTCGTTCCTTCGGCGGAGATTCGACGTGGTTCGTCGCCTTGACGATCGCAATGTCCAAATCCTTCGGTTAAAAAGATTAAATGGGATCGAAAAATTTATTGAAATCTAATAATATTCATGATGTTTCTTGGGAATCCATGAAAATGTACCTTGAATTCGCTGTTGACTTTGGCGATTCCAACCTTGGTGGAGTCCTTGATAGCTCCATAGGCTTTTCTGAAGCTTTCCATTCATATAAATTATGTACGATGATTTATTATCCTGAGATTATGATCTTTATTGATCGGAGACGAGGATCTGATGATTCCTTCTCCTCTATTTTCTGATTTATTTTACAATTGATGAAAACAGCCTAAATATTCCCTTTTGCTCCTATTTTAATATATTCTCACTATGATTGTCTTGAAGACATGCAGGCAATGACGGGGCAGGGTTTGATAGTTTGGGTTAGTAATTAAGAATATTACTAATTTCCTATATTGTTATTATTATGCTTAGTTGACATTTAGTCCTATATTTTGTTTTTATGGGACAAATTACATCTGTCAAATACATATGATACATGATTTTGTTGGATCTATTGTTGGAAATATAATTTTATAAATTTAAAATTTGATACACGTACTTCAACCTTAAGCTTTTAAGCATGGTGGTCATTTAACATGATATCACAATCCAATTTAGAGATCATGGATAGCCATCCTCGTGAGATTAATTATTAATATTATTATTATTACGGTGAACAATATCTAAAAACATGTAAAAACAAAAATGCACTGCCTCATTGTAACTTGTCGGTCTCCTAACAGAAAATAAACCGGAAAATACATTAAAAAAAGGTCTACAAAAGCTTCATTCCTCTGGAGAATTAGGGGTCCTCACAAATCGCCCCTGCAATATCAAGAGAAATTAAATTAAAAAATGACTCACAAGACCGAAAGCCGATGTTAAATTCGAAGAAAATATCAGATTTTTTTTTAATATAGAAAAAGTAAATAGAAAAATGCATGCAAACCTTCATCCTCGGTCGTCGGTCGGCGTTGACTTTTCTGACTTGGTATCTGATTTTCTTTGAAAAGAGGCGCGTGCGTCTCTTTTCCTTGTAACGCATCACACATGCTTCTCTTAGTCCTCCATTCTCAGAGAACAAGTCTATCTGAGCCAGCCTCGCCTGCAATTAATTAAATTAAATTAATTATTAATAAAATCACATGGCAATTTATTTAAGGTTTAATTGTTTTTTACAATCCTATATATTTTATGAGTAATATTTTAAGGGCACAGGAATTAAAAGATGACAATGGAAGATAATAATAATTTGAAGCAATTTGAGTACACAACATTACATGTTGTAATTTAAATACAATAAGTTTCAAAATTAAAACAATTTAAAGAATAAGTTTCGAAATTAGGATTAATTTTGTCTCAAATGCTTCACTTCTGAAAAAATTAGTCCTTGAAGATCCTCTAATTTATTTAATTTTGAAACTTGTTATCCCATATGTCAATAAAAAAAAAAAAGCCTCCATCTATTCTATTATATTAATGGTGAGAGGTAGTTATAAACTGTCCAATTTGGTGTAAAATATATCTCAATTTTACTCCTTTTTTTATAATTTATTTTGATATGTATTTACGCCTCAATCTTTTATTTATTACAAACGTATCTCACAAATAATTTTTAAAAAAATATTATTTCATATGTTAAATATTATAAAATTAATATTATAATAGTTTAAATAATTTGCCCCCCACGCAGGTAGTCCGAACGGAATTAATCAATTAATTAATCAAAATTCCAAACACGTCACGACAACATTAATAATTGGGAAAGGAATTTTGCCTCCGATCTTCTAAACCGGCTTTATTACGAAGGAAATATCTTTTAATTAAATATAAATTTAAAATTTTAACGTACCTGAACATCGTTTTCGGCGAGCTCGTCGCCGGAGAACGGCGAAGGCTTATCGGCCCAGCTGTTCAAAACGTCGTCGTAATTCAATTTCAGGAGCCCACCTTTCGGCAGCTGAGGAACGACGTCGTCTTCTTCCCTGCGCTTCTCAGATTCCTCATTCTTCAACGCCTTAGCTTTCGAAGAACACTCCTTCGCCACCAACTCCGCTATCGATTTCTTGTTCTTCTTCTTCTTCTTCTTCGCCTTCGCCGCCGCAGCAACAGAGTTCGGATTCAAATCCACCATTTTCACGCATGGAAACCTCCACCAGTCTCCGTCGTCGACGCCTCTGATGGCCCTGAATTCTCGCCCGTAATCGCAGCCAAACCCTAACCCCACCGGGTAGCCGTAGACGAAATCGCCGGCGTACGCCGCGGCGCTGCTACCGACACCGTTTGGGTAATCTTCAGTTGCTTCAATTTCCACGGCGGCGGCGGCGGCGGCGTCTCCCATGATGCTATCGATCCCTTCTCCCATTTCCTCGTCGAGAATCGACTCCGCATCGAAATCGTCTCGGCCACCGCCGCTGACCTCCGGCGAACACCGCCCCACCCGCGAGCTAATCTCCCCGGGGCTCAGGCACGACTTCTCGAACGGATTGAGCCCTCTCCGGCGATGGGCCCTCTCCAAATCGGGCAGATTTATCAAGAAATCAGAGCAGTCCATCGCCGCCGCAAAAGGCATGCCGCCGAGCAGCGCCGATGAGGACTCCTCGTCTTCTTCTCCTTGTGTCTTCTTGAGCTTGCTCCGCGGCTTCGTGAGGTGCTTCGTCGGAAAAATCTTGGGGTACGCCGTCGAGAGGATGGCGGCGGCCTCGTTGTACGTCTGATTCGGCCGCTTCCGCGGCGTTCGAGGCTTTCTCGTGGCGATTGCGAGCTGAGAGTTGGTGGATTCCGACAGAGTCGACGACGGCGACGACGAGTTCGAAGCCCACGAAGCCGACGACGGAGACTTTATGCAGTCGAGGTTCAGGGATTCTAACCTGTACGTCGCCGCCGCTGCTCTGCCGCCGCCGGCGAAGTACGAAGACATGTCGGCAAAATCTCGATTTTTCTGAAAGTGCGTGCGTGTATTATGTTTGTAATAATGACTCTTCGAAAGAAGGTAACTGTGGGGAGAAGAAAGAGCCCAAATAAAAAAACAAGAAATCTGGAAAATTTTAGGACTGAGGCTTCGAACGTGTAAATGGGAAACAACAAGAACCCTAAACCCCGGGAAGCATTATATAATCAAGATTAAATTAATCCTAATTTTCGAATATAATAACCAAAAGTTTGGACAGAAACTACAAAGAACCCTTTTTTAAAACAGGGACAACCTCGGAATCATCAGCAATGCCTCTTAATCATATGCCCAGAAAGTTCGTCTCAAAGGGGAGAAAAAACTGGTGTAATAAGCTCAACAAGGTGTGTGTATGTGTGTGTGTGAGAGAGAGAGAATAAAATATAGTGTTCCAAGAATGGAAAGGGCAAAGTAAACAGGAGGACATAGATTGGTCATAGATTGGTCATATAATTAATGGTGATGATTATTTGTAGACTAGTGTGTGAAGAAAGATTAACAGTCACGGGACAGGGGAGACACATGATAAGATTTCGTATGATAAAATGAGATTAAAATATCTTTTTTTTTTTTCTGTAATAATCATATATCTCTCCCCCTCTATGGAGGTTGGTGTGTTGTAGAGATGATGGGAACAGAGGGAGAAGGGACAGTTCTTGGCTTCTGCTTGGGATTGGGACCACAATTTTATTATTATTATTACTTTTTATTCACTTTTAGCAGTGAATATTAAAATAAATAATATATAGATATTTCCACTCAATATTTATGATAATATAGTGATTTGTAAAAGGTTGTTTGATTTATTCGAGCTCATGATATTTCAAATCAAAATAGAGGTTATTGGTTCGATGATATTTGATCGTTGTTTGTGTGAATTTAGGATAGCATGTGAAAAAAATTTGTTTACTGAAAGTCTGGTTCACTATATAAACGACAGATTTATTTTAAACTGAACTTAATCACGGTATTGAGACTAATATAACATTTCGTGAACAAAGGAAATGCAAAGTTTTTCGCCTTTTGCACTGGCTAGTTGCTCTTGCTACTACTATTTATTATTGAGTCTAATTAATTATTTTTTCATTCTTGACCGTGACTTTTAAAAGATTAAACTTTCTACTTTATTTAAATTCACATTCTTTGTTATCTTAAATAATTCCATAAGAAATTACTATTACCGATTACGGTTCCGACATCCATTCTCCATTCCATTCCAATTGCAACAGTTATTTTTTAATCGAAAAAAAAAAGAGAAAAGGCAACTCTTATCTGATGACGTGGCGTGATGTTATTGCTCGTGGGAGATTTTATGGTTGACGTGGATAACCCTTTACTGGCTGTTGGACTTTTCAAGGAAGAGAGAGAGAGAGAGAGAGAGAGAATGGAGGTGGATTTTGGATGTAATAAGAGAGTTGCAATGCAATGATTTAAAAGGTCCATTTTTGGTGTCTTATGGATTATTGTGTGTGGCTTTCGAGTGTTATACGTTATGGTCTCTGTGTTCAGAGGATTGTATTAGAATAATCCAACGAATTGGATTCTTTCAATATAATTAAATTAATTAAAAGAGGATTTTTTTAAACCAAATTAAGAGAGGGATTGAATAATGTGAAAATGCTTCTTATTATATAATCGTTAATGTAATTTTCATGGTATGGGTTGTTTTCTGAAAATGCCCGCATACCTTCCTTAATTTCAGAATTTCGTCTATTTTCTGTTAGATATTTCGAAATATCTGCTGACCTTAGTTCGAAATATATGTATATATATATCCTTACGTGAGTCGTATGATTGCAAAAATACATGATGACTGAGAAGAAGAGATAATTGTAATTTAATAATTTATTTTTATTTTAATGATGTCTATGATTACTTAAGATACTTCCGCGGTTAGTCACTTGTCGTTTCACCAGATCTGTTACCCTCTCCACTTTACATAATACCTAAAATACTAAGAAAAATATATATAAATTAATGTGAACAAAAATGAATTCATGTCCAATTTAAATTGGTAGCCACACCCCCGTTACTAAATGAGACAAACCACCATTTTTCTAGTTTCATCGAATATTGTTTAGATCAACAATTTTTTTTTTAAAAAATGTAAAAGGTATATTTATCTTGATCTGATCGTGGCCACAGATGTTGTTGTCCCATTATTTTTTGTGTGCTTCACCTTATCTTATACAAGAAAATAGATGGCAAAACTCCATAGCCATTGATTTTTGGATAACTATGAATGTAGTAATTCCATGATACACGTGAATCGTAGATTTAAAATCTCAGAAAATAAAGTTGCAGATTAATATGTTAAAAAAAAAAATTTATCCATGAATCACCGAGTCTTACCGCCTTAAAAGGGCCAAGACAAATGGGTTCGAATGTCGTATGATAATATGTGGAATGTTAACTTTTTTTTTTAAAAATATTTGAATACGTAGGTTAGATGCACCGTAAATATGATATCTTTTTAAGAATAAATTTCTCGCAATAATGTGTGATCCGATTCTCAAAATCTTCGCCTCTTCGGGATACAAAATCAACAAATTTCTAAACTTACTTAAAAACTAAAAAGAACTCCGACTAAGATATATTATTTAGCTGTTCCAGAGGTTAACTTTCCTTATTTTTCTGCGTATGAACTGTTAAATCAGAGAGTATTTACACTATTCCGAAAGATATTGTAGAGGGGCACAACCTTTACATTTTTCAGACGAAATGCAACTTTTAAAATAATTGGAGAATGATACAACATTTTCTTGTTTCCCTCAATAGCCGGTAATAAAATTCAAATTTGCTTCTGAATTAGTCGGAATATGATGATTAAAGTGATATCTTCGGGAATACTTGTGATTGCATATATATATATATATATATATATATAAATACACAAAAAGCATTTATAAAAGCCAATTTCGTTGCCAAGAGAAAGTCCAAAGAGTCTCAGAAAAATGGACATTTTGACAATGTTGAAGATAACCCAAAATCCACTTTCAATATTCAACATAAGAGTCGCCATGCCTACAAAGGATGGTAACCATCATTCAGAGTCTTTTTTTAAATTATTTTATCCGCATATTCATATATATGAAGGCTTATATATTTATTTGGTAGAGGCTGGACCATTTATTAAATTATGAGGCCCATGATGAATGACCTTACTAGGGAGATACATTAATAATGCTTGAAATGTTACGTACCCTTTGTTTATCAACAATTAGTTGGAATTAACACATACGAATGAAGTCTTGGGTCAAGTATCATCCCAACAAATCTACCAAACATAAGGGTGGACATCGGGCATCCGACCCGACCCGACCCGATTGGGGTTTTTAACCGACCGGATCGGATTCTAGAAAAAATAAGGGTCGGGTATCGGGTAGCAAAATACTACACGAATTACCCGATCGGGGTATCCGAATGAATTAAAAATTTAAAAAATTATGAAAAAAATAGTATAATTAATTTCTAATAGTCATAAAATAATTAAGAATGATATAAAATTAATAATTTCTCCTCATATTAAAAAATTTCAAAGAGGAAAAATATAGAAAAATATCATAAATATTATAAATCTTACTGAAATATTAATAAAAAAATAATTAAATTTTAAATCGGGTACCCGATATCCGGTCCGATGTGTACCCGATAAAATCGGGTACCCGACATACATCAAGTTGGGGTCGGGTAGGAAAGTAACTACCGCCCTAGCCGAATAACTCGAACCCATCAAATACCCGACCTGCGCCTACTCCTAACCAAACATACTAATATATTAACTAACATGATATATATATATATATATGTCAGTCAATAGATATAAAATATTACATTTCTATATTGCTGCCTTCAATATATTAACTATTAATTTTCGTGAGTAATATTAATAATCACACACTTGTGTGGGTGTGTGTGTGTTTTCATCACAAGAAATTCCTATACACAACATATGATGAATTTCAATAGTCAATGCTCTCCAATGCTCTTTGCAGAAACCTTTTACTGTTTGCTGCTGACTACAATTTTAATTGAAGGATTCTCTTACAAGCAATGGGCTTAACGTAAACCGCCGCCGCTGGGAGCGATTCCTATTTGAAGATGAAGGACGGTCAAGTTTCCAAAGCGGGTACAATACAGAGTTGGGAGTTTATTTATTTATAAAAAAACAAGTGCGATCTTTGTTAAAATAGAAAATAGAGAAGGCAAAATAAAACCCTCGCTCACACGACGAACATGGCCTCGCTCGAGCCTTTCGAAGAAATTGACGGAGCCGCCGTCGCCGAAGAGGAGCAGCAGTCGATAGACGCAGCTTCCTCCGACGAGGAGGAGGACGAGGAGGAAGAGGAAGAGGTCGAGGAGGAGGACGAGGAGGAGGAGCAGGAGCAGCAGAAGGAAGTTCAGAAATGGCCTGGGTGGCCGGGTTACTCCGTGTTCAGGATCGCCGTTCCCGTGCTCAAAGTGGGTATGATTATCGGGCGTAAAGGGGATCTGATTAAGAAGCTTGTCGAGGAGACGCGCGCTAGGGTTCGGGTGCTCGATGGTCCTGCTTCATCGCCCGATCGCATTGTATGAGTTTTTGCTCTGTCTTTGCTTCTCTCGTATTTTAGGGTTTGAATGCTTGTTCTTCTGCTCCTGTGGCTGCTTGGCTCTCGTAATTAACAATAATAAATCTTCGCTTCAATTTTAGGGTTGCTTTATTCCATTTTCCTGTGTTTTGTGTCGTTTTGATTGTTTTCACCTTTTTGCTGTCAATTTCGATTTTGAGATTTCGGAATCACTGTTTCTCTAAATTCTTAAAAGAGAGCCTCTGTTTTCCTGCCTTATTCTTCTGGTTATCTGCAAAATAATTGAAAGCAAACCTCTTGATTTCCTTGCTTTTTTTTTTCTTCTATTTGCTTATGGTTTTCTTGATAATGGATTAGTTATTTGGCTAGGGGTTTACTCATTCTTCTCCACTATTGCTGCATTATTCTCTAACATGGAGTGTTTATTTAAGTTGACCTAAAAATGATTCAAAGTACTCACTAACCTTTTTTCGGGTGACTTTGCAAACGTTTGCTTGGTAGGTTATGATTTCTGGTAAAGAAGAACCAGAATCAGCATTGTCTCCTGCAATGGATGCAGCAATAAGAATCTTTAAACGCATTAATGGTCTACCGGAGGCTGACAGCGATGCCGGTGCTGCTGGGGCCGCGTTTTGTTCTATTCGGTTGCTGGTGCCATCTTCTCAGGCCATTAGCTTAATAGGCAAGCAAGGATCCATTATAAAGTCTATTCAAGAAAGCAGCGGAGCCTCTGTTCGCATTCTTTCTAATGGTATGTGTAGAATTATCTGTTTTACTTGATTTCCTGCAGACTTTTTTGGTTGAGTTCCTGTGTTTTCTGAGAAGAATCTTTTGCTATATCTGTTGTGAATTTAAGCCTAAGTAATGTTAATATGATTTGTGTACCCATTTTAAAATTTAGAAGGACAATTAGTAATTTCACTTGATAATTGCAGACGAATTGCCAATATATGCGACTCCCGAGGAGAGGCTCGTTGACATACAAGGGGAAGGCCTTAAGGTTCTCGTGGCTTTGGAGGCTGTTGTTGGACACCTTAGGAAGTTTTTGGTGGATCACGGTGTCCTTCCCTTGTTTGAGAAGAACGTAAGCTTCATTTAACATTCATAATGTGATTATAACGACGAACGATAAGAGCCACGGGTCATTTTTTTAACGTAAAAAATTTTCAACGTCCTTTTACAGTACAGTACAGAACCGGCGGCTCAGGAAAAACCGGTGGAGCCTTGGCCCGAGAACCCGTTGCTGCAGCACGGTGCTCCTCAGGCCTCGCTGGGGCTCGAGTATCACATTCCAATGGATTCGCTCGCATCTTCTAGGCTCTCTCTGTTTGGATCCGATCACGGCCTCGGGGCCCGCCCCTCAACGCTAGTGCGTACCGGTGGGCCCATCGTAACTCAGGTTCGTGCATTGAATTCCTTGCTCGTACATATAAGGGCAAATGCCATTTTTGGTACTCAATCTTTGGGTATGGGCATTTTTGGTCCTCCAATGTCCAAGATGTCACTTTTAGTCCACAAGAGTGCCAGACTTTAATCCTAGTGGGGTCCAGATGTAAATAATAAATTTATCTAGTGGGGTCCAACTCTAAACAAAACATTTTATTGGGGTCACTTTACTAATTTTAACAAACTATTTTTATCAACATTTGGTAAAAAAGAAAAAAAAATTGACCCCACTGGACCTCACGTGGCTCCGCCACTGGTCCCCAATGTTACCAATTTTGGGCCGTTTTGGTACATTGGTTAATTTATCCGTTAGTTTGGACGACATTCACGAGCTTGGTCAGCTCCAATTTACGGGCCATTTTGGTCCCCCGTTATTTGGGCTGGCTTGGCCCGACCCGTGTTCCGTCCAAACTACCGGTTAAATTAACCGGTGGACCGAACCGAGACGGCCCAAAATCGACAACATAGGGGACTGAAAGTGCCATTTCAGAACACGGGAGACCAAAAACGCCCATACCCCAAACACTGGGAACAAAAAAATGGCCTTCTCCCACGTGAAATCTAATGGAATTCTTACATCAATTGCTGCTGTATCCCAGGTGGCACAAACGATGCAGATACCCATTGCGTACGCCGAAGACATCATCGGCGTTCAGGGCACGAACATTGAGTTCATTCGAAGAACCAGCGGTGCTATCCTCACCGTGCAGGAGAGCCGAGGGCTGCCCGACGAAATCACCGTGGAAATAAAGGGCACCGCTGCCCAAGTTCAAGCTGCCCAGCAACTGATCCACGTAAGCAAACAAACCCTAATTTTCTCCATTTCCCCTATGTCGAAGCGAGTGCAAAATTACGATAACGCCCTCGAATTATTGCAGGAATTTACGACCGGTCCTCGGGAGGCGATCGCGGGCGGTGGCTATGGCAAGCTCGAGCAGACTAGCTTGAGGCCGCCTTCGTACCCTCAGATGGGGAGCGGTTCTTACGCCCCCTCGTCGATTCCGGGTCAAATTCCGGGTCAACCCTACGGGGGCGGATACGGGTCGTCTGGGGTTGGTGGATACGGTAACTTTAGGCTATGAACTATAACTAGTTTTAGCGGTAGCTTTTTTTCTGCTCCGTAATCTGCTGTTTTGTAAAGTGTTTCTGCAATCACTTAGCAGTTAAAGATTATTCTGAAACATTGCCAGCGCAATTGAACCTTTAATTACATTTGAATAATCATCGCATCATGGGTCATTTCCTAATAGCTCGATCGAGCTCCACGAGTTTTTATATTTTTTGAAGTCAAAGATAAATAGTTTGAGTTGGATTTTGGCTCCTAAAGAGAATTATTAAATGGCGGAGGGAGACTTTGTTGACTGGATTGGATACTGTACCTGGAATTAAAAAAAAAATTAAAAATTTTGTTCAGATGTCACTGTCACTGAATTTCCAAACGAGTCCGCAAATTCCAACTTGTCGTGCAATAAAACCCCTCTTCACCACGTAACACCTCCACTGCTATAGATGAAAATCTTATAGGAAACGCACACACATACACCATTTAAAGAACAATAAATTTCAAGAAACCGACCCACAAAGCGTGCATGCAAAATTAGTGCGAGCGAGGCCAAAAGCATGTGTTGTTGTTTCCTTGGCTGCTGCGATGAGGAAGAGAGGGAGGAATCAAGGCATCAAGCTACAGGTTCTTGCCCTTACTGTGGTGGTAAAGTCCACGCAGTCGATGTAAGAAGCAGATGGAGATTATGCTTCTTCTTGCCCATCTGCTTCACATTCAAGAGGAAGTTCTTTTGTGCTTTGTGTTCGAAGCGTTTGGTTTTGTACGATGATCCCTATTAATCTTAAAAGCTTATTAATTCAGCATCGAAGGATCTTGTTAGTTTTCATAATATACACGAGGAGATTAAGAGCAGGCTTGTATCTCTTGTTGTTATTTTACGATATAGAATGAACTCATTACATTAATAGCTATTATTTTCTAAACTAGTCGTTAATAGATCAGCTTAATTAATTATTTGGTTGTTGATTTAGCTAATCATATCATTTCCTTGATTGCATAATGACTCCGAGTTGGCTCGGATTTTTTTATGTATGTGATAATTGTTTTCATGATTGGTGAAGTATTTCCTTCCATCTTTAAGAGAGCTATTGTGGGTCGGATGAGTAGAGAGAATATAATTAGCTCAGTGATTGTTTAGAACTTATTTTTGTATCTGTCTACATGTGTGAAACTGTGAGTGTGGCCTTCATTTTTTTTATATTACCGATGGATCCCATTGAACTTGTGACTAACCGGGGAAGGTTTCTTGGATTTGTTCCCCTCTCTTATTGTTTTTTACTTTCAAAAATTAAAAATAATACACGGTGGGTTCGAAAATAAATGACGTTCCTGTTCGATTAAAAGAAATGGGTTCACATGTGTGAAGAATATCACACGTGAGGATCAAATGTCCCACATTAATTACGATAAGAAAAATTGACCGGTATATAAGCTTGATGGGTCACACCTCCTATCACCAATTAGTTTTAGGAAGTAACCATCGATTTAACATGCATTACAGTGACTAATCTTAGAGATTGATGTTTAATCATAATATAATAATGCAAGAAGTGGAATGCCATATTGAATTAAAATGTAATGCGTTTTCTGTATAATAAATAGAGAAATTACGTATCATCGTTGATGGATGAGGTCATTAAACAAAACAGGGTGTAGTAACTTGTATATCTATATAAGATAAGAAGCGTGATTGGGCTTATTCGAAATAAAATATTTGAACTAAATATGATACACTATCGATATGATTGTGCTTCTAGATGGTCATTTAACAAACATCACTTTTTTAAAAAAAATAACATAAAATAACGATTTCCCCATGCAAAACATAAGGTA
This sequence comes from Linderniella brevidens, assembly GCA_004919715.1. NCBI lineage: Eukaryota > Viridiplantae > Streptophyta > Magnoliopsida > Lamiales > Linderniaceae > Linderniella > Linderniella brevidens. The sequence goes on from SWDC01000151.1 coordinate 1,234,280, forward strand.
GGTATAGATCGGTTGTAATAATTCTTTGATAAGTTATTTGAGGTCTTTGTCATGGTCAAGTGCTTCTTGGGATGTGAAAATTGTTGAGTTCGTGGAAATTCATTTTTTTTCTTGGAAATTTAAAGTAAAATAAATCGTGCTGGAGAATCCAATAATAATATTCCTCGTGGATTATGGAAGCATCATGTTAGTTTCGTTTTTCCTTAAATATCATGGTCAAATTCATAATAGTTACAACGATTAAATAATAATATAATAAAACGACCGGAATCACCACGGTGCATCTTTAACGTTTGTGCATCGACCGTTTCGCGAGCTCTGCCGTAGATGAATACGCGCCTTCGCGTTTTGATTCGTTTTGTTATTTGCATACACAACACAACGTGTAATCTCATTGCATGCCATGGGCAAAGGGGCCAATATATCTTCATGTAGAAGTGGAGATGAGAGACAGAAAGTATGTGTCACTAAGTATAGCTATTTTTGATTGTGCGTAATTATATCTGAGAATTGTGAAATAAATCATTGATTTCACAAGTCAAAATAAATTTTGGGGTTTTCAATCATTATTCCGAAAAAATAAGTTGGAAAACCATCTGTCTCAATTTTTTTGAACCCAGTGAACCCTGACCTTTGGACCAAGTAAACCTGATGCTAGCGCAATAGCTTGCAAATTATGCCAACCAGGCAACCACTCTACGATCGATGTGTTATTGATTCTCAAAGTATTTGTAGTCATGGAGATTCGAACCTAAAAAACATGCCCCTCCAAAAACCTTGAGTGTCTCAACATGACCACTATGCCAAGACAACTGACATCATCATTTTCAAGTTGGAAGACATCTTTGAATAAATTTATTCTGACTTATTTTGTCGGAAAAAAATTGAAGACCCATTTCTGTTATGATATATGAAATTAGTAACAAACTATCAAATCTAAAGATCCCCAATAGAAAATCAATATGGTCTATTCTTCCTTACTTTCTTGGGTATCAACCCAACTCCGTTGAATTTTCAGCACGTCGTCGAGAATTTAAATTTTAAAAAACGTGTAGAAATTCTATGAAGTTGGGTCAGTGTTCCCGCATGGATATCATACAGTATAATACATCAATCAATATATTATGTTCAAATGTAGAATTTTACCCCTTTTTTTTTCAATTAAGGCGCTAAAATAAGTCCGGCCCAATGGGCTGATTTTGACAATCTGTACTGGGCTTTTCGAGGCCCGAAAAGATTCGGATCTCCCTTACACCCGACCCGCCCCAACTTCCCAAATCTCATCTTCTTCACCATCACCAACACCGTGCCGATCCATCTCCATAGCTACACTGCTCCCACTGCGTTTTCCAGAGCCAAAAATGTCCTCGCCGACCTTCGATCCGTTACTCCACGCCGTCAACCTCCTCCCCTACTCCTTCCTCCGACCGCCGCGCCTCCGCCTGAAGCTCCCGACTCTAACCCTCCCGTCGCCGATGACCGTCTTCGCCCTCGTCCTCCTCACCTACTTCATGGTCGTCTCCGGAATCGTGTACGACGTCATCGTCGAGCCGCCGGGGATCGGATCCACACAGGATCGGTTCACCGGCGCCGTCCGACCCGTCGTGTTCATGGAGGGCCGCGTCAACGGTCAGTACATAATCGAAGGCCTCTCGTCGGGATTCATGTTCGTGATGGGCGGATTAGGGATCGTGATGCTTGATCTGTCGATGGATAGGAACCGCGACAAGGGCGTCAAGACCTCCCTCGCCGCCGCCGGAGTCGCCTGCGCCGCCATGGCTTACGTGATGAGCATGCTCTTCGTTCGAATCAAAATTCCAGGTTACCTTCGTTGATTATCTATCACTCGCCTCTTTCAGGTAAGGCCAATTTCAGCTCATTTTCAGTGCTATGGTGCAATTTCTCGTGTTTGTAGCGATATCTGAGGATCTGATGAGCTTCGTTAACAACAATCGTTCATGTTTAATGCATTGGATTTACGTTCGATTGCTCGAGGATTTCGATTGCTTTATGTAAATCGTTAAAGACTAACATTACATTACATTTCTCCTCCTACAAGTTCGGGGCAGAAAAAAAAAAGCACGAACGAATCGATCTCGATTTAACAGAATCAAAGTTATGATATGTCCAAAAGATGAAATCTTTGAACATGATCAGCTATTATTTCCTTCTCTGGGCTACTTTTTTTTTTCACCTACCCGAATCTCTGCAAAAGCTCGATTTTTCTGTTCACGGGGTTTCTCGGAGAGAAGAATCTCTTTCACTCAATCATTTGTTGCTTTTCTTTGAGAGACACTCTCTGTGATCGAAGGGGAGAAATTGGTGAGCCTTCGCTGCTCTGTGACTCAGCTCTCCACGAATCTTGAACCTGAGCAGCGAATTGCAGGTTCCACAGCACGTCTTCGATCGAAGGCCTTTCACACGGGTCTTCGTTCAGACATCTGCAGCATACCTCGATCATCGTCCTTAAGGATTCTCCCGAGCACGAATCGCCGATCGCTGAATCTACGTGGCTCTTTCTTGTTACGTCGTCGGCTGCAATGCTTCTCTGTAGCTGCAAGTTTTTTCGGGACCCGAAAGATTCGTAAATCTTTCTTATTGATTTTATATGTGTGCGAATTTTTTTTTTTCACCTGATGTCTTGAGATCTCCACGTCGTCGACGGAGTTCACCGGTTTCCCGCTGATCACTTCGAGTAGAATCCCTCCGAAATCGTATATATCGAGCTTGTCTTGGTTCTTTGCCCTGCAAGAATAAAGCATAATCAAGACCTCTTTTATAAAGATCAGAGTTGGGATGTTAAATCCAATCCCACTGCATCTAAGTCTAGTGGGCTACTGCATCTTACTGCCAATTGGTTTTAGAATGGAACATCACTTGAACTTATTTATTAGGCTTTTGGGTTTGGGCTAAATGAGAATTTTATTTCCCATTGACAATCTGGTGCATGAATTAATTTCGTGACATACCTCGAGGAGCTCTTAATCTGCTTCGACCCGCCGAGAAAATTTAACAGATGATCCTGTAAATGAAACCAAATCAGTTTGAGAAACGAATACGGTGTTTCGCGGGAACTCAATCGAGCAAGTTTTTAAGGCTCTTACTTTTCCCAGATTCTCAGACAACAAAGGCAGGTTGTAGCTGCTAATCTTCGAGACCAGGCTCTGATCGACCAAAACGCCCGTCATCTTTATATTGTTCGAAAAAATCCCGGGAACGATCCCCGTTTGAAGGAACTGAATACCCTTTGCAACTCCCGTGACCGCCGCTATTCGCTGAGCCCACGTGAGCTTTTGCTGCGTACTCTCTGCAAAATATCATATGTTTTTGGGATGTAAGAAAAAAAAAAAATCGACAAGTCAAATATTTTTTTTTTGTTACCGGAAATCCAGCTTCTGAGGGACCCGTTGGAGACGTATTCGAAGACGAGGAAGACTCTGCTGACGCTGGAATCGTCGAGGCAGTACTCGAAGCAGTGGCCGAGGGCGTTGACCAAATGGTGGTGCCTGAGCTTCGACATCATCTCTATGTGAGGCATCAAGTACTGCGTGCTGTGGTTCTTTCTGAGCTTCAGGCACCGTATCGCTATCCACGTCCCGTCCCTCAGCTGACCTCTGTACATCTGCATTTTCCCGAGGATCATGCGATAACGACATTGTTAAAACAACTTCACCCATAAAAAAAGCTTGAGATTGAAGGAAGCGTAACATATTTTATATTTACATACTTTATTTTTAATTTCAGACATGTTTCTTCACGTCTAGCTGATATCTTTCTTATCTAACCGTAGACGTGGAATTTTCATTTAATGAGTGGTCGTGAGGATTCATACACATGACTGACCTCTAGGGATGAGCTCTGATACTACGCCGAATGACTGACCAGTTCATCTAAAAGCTTAAGCTTGAAGGAAGTTTATCATATTTTACATTTATATATTTCTTTTTCTATTTTCAACGCGCTCCCATCATGCCTGGGCTTATTTTATTCTAGTGGGTTTGTACTCAGGACCTGGGCTCTAATACCACGATGAATGACTATTTCACTTAGACGCTTTCTTATTTTAGTTTTATACATTTATTTCTATTACCAGTAAATATATATAGACGAACGTACGGTAATGTAAAGACCCGAGGCTCACCTGACCACGAGAACCTTCCCCCATCAAATTCGACGCCCCAAAGTTGCGCGTCGCAATCTCGAGCTCCTCCAATGAGAACGTCCGATACGCCGGGAGACCGAGCGATCCCAATTTCATCGTCTGAGTTATATACCCTACATTTCGAAAAACCGGACAAAATTCAATCAATCGAACAAATACGTAAGATTCCGAAGACGCAAAAAAAAGGAGAAAGGCCTATTATTACTCGCGTCCTTAAGCATCTTCGACGTGTAGCCCGTGGACGACGGGTTTTCAATTATGAACGTCGTCTGAGTCTTCGTTTCTCCGCCGCGCCTCTTCTCGATCAAATTCTTCACGAGAAAGAAAATCCCGAGGAGCAACGCTAATCCGACGATAACTCCCGCGGACGCGCCCGTCGCGAGAGCTAATTTCGAAGTTTTTTTCCCTTTATGCCCCCTCGGTAATATTCCTACCGCGATGGCCGCGTTCTTACAGAACGAAACGGGCCGTTGATTCCCGTCCCCGGTTTCCAAACAGTTATCGCCGTACTCCGATTTTTTCTCAACATCGGACGCCAAACAATTCGGTAATTTCCCCGTCAGCAAATTCGAGGTCAGATTCGCGAAACCGAGCCCGTCCCCGCACGGGAGATCGGGCGTGAGCATTCCCGTGAACTTGTTCGACGAAATGTCTAAGTAGGTCATCGAGGGGAGGGACATCACGGGCAGAGGAAAAGGCCCCACGAACCTGTTCGACGAAATGTCCAAGACGCGGAGCTGGCGATAAGATCGAATTCTATCGGGAACCCCGTAGGTGAACCTGTTGTTCCTCAGCACGATGCTCTCGATTTTGTCCCCGAGGGACGGGAATTGGGGCCCGAGGGCGTTGTTGCCCAGATCGAGGACGCGGAGGTTCGTTAGTCCCCCGAAATCGGGCACCTGCCCGGAGAAATTGTTGCCGGAGACCGTGAGGATTCGCAGGCTTGATAACCTGCCCGTGGAACGAGGGAGGGGCCCGCTGAAGCCGTTGCCCTTCAGGTTCAGGACGGCCAAGCTCGAGAGCTTCCCCAATTCCTCCGGCAGAGCTCCGGCGAAGCGGTTGCCTTCGAGGATTAGGGTTTGGAGGTTGCTCAGAGAGGAAATGCTCGCTGGGATTTTCCCCTGTAGGAAATTGGAGGTCACGTCGAGTATTTCGAGGGAAGAAAGGCGGGAGAGATCGCCGGGGATTGGGCCCCACAGGCCTAGGGAGACGAGCCTGAGGACTTTGAGGCTCGGGAGGTCGACGAGGGCGGCGACGAAAGAGTCCATGGAGAAATTCTCCGGCAGCCTCTGAAGGGTCGACACATCGCTGTTGTTGCCGACGATTTGCAGCTGGGTCACGGAGCCTTCGTAGCAGACGACGGTAGCGGAGGGAGTGGGCTCTAGGCTGCAGAAGTCGGTGGCGTTGCTCCAGTCGGATAGAGACGGCGGCGAGCTGAGGTGGTCCTTGATGCGGAGGAGGGTCTCAGCCTGCGACGGCGGCGGCTGAGGAAGAAGCCGCTGCGGCGCGGCGCCGCTCGTAGAAATCGACGCGAGGATCGAAAGCGTCAACAGCGGTGCGATTAATAAACAGGTTCTTCCCATCTGAAATCTCCTGCATTTTTTTGTAATTAAAAAAAAAAAAGAAAAAAGAAATTCAAGAGAAAGGGTTTCGTTCTCTTCTCACAGAGTTGATAAATCTATTGCAGCCATTGTTGTTACCTTAGTTGAGAAGGTGAAAGGTGAAGCCTTTGAAGCCTTCTGCGGGAAAGATAATTAATTTAATTGGAAAGAAAAGAAAGAAAGTAGAGAAGCATTTGCATTAACCCACAAATGAAGCAACACAAAGGAATGTAATCACAAAAGCTTTTGAAAGTCTCGAGATTTTCAGGTGCTACTGAAACTTCACAACCGCTTACCTTCACATTAAGTAACCCACAAAAAGTCAAATCTTTTGCTAACAGAGGTGAAGCCTTTGTTGTTGTCCTTCGCTTCACTGACTCAGAGAGAACCCCATTTCTACTATGTAAAAAGAAAAAAAAAAAAAAGCTTTGAGGTCGAATGTCCATACAAAATATGAAAGCCCGTGACTAATTTTAATTTTTATTATTATTATTTTTTGCTAAATTTGGAAGTTTCCAGCAAGGGATAAGAAAGCAGAGGACTGCGGTAGTGTGATTTTAACCATGCACAGTACTTTAGGAGACATGTGAGAGAGTGACGGTGTCATGAAACTCAGTGTCTAAACGGATACAATAATGGTTCTCAGGAATTAACCGACAGATATTTATTCTTTTTTTTTTAATTTTTAATTTTGTTCCTAATATTTGCCAAATACTTGGTGTCCTTTGAAGCTTTTCTTGAAGTCCCTTTGCATGGGATGAATCAGACAAAGGTAATGCGAGGACGTAAAAGCAGAAAAGAAAAGAAAAGAGAAAAGAAAGATTCTTTTGCAGTAGTTGCACTCTTATACTTAAATGGGGTGAGGTTATTATTATTATTTTGAAATGTATTACCCGTTTATTTATTACTTAAAGCCTTTGGGCTTTGTACAGTTCTATACCGTAACATCAAGAAATGTTTTTTTATTTGATTAGTTGTCTGTTTTTATTTCCTCTTGCAATATTGTTTTCTTTGAATGCACTGCACACAGTGAGGTATCGCTTTCCGAGACTCGTCAGATGTTTTTTGGCCTTTGCTTTGCATTAGCTGTGAACCTCTTTTGATGTTTCGTCATTGTTTTATTGGCTCCTTCACTTTTTTCCCCATTCAGCCCTCTTGTGGCAAAACTTAATTTTTCTTCTCCCCTAATTCACCATTAAAATTTTAAAATCCATGAGATTGTGATATATCTCCACATTAAACCCATGGATATTATTCTACTTGGGCTTCTTTATTTTTGCGGTTCGTGTGGATTAGGTATGAACACACATATCCTTCAACAGAGCGGTTTAGATTCTCTTTACACTGAATTTAAAATCGGAATGTGATTGATCCCATTGAAAACCGCAGTCGTCCCAGTCGATAGTAAAGTTTAACTTTAGACTTAATTTAATCGTCGCATGACTTAGTCTCGTCGGAAGTCAAGATATTCCACATCTGACATTGAGGCTCAGATTCGCTTCAAGCTTAACCCAGTGGAATGTGACTTCTTGATTTTCGTAGTTTGTGTGGATTTGGGATGAAACACACATAACCGAATGATTAATTTAGTTTGAAGCATGGATTGTTCCATAAGCAACAATGGGTATAAGATTCGTTTCAGACTGAATCTAATTGGAATGTGATTGGTTTCGTTGGAAATTGACTTGTCCCGTGATTGATAATAGTGGGGTTCCAATTTAGATTGAATTGAATCGTAGAATGAATAATCTTGATAGATTTAACCTAGGCAGAGTGTGCAAACTACATAAAATGATAAAAAAGAATTAAAAAGCAAGAATGCGCCATAAACCATTTAATTAAAAGCTGCAATTATTGAGAACTCAAGTCGAGCCTCGCATTTACTATGATGTTATTAAATGAAAGAATAATTGCTATTGCCTACGAGTCCGTGCAAATTATTTGAGTAAAGGGAGGGAATTATAAATCAATCAATGGCCCTTTCTCTTCCCCGAAAATGCATCCTACAAAAAGAGATCATTGATGCAATGAAAATATTTGTTCCCCTCTCAATAAATGAAAATTTCAACCTTTTGAATATTATTAAATATGGACCACTCGTGAGATTCCCAAACTATTGATTAGGTTACGGACCTTTGGTCCAAATCTCTAGACTCTTGTCTTGTGGTACCACATCCGAATTTGCCCGGAAAACCATCTGTTAGCCCGCCACTGACCCGATTCGACCCGACTTGGCCCACCTAACTTGTCTTCCTCGAATTACAAGCAGCAAAAAGAAGAAAATGTGATATGTTGGGCCAATATTGTGGCCCATCTTTTATCAAACGCGCTTTTCATTTACTAGTTAGCGTTGACAAGAATCGAAGCCTTTCATTGTATATTCCCAAATATAATTTCTGGGAATTGTCATGCAGACACTTGTATTAATTCAGATCGCTACGTACTTTATATTATAGTAATTGGGATAAAGCCAAGTTCAGTCCTCGATGTATATCCGATGGACAATTTTGGTCCCCAATGTTTTCACTTGACACATTTAGTCCCTATATTTGTCCGATTTGAATCAATTTTGGTCCCTCGGTTGGATTAAACGTCGAATTGGACGTAATTTATCATGTGTGTCGCATGTGATATATTACAATCCTCCAAAATAATATATCTACGTCCGTTCATTTTAAAATTCGTTGAATTCGTCTCCTTCATCTCACAATTGAACCCTAAAAATCGAAACCATAAAAATGGATGAAGGAGACAAATTTAAGGGACTTCATGATTAATGAATGTATAGATGGTATTTTGGAGGGCTATAATACACATTATGTGTGATTCTCATGCCAAATTCAGTTCAAATTGGCGTTTAATTAACTGAGGAACCAAAATTGGTTCAAATCGGATAACAAGGACTAAATATGGCAAGTCGAAACATTCGAGGCCAAAATTGCCCATAGGGTAAACATCGGGGACCAAAACGGATTTTCTCCCAGTAATTCACTGAACAAAACGATGAAAACATTTATTAATGGAAGAATATATATGTCCCTTCGTGTGTATTATATATATATATATATATATATATATATATATATATATATATATTCTCGCTAGCTAAATTCTGTGGGGAGACAAGCGAATGGGCAATCCCTTCTCCGGAGCCATCATAGGCTTGAAAACGGCCTTCTCATCCGGCAGGATTTTTTCCCACTTGAACCTCTTCACCAGGTGGTGCATGAAAACCAGCACTTCCACGCGTGCGAGTTATCTTCCGCCGCACATCCTCGGGCCTCCGCCAAATGGAACGAACGCATACGGTTCGGGCCCCGACCCGTCGAATCTGGACGGGTCGAACTTTTTGGGCTCCGGAAAGTATTCGGGATCCAAGTTCGTCGTGAACACACTCCAGTGCAGCTGTAACAAATATATACACTCCAGTATATATCTTGAATGATCACTTCATCTAGGAGCTTAAACTTGAAGAAAGTCAATTATATTACAATTATATATGTTTGATTTCCAACATGTCACTCATGTATAAGCTGATTTCTTTTTTGTCCAGCCTTAGACGTGGAATTTTCATTTGAATGTATGAGCCCTGGTGATTCGTACCAGTGATCTCTAGGCATGTAATTATTTTTTTTTTCGAAAGGCATGTAATCTGATACCATGATAATTGCCAACTTCACTTTAAACGTTTAGATGAAGTTGTCATTCAACAATATACGTATTGTATCCCTTCAACTCCATGAATATTTCATCTTTTGTACGTCGTCCCAGTTCAGTGATTCGTCTCCATTTGCTCTGCGTTAAATTAATCGTAAAAGAGCGAAACCGTAAGTAAACGCAAAAACGCGCACGTAGATTACCTTTATAGACTTTCTCGTACGCTTCCGGATAGTCGGCGAGGAACCCGACAATGAACGAACAAGCAATGCTAGTCGTGTCGCGGCTAGCGAAGACGTAGCCGATTATCCTCTTGGCGATTTCTAAATCGTTCGCAAACAATTTCCCGTCCCCGTCCGCCGCGTCTATCATTTGAGAGAGAATGTCTTCTCGGGCCGCCGCCAACGATTTCCCGTCGTCCGCCAAATCTAACCTCCTTTGCCTGACGATAGACGCGAATTCGCTCCTTATGAGTTTCGCGGCCTTCAACGCTCTGTTGAATTGGGTCCCCAAGAAAATCGAACACGCGGTCGCGAAAGCGTAGTCCGTGGTTAAAGGGTGTACGAACACTTGGCTCCTATCTTCCCACGAGTTCGAAAATTGTCTTTGCGTTATTACATCAATCGCGCCGAGTTGAATCTTTAGAAACACGGGTTTGAGGATGTGAGGGATTTTTTTTAACCTCTTCACCTCGTCGGCGAGGTTAGCTCGGGAATCGGGCTCGAAGATCCTGTCGAAAGTGGTCGGCCACCACGCTTTTAAGAGCTTTTCCTCGTTCGAGAAGATGAATTTATTTCCGTTAAGACCGCATAGTACCACCGTGGGCTCTCCGAAGATGTGCGTTTTGAACGCTTTGGAAGACCTTCTGAAGATTCCATGTGTGACATGAAGATTCGAATCTAATACTTGTCCTTCTGAAGACCTTGAACGATTCAACCTGACCACTAAATCAATGCTTCGAACAAGTCATATGAAATTTAAGATTGAAGTAATGAAGGATCATACTTGTTATTTATTTATTTGGCGAATAGTCTCTAGATTTATTCGATACGATAGTCGATTTTATCAGTTAATATTTAATAAGCATTAAAAAAATCATGAAACTGCGAGCCGTTTGTAACCCTAGCGGACCGAGCACACATTCTCTCTAGTATTTTATTGCGAATTAATCATCAAACTTGGACTGGACTTTATGTAAATAGCAAAAATCACTTGTACCATAGGCGGAGAGTTAAGTTAACGTTGCGTATAATTTAGAAAAAAAACAAGATTTCTTGTTCCATGTTACAAATTCCAATTCCTTTTGAACATTTTCGTACTTGATAATTTTTTTCCCACCCCTATATGTGTTTTCTTATTTAACCACCATTTTCAGAGTCATTAAATTTAAACTTTAGCTCTAACTAACATATCCGTTAAGTTATACTTTACTTATGAACTATTTATTCAGTTTTTTAGAAATAATTTATATATTGACAAACATATATATATATATATATTACGTAACGTTTCGTCATTGTTTTGTTGTACTTTTTTGCCTACCCTCGTTTAATTTTCTGGCTCCGCCTCTGTCATACCATTCTGCAATAAAAGATGAGTTAGCAATTTAATTTTGGTTTGATAAATATGACGGCTAAGTGTAGGGTGGAAATTTTTGCTTTGTCGATAAATGAGTTAAGCTTTGAATATCGTAAATTGATAGGATGGGATCTACACCGAACTTATATGCAAGTGTGAAGGGTTTGAAATTTCTGCACTGCAAATGGGGTGGTATATTATATGTACTATGTAAGCTTAGCAAACTGATTTAGCCTTGCCTAATAATCTATAAAATGAACCGTCCTTTTAATTTAAGATGACGTTGAAATTTACTAAAGAATTATATTTATTGAATAAGCATGGTTGGCGATGAAATTTATTGATTTAGCGTTGCCTAATAATCATGGTAGGCGATGCTATTAATTGAATAAGCATTTTTAAAAAAAAAAAAATCATGAAATCCAGAATCATCTGTTTCAACTCTAACGGAACATACATTCATTCTATATGTTGCGAATTAATTACCAACTTGGATTTTCTGGGTATTATAACAAAATGCATGCATACCTTCCGCAATAATAAGCATATAAATTCAATTAATAGGGTAAAATAAACTATTTTGGTGCATGGCTCTCTGATATGGTCTCTTTCTCTCTCTCTCTCTCGTTAAAATATGTGCTCTGTTTTGTTGATTATTTTCGTTTGATAAATATTTAGAGCCCAGTGTAGGAGTGGAAATATCTACATTTGTGAATATATGCTGCGTTAGCATTGACTATCGATATCGAATATCTATAGATCGAAGCCGAACTTATATACAAGAGTAGGGTTTCAAGATCTTCCGCAATGAGGATCTATGCTCTTTTTCTATTATTTCTTGGGGCAACCTCAATTAAATCCCCATTTACTAACTTTCTATCAACTAACTCCCCATTTCATTTTATTTTTTACTAAACTCCCTAAATCAAAACATTCTTACACATCACTACCTACTTACATGAATGGACGATTTTGCCCCTCATTTATTATTTTTTAAATATTTTCTTTTCCAATTCAACCATCAGAACACACGTTTCAACCATCACCTCTGGAACTTCTATGCGAAGGCCGAGGGAAACGGATTTGAGCTCGAGGAAAAGCTTCTGCCTCGCCGGAAAAGGATTTCAACCATCACCTCTTGCCTCGCCGGAAAAGCTCCTACCCTTTCCAATCACTGTGGGTTTCTCGGTCCAGGTAAGTTTTCCTTTTTTTTTTTTTGCACCGAGGGTTACTCGTCGAGGTTCTTGACTCGAGTGAACGGATTTGAGATCGATCGAACGAAATTGAGCTCGAGAACGCTCCGCTGAGGTGCACAGTGAACGTTTGTGGCAGTGAGATTGACCTAAATTGGGTGTCGAGCTGTGGGTGTCGTGTTTTGGGGGTCGAGCTGTAAAAAGTTTGATTTTCTCCTCCATTTCCTACCATTAGCATATTGTGGGTGTCGAGGGAGGTGAGTATTTGGTTAAATTTTGGGTAATTTATTGGTTAAAGCAATTTGTTATATGCAGTACCAAAGCATGTCGAATTACCGTACTCACATTTATTATATGAAGTACATTTTGAAGCTTTCTAGAAATATCATATGTCGAATTAATTTTAACATGTCATATTATATGGAGCTATGTTGTCTACAAATGTCTTTGGTGGGCTCACGCTGTTTGCATTGTGTGACTATAAGAAGAGCACATATTTATTGATGATCAATGAAACGACGACTCTAATAGATTTATATGTAACCCTCCAAAGAAGATGGTCGGACATCGATTCACGACATGACTGGATAAAGTTTCAGGTTCCGTTTGAAAGTATTTACGCAACTTTGAAAGAATGGGATGTTTATGGGATACCATGTAAGCATGCGGTGGCGTGTATATGTTCGATGGGACTATCTGTTTATGACTACTGTGATCCATATTTCCGATCTCAAAAGTATAGGGATGCATATCGCGCTGTCATCAACCCTATTCCGACGCACGAGATGAATGCTCAAGCCGTTGATAGAGAGTATATTCGTGATCCAGACATCCGTGTTATGCCCGGTCGCCGAAAGATGCGGAGGTACCCTTCACAAGTTGATAAAAATAGAAACAAGTGCAAAATATGTGGAAAATATGGGCATAATCGTCGTACGTGTAAAGAAGCCGTTGCTACATAGCTTACCTGCCCGTATTTTGCATGTATTTTGTTGTGTTTATTTTGTCGTTTTGTCCAGATGGTTGTTATGCCATCTTTTTGTGGTTATGGCATATTCTTTTGTCGATATGTTGCCGATAGGTTATGACACATTCTTTTGTATTGGTTACGGCACATTCTTTTGTCGATATGTTGCCGATAGGTTATGACACATTATTAGTCGATATGTTTAATTTTTGTTATTTGCCGCAAACGTCTACGAAGAGTATTGTGAGATACTACAAACAACATAGTTATGGTACTACAAATCATTATAATATGGTACTTCAAATGTGCATACGTTGGCACTACATAATTCTTTACATTGGTACCACAAATTAGAGGGCGTATTACGAAGCCGCTCGCACGGTACGTAAAAGATACTACAAACTTCCTAGGTACGGTACTACAAAGTATAGAATACGGTACCGCAACTGTCCATAAGTTGGTACTACAACATTCTTTATATTGGTACCACAAATTAGAGCGCGTATTTCGAAGCCGCTCGCACGGTACGTAAAAGATACTACACACTTCCTAGGTACGGTACTACAAAGTAATAGAATACAGTACCGCAACTGTGCATACGTTGCTACTACAAAAGTCTTTATATTGGTACCACAAATTAGAGCTGGCGTATTTCGAAGCCGCTCGCACGGTACGTAAAAGACACTACAAACTTCCTAGGTACGGTACTACAAAGTATTAGAATACGGTACCGCAACTGTCCATACGTTGGTACTACAAAAATCTTTATATTGGTACCACAAATTAGAGTTGGCGTATATTGACACATTCTTAGTCGATACGTTTAATTTTTGTTATTTGCCGCAAACGTCTACGAAGAGTATTGTGAGATACTACAAACAACATAGTTATGGTACTACAAAGTACTATAATACGGTACTTCAATTGTGCATATGTTGGTACTACAAAATTCTATACATTGGTACCACAAATTAGAGTGCGTATTTCGAAGCCGCTCGCACGGTACGTAAAAGATACTACAAACAACCTACTTACGGTACTACAAAATATTATAATACGGTACTGCAACTGTCCACAAGTTGGTACCACAAAATTATATATATTGGTACCACAAATATGAGTAGGCGTATTTCGACGTCGTTCGGGTTATTTTTCGGTCCGTGAGTGCGTTACGGTAGTTAAACATACTAAGTTGATCATTTGGTATAAAAAAAAGACGGCTTAACATTTAGAATCAAGGATTGTTACATTGAAATGCCAACTTTCTTTCTACTTAAATGATGCTAGTAACAATATCTTACCACATTGTCAAGATTTTACGTTGCCATATATTTAATTTATTTTATTTGCCGCATTATGTAAGCTCTAAAGCTTTAATGATCAAGAATGTATGTGTTTTCGAAAATCAAACGAATGGAACGACGAAGGTACTACAATACACCTACGGATGGTACTATAGCAACATAAATTTTGGTACTACAATTGTACACATAGAGGCACTGCAAATATCTCTATATTGGTACCATAAATTAGAGTTGGCGTATTTCGAAGCCGCTCGCACGGTACGTAAAAGATACTACAAATAACCTAGTTATGGTATTACAAAATATTAAAATATGGCACTGCAACTGTCCATAAGTTGGTACTACAAAATTCTTTATATTGGTACCACAAATATGAGTTGGTACTACAATAAAGAAAGCTTTGATACTTCAAATCTAGCAATATTGTACTACATAGTTGTTTGTTCAGATACTAAAAAATTTCCTGGAACAGAAACACAAACAGGCACAAAACTAAGAGGATCATATCTTTCCCAGCTTCTCTTTCACCTTTTCTTTCCCAGCTTCTCTTTCACCTTCTTCTTTTTTTTCTTCGGTGCCGTAGTATCGGAGGATCCTGGCGTAGTAAACTCATAATACTGCATCTTCTTTCTATCTTCGCGGCCTCTCACTGTTCGTGCTATCGATGATGCTGCTAACGGTGCCACGGTCATTGGCTCGGGTTCAGCAGCTTTCAACTCAATAGTTATGTTTGCCAATGACTCGTCAATAGCCATCTCATTTCCAGCCTGTGCCTTCGCCACCTCATCAGCCACCTTTCCCACCTCATCCTCCGCCACCTCAACCACCTCAGCCACATGAGCCACTACTGGCACCTCATCCACCTCAGCAACATCAGTCACACCAGCCACAACAGCCACACCAACCACCTCAGCCTCTCCAACCTCAGCCACCTCATCCCAGCCCTCACCAACAACACCCCTACCGTCTAATTCAAACGATGCAGCAATCTCATCATTACTGCCACCGCCTTGATGACTAGCCCCTTCATAACCTCTTGACTTTTCATCATCACCCTCACCCTCTGCCTCCCCTGTCGCTCCCTGAATCATCGCTCTCAACTTTTCAATTACTTCAATTTTTCCCAGCAACACAGCCTCCAACTGTTCAACACGGGCTCTCAAATCGTTCTTGATTTTGGAACGTGTCTCAGCCTCTTGATCTCGTTCCCCTCCAATACCCTAAAGAAAACAAACATTATTAAATTTACTATTTAAGAAACATAAAAAGAAAGCACTATTTGAGAACTCGTGTTGAACATTATCACAACGTTATATACCATTGGCATCTGCGCGATTGGTTCCACAAACTTCATCTCGTTTCTTCGAGGGATTATCGGAAGAACACTGGTAATTTCAGCTAGTTGTGTCTCCACAATCCTACTGTCATTTGGAACATGACAGAATTCCCAATTGAACCATCGCGGGAACATATACGGCTGCCTCTTTCGTGCCAACGAAGGCACATGCTCATATACCCACATCTATAAACACGAACGCACGCATTAGAGTTATAGGAATAACACAAAATATAAGATGAAAATACAAATAAATAAAGTAACTTACCATCAACCCAATAGTGCAACCATTGATAGTCACATTCGATCCCGCGTTCTCAAAAGAAGCGGCAACTTTCATCTCTTCCAACAGAAAATTATGCACTGCCGCTCCCCAAGCATATTCTCCAATACCCTCTAGATCGTCCACGTATACATTAACAAAAGATGGGTTTTTTGAATTACCCATCGGAAAAAGTACACAATTAAATAAGAGAAGAATAACAGCCCGAACAAAATCCTCAACATTCTCCTTCCCCTCCTCACCAACTAAGGACTTCAACAACTTCATTATTTTTTTTCGTGTTACATTGCCATTTTTCCCCTCAAAATGGCGTTCAACGATGGACGACGTAAATTTACTATCGGGATCAACGGGTTGCCCTAAATGATGCAACCCCATCACCAAACTAAACTCCTGCGGTGAGAATATAACGTCTATATCCTCACCGAACTGAAAAGTGTTCTCCTCAACATTATAGCGCATCAATAATGCCACAATTCTTGTAAAAGATTGTGACATCTTGGGCATCTCTAAGAAAGTGTAGAATGGAGTTTGCTTTAGCAGTTTTCTGTGTTCCTCCTTCAGCGTTAGTTCCATCATCGTCTCTCTGAAAAGGTTGGGATGACACCGTGATGTCATCTCATAAATATTTCTTGATTGGTGACAAAAACCAGATAATCTACGGTACCATTAATTATGTAATACGGTACCAAAAAAACATATACAAGCAGTACCAAGACAGTCACAAATGCAGTACCTTTACATCGAACAGGGAAATTAGATGCTAACCAACCCTAATTTGAAACATACCAAGTTCCCAAATCGAAAAACGAAAGAAATAAACCCTAATTTTGCCATAAACCCAAATTCGAGCCGTAATCAACAAAGCCCGACATGAAATCCTTCAAGAAATGCAACTATGAAAGCCCTAATCTCTACATTAACCCAAAATGCCACAAAAAATCGAAAAATAAAAGTCGAAAAACGAAAGTGTGAAGTGGCCGTTCTTACAGTATACGGTTGAGATGATGCCAAGTCGAATAAATGTGTGAAGCACTAATCTCTCGTTCGATGCTCGTTGTGGAGGTGAAGCTTAGAATCGATCGTCTTCTATGTAATTTTCGTTCTTCGTTCTGCTTTTCGTTCTTCTCTGTAATCTTCTGCTTTTAATTGTATTTGATATATTAATGTTTTACAGGGGTATAATTGTCCATTAGGTAGCTATGTGATATAAAAGTTTGAAAGATGGAGTTTGATGATAAATGAATTGGAAGGGGGGAGTTTGTTGATGGATAGTTTGGGAATTGGGGATTTATGTGTAGATTTGCCTTATTTCTTTTGCTTAAAATGGAAACATGTATTATTTGAAACATATATTTTGATCTACGGTGCAATCCAAATAGTGCTACGTGGGCTGAAGCTAACAGCCCATAGCGGCTCAGTATTATATAAAGCCCAATATATATCTATTAGGCCTTTTGTGTTATACTAGTTTTATATATATATATATATATATATATATATATATATCTATTCTATACTATATATATAAATAGAAAACTGTCCACACTTTCTATCACTATATATGACAGAAAACACCATGAGAAAACTATTCTTTAATTAATTTGGTCTATTAGTTTAACTACAATTTTACTCTTTTATTCCAAGTTTACCCCCTTCAATTTTTTTATCATATCAGCTCTACCCTTTAACTTTTTTGATCCAATTTTATCCTTCATTTAAACATTTTTAATTAATAAAAAACTTTAAAATATAAAATAATAGGGTACGAGATCGTCTGTGTCTATTTGGTGTTCTAATCTGGTGTTCATAACACCACATTGTGACAAGTGTTAAATACAAATAATTTTTTTACACGTGTCACTATCTGGTGAGTGGAACCCCAGATTTTAACATCAAATTAGCACCGAGAATCCAAACCAAAAATAATAGATATACTTATATTTTATTGCACTATTCACGATTCATTGCCTTTGACTTCCAGGTCCACCCCCACACAGAAATTATATACTTTAAATTACAGTAATCAAGAAAATCTAAACGTGATGACACTTGTAAAATTATTGTAATCCAGCACTTTAACCGTATTATAACAAACAAAACGACGAAAACATTAATGGAAGAACATTACACGGTCGCCCATAACATGCACCTAATTCCTTTTAAAATACATCCAATAAGTGAAGTGATTGAAGAACAAAGAATCCAGCCTTTATTACACATGAAGATCTCATTACATACATTTCATGGATTTTCACCACGTGTTAAACAAAAAGCTCTTCTAATGAACCAAATCCATCGCACAAAGAGTGTAAATAAACAATTAATATACAACCCAACACACACAGACATCAATGCATTTTGCACACTACACATTAATGCGCAATAGAATCTTGCAAACAATAATTAAACCACCATGTTGTCTGTTTCCAATAACTCCCACTGTCTCTTCCTCTTCTTCTTCTTCTTCCTCCTTATAAGACCTCACAAACTAAATCAGAAAGAGAAAAAAGGTAGCAGTCGCCTTCTCCCATGAAGAACAAGAAAGCTACATGCAACATTTCATCCCTATCCATCGCCGCCGTCTCCATATCTCTGGTGGTAATATTTACGCTCACCGAAGACGTAACCTTTATGGCCAAAGTAACCCTTAGATTTCAAGCCCTCGGCGGCCACGGCAAGCATGAAAAACCCCAGCCCAATTTCCATATCGAAAATTCGAACGTGACCACCGGAGAAGAAGAAGAAGAAAAACAAGGGTTTCTTCGTGAGGAGGCGACGAAATCGAAGAGGTGCAACTTATCGAAGGGAAAGTGGGTCTTCGACAACGCGACGAGGCCTCTTTACAGAGAGGAGGATTGCGAGTTCTTGACGGATCAGGTGAGCTGCGTGAGGAACGGAAGGGAAGACACTTTGTACCAGAAATGGCGATGGGAGCCCAATCACTGTTCGTTGCCCGAGTGAGTTTTTTTTTTTTATTATTTTTTCTGTGTCGCGCGTGTATTATTATTAATTATCGTAGAGAAGATGCGATTGATTCGTGAAAAAATATGTTTGATTTGATATGTAATATAATTATTATTTGATAGGTTTGAGGCGAGGCTGTTGCTGGAGAAGCTACGGGGGAAGAGGGTTATGTTCGTCGGAGATTCGGTGAACCGCAATCAGTGGGAGTCGATGATTTGCTTGCTCCGAACCGGTGTTGCTCCGGGAAGGTCGACCCGGAAGATCGGAGTTCCGATCTCCGTTTACTCTATTCAAGTACGTGTGTATATATATATTTTAAAAAAAAAGTAAAATTTATATACTATATTATATGTGCTATTTTCTTGTTTACTGTTTTTCTAACTTTCAGTGTCGGTTACCAAATAAATAGTTGATTCAACTGTCTATCAATCTCATTTCCCACCTAATAGATAAATAAATGAAGAGTCATAAATGTTGGTCTCAGAGATAATTGATAATTAATTGAATCATTAATGATAAACAAAATTATAAAATTGGGTTTTTCGGTTTTTGTTTCGAGTCACTATGTTTAATAATTGCAAAAATAGGTCATTAAATTTGTATGTCATCCGCCATGCCATGTTTCCGACAAGTTTGGCCGAAAAATTAACTGATGACCCCAATTTGCTAAGACATATAAAGTTAGTGACTTATTGTTGCAATTATCAAATAGTGATCCAAAACAAAAACTGGTATACTGACCTAATTATAATAAATATACATTTAAAAAAATTACATTTTAACAAAGTTCATTTACAAAATAGGAACCAAACTAGCTCATAATTTTTTCATTAACAATCTTGGCATCAGGTAATAATCCAGTTGAGTCTCATTGGTCATACGTATTAGTCGTCGTATTAATTTCAAATAAATCGCTCTATTAGTACTAAGTAAGGGCATCATTTTCACTCCGATTAATCTATTAAAAATCAAACAATTAAAATTTTTCGATCCGATTCGAAACCCTAATTTTAATTGTTCGGCAGGACTACAATGCAACGGTCGAGTTCTACTGGGCACCGTTCCTCGTGGAGTCGAACTCCGACGATCCAAGAAACCACAGCATCTCGGAGAGAATCATAATCCCGGACTCGATCTCCAAGCACGGAGTCCACTGGAAGAACGCAGACGTACTCGTCTTCAACACCTACATATGGTGGATGAACACCGAAAACATCAAAGTCCTGTAATTATTTTTCAACCATCGATCAATGGACCGAGCTTATTCCTTCGCGTCAACACACCCATATATATATATATATGTAATGATTTACGATGATGTAATGAAATGCAGGCGAGGGTCTTCGTTCGACGAGTCTCCGCTACGGTACGATGAGGTCGAACGGTCCTTAGCTTACAAGAGAGTCCTCGAGACGTGGGCGCATTGGCTGAAGCACAATGTCGATCTGAGACGGGTCCCGGCGTTCTTCGTCAGCATGTCTCCTGTTCACGAACTGTAAGTATATATGTAGACACTCTTTCGTATGATCAAATGCATTTCACGATTACAATGTGTGTTGTTATTTATCCCACACAAAAAAGAAATAAGAACGCATGCGAGTTTCCTGTATAAGGAGGGGATCTGCTCCGAATGGGGAGGAAAATCCCCGGTTTTTCTATCCCCGTGAGGTGGAGACGGGGCGAAATCTAGGCCCGTTGTTAGAGAAGGAACTTTACTCCCCGCCTCGTTCCCCACAGAGATACGACCCCATTTAAAATATATAAAGAATATATAAAATTGAAACTAATATAAATAATATTTTAAAATGTGATACCAACGAAAACGGGAACGAGGACAATTTCATCCATGTTTACTTGACTCCTTACAGAACGGCGGTCATGAGGATTCCTAACAAACGGGAGCCGGGATGGGGATAAACTCCCCGCCCTGAATCGACCCACATCCCTATATACCATGCAATATATTCACAACAACAATGAAGTAGCAAATTAATTTGTGTCAACTCTCGAAAAATTTCCCTTTACATTGTTTGCCCGGATGGTTTTTTCCACGTTAAATTTGCGTGTCGTTATTTTCGCGACAAATCCCGGGAAATTTTTCAGAGCGACTAAAATTTCGCAACATGTATGTGTAGGAGCGCGTATTGGAAAAACAGCAAAGGCATCGCGTGCGCCCTCGAGAAACTCCCAATCCCGGACACGTTCAAGCCTCTGGACATCGGGACGGATCTGAGGCTGCTCGAAATCGCCAAGACCGTAATAAGGACGACGAGGACTAAGGCGACCCTCGTCGACATCACGGCGATGTCTCAGTACAGAAAAGATGGGCACACAGCGGTCTACACGCTGCGTCAGGGGAAGCTCTTGAGTCCCGAGCAGAAGGCGAATCCCGCTAGGTTCGCGGACTGCCTCCACTGGTGCCTGCCCGGCGTGCCCGATACTTGGAACGAGCTGCTTTATGCTCATATGATTTCGAGATTATCTTAGGAAAAAACAAAATAAGAAATTTCTTTAGGGTGTGTTTGGTTTCCGGAAATTAATAGGGAATGAAATGGAAAAGGAAAACTAGTTTTTATGTTTGGTTGATTGAAGAAAAAATAGATAAGGAAAAAAAAGAAAAGAAAAGAAAATCTAGCTTAACTTTACATTTAAAACTAAGGAAAACTAATTTCTTCATCAAATGGTGAGGAAAACGAAGGAAAAAACGTATGAAAACCGTCTGCTCTCCAATTTCCTTTTCTCAAACTAATTTCCTTAAACCAAACACAGCCTTAACGATCGATTACGTATTCCCGTAAAAAAAAATGGGATAACATCGTATGATTTCGAGATCGAAGTAATGATTAAACATGATGGGCTTTCATATTTCATAGTCAAAGGTGAAACTCTAGGATTTATGAAACACAGGCAACATCGAACGATAGTGTATTCCCGTAAAAAAAATTGAGGGATGAACAGAAACAGCAAAAGCAACGTAGTTTATGATTCAAGAACCGATGATCACATTCGTTTTACAAAAGAAGGCATATTTTAGATACAGACAGATCTTATACAAAATGATAGGACAAAAAACAATATTTGGGGCAGAGGAAACCAATATTCGAAAATATACATCGACAATGTAGCCATGAATATCAGTCAAAGTGCTCCCATTCTTGTTTTACCTTAGTAGTAGATGACGGCGAAGAGGAAGGAGGAGGAGCAGAAATGGGCTCCACATCGGGGGCAGACAATGAAGGTGATGATGTAGGAGAATTCTGTGCAAGAGAAGGTTGAAAAACATCGTTCGTTTCTGCAGGAGATTGCTGATTCGAAGACGAATCAAGAACAGGGCTACTACGCGTTGAAGGAGCATTCGTAATCTCAATCTCGACCCCATCATCGAACGTCTCCCTCTGAGAGGTTACGGGGACGGGATTGGGATTATTACTATTATTGGCATCCGTAGAGATGTCTGAATTTTTCGATTTAAGGATGTCCATTGTCTCCACGTAGCCCTGGATTCGACGAACCTAAACAGAGAATAGATAGATAAGGACATCGATAGATAAACAAGGACATCATTAAACTCGATAGAAACTGAAAACCCGCAAACCTCTGACTTCCTCTGAACTTTGCCTTCACCTTCAGCTTCGATCGTATCTAATTTAAGCATCTCCCTCATGAGCATCTCCGTCAGATAAACTATATCTTTCTCGTCGATCTTGGTCCCGCTTTCAATAACCGCTTGCAACGCTTCGACCTATTAAAGAAAAAAATGAGAAAATAGACAATACACATTGTTAGACAAAGAAGAACGGTTTTCTCTACCCTACCCAGTTGGGTTACCCGAACTGGGTTCAGATCGTGACGCGTGGCAACCCCCTGTGTTAATCACCGTTTAATCAGCCAACTAACCTGCCACATGTCACGATTTGAACCCACTTGGGTTAGCAGGACCCAAGAAGAACCAAGAACCGGCACGAATTACAAAAAAAAATAAAAATCGAAGAAGTAATTGAAAAGGCGACATCAATCAACCTGTTGAGAGAGCTTGTCAACTTCTTCCCTGACTCTGGCAACGGCTGCATGTCCTCGAGACACCACGACATTTGCTTCCTCGGCGACGTTTTCGGGGCTCTTACGCTTGCTCGGCGGATTCTCCAGGAGCAGCAGCTTAGCGTTGTGCTTGACGCCGGCGGCCCGAAGATCGTCGCCGTCTTCTCTTTCTTTGCCACGGAAGAAGAGTTTGTGGGAATCGGGATTTTCGAGACCGATCTTTTGAGCTACGGCTGATTTCACATCACCTGCAGAGGTCCACATCAGCATCTATCTACAAACAATTACGAGCAGGAACGATAGACATGTTTTCAGCTGCGATGAAATCGGTTAACACGAAGCTGACTACGAAGAGAACGAATTGAAACTAACTGCAAAGATAACAGACTGCGATCTACTGCACAATCACTGAACACATAAACTGAGCAAAACTAAAAGCAACACACACACACACACAAGGAAAACCTCGAACAAACAAGTTAAGGTACCAATTTCAATCGGAATAACGAAAAAAGCGGACTGATGAGGATTGAGATTTAAGAAATTACCAAAAGTAGAATTAGAGGGCACCGCAACTTCATGCTGATTAAGCTTAAGCCCGTGAGAGACCTTTATGCTGATAATTGAGCGCCCGGCTCCGTTTTCGTCTGAACCATCCATTGATCTTCTCGATCCTGCTATGGATGAAATTAATTTTCCCCGGCAAGTAGTCGAGGGTTTTACTTTATGTCGAGTCAGAGCCTTCGATTTTATACCTGGTCTCAAAACTGTTTAGGCCCACCAGAATCAAGGCCCAATTAATTTTCCTTCCCGTGTAATCTATAATTTTTTTTATTAAGGACGAGTCTTACTTGAAAATTATCGGTGAATCAATCAACTAATCATATTTTATTTATGATTAATAATTGACAAAAAGAGGCAAAATAATTAGCTCTTTTAGAAGAAAAAAACTGTCCGGTTAGAGATGAACTTTCATTCTTTCAATTTTATTTTCTTAAATAAATAGTAAAAAGAACATTAATAGTTACCAATTGCTTACCATGGGGTAGAGCTGAAAATTTGGGCTCGAGCCTATGGCCCGGCCCCGCCCTAAAAAACGGGGCTCACGCCCAAATTTTCAAGGCCCAAATCGCGACCGGGCTTTTTGGCCCGCTGGCCGGTGGGTTGCGGGCCAAAAAGCCCGACGGATCGTGGGCCAAAACAGGCCCGTTAGTTATTTATGTTTTATATATTTTGCTATTATTCTTATATATTATATTTTATAAAATTGAATTTTATAAGCAAAAAGTATTATTAGGTGTTTATAAATATTTTTTTTAGAATTATGTATATTCGTTAATGTGAATAATAATTCATAAAATTTTTTTAAAAATTTAAAGTTTAAAAAATAAAAAATATTAGGCCCGACGGGCTCGGGACGGGTTGGCCCAGCCCATGGCTTTGCGGACAGGTCTATGTTCATGTGGCCCGACCCGGCCCGCCCATTTTTTCAGCTCTACAGTGGGGTGTCCATAAATTTTAAAATCATTTAATAGATCGTTAAAAAAAAAATTGTTTTTAAGAGTTGTTTTTAAGAGAAATTAGACATTCGAGTTTTGTTGCACATGCCTACGAGTGTGCAAGTTTACTAGTATAATATACTTGTCACAGACGAAATTAGTGAACTCAGATTCAAATCAATTCAACAAATAGCAGAAACACAATCGAACCATTTTTCAAGAAAAAATAATAATACTGATAAATAATTGTGTTGCACATAAGAATTTTTTAAAACATGCCTTAACTATAATTTTAGTGAATTATTAATTTAATTCTCAAGGAGTACATGGTGGCGAGCATGGAATACAAGTTCGGACGAGAAACCGATTCGATTCTTTATTACTGCGGGTTCGGCGGGCGACTGTTAGCGTGAGCCACCCTCGAGCCCCACTCGAGCAGCTCCTTGCTCGTATCGTCTTTGTGAACGATCACTTCGATGAAGCACAAGCAGTCTTTCTTTCCTCCGGTGGCAGCATCAATCGCAGCTACTAAGTCTTCTTCGCTCCGCCACCTACAACGAAGATCCCGTCGGTGACTGTTAGAAAAAAAAAAAAAAAAAAAGATTTCTACTCATCTTTTTACCTTAGCCGTCCAGCAATTTCCTCCGCCGTTGCTGATGGCTTCCACGAACGCCGTGTAGTTCCAGTTTTTTATCACGTTGTAGGGCCCGTCGTGGATCTCCACCTCGATGGTGTAGTCACCGTTGTTGATCAGGAAGATGATGCTCTTCTGCCCGCATCCGAGCATGGTCGACACGTCTTGAGCCGTCACCTGTTTAGTGCGGAAAGTTTTACGTACGCCATATTGTAATACGGGTTTTTTTTTTTCAAGAAATAATCCGACCCAAAAGGTTTTTAAGGCATAGCCTCGTCCACGGGTCTATTTAGCTAATGACTTTAATTTTAGGGGTATGTTTGTCATTTTACAGTATGAGAACCCGCATTTGTCACGGTGAGTGCTCAACAGTATAACGGGTACTCAGCTAGCTGAGTCTGAGTACCCGTGTGAAAAAAATTGAAGTAAGGATTTGAACATTTTATTTATTACTTGATGACTGACTACACAATCACTGTTCTACACCCCAGCCTCCCGCCTACTGGTCTACACAACCACTGTTATATTAATTATCTCGTTAATATGGGCCCACGATTAGTAAAAGGGTATAATGATCTTTACGCACTTGAAGGCTATTTTTTCTTAAAATCCGTTTATTCGAAGGCTATTTCCCTAAAAATCCCGTAATAATGACAGGGAAGCCGCAATCATGTCGGACCTGAAAACTACCGTCGCCGATGAAAGCGATCACCCGCTTCTCCGGTAGAGCCTGCGCGTACCCTAACGTCGCCCCGACCGACCACCCTATAGATCCGTACTGCATCTGAAATTCATACCTAAATCATCAAAATTAAAAAAAATGGAATTTTCAAATTACCCATTAAACGATCGGGAAAAAAAAAAAACCGAATCCACGATTCCCGCGAACGAGTCCCCCGTCTCCGCAATCACAGCCGTGTCCCCCGTCAGCATCCTCTGAATATGCTGAAACATTACATTAACCCTCAACGGCTCATTGGGCTCGGATTTCCGAGGACGGCCCTCGGGCACGTACATTCTACGGTAATTCTCGTAGGCGGTCCCGTTCCTCCTGACCCTCTTCGCGAGGGCGGTCAAGAAATCCCCCATCAGCACGCACCCGAACGCGGGCCCGTCCCCGACGGTCACCCGATCGGGCCCGAGCACGACGGCCTTCTCCTTCTTGAGGAGGAGAGAGTACCCCACCGAGCTGTAGTCGTTGAAGACGGGGCCCGCGAAGAGGTACGCGTCCGCGGACTCGACGATCTCCGCGCAGAACGGCGTGCTCACGGCTCCCCAGTAGGTGCCGATGAACCGCGGGTGGTCCTCGGGGACCGAGCCCTTGGACGAGGGCATGACCGCAACGGGGTAGCCGGAGGCGTCGGCTAGCTCGACGAAGGGCCCGCGGGCTTTGGCCACGCGGAGCTTCGGGCCTCCAACGATTACGGGTTTGACGGATCTGTTCAGGAACTCGGCGGCTGCTTCGACGGCGGCGGCTAATGCCATTGGATTGCTCGAGCTATTGAAAATGGAGAGAGTAAGTTTTAGAGAGAGAGAGAGAGAGAGACTCACTTGCGAGAGAGGGAAAATGGAATGGGCTCGCGGCTAAAGGTGGGATGTGAAATCGCCGGTAAGTTGCAGCTCACGCTTATGTAGACGGGCTTACTCTCCTTCAACGCCGTTGCTATGGCGGTATCCATTAGCTCGTGGGCATCTTCCAAGTTATTCACCACCGCCTGTGAAGATGTAAAAATTTAAGCCATCGTGCTAATTTTAGGAATGAAGTTTCGAATTTGAAGCAATTTGAGAACAATAAATGATGTAAGCCTAATTTCAGCCCGAAATTAGACACACGGGAGCAACACGTGACAACTAATTTGGGGGAAAATTCAATGTGGCGTTGGGAGAAATTCGGTACAAATCAGCATTTCGACGAATTGAAGCAAGTTAGAGACAATCAACGACAAAAACACTTCGTGGAAAAATACTACGTGACATCGAAAAAATATGGTCCATAAGCATGTCTGAAGCCACATTGGATTTTTTCCTTTTATATTTGCTAAGTGCAGCTCATGTATGTTAATCTAGAACTGAAATTAAGTTTTTAGCATTAATTATCCTCAAATTGCTTTAATTTCGAAACTTATTATCCTAAAATTGTTTCCTCTCTAATTAAGTATCATTAAAATATCACCCCTAAAACAATAATTAAGCCTAAAAAGAAATCCAAACTTTCAACGTTAATTACTTGATTTGCCTTAAATTCTTACTCCGCAACATAATTAAGAACCAGCTATTGAAGACGAAAGATTGCCACGTCGTCGCAACTCACCTGGTAACAGGTGACCGTCTGGAAACATCTCAGCTCCTGTGAGAAATCAGGCAACCCTATCGTGTGGTGCAAAATCCGATTCGTCCCGTAATCGTTCGAGTTCGGCCCACCCACGATGCATATCACCGGAAGATTCTCGCTGTACGCGCCGGCGATCGCGTTGATCGCGCTCAAACCGCCGACCGTGAACGTCAGGACGCACGCGCCCTGGCGTACCCCTCCGCCGCGTACCCTGCGTTGAGCTCGTTGCAGCACCCGACGAGATTGAGCCCGGGCTCGGCGATGAGGTGGTCGAGCAAGGTGAGGTTGAAGTCACCGGGGACGGAGAAGACGTCCGTAACTCCGATCTGAACGAGCCGGCGAGCCAGGTGTCGGCCGAGGGTGGCCTCGGTGGAGTTGAGCGGTGGAGCGGAGGGAGTTTGGATGGCGGACGCGTCGGCCTTTGCTGGGTGGCTGCCGTCTCCGTTACACGTGGCTGAATCCAACGAGCCGAGTCTGGTTTCCATCTTACTTGGAAGGTTTTAGTATTTTCTAGTGAAAAGTCTCAACTCTTCCGTGTTATGCTTTGCTTCGATATTGATACCAAAAAGCACAATGCCTGGGGCAATTCAGGAATTTAACTATTTAGTTTAGTATTATTATGTTCTATTTAATAACGAGAGATGTGTGTATATACTATCAATTGTAAAGGCAATATCAGAATTTATGTTATTTCTTTGTTACAATTATATCTCCCCAACTCAAGTTTTCTTTCTTTCTTTTTTTACTATATATGCTTATAAATTATATTCATCGATTAAAATTGAATTCAAAATAATATATGTTTCTATGTTAAGGTGAGTGTGCTTAAAAAAATAGTACTAAATATAATATTGAGCACCCCATATCAATTGCCTTCAATTTGATATCTTACGTGATGATATCATTTTATCCTTCAATTTTTTTTTATCTCCACAAATCAATTTATTCTTTTTGAAGTACTTACAAATATTACAAATAATTCAGCACCCTTATTAATTGTCTTCACAAATCATGACCTAGTGGTAAAAATTGAGATTACGAATTATGAGGAAGAAATCCCAAAATCTAACATTTCTTTAAATGAGTGTCACATATAAACCTCGACTAGTATGATTGAATGAACTAGGGTGATTGAACTGAGCCCCAAGCTTTACTTGATCTCCAAGTTAGAATTTTCCTGAGTTACCCAAAATAATAATAATACAAAATTAAATAAAATCATTGTTCATTATTAATCATATTTATTAATCTCAATGAACAAAACAACAAAAAATCTAGTATCTGAAAACAAATACCAGAGATCAAAGCAAAACCTCACTTCCCCCACCCCCAACATTAACCCAATCTAAGTAGTCCACTCGCAAGGAAATTATTGAATCCTCTAAACTGCCAATTAAAAAAAAATAAAAAAAAAATCGTAATCCCCTCTCTACGTAGCCTTCGACCTACAAAGCCGCACCACGCAAGTACCTCCTCTCGTAAAACCCCGTCACCTGATCCGCCACGGCCCACATGATCGCCTGCCCCGGCGGGATCCTCATGAGCCTCGGCAGCAGCCCCCTCCACAGAGCCCTCAAGCCCTCCTCGCCGTATATGGTCCGAATCGCGTGGACCATCCCCTTGTACTTGGCCTCCCCACTGCCGCACCGGCCCTGAGCCATGAGCCTCGTCTTCACCACGTCGAACGGGCCCGTGCACACGGGCCCCGCGGTGCCCGCGAGGAAGCCCGAGGCCATGGACTGCCACGGCACCAGGGTCCTCCCGTCCCCCTCGTGCTTGTCCCACAGGAGGACGTCGAACGCGTTCTTGGCTGTGAACATGGCGGCCTGGTTGGTCCCGTTCCGCATGACGGTGGGGGCCGCCCCGGCCCAGAGCCCGCGGAGGCCCTCTTCTCGGATTATCGTGCCCGCGCAGTGGACGGGGCCTTTGTAACGGAGGAGCTCGGGCCTCAGGCCTCGTTGTTGCTGGAGTCGGATCTTGACCACCTTATAGTTTGGTGAGGAAATGGAATTAGGCCTTTTCTCGTGGGGATCGAGAAGAAGAAAGGGTTTAGTGATGGGAGAAAAAACCCAAAATGGTCCTCAATGTTTACATTGTGGATCAGTTTAGTCTGTGATGTTTCGCTTGAATCAATTTTGTCCCCGGTGCTGTCGATTTTATGACTGATTTGGTCGTTTTGTGACGATTGACGGGAATCTCGCACGTGGTCGTCAAATCGTGTATGGATCGATAAATTGAAAGAGTTACTGAAATTAGAGCATGGAACTAACCCACATACAGTAGAGCCTATGTTCGAATTTGGACGAGAAATTTTCGGTTTCGATCCAGATATGATTTAGTGAGTTATTAGAAGACCGGGTTTGGGGCACGTGCGAGATTCCTGTTAAAATTGACGTAAAGTGTGACGAAAGGACCAAATTGGTCTCAGGGACTAAGCATTGGGGACAAAATTGGTTCGCACGGTAAACATTAGGGACCAATTTGAGTTTTCTCCGAATAGAGATTTTCGATGAAACGATGGCTACTTAACGACGGGTTACAAAGCATATAGCAATTCATTGGAAAAAAAAAATCACAAAGGGATGTAATGAAAATCTCATCAGCTCGGAGAAGATGTCAATTACAACGCTCATGTTCATCCATAACTATAGTGGTAATTTCACAAAAACATGATGATCAATTGAAATTACCCTAGGGGCATTGCATAGTCAATTCTGTGAAGAAACCTAGACCGGAAAAATCATTTGGAAGGACTCAACAAACCAAAAAATTCATTTTTATTTTTTATTTATTTTTGCAGTACTGTTGGTGAAAATCACGAGAAAAATGCCCACAACCATCATCCCAAAATATTTAATTTCAAGAAAGGTAAAGCTCTCTCAAGAGATTCAAAAGGCACTTTAGGATGTTTTTCAATTAAATTACTCATAGATTTCAAGATTATTTATCTCATAATGCAACAACCAAAGAAGCTACAACTAAGCAGAAACACAATCCAATATGTGACACACACACACACACAACGAGAATTCAATAACTGACCTCAAAAGGGGTGACGATGGCGAGGGCTTCTAAAACCCCGGCCCCAAACCCCGACATCAGCCTCCCAGCCGCGCTGAGCTCCCCCGTCGTCGAATCCTTGAACGCCGACTGAAAGACGGCGTTGGAGCCCATCCTCAAGGTGTATTTCAGGGTCAGGTGCGTGGCGAAGGGGGTTAAGCCCTTCCACAGCGCGCGTACGCCCTCGGTCTTGGTAATGGTGGCGCCGCAGTGGGCGATGCCCTTGTAAGATTTGGAGTGGTCCAGCTGCAGGCGCGTCTTGATGACGTCGATTGGCTGAAGGCAGCAGGCCTCCACCGTGCCGCCGAGGGATCCCGACAGCGCCTTCATGTACGGCGGGATCGATTGCGCCGCTGCGCCGTCTTTTTTCTCGGACATTTCTGATACGGCGCCGCTGCGTTCGCTCGTGGACGCGAGGGTGTTTCCGGAAAATCGGACTACCTGGTCTGGAACTAACGCGAAAGTTAATGGGCTGGCAACGGTGTGATAATAAATGAATGTGGGTCCCACTGAAATGTGGTGCAAAGGCCTTAATTATTATTTTTTTTCCCGAGGTATCCCTATTCGACGTGGCTATAAGCTAGTTCTTAAATACCGGTGTGTGCTTGCGCCGCATCGACCTGTCGGACGCATCTGACAACGATAATCATAGACCATAACGTTCATGATGACTACTTAAGAAAATTGTAGGAGAGGGATTAGATCACACGACCTAACACCCAAAGTTCTTTCCTCTTTGACCACTAGACTAATACCTCATTGGCCTTTAATTATTTTTTTTTTCGTCCTCAATATTTGGGACATTGGTGTATTTGGACAAGTAATTAAATTAAGAGATAAATTCCTACATGACATCGCACGTGTTGATTTGGACCGAATTTTTATGCCAACCAGAAGTCTTTCTCAAATTTCTCATAAGCTTGTGTTGATTTTAAACTAAAACTAGATATTTTCTGTGATCGCAAAATCGCGTCAATTCGTGAATTATGCTGATTTGGACAGAATGCTTTCCAACTACATATATGAATTTTGTACAGATTAAGTGTTGCGTGTGGCTCACTTTTTTTAATTTCGATCTAAATTAAGTTTTCACGATAAATATTCTCAAACTCTTTCAATTTTAAAACTTAATTCCCCTGAAATTGTGTCACTTAATTTAAGGGCCATTAAAATGTCTATTCCCTCTCAAATAACAATTTAGCAGAAAACGCTGTCAAGTTCACCGATTTCAGGAAAACGATAAGGCCCAACAAAAGGCCCAAATCTGTAAAGCAGTACTATATATACTGAAGGTTGTCTCGCAGGAGCTCGAAGGTCGTAGCAGCTTCTCATCTCAATCGGTGCATTAGGTATCCTTTTTTCAACAATTGATCATTTGCGAATCCACTTCATTTCCGAATTTCTCCGGTTAATTGCGTCGTTTTCCCGCTGAATCGTCGGCTGATAATCGTTTCTAACCGATATATTTGTAGCAAACCACCTCTACTAAGCAGCCATGGCTAAGCACCACCCGGATCTGATCATGTGCCGCAAGCAGCCGGGAATCGCCATAGGCAGGCTGTGCGAGAAGGACGACGGCAAGTGCGTGGTGTGCGACTCCTACGTGCGGCCGTGCACGCTCGTCCGCGTCTGCGACGAGTGCAACTACGGCTCGTTCCAGGGCCGCTGCGTCATCTGCGGAGGCGTCGGGATCTCCGACGCCTACTACTGCAAGGAGTGCACTCAGCTCGAGAAGGACAGAGACGGTTGTCCGAAGATCGTCAACCTCGGAAGTGCGAAGACGGATCTGTTCTACGAGAGGAAGAAATACGGCTTCAAGAAGAGGTAAAAAAAGATGCGATGTAAGTGGCTGTGTGTTGTATTGCGTTCGTTCGTGAAATTATTTTGTGTTTTTGGTGATGGATTTCGCATTTTATGTGGGATTATTAGGTGTTGCTGTTGGATTTTCTTGGAATTAGAAGTATCTATCGATGGGGTCGGTGTCTTATTGTATTGTAGGAGAAGTCCCTTGATGCTTTTGCTGGTTTAATGGTAGCTAAACTAATGCTAGAAGAAATCGAGGGATTGGTAGGTTCCATTTGTTTGAACTAACAAACACATGTAATAAGGGCGGTTTCTTAAAAAAGGGTTGTCACCGGGGCAAGGATTCCCCCCTTTGGGTCATGTGATCCCTGCGGGGAATGGGGAATATCTGATTCCTAATCCCGGTCGGATTTCTCCTTCATTGACTAAAAGTAGGGATTCTTGGTTACCACTTACATGTTATATATAAAATTTCACAAAACGTGGAAGATTATGGATGCGTGTTTATAGACATACAAAACCCATGACACGTAATAAGACTTAACCCGTACGAATCGTCGTTTTCCTCTTCCTCATTCTCCTCCAAATAGGTTTTTATTAGTTCAACAAACCGAACGGGAAAATTATTACGAAGCCTCACAGAGTAAACACATTGTGGATTATATTGACGTCTAATTCGTAGAGGTTCGAAGCATTGTAGGGACGCGAATATAAACACACCTTTGCACTCTCGTTTTATTTTTTTCCAACTTTCCTATCAGGAAGAGATCATAACATGCTTATTCTTATTACCAAATCAACCGTAGAAAGACTCCGTAGGGTTCAAAATACTCGACGCAACAACTCTAGGAATTCAATTATGTATCGTAAATGCTTCAGTGATTCCTTTGTCTCCTCTGCCTCTGCTCCCGGTTTTCATCTCTGCAAGTCGCCAATTACATCAAACTCAGTAAACCTCTAGACCTCAACTACCGACAATCGATTATTGGAAATGAAGCAATTTCGGACACTAACCTTCTAATTGGATGCCACGTCACCTTACCTGATGACATGCCACTCCATCCGAAAGCCAACGTGGCGCCACGTCATACAAAAGAGATGACGAGTTGGACTGACACGTCGTACAAAAGAGATGATATATCACCTAGTTGAATTAGAACGTCAAGAGGGTAATTAGTGTCCCTCTCACAGTTGGCGCTTATCATTAAACTGCTTCGATTTTGAAAGTTGGTACCTTAAATAACCGTTAAATTGAAGGTCCTAAAAGTGTTATTCTTCTCAATTTACATGAAGAAAAAAAAATCATCAATAAAAGCCCAATAATTTACATTTTAGCGATTTCAAATTCCATATAGCGCTTTTACGATGCTGCCTACCTAACGACTTTATGATCCGTACAAGATATTACATCTCAGATATTACTGTCATCCCACCAATCAGCTTCAGATTACCTAATCCGCATCCACCACACGAGCTCCTGCCACGTGTCCCTCTCACAGGCGCTAAATCAAAAAATCAGATAAGCCCCGATCCTCTCGCAGCCGTCAGATCGATACACCAATCGAATCCAACGCTCCTCGTTACCTCATCACTTGCTATATTGTCATCATACATTACATACACAACACAAACACACACACACACCACAATCTCCGTTCACTCACTCACTCACGATGGCCACCGCATCAGCATCCACATTCCTCGGGACGCAGCTTCCCAACGTCCCCGTGGGTTCGGGTCGGATCCTAGCCCGGTTCGGATTCGGCACCAAGAAGGCCGCGGCGCCCAAAAAGTCGAAGGCGAAGCCCTCCACCGACCGTCCCCTGTGGTACCCGGGCGCCACCGCCCCGGACTACCTCGACGGGTCACTCATCGGTGATTACGGGTTCGACCCGTTCGGGCTGGGCAAACCCGCCGAGTACCTCCAGTTCGAGCTCGATTCGCTGGACCAGAACCTGGCCAAGAATCTGGCCGGCGACATCATCGGGACCAGAACCGAGGTCTCCGACGTCAAGTCGACCCCTTTTCAGCCTTACAGTGAGGTCTTCGGGCTCCAGAGGTTTAGGGAGTGCGAGCTCATCCATGGAAGGTGGGCCATGTTGGCCACCCTCGGGGCCCTTACCGTCGAGTGGCTCACCGGCGTGACGTGGCAAGACGCCGGAAAGGTACGTGCGCTCTTTGGGTCGTAGTGTAAAAATACAATTTTCGTATAAACTATGTTGAGACTTTTATTTTAAAATGGGATAATTCTACTCATCCAACCAATTAATATATCAAATGTATTTCACTTATCACCATTTGATTTTAAGATCCAATTTCTGCACGTTTCACTTACCTTCACCGGATTCAGATATTAACGTGTTAGGCTTTCGGTCATGATATATGTGACGGGGCGTGTTGAGATTTTTATCCAACATTCGATGATTCAATTCACCCCACTCAATTAATTTATCAAAGAGTCAACTTCATTATCACTGATTGATCTTAGGATTGAAACCCTTAATTTCTAATATGGTATTAGAGCTGGTTCGATCTGCAGATTTCGCTTAACTTCACCCAGATTCATACGTCAACGTGTTAAGCCTCCAGTTATGCTACACGTGAAAGGACGTGGTTGAGATTTCTATTCACATCGAATAATTCGATTCACCCCACTAAATTAATATAAATGCAACTTCACCCATCAACAATTGTAGGACGAAACTCTCAATTTCTAATAAACAGTTTGAGATTTTTTAGGGATTTGGTTTTTTGTCTTATTATTACAGGTTGAGTTGGTGGAGGGATCCTCGTACTTGGGCCAACCACTGCCGTTCTCGATCACCACGTTGATATGGATCGAGGTGCTCGTGGTCGGGTACATCGAGTTCCAGAGGAACGCGGAGCTCGACCCGGAGAAGAGGCTTTACCCGGGCGGGTCCTACTTCGACCCGTTGGGCCTGGCTTCCGACCCGGAGAAGAAGGAGATTCTCCAGCTGGCGGAGATCAAGCACGCCCGCCTCGCCATGGTTGCGTTCTTGGGCTTTGCGGTGCAGGCGGCTGCCACCGGGAAAGGCCCGCTTAACAACTGGGCGACCCACTTGAGCGACCCGCTCCACACCACCATCTTCGACACCTTCGGCTGGTTCTCTTAATTTAGGAGATTCTCGATATGTAATTCGGAATATGTATCCGAATGTTCCCTAATGTAAAAAACTATGATTAAAAATTTGAGAGATTATCTTACTTTATAACTAATGCCTGAAATTATTTTAAATTTTCTACGTTTGTTGATATTCTAATTAAATAGGGGTTGTCCCACAACAAATTAAACTCTTAAATCCACCGTATATATATATATATATATAATATATATATATATATATATCTATCAAAAGAAAATTTCATCTTTCACCAATTGATTTTAGAATTGAACCCTCGATTTATAAGATTATTAGTTTTCTAAATCCAGTTCCTATGTAAGACAATATGGAAAATCAAATGCGTACGGATGGAGAGTATTCATTTCCCTTTGTCCCATAAAGTAATGAAGTACGTTAACTGATTTTTAAAAGGTTTGGTAGCGTAATTAATGATTTGTCACACATTGAGGGCATTCTTGCAATAGAAAGAAACAGAAATTCAAAATTTTCTTTTTTATATATCGAAGGTTCACTATGTAGGTCTGCGCTGCAATACTCCAATGATGAGACTAATTTCTGGGCCATGCCAAGTGCTAACGTCTCCCTCTCCATTAAACATTTATTAAAGTCAATGTCCTTAATGGATTTGAACCCGAAACTTCCAACTTTGGTTGTCTCGGGCCTAACCAACCATTAGGTCATGCCTTTTGGAACAAATAAAAATTCAATTGTTAGCTATTTGAACACTTTTATTTTTTTAAAACGAAAAAAACGAGATCCCTCGGTGTAGGTGGTGGTCATGTAAGTCGAAATCCAGTAATCATTACGTAACAACTCATTTGCCGAATCTATTAGCCTCTAAAATCGATCGAAGCGAACGATTCATACCTGATCATTGGGCCAAGGGCCAGTCCCGAGAGTAGGAGGGCGCGACGGTTGCTGCGAACACTCGGCGGAGTGGTTCGTCGACGGTAGCAAATATTCAATGTGGGAACTTTTTGAATGCCGAAGAGGAAAGTTCTCTCGACTTTCGACCCAACAAAATTACTCCATTAGAACATTCAAATTTGATGGATTGGGTCGTTCGAGTACTTTATCCTATATTGCTCGTCAAGATCACGACGTTACACATCCCACATTTATTACTATGATATTGATTTGCAACAATATTATAATTTGTTTTGCATGTACTATTAATTATTCATTATATCTATATCACAAATAAGGTGCCAAAAGCTGAATTTCAATCTTATTTCTCATGATCTTTGTTTTATATGAAATAGTAAAAATCTTTTCCGTGTATTCGCAAGCAAGATTATTTCTTCTAGACATGGTTTTTTTTTTTCTTTAGAATTCTGGACATAGTTATACAACTATATATGTAGATAATAATTCTAACATGTGGGGCGGCTATATTATTGCATTATATGTGGTCAATATTATCATTAACTTCAAGGTCAATGAACCTTCAAACACAGACACCTACTGTGCGACCCCAGTCTCAACTTGCAATATATATTGACGGCTTTTTTAATTATTTCAATCTTTTGGGCGTATTAATTAATAAATATCTTTAAGGTTGGATATTAAAAGAATCATATTCTCATTAGCGAAAAAAAAAACTAAAAAGTAAATTATTTGCAGATATGGTAGGTCCATTTCACTAAACACAAGCGGATATATATATATATATATATATATATATATATATATATATATACGGCCTTCATATACTTCCACAGGTTATTTTTTCCTAAGGATATGGGGTTTTCTTGTTGCTTTGGTGCATTCGATTCCCGCAAGAAATGGACTATAAAGGAAGCTCAAGGTTCGCAGATATACATATATATATATATATATATATATATATGTCTTTACTGTGTTGTTATTACAATCTTAATTATGTGTCGTGTGAAGGAATTCCGAGCAACAGTGTCCGTCTTTTCACCTACAAGTCCCTCCGATCGGCTACAGAAGGCTTTAACCCTTCGAACAAGATAGGTAGAGGCGGTTTCGGTGTAGTCTATAAGGTAATAATAATATGGCACTCGAGGTGATGATCGAAGGTATATTAATTCGTGTTTTTGCTTGGCTATCTCGTTTATTTACGATGATTTTACTACAGGGAGTTTTAGGGGACGGGACCCGAGTGGCGATCAAGTGCCTTTCGGCTGATTCGAAGCAAGGGACCGACGAGTTCCTCACCGAGCTCGAGACGATATCGGGGATTCGAAACCCTAATCTCGTTCGGCTCGTCGGGTGCTGCATCGAGGACGGTAATAGAATCTTAGTCTACGGATATATGGAGAATAATAGCCTCGCGAACGCGTTGCTCGGTAAATAATTCATAAAACCCTAATTTCCCATCGATTTGCTTAGGTTTGCGTGTAATGACGAACTTTGTAGAAAAAAACCAGGTTTGCGTAGCGAAGGCAAACGGCTCGATTGGTGTAAGAGGGCGGCGATAGGCATAGGTACGGCGCGGGGCCTTGCGTTTCTTCACGAAGACGCGGAGCCGAGCATCGTTCATCGGGATATAAAAGCGAGTAATGTGCTTCTCGACGAGAATTTTCGTCCAAAGATAGGAGATTTTGGTCTGGCGAAGCTATTTCCCGACAATGTCACGCACATTAGTACAAGGGTCTCAGGAACAATGTGAGTGAGATGTATAAAATTAAAATATGATACGCTCCCTTCATGTTTAAACTTTTTATGTGGAGTAGTCATTCAACATACTGCCGAAACTCAGGCCAAGAGATCAAGGGTACGAATCGTCACAGCCACCTACCTATAAAACAAGTTTCACGTTTTAAGGCTAGAAAAAAATCAGCCTAAATACGAGGGATGTGTTGAAAATAAAAAGTATAAAATTAAAATATGATACATTCCCGTTTCACGCTTAAGCTTCTAAAGGCGGTGAATTCGTTTTAACAACATTCATAAAAGCATTTTCAAATCGGGGCCGTCGTTCGAAACACGCTTTTATCTTGCATCGACTGCAGAGGCTATCTAGCGCCGGAGTACGCAAGATTCGGTAAGCTCACGAAGAAGGCGGACGTGTACAGCTTCGGCGTGCTCTTGCTAGAGATCGTAAGCGGGAAAAGTAGTAGCAAAGCTGCTTTCGGCGACGATTTCGTGGTTCTTGTCGAATGGGTAAGAGGGATCTATCTTAGTTTCATACGAGATTTTATTACCGGTCGATGATTGTAAGGATTATTACCGCAGGTTTGGAAAGTGTACGCCGAAGGGAGGCTACTGGAGATTGTCGATCGGGAATTAGTCGAATACCCGGAGGATGAAGTTCTTCGATTCATTAAGGTCGCGCTCTTTTGCACGCAATCTTCCGCGCAACGCAGACCGGAGATGAAGCAAGTGATAAAGATGCTCTCGTCCGACGTTATCCTCAACGAGAAGATATTGTTAGAATCGGGATTGTTTAGACCGTTGGCGAAGTCCCGAGATGGTTTGAGTCTGATTTCTTAGGCGTCCAACGACCGCAAGCGAACGAATCCTACGCCCGCTACTTCCTTTATGACTTCGTATCGGTTCGATGGATCCGGCAATATTACGGAGATGTTTCCGAGGTAGATCGCTGTAATATTTTGGTCAAATTTCATTTGATCATGTCCAGTTTGGCATCTGAGTTCATGGGACTGATGCAAGTATTGTTGAGATTGTTTGAAATATGGTTCGCCGAAACGGTCGCAGAACTTATCGGCGAGCCATATCTTCTCTTCTCGCCGAGTCTTTCACAATTGAGTTAAAGGCAGCTTCTTCTTCTTTTTTTCTTCATAATATTCCGTTCTCACGTAGAGTTTTGTATATGTATTTGAAACAATTGTCGCACATCACTGAGAGCCTTGTAGCATGATTCTCATTTTCACCCGATAAATCGCCGTTCGAAGATTAAAAAAAAAACATTCGAACCCAGAACTTTGGCACAGAGTCTGCCATTTAGGGTGTGTTTGGTTTGTGAAAATTAGTAGGGAAAGGAAAATGAAATGAAAAAGGAAAACTAGTTTTTATGTTTGGTTGATTGAAGAAATAGATAAGAAAAAAAAAAAATCTAGCTTGAGTTTACACTTAAAACTAAGGAAAATTAATTTCTTCACCAAATGCTGAGGAAAACGAAAGAAAAAATTATGAAAACCATTTTCTCTCCAATTTTCTTTTTCACACTAATTTTCTTAAACTAAACACAACCTTTTAAGTTTCGAATTCAAGATAGGTACAAAGTCTCTACAACACCCACTCTACAAACAAACAACTTCGTTATAGTGGTTTACATTTATGGAACAAGAAAAGAAGAGAAAAATACTATATAATAGAGCACACCTCATATGCAATAGGGAGATATTACAATTTCAATAGCTATTCATATTACACAGAAGAAAACATTGAAGTGAAGGCAGGATCATGTTATTAGCTATGGAGATGTCCTTTTCTTTTCTTTTTTTTCCTAGTTTTTTTTTTTAAATTAAATTTGCATGAAGTTCGAACAATGTCGGGTCAACCATGGGCTCGAGGAGCGGGAGCCTCATGGGCTGGGGCCGGAGTTTTACACTGATAGCACTTGGCGAAAAGCCCGAACGAATTCACTTGTTTCACGAAATTGGTCATGCTTGCCCATCCACCGAACCCGAACCCGACCATGAAGACCCAAATCACCACGAAGGCGTTCATCGCGTACATCGCCGTCCATCCACGCATGAACGCCGGCGGCTTCTCAGCGGTATTCTACATAACAAAATAATAATAATAAGGCCAAATTATTAAATTAGGTCACTAACTATACGTGTTTTCGTTTTTGGGTCACTAAGTTTCATAATTGCAAATATAGGTCACTAAGTAACATATCTGATTTCTTTTGGGTCACTTGTGAATTTTCCGGCAAAAATCGCCGGAAATCCGACGTGGACGATGACGTGACCTAAATTTCTTTTGGCATCGTCCACGTCGGATTTCCGGCAATTTTTGCCGGAAAATTCATAAGTGACCCAAAAGAAATCAAATACGTTACTTGATCTAAATTTGCAATTATGAAACTTAGTGACCCAAAAAATATGAGAGACATAGTTAGTGACCTAATTTAATAATTTGACCTAATAATAATTAAATATATCATCCTCCAATCGCGTTATATGTAAGAAATTAATTTAATTATTCACCTGGCGAGCCGAGGCTTTTCGATAGGTGAGCATGTGAGCGAGAGCGGGGATGATGTAGACGGTAAAGCTCACGAGCAAAGCCCCGACCGCGGAGTTGATGGGTCCGAAGAACGGGAATATGATGGCTAAAAACCATATGGGTATCACCACGGGAAGCCTCGCGAATGCCCGAAGAAATATGCTCCTCGTCTCGTGCATCCCCACCACCTTCTCCCACACAAAGTACAACGGCGTGCTTGCGAATCCAAATGTAATAAACTGCGCAATGTAATGTTACGTCGAGCTCATTACAAAGATATCGCTGACTGAATTACTCACCTAAAACCAAGGTTGTTAAACCGAATTTTCGAATCGGACCGGAAAATTTAGTGGTTTAACCGGTATAAAAACGGAGTAAAACCGGTGCCTTTAAAATATAATAAATAAATTATATATTAAAATATAAGAGCAAATTAATTAAATAATATAGCAATGGGCACTAAAATATTGGGTTGGAAAAAAAAATTAAAGTGGGCTGAAATGTTGAGACCATGAAGTAAGAAAAGTTGTAATTTTCAATAAAAAAATGTCTTAAAAAAAACAAAGACCCACAAGATTCGAAACCAGGCCAATTTATTAAAAGTCCCATATTTCGCTAGTTTTTATTTATAAATAATAAACTCATTAATATTTATTTGCTAAAGTTCAGACCGGACCGGACCGAAACCGAACCGGAATTTCGGCCGGTCCGCGGTTTTCCGGTCAGAACCGGCCGGTCCGGTCCGGTCATTAAAACCTTGCCTAAAATATTAAGCTTGAAGGGAATTTATCATATTTTAAGTTTATATATTATTTCTAATATGTTCAGTCACGTCCAAACTGATCTCTTTCTTATCTAGCCTGAGACATAGTTTTTTTCTTAATGAGTGGTTATGAGAATTTGTACACATGACTTCTTGGCATAAGTTCTGATACCATATAGAATGATCGTTTCAACTAATAACTTAAAGTTAAAGGCAGTATATCATATTTTAACTTATATATGATATTTCTTATAGGTATCACGTATACGTGCGTGTGTGTATTGATGATTATAATAGACTACCGATAAAGTTCAGACCTGGTGGATGAGCATGAGAATAACAGCTGCATCTCTCCACCCGGACTTGGGTAAGAGGGAGAATGCATTGGAGTGGTTGAGGAGCCTGTCACCGAAAGCCCAGTAGACGGCCGCGGCCGACGGGATCGTCAGTGTGAAGACGTACATCGTCGCCAGAAAGTAAATGTACTTGAATTTCCGAGGCTTCCACATCGCGTGCATGATCTCCACGGTGACCGCGTGCCCGCCGAACGTGTACAGTATGTTAGTGGCCCCCGTGAAGTAAAGGACCGGCTTCGTCGGACCCGAGTGCTGAACGTCTTCGGCCTACATAAAATATGAACAGTCTCTAAGTTCAATCGTTTCAATGTAATAATATTTGAGATTAAATGAGCACATGAACAGTCTCCGGTTAAGAAGAAAAAAAGCAATGACCGTTCCACGACAATGCAACGAAACTGAAACAATCATATATATGTTTCGGCAAGTCGCAACGTTTCAGCGAACCATTATGCATACATTATATATAGGCTTAATTTTTTTTGGGTCCTGTAACTAAGGGGGGTTATCATTCTAGGGACATGTAATTTATGGATTGACAAAATAGGGACAATAACTTTCGAAAATTAGGCATTTTTAGGACATTATATGCCCAACCCGGTATTTTAAGCCTTATATATTGTTATATATATGTTGGTTATTATATTATATTTACCCGGCCATGAAGAAGAGAAGCTATGGTTAAGTACCAAGCGGTGTAAGTGGTCATCCCAAGTCCGAGGAAGGACCATATTCTGTAGTTGTGGAACGAAGGGATGAAAACCGTCGTCGCACAGCAGGCTCCGAATATGTACGTCCATGTCCTCTTGTCAAGGTGATCGTTGATGTAATAAATGTTGCTGTAGTAAAACAATATATATATATATATATATAAATCTTCAAGATCCAATCTTTTTCATCTTTTTTAATTAATTTTTCAATTACGCTATTATTATTACCTTGCGCAGGCTATGAGTTGAATAACAGATCCGAACAGCAGGAAAGTACAGCTGAAGGCTAAGCCCGCAGCTTTCCAGTACGGACCCAGCAATCCATCTAGAACTTCAAACCACTGCAGTCACAAAGCACATATCAGAGTAATCAAGATTCTACTTTTTTTTTTTGTTAGTACCCATATATTATTATTAGGCTTATTTATCTTTTTTTCAGTCATTTACATCGTGTGAGTGTCATTTAAGAACCGCCCTGACAATTAGTTTCCTTTTAGTTTCGAAAATGAAGTAATTTGAGGACGCTGGAACCTACTTTCAGCTATGAATTAACACACGCGGACCATACTGAACATTTTAATTGGAAAAACTCTTATATGGCGTCGGACGTATTGGACCGAATTAATTATCGTGTGCACCTCAAGTGTGTTAGTTTCGGGCTTAAATTAGATTTCTGACGTTATTATCATCAATTCGGATCTCTATCGATTTTTTCTCTGCGCCACATTATCCAACATTCGTGTGTGTTAATGGCGAGCTGAAATTAGGTTCCCAGAGTTAACCGTCCACACAAATTGATTCAATTTTATTGTCTTTCAAATTATCACCCCATAATTTATGGATCCTCCAAATATACAACACAAGAGAAATAATCAAACCCATATTATTATGACACTAAATTAAGAACCTGAATGACGTGGTTCTTGAAGCTGACGCCTTCCTTCTCCTTTCTGCTTCTGTACTCAATATAGAGAACGCTCACCAAATAAGCCGTCCAACTCCCAATCAAGCCGTAGAACACCTGCAGAATGATCCCCGACACCATCCCGAGCTGCGAGAAAGAGTACGGA
This sequence comes from Linderniella brevidens, assembly GCA_004919715.1. Classification (NCBI taxonomy): domain Eukaryota; kingdom Viridiplantae; phylum Streptophyta; class Magnoliopsida; order Lamiales; family Linderniaceae; genus Linderniella; species Linderniella brevidens. The sequence goes on from SWDC01000151.1 coordinate 1,277,902, forward strand.
AGCGTCAGCAGCACTTGTGCGACCTTTCAATAATAAAAAAAAAAAAAAAAAAACAATTCAAGATAAATATTAATTATTACATTAATAAATTCTCGTAATAAAATAAAGAAGAAGAAAGAAGCCTAGTAGCAGTAATACTTGGTTCGAAGCGCAGCTGAACCATGCATCCCACGCCGACCCGCCGTGCCAGAGGAAGCTCTTCACGCTGAACGCCGGCTGATCGTCCTCGGAGCCGGCGGCGGCGCCGCCGCCGCGGTGGTCGTCGGTTTCGGAGACGGTTATGGCTTCCTCCGCTTGCTGCTGCTGCTGATTCGACATTGTTTCTTGCGGGTGTTCGACGATTTTCTGGGAGGTTGCGTGTGTATTTTTATGATCGGATCCGATGAGGGGTTTATCTGAGGATTGTAAAAATGTTACCTTTATATTCGCAAAATGTGATTTAAGGCCTTTTGTTTCTTCTATTCAGACAAGGGAGAGTGTAAGAGGGGACTTTCTTGATTTACTGTTAAAAGTAGCTTATATACATACATATATAGTAAAGGTGCTCGTGTGCTTGCTGCTATTCATGATTAAGACCCGATTTTTTTCTTTTTTTAAATTTTAAGTATGGGATTTTTTATTATTATACTTTCTTTTAAAGAATATATGCAATTAATGAGCTATGGTATGATTCGATCTAAAAGGGTAAATTAGAAATGTTGTGAAGATGAGATCAAAGTGGAAACGCGAATGGAGGTGAAGATGATCATTACATGTAGGGCTAAAGACTTGGCTTTTTATTAAAAAATATTGAGGATTTTTATTCGAAATGAATCTCTAATTTTAATTATATTTACTAAAGCAGGATTATGAAACTTTTAATTGAAATCACTAATCTACTTTTACCATTTAAAATATTGCCTCGTGAGAACCGTTTGACGGCGTTTGTAGGACCGCACATTTATCTTTGAACGCCGTCCTAAAGCCTTTGAATGTAAATTACATAATTTATATGTTTTTTTCTTCCTTTGTTTATTGGTCAAACTGAAATTAAAAGGTCTAAATCATATTATTGTAACTTATAATATTAATTTCACAACTTTCAAGTACTAATGACTCTTGTATTTTTTTTTTCCAATAAAAAAATCTCCAAATAATTCAGATTTTTTTTATTGCTCAACTTAGATAAATAGGAAAGTTGAATTATCTTTACATTTATAAATCATATCACCAGAGCAACAATTTGTTGCTATACGCATTATCGAAACACATTGTGGTGTCAATGGCTTGCACTTGGGACTTTCTTGCTCAAAAGACAAGCAAGCCAAGGTTTAAAAAAAAATTAAAAATCATATCTTATGATAATTAATTCCCTTACATAAGCCCTCACGTTGTCCCCGCTCAAATGGGATCTGTCGGTTGTACGTACCATTCCAAGTCATTTAAGACAAGAGTTTAAAATGAAAATAAATAGGCATCCGAAAACAAAATTGAAAATAAATAAATAATTTGATTATTCTTCTAATACATCCTGAATAGATAAACGAGACAATTTTTTTTAAAAAAGTGAATAACTTTATTGTGTTGACTGGTCTCAAGAGCCCTTCCGGAGATTTCGTCGATTTTAAATTATACGCTAACTTTATATGATTATTTAACTGAATGCAGAGTGTAAGGTGGGATTAAAATGATGATTAAGCAAAATACTTATTGTATCAAATATCGGAATTGTGTTCCGGAATAGTTTGTCACGTGGGCCAATATTTCTTTCCTTGATAGTTGATGAATAATCACATATTGTTCCAAATTCATCCAATAATGATAGTTATGGGACAATGAATCTATAAAATGGAATACCACCGCAAATTCATTAGGCCAACCCGAAGACAACTAATAAATATTATATGAAAAGATTTTTTGGGGCAGAAAGTTACTCTAGCTAAGAGTATTACGAGAGGTGATAATACCCTATTGAAGAAATATATTTAAATAATTATCATAATCATGTAAATCTAAAGTCAATGGCATATTTCAAAAGTCACATAATCCTTTTATTAAAAATTTAAATCTGTTCAAGGACGAACATGTTCATTTACTACAAGTATGGTTATTATCAGACTTTGACTTTCTTAAATTGTCTCATTTGCAGGAGCCTGCCATGCATCGATTTCATCAAGTTTCTTTAAATTCATATCATGCTTATATCATTAAATTAATTATCAAATTAATCCGAGAACTTATTACGTACTTACCTTTCGTCGCAAGTAATTATATATATATATATATTATTCTCCGAAATGATGCGATGGAAGTCAGTGCCGGATATTTTGCAATTAAAATCACATTAGATATTTATATATTATAGGGCAAATTACTACAAAAACATCGACTATATTAATTTTCGGTTTTCATGATATATAAGAACGAGAGTTTCAACTTGGGAAGTGAATGTTGCACTCAATGGTAAAACAAACACAAATGTAAATTACTCAAAACTTTTGGGACTCAAAATACTATGATATTGGAGAGATGATCCATATGCTATCGAGGGATTATTTAAGTAAATGGCCTTTGACTGGGTCAATTTTAAAAAAATGGCCTCCATAATGTTTGAAGTCTATTATACCCTTACTAACTCAGGGAAAAAGACGTCTTTACCCTTATTTAACCCATTCAACTACCCAAAGTAAAATAGATTAGGTTTAATAGATTCCACCCACTGTAGCGTCACGGGTCTTCTTCTTCTTCGTAAACGAGTACAATAATTGACAGTTAAAAGTGAAGAAAGACACATAACGGAAACGAAGCAGTAAATTTCCAGATCTACGAAACAACCTTTACCCGAAGCAGAAAATTCTCCAAACCGACTACAATGGCAATGAACGCGCGTCCCGAAAGAGTGCCGGTAATTTCACTGTGATTTCGTCTTCCTCAGGAGCAGGTTTCGTGCGTCGAATTGGTTGGGTCCGGCGCATGGTTTCCCAATTGTGCAATTTGGACTCTTGTTCGCAAGGGAACCGTGCGTCGAACCAATTGGGACCCAAACAGTCGCGCAAATCAGGGGACCCGTGATTGCAGGCTTGGGACCCGAGCACAGTCGCACGGTACTCATACGCACGGTACCCATACGGGCGGCCCCTTGCGATTGTGTGCGGGTACCATGCGATTGAGTGCGGGTACCATGCGATTGCGCGCGGGTACCATGCGATAGTGAGCGTGGGTACCGTGCCTGCGGATATCCTGCGCGCATGCACGGGTACCATGCTCTTGTGTGCGGGTACCATGCGCGCATGCGCGGGTACCATGCTCTTGTGTGCGGGTACCATGCGCGCAAGCGCGGGTACCATGCTTTCCTGTGCGGGTACCGTGCTTTACAAGCGCGGGTACCATGCTCTTGTGCGCGGGTACCATGCTTTCCTGGGCGGGTACCATGCGCGCATGCGCGGGTACCATGCGAGTACTAATTGGTTATTTACTCTTATGATTCTCAGGTTGTGCTGAAGAAGCAATTGTCATCCCGAGACGACGACTTCGAATTCCGATTGACAATGACCGGGATGTACACGGAGGCAAGCGCGAAGATCAGGAACAATCTAAATGAAAATGAGTGGGAGAGTTACAGGGCGGGGAGTCCGTTTGGTAGACTCGTCGAGGCTGCGGCCGATTTCAATTTATCCGCCCAGCTCATTACGTTTTTGACGAGGAGGCAGACTACTCTTCACGAGCGCGAGGAGTTGTGGATGGTCATAAACAACCGACCTCTCCGTTTTTCTAAAGCGGAGTATTGCTTGATTACCGGGCTAAGGTTCTCCGACGATATCCCGGAAGTAGACCCCAATGGTAATTTCGCTCAGAGAAACTTCCCGGGAAGATCCACCATCCGTTTGTCGTATGTCGAGGATCGGCTGCGAGAGTTGGGAGCCAACGATGACGGAAACGTCAACTTCGATAAGTTGAAGTTGGCGGACATTCTCTTTGCCGCAGCTGTGGTGCTGCCTCGACCGTCGAAGAAGGACACGGTTCTTCGATCGTGGCTGCTTTCGTTGGTCGAAGACGAAGTCGCCTTCGCCAACTATCCTTGGGGCAGCGTAGCGTTCAAAGAGGTGATACGCTCGCTGAAGATAAACCTCAGGGAGAAGAGGGATTTTGTGCGGGAACGAGCCCGCAACGGGGGCAGCAAACACTGCGGGCTACTGATTAGTGGCTTCGTTCATCCGCTTCAGGTCGTTCATTATTTAAAATCCTTATAAATATATATTTAATTGTCATTATATATTTGCTAATTTGGTTTCTTTGCATTCTAGGTTTTGGCGTACGAGTGCATACCAGGCATTCGGTACGCGTTCGCAGATCGTATCAACGAGGCGGACGTGGTGAACCCGCGGATATGCCGGCACGTCACCAAAGATTGGTCGACGAAGGGAGCTCCGAAGATGGAGACGATCCTCCAAGCCGTAAAGGGGTCACCCGTCTCGGGGATATTGAGCCCGACTGTATCGGAGATGAACGAGCCGTATTTCCGATATAGTCGGTTCGAAGTGGAGGAGCGGCATGAAGTCCTCGACCGTATAACGAGTCTCCTCGATGATGGTGTCGAGCTTAAGTGCGTACGGCATCTGTCGGCCGCGGTGGACGTCGCACCAACGCATCCTTCGCCAATATGCTGCAACTATCGCACCGGTCATTCTACGAGGAAGAGGCGGACCAATTTCGTCCCCCCTCACCTCCACGGTACCCGAGCCCTCCTCCACAGCATTACTCGGGCCCTTCACACCCACGGTACCCGTCCCCTCCTCCACAGCATTACTCGGGCCCCACCTTCGAGCAATTCGATGAGTTCACAAGACGCGTGGACCAAAATTTCGAGACGGTGAATCATCGGTTCGACGACGTTTCTACGAGCATCTCGCAGTTACGGGACTCGTATGATGAACGATGGTCCACGGCTCAAGAGTGGGGCGCGAATATATTCGGGTTGCAGCAGTCGATGACTGAATTGCAGCAGAACTTGCAACAGGGGTGGTACAGGCCCAACCGAGACTTTCCGACGCACGCGTCGCACGGTACGCCCCTATAAATAATTTGCTGCAATTTCGATAGTTTCTGACGTTGGAGTTTTATCTTGTTAGATTATGAGGCCGGTGGATCCAACCAGGCGTTCTGTCCCTCGGAACCCGAGGCCGCGGAGGAACCCGAGCCCGAGGACGAACCCGAGGCCGCGGTGGAGTCGACGCCGCCTCGGGAAACCAGGCCCTCCAAGTATCAGGTGACCCCATTCACCGACCCGAACCAAAACCGTGTCCGGAACAGCATAAACCCAATGCTGGAACGGCACATGAAGAGAAAGCTGAAGTTATGGCCTCGGCAAAAACAGATAATCGATAGATGGAAGATACCGAGCGGCTCCTTTGCTTGTCCCTATCGTACCGAACCAAGACGTGGTTTCAGCAGCTGTACAAGCCTTCGTTTTGGCTCGACGACGCGGTAAGAACAATTGATAAATTGAATACTTCTAAATGCATTAATACGTTTTATTAATTAACTTGTTGCGTTTTATTTTATAGCACATTGACGAAAGCATCAGAGGGTTCCTCGAGATGCAGAGGGTTCATACCTTCTGCTCTCGTGCCATCTCCTTCATGAGTGTTTCAATGAAGGAGAGCATCGATCGGGACTGCATAGAGGATGGCAAATTTGTCAAGGGCATGCTGGCCTTTTTGGTCCACTACGCAGAGGGACGGGATCAGGACTGGCCGTGCGTGTCATGGCAAACATCGGACTACATCGTGGTGCCGGTGCAGACCATCGCCCATTGGGTTCTTGCAGTCATCGACTGGAAGAACAAGACGATACGAGTATTCGACTCGGATCCGTCTTGCGATGTCGACATGCGCAACATGCACGCAGCCCTCGCCGGTCTCCAAGTAGCTGTCCCGATCGTGCTCAAAAAGCTCGGTCTGATTGCAGCAGCCTTTAAGAAGTGGAAGGTCGAGCGGATCCCCAACTTCAAGAAGCAAGAAAATTCGTAAGTGTATCATATTTCGATATTAAGTTGATTTTAGTACTTCATATCTCATTATTAAATATTTGGTTGTTTTCAGAGGCGATTGTGGGGTTCACGTGTTGCGGGCCGCATTTTCTATGTTATTCCGGGGCGATAACGTCGTGGAGCTTACGGGGCGGCAAGTGACCCAATTTCGTGAATTTTTATGTATTTCGATTCGCATGAAAGATTGGGGTGCTTGGTATCAATAATTTATATGTATTTCAATAATTTTGTATTTGGGAATTTTGTAAATCTGGATAAATTTTATGTCATAATGGAATTTCGAGTTGTATATTCGGGAAGTTGTATTATCTTATAAGTTGGATTTCGAGTTGTATAGGCACAGTACCCGCACACAAGCGCACGGTACCCGCACACAAGCGCACGGTACCCGCACACAAGCGCACGGTACCCGCACACAAGCGCAGTGTCCCCGCACACATGGCGCCGTTATTTTGAAAACATAATTTGGTAATTTATGATTATCAGAATAATTGGTTAATGATTATCTCGATCATGATAAAATTATTTTATGATTTAACGTACAGACAAGACGTAAAGCACTGACGTGATTGATATATAACATATTTAATATAATAAAAAAATAAATTATTATTTTATGATTATCAGAATAATTGATTAATGATTACTTGGATCCGGATAAAATTATTATTATATGATTTAACGTATAGACAAGACCTACCTACTGCGCTGACTTGATTGATGTAACATATTTAATGTTTTGATAACTGTACTGTACCCGCACACAAGCGCACGGTACCCGCACACAAGCTCACGGTACCCGCACACTAGCGCACGGTACCCGCGCACAAGCTCACGGTACCCGCACATAAGCGCAGGGTACCCGCACACTCGCGCACGGTACCCGCACACAAAAGCACGGTACCCGCATACATTATACGATACCAAACATTACAACATACCTAATATCCATATCAATTACATAACCACATGTACAAATCAAACTCATAGGATTTACCCCCTCCTACCGAATTCTCCGACGGATGGCATTCTATTTTTTTGTGCTCTTCCGCGTTTTGGGTCAACGAGTGGTGATAACATATTGACAATTCCTTCAACGCGCTCGGTTACAGGCCATATGGTACCCTCGTACGCTGATTTTCATGTCTCCAAGCTGTAATACGCATGGACTAGCGAATATACCCCTACATTAGCGTGTCCACAAGCCGCAATGGCGTGCGCACATGAGATACGATCGATATCAAACATCTTACAACTACATGACTTCGTCTCGATATCGACCACCTCGTTAACTCCATGCCGTATACATTATACCGTTGAATGCCAATTTCCGAGACGTGTAGATTTTGAGAATTTATGTAGTGAGACCGTAGGATTGACTCGACCTTCGGCGTAAATGACGTGACATTGGCTGTCATCGAAGCTTCGCAAGTTCTTCGATGCTTACTAAACCAACTAGTCGTCAAACGTTGTATTCGAATCCAACAATCCTATGAGTGGAAGCTCTCTATCCGCACGTAGAGCGGCATTTATCGATTCCGAGCCGTTTGTGGTCATGATGTTGTACCTCGTTCTCGGGCAATACGATCTCGTCCATTTTGCCTTCGTACCCTCCTCAAGATACGTATGCACGTTTTCGTACCGTTCCTTTAGCGTTTCCAACAATCGATCGCAATCGCTCGTCTTGTAGGCGTATGCAATATTAAGGAATAACGCACACACACCTTTCTCCTTCATACGGGTCTTTATATTTTGTTGAATATGCCACGTACAGAACCCGTGAAACGCATTTGGGAAAACTGCCGGGACGGCTGTCTTTATCCCGCCATGTCTGTCAGAAATTATGACGAGGTCATTTGAATCGGCCACGATCCGTTTCAATCTCGTTAAGAACCATGACCAAGATTCGGTAGATTCGGTGCTCGCAATACCCCATGCGATAGGATATTGGTGGTAATCGCCCGTCTTGCGCCGTAGCAACAAGCATCACCCCTTTATATTTTCCCTTTAAAAAGGTGGCGTCGATAGAAATTATCTTACGCATGAAAGCAAATCCCGCTATGCATGCACCGTATGCCAAAAACAGATATTTAAATCTGTTTTTCTCGTCCATCTCCCAATCCGTGACACTTCCGGCGTTCATTTGCTTCACGGCCTCCAAGTACGCCGGGATCAACGCGTAACAATCGTCCCCGTTACCGATCAACTCCTCCGTAGCGATATTCTTCCCCTTCCAAGCCTTGTAATAAGAAACATTCACCCCCTATTTTGCATCATAGACATGATAGCCTTTGGCGCGGGAATGTCTTTAGGCCCGCTAAAATTGTCAAGAAGCATCCTAGACACAACCGATGAAGTTCCTTGACGATGACTTCGACGTCGATGAGACACGCCACATGTGTGTGTGCCGCAATATGTCCGTACCGAGAAAAAAGGGGAATCTCTATCTTTTGCAGCTCGAAAGCGCCACGAACATTGCTCCATCGCACATCTTACTACATACAAAGTCTTGTTCGACTTGACTAATTTGCACTCGAACGACGCAGCCAACGCGATTTTAGATATTTCGTCGATAACTTCCGCCTTATCACGAAACTGCTGCCCAACGTGTAGGCTTGAACCGTCCGGAAATGCAAAAGTACCATCGGTAGCCTCTTCTACCGGGTTTCGATCTACATCGTCATCTTCATCGTCATTGTGATCACGGGCTACAAATTCCTCTTCCGACTCGCCAGTGTTTTCAATTGGCTCATCTTCATTTTCATTCGAATGCCAACCCGAGTAATCCCTACCCCCAGACGGTCCAGCGATATCTTCAAGACCCTCATCTTCATTTTGGTTAGAAGGGCTGCAACCGTACCCCTCAAACGGTTCGATTTGCGCATTTTCATCGCAATCGGCTATGAGCCCAGTATTATTACTAGAAGAACCAGCAAATGCGTCCGACGGAGCCACAAGCGCACCTTCCACCACCTCGACATGAATCACGGGTCTCGATTGAGGACCACCAAAACCCAAGTACGCACGTAGAGCATAGTCGTTATCGATGTATATGGGCCTCGGATAACTATAGGGTACATTTGGCATATAGCTTAGTGTTAGCCTCGCATTATCGTTGCGAAACGCTAACACGGATACAATTTGCTCCTTTACGTCTTGTAACGTGCATGCGTCCTCATCCACCAAAATTGAATGCCAGCTACAAATTGACGCAGGAGACCAAGTCGAGGTATTGTCCTCGCCGATTAACCACCGACCATCGAATTGAAATACAATGTTGGTAATTGTCATTTTGAGCACCTGCAATATTATGCAATGTTATTGTTTAGAAAACGATTCTCGTCATATATCGTGCTTATATATGATCTTAAGCGCATGGATCCCGAACATGGGATCACGGTACCCGCACACAATGCAGGGTACCCGCGCATAAACGCAGGGAGACCCGCGCACTAGCGCAGGGGACCCGCGCATAAACGCAGGGGACCCGCACACTAGCGCAGGGGACCCGCGCATAAACGCAGGGGACCTGCGCGCATGGTACCCGCACCAATATCTCACGGTACCCGCACCTATATCGCATGGTACCCGCACGCAGGGGTCCCATGCACAAAAACTAGACCTCATAATATGTATTTTCAGGTCCGATTTCTCGTAATAACCACTGAAATATCGCTACTCTGGCTAGTACACGTGATCTAATAAATAACCCATACATTTTAGGGGGTAATGGACAGGAAATTCACCATTTTCGACGTTAAAATTGCAGTTTTCATGTAACGAATGCTTACTGGTAAATATGCTGAAATGCTTGCTGTTTTCTTGGTTTGAGAAGTTGTTTTCCGGCACTAAACGAAGAGAACAGCTCGCGTCGCTTTAGGTTTGTGAGAGAGGTGTGTGTGGTTACCATTTGTTCTTTAAAATGGAGAAGATAATGCATTCATATCGATTGTAAGGTTATGGTTAAAGAGGGAAATGGACCCATGTTCTGTTCAGTCAGTTATTGCGGCCATTTTTTCGTTTTTTTTTTTATTTTATTTTAATGAGTTAAGTATCAGAATTAGTTAATATGGTTAACGTTTAAACAAAGTGAGGGCTATTGACCAAAAAAAATCGTCAACGAGGCCATTTTTTTAAAATTGACCCAGTCAAGGGCCATTTTTTTAAAAGGCCCGCTATTGAGATGCTTCAAACGGCAATAACTGCAATATTTTATGGATGCTGATGAATGATGACGATGGACTCCCAACATGGCGGTATCTTTTTCTTTTCTTTATTTTATTGATGCCCCTACACATAGTGTGTGTGTGGGGTCCACAAAACTTAGGGTATGAATTAAATCATGGGGCGGCGGGGATTCTCCGTTCCCTGCAGAATCCTACCCGACCACGGCGACATGGGTAGTTTTCTTGGGGGACGGGACGGGATAGGGATTGTACTCTCAGTCCATTTTTCGTGGAGACCCGATATATTAAATTACTAAATTACCTTACTAATATTCTAAATCTTAATATTTCTTCTCTCCATACTCTTCATCTTTTCTTCACAATTATACAACCCTTAACTTATGTCCACTCACATCCATCCACATGAGAATGCCACGACAAATCTAGACATGCGTATCCTCGAATACGCTGACACAAAAGCTCTTATAAGAAGTATTACAACCTCAAACACTCTGCATTCAGAGAATCAATCGGATTGCAATCTCGAAATGTATTGATCGTAATACTTTGCGGCCCTCTCGAGGTCTCCGAGCTCCGTATAACAATCGGCTATAGCTCCGTAGGCTTCCGCGTTTCCCGAGTCCTCTCCTTCTCTCTGCGATATCTCGAGCACCATCGTGTGGTACTTTATCGCGTCCCTGTACTTCCCTTGCCTCTGCAGCGATGCCCCTTGTAATAAAAATAGAAAGAAAAAAAAATTCATTAAAACCCGATAAATGCATACGGTAATAAACGCGTATTCTCTTCCTCGATCGAAGAGTTTATTTACCTAAGCCCCTCGCGGCTTTCTTCTCCTCGGTCGAATCCTTGAGGTTCTGAGCGATCTCGAGCGCGGCCTTGAACTCGAAGAACGCCCCCTCGGGATCCTGATTTCTCAGGTAATTTTTCCCGTTTTTCAGGCGGGAGATTAAATCTTGTTTCCTGGGATCGACGATGACTTCGTTCTCCGAGATTCTGCCAGCCACGGGAGCGTAGCTCAAGGCGGGAGCGTACGATTCGATCTTAGCTTGCCTCCTGAGGGCTGCATTGATCTGACGTAGCTGCTCGTTCAGCCGCTGCAGCTCTCCTCTCCTCTGACGGGCGAGCAAACCTGGAATTCACGGGATGATTTTTTTTTTTAATAAAAAAAAAAAAGATGAAAATGGAGGAAATAATTATTTTTTCATCCAGTAAGTAACGAGGGTGACACTTTCATGAGGGTTGCGCTTTCAAGAAGGGCAAAAAATGCCTCTATATATTTTTTTTTCGGCTTAAATATTTTTTTCCGTCCTGTAAGCTAAGAGGGGCGGCACTTTCGAAGCACTCAACTTACGGGGTTAGCAATTTTAGGAGACTTAACTTTTAAAATCGAAGCAATTTATGGACGATAGTCGTCTACTGAACGCCACGTCGCCTCTTCTAATGACGTGGCAGTCCAAGTGGACGGTACGCCATCTCTTTTGTATGACGTGGCATTCCAACTGGGGACCATGTCGATGACGTGGGGCCCAATTGGCTTCGAGATGGACCGCCACATCATTAGAAGAGGTGACATGGAATCGCGCTTGTTGTGTCCTTAAATTGCTCAAACTTTGAAAGTTTTTGTCCTAAAAGTGCAGCCCGTTAAGTTGGATGTCATGAAAGTGCCACCCCTCTTAACTTACTGGACCAAAAAAAAATATACAAACCGAAAAAAAATAAAAATACATCGAGATGTTAGCGCGATATTGTTTTTGCCCTTCTTTTTCGGTTTCCCAATGCAAAGACACGTCGAGGAACATACCTCCTACGGTGGCACCGATAAGGGCAACGAAGAGCAGCAAAGGCATATTCATATCGAAGACGGAGCCATCGGCTTCACAGGTCTCTGCAAGAGCTTGAATCGGTGCAGATAAAGCTAAAGCATTCGAGACTAACAGAGCCGTAGCTGCCTGATGAATCAATTTCTGGTGACAGAAAAGAGAACGAACAATCGAAACCGAACTCAAATCATCACAGTCGAACTGCAGATTCAAGAAAACAAACTCCTTTTTACACACACTTGTAGCTGATAATCAACTGAGGATATGCATTACACTACATTATCAGTAAGCAAACGCAGAAAACAACAAATCGGCTTCAATTTTTGCAGCAGGGCATGCATATGGACGGAAATAGAAAACAATCCCTACTAGAACAATCCCAATCGGAACGGAAATTACAACAAGTGCAGTAGTTGTAGAACAAAAATCCTCTCGAAATTTGATGATACCTCGAAATCGAATTTGAGATTTCCAGCTTCGCGGTCTCTTCGCTCCTTGCTGGCAGAACCGCCGAAGCTGCGCTTCGCGCCATTGCATCTGGCGAAGATTGTGAAACATGCGTTGGGTTTTACAGATTTCTGCGTCGTGAGTGATGGCTGAGAAAATTTGTAGAGGAATTGAGGTTTACAAGGGCTCCAAGTTAGAAGAAGCCCTTGCTTCATCGTCATCATCATCTTCTCTTCTGCAACTTACTGGCTAATCCTCAACTCCTCTGCTAACACGTTCAATTTTATAATTTATTTTATTTTTTTGGATTTGGGCCGTTCGTTCTTTCAATATTCTTAATGGGCCAAATCGAAGAATTGTAATGGGCCAATAATGTAGTTTCTACAATGAGCTCGAAAATTAAATAATGGGCTCGAGGGGGAAATTATAAGTTGAGACTAAAATAATACCCAAATAATAATAATAAAATTACTAAAATGTCGAAAGCGGGCTCGTGAGATTTCGAAAATGACATTACTTCCTATATTCTCAATATTTATAAGTCAACATTTGTGTTTTCAATGTAATCTAATGTTGTTCACTAAAAAAATGTAATCTAATGTAGTTTAAAAAAAAAAAAAATCAATCTTGATGTACCTTAACCCTATTTTTCACTGATTGCCACATGAATATAGCTGCGATTTTAATTTTCCCAAGAAAATAAATAATTCTCCATCACATATATCAGTCAAGGTATAGAGTGTAACAAAAACAAGGAACAAAAAGACACGACTTTAGAAAAGGGCCGAACTTGATTGAAATTTTTCTTACACCAAACAAGATTTTAGACTCGTGGAAAGTGTTTTAGGTCGTAGCTATAAGAATTCTTGACGCAGTACAACGGATAACAGAGTAGATGGAGAGGAGAGTCATATCATGTGGGGATCGATATGTAGAAAAGGACAACATAGGATAGGGCAATCAATTAATAAAAGGGCATTCCCCGATATTTATCATAAGGGGCATTATGGACATTTTCAGTAGTTATGCTATCTCTCTCTTTTTTTTTATACGGTAGTAAATGTTGGGTCCAGCCACATGCGGCCCCCCACAAAGAAAATAATATTATATTATAATATTATTTTAATGAACGGTTCGTATTGAAGGGCGACGCGGCGGATTCCTGTCCACCGGTTTTGAGCGGTCCAGAAGAGCTGAAGACATCTATAAATAGGCTGAGGATTCTTCAGTTATTATTATCCCAAATCAAATGAGAGTCTAGAGAGTGAGAGGTAAAAAGCTTATCCACCTTCGGGTGGATAAGGGTGAGAGTGGGTGTAGTTTTACTGGGGTAATTGAGAGGTAGTACAAAAACATTATCCGAGTGGGTAAGGGGTCTCGAGTTTGGGTTTAAACACGAGCGTTATTTTGTACGATGTAATATTCTCAATATAGTAAAACTGGTGCTCTCCGTGGAGGTAGGCGGTATTGGCCGAACCACGTAAAATCTCGTTTTCTCTCTCGGTGTCATTTCGGCTTTTATAATATTCCGATAAATTGTCGCGGGGTCCAAATACAACCACCGCAGGGCCCGAATTATTTATTGGCGCGTTTTCCCCAACAAGTGGTATCAGAGCCTTGCCCTGCTGGTATTCTAAGTATGCTCTGTGGTTGCAGCTGTGTCTGATCTTCCACATCAGAAAAGATATCAAAAGGGTTTAGCGGTCTGGGGGAGCCAATATCAGAGTGAGTGTTCAACGAGGTGATGCCTTGTGCCGGCGGCGTGTTTCGTTCGTGAGAAACGGCGGTACAAGATGGAATATCGTTGATGGGATGCTCGGTGTCGGGCGGAGCTTGTGCGGCGGTGGAAGTTTTGGCAAGTTGTGGCAATAGTACTGTGTAAGCAAGTTCTGTCTAGGTGACTGGTGCATAAGTGGGACCGATGTGACCCCACCAGATCTTCCTGGGAACTTACTTAGAAGGGTAATTCTGTCTAGGAGGCAGGTCGCTAGCCTTTCCTGGGAATTATCTGATCAGTACTATTTGGGCCGGGGCTGTTGAATCTCTGCAAGGATAATAGCGACGGATAACAGCACTAAAGAGCGACAATTTGATGGTACGGGAGGTTTCGCTCTGCGGCAGAGAAGAGTGAAGGATGTGCTCGTTCAACAAAGCTTGGCGAATAGCTTTGGAGGGAGACGAGGGAAAGCCGAGGAAAATGACTGGGAGGATTTGGGGTCAAGATGTGTCGGAGAGGAAGAAGTAAGGCTCTTTTACTTCTTACCTCGCTTCCTGATTCGGGTGATAATTTGGTCACAACCATCTGGTACGGAAAAGAGCCGGTGAAGGCGGTAGATGGTGGAGTCAACTCTTTTGAAGCGTGAAAAGAGAAGGCGGCCAATTTATGGTGATAGTCGGGTATTGGCTATACACGGAGCGAATCGTAGAGGAAGGTGATACGCCAGGGGATTTGGGGACTGCAGCAGGTTCAAATCCAGGTGGCGGGAAGGGCATGTGATGCTACAAAGGTGGTGAGCCGGGACACATCAGGAGAAATGGTCCGACTTGGAGGAAGAAGGACAGACAGCTAGGAAAATTCCACAACAGAGGTAGCACACGATTCATCTTGGAGACGTTCTCACAGTCTCTAATGATGGCGCTCGTTCTCATAAAGAATGATATTATATCTGGGTTTGCTCCAAGAGGATATTTTGATGCGTTCCGGGAATACGAACAGGTTTTTTCGATCTCCATGGGCCGATGGATATCGTTGTGTTGTTCATGGTGTTGGAACGGTGAAGATCAAAATGGTTGAAGGAGCGGTGCGCATTTTTGGTGGTGTGACGTTGTCCCAAAGTTGCGTGGAATTTAATATCCTTGAGCCAGACAGATTCCAAGGGCTATGGGGTTTCATAGCAGGGGGAGTCTGGAAAATCACACATGGCGGAAATGGTCCTACCAAAGGGAGAAGAGCGAGGAAGTTTGTATCGTCTGGACGTGAGTATGGTATACAATACTCAGACTTCGATGGGTTCACAGAAATCGCGCGCGCGTGGGGCAGACGATGGTGAGAAGAGAAATTCTGCTGGGGAAGGGGTTGCATCGAAGTCCCTCTTCGGGAGTCGACGGGTATAGTCGGCTGGCAGTTGCACATAGGATTGGCCGCTGAGTGAATCAAGTGAGGTGGGACCGGAATTCTTGATTCGGATTATGTGTAGCTGGTACAAGGAAAGCCAATGAACGTTCGTGGCATTTACGAACGGGTATCACTCTCATTATAGTCAGACTCGCTGGATGGATGCTTAACGGTGCTGAAGACGATAGTCAGGAAGGTGTCGAGTGAGGCTGGAGGGGGAGAATTGTTGGGTCCAGCCACATGCGGCCCCCCACAAAGAAAATAATATTATATTATAATATTATTTTAATGAACGGTTCGTATTGAAGGGCGACGCGGCGGATTCCTGTCCACCGGTTTTGAGCGGTCCAGAAGAGCTGAAGACATCTATAAATAGGCTGAGGATTCTTCAGTTATTATTATCCCAAATCAAATGAGAGTCTAGAGAGTGAGAGGTAAAAAGCTTATCCACCTTCGGGTGGATAAGGGTGAGAGTGGGTGTAGTTTTACTGGGGTAATTGAGAGGTAGTACAAAAACATTATCCGAGTGGGTAAGGGGTCTCGAGTTTGGGTTTAAACACGAGCGTTATTTTGTACGATGTAATATTCTCAATATAGTAAAACTGGTGCTCTCCGTGGAGGTAGGCGGTATTGGCCGAACCACGTAAAATCTCGTTTTCTCTCTCGGTGTCATTTCGGCTTTTATAATATTCCGATAAATTGTCGCGGGGTCCAAATACAACCACCGCAGGGCCCGAATTATTTTATTGGCGCGTTTTCCCCAACAGTTAACCCCACGATGCTATCGTAGTCTAAGGTTCGGTCTGAATCGAATTTAAATCTCATCACCGACTACCGAAAGACCACGGCTTCCAGCGAGACTAATCTTTCCTCGATCCATGAGACCCATCTCAAAATCCTCGATCCCTCATTCTCCGCTTGAGAGGCCAGAGACCGAACAACTAAGTTAAGTCTAACTCTGTGTACCGAGTGAGCATATGAGATCATTTATCCCATTGTGTGTCCCACTGTGTGTACCTACTAACGTGTTAAACACTGATTGGGTGATAAACAAGAGACAGAAAAATTTATGAGTCTCATATAGACACACACATGTAATTGGATGATAAACAAGATTCAGAAAAATTTATGGATCCCATATAGACACACATATATTAATGGATACATATACATACACTGGTACACACAATGGGATAAATGATATCATCTAGTACGAGTTTATGTTATGTTGTAAACATATTTTATTCATGTTGATATCAAATATTAATAATTACGATTCAACTCACTAGTCCCACTACACGCACAAATTTTCGTCTATCTATAAAAAGAACTTTCTCGTGGGACGCGTGGTAAAAAAATAATATTAAACCAAAATACGAAGAGGTTTTAAAGACTTCGCGTGCGACCCTCTCCACTGACACACACGCACGCGAGAGAAAAAGACAGGAAAATAACAGCTCTCGAAAATGGCCACCGACGAAGAAATCAAGCCTCACTTCGTCTTGTTGCCATTCCTCGCCCAGGGCCACCTAATTCCCATGGCGGACCTAAGCTGCTTGCTGGCCAAGCACGGCGTGAAGGTCACCATCCTCACCACTCCGGTCAACGCGGGCCGAATCGAGCCCGTGATTTCCCGCTCCGGGCCGACCCGCACCAGCATCAGCATTGTCCACCTCGAGTTTCCCGGGCCCGATTTCGGGCTACCGAAAGGGGTCGAGAACCTGGACGCGCTGCAAACCCTCGACGAAATCCACACCTTCCACCGAGCCATGCTCGCGATGAGAGACCAGGTCCACCGGCTGCTGGCCCACGGGCTCAGCCCGCCCCCGAGCTGCCTCATCGCTGACGTCATCCATCTCGGGGCCGGCGAGGTGGCTCGAGAGGTGGGCATCCCGCGGGTTGTCTTCGACGGGAGCAGCTGCTTCGCTCTCATGATTTCCCACATGCAGCTGACTCACAACGACTTCGAGGACATACCCGAGTCCGAGTCCGGCTACATCGTCGTCCCGGGCCTGCCACATAGGATAGAGATGACCAAGGCTCAGCTGCGTGGGACCGTGGGTCACTCGAAGGACCTGTGGCTAGAATTCGTGGACACGAGGCTCAAGATTTACAGGGAATCGTTCGGGACCCTATCCAACACGTTCCGCGGGCTCGAACCCGAGTACGTGGCCGAGAGCGAGAGGCTCACGGGCCGTACGGTCTGGTGCGTAGGGCCCGTCTCCCTGTGCAGCGGCTACCCCGACCCCGAGAGGGGGAACAAGCCGTCGATAGGCGGCCACGAGTGCTCCAAGTGGCTCGACTCCAAGGAGCCGGGCTCGGTCCTCTACATCTGCCTCGGGAGCCACGCGCCCATAGGGACCGGGCAGCTCGTGGAGTTCGGCCTGGCTCTGGAGAACTCGAGCCACCCGTTCATATGGGTGGTCAAGGGGGACGGAGAATTGGAGCGGTGGTTCTCGGAGAGAGGGTTCGAGGAGAAGGTCGAAGGGAGGGGGCTCGTCGTGCGGGGTTGGGCCCGCAGGCGTTGATACTCTCACACCCTTCGTTGGGGGGATTCTTGAGCCACTGCGGGTGGAACTCGACGCTCGAGGCGTTGTCTTGCGGGGTCCCGATGCTGACGTGGCCTCTCATGATCGACCAGTTCTACAACGACAGGTTCATCGTGGACGTGATCAAGACGGGGGTGAGAGGTGGCTCGGAGGTGCCGGTTGGGCTCGGGACCGATGCGAACGCGGTGGGGGTGCAGGTGAAGAGCGGAGACGTTGAGAGGGCTATAAATAGGTTGATGGATAAAGGGTCGAAGGAAGGACAGGAGACGAGGGAGAGAGCGAGGAAGCTCGCGGGAGAAGCCAAAAGGGCCGTGGAAGAAGGCGGCTCGTCTTACGCTGACATCGATCGGTTCATAGAGGACGTAATGAAGCATCAGCAGCAGCAACAACAACAGCCTTAAGGGGATGTGCCCTGTCTGAAGAGTGAAGATGATGAGTGATTTTTGGTAATAATAATGTTAGGATTTGATGATTTTGCTGGTGTTTTTGCTCCTTTGTTGTTTCATTATTATCCTCTGTTCCAAAATTGTGCTCCACTGGATGTTCCGATTCCGAATCAATAATACATGTTTTTATCCCTCGAACTCATCGGTATTATATATATATATATATATATATATATATATTCTTTTGGTGTTTAAACATTCGTTGTAATGATATTCACGAGTGTAGTGATGTTTTACGAGTGTCTAAACACTGTGTGGAGAATGTGTAATGATTTTCGGTTGGTTGTAATATCTAGAGGATCTGAGCGGAAGATTTGGCCGGATCCGGGAGGTTCGAAAAGATTGAAGTTCCTCCTCCGAATCAAAAATTAAAAATAATATACGACGGGTTAAAGAAAATATTGTTCCCGTCCGATTAAAATGAAATGGGCCCACATGTGAGGGGAAGTGTAAAGAATATCACATGTGAGAGCAAATGTCCCACATTGACTACGACGGGAAAATTTAACCGATATATAAGCTTGATGGGTCACTTCTCCTATCACCAATTGGTTTTAGGAAGGAACCCCGTCAAGCTTATACAATCTCTCCCTCCAACGTGTAGCGCATGTGCGTGGGCTCCGATAGTGAAAATTGTACAAACCTCCATGAGAACGGGTACGGTTAGCAGAAGTGGATTTCGATTATAACTACAACCTTTGTTCGAGTTCGGACGGTTCCGGTTCAAACCGGCTGCTTTTCGTTTTTCTATTTTGTCTACGGTCGTTGACAAATGTGCACATGTCTGTGGATCTTCTTAGTATCCGCCCACGGTTTTTAACCAAATTCACGAGACTGACCGTGACACGTGACAACCTTGGTCTTTTCGTTCCGTTTTCAATCAGTTCGTCTTAATTTTCGTCATGTGTTCCTTTAAACCCAAGTCATATTTTGGCTCGTGCATCATGATCTTACATGGCCACACAACTTTTAAGCCAAATTTTTAGTGTCCGCACGCCTCAGTTCTGTGATAGACCATTATATTTGAGGACCTCATTTCGATTCCAGCCCTGTAGGGATGGCAACGAGTCCTAATTGGGTCCTTAATAGGTGTAGATATGAGCATATGCCTATTCGAAGCCATTGAGTTTAAGGCATAAATCGAGGCTTGTTAAGGACCCAATTAGGACCCGTTGACATCCCTACGGCCCTGCCCTAAATCCTAAGCTAAAAAAAAAGTCCTAGAATTAGTGCCATGAAAGTGTAAGTATTGATCATGTTCAAGATTGGAAAGGATGTCTTAAGATAATCCAAAAGTATATTCATGAAGAGTGACTCGAAAGACTGAAAAAACATATTGCAGATCATCAGATTCTAACAAACATTATTACTAAGAGTCACTCATCATCTTCACTCTTTAAGGCAGGGCATGCTTGGCATCCCCTTAAGGTTGTTGTTGTTGTTGTTGCTGCTGATGCTTCATTACGTCCTTTATGAGCCGATCGATGTCAGCGTAAGACGAGCCGCCTTCTTCCACGGCCCTTTTGGCTTCTCCCGCGAGCTTCCTCGCTCTCTCCCTCGTCTCCTGTCCTTCCTTCGACCCTTTATCCATCAACCTATTTATAGCCCTCTCAACGTCTCCGCTCTTCACCTGCACCCCCACCGCGTTCGCATCGGTCCCGAGCCCAACCGGCACCTCCGAGCCACCTCTCACCCCCGTCTTGATCACGTCCACGATGAACCTGTCGTTGTAGAACTGGTCGAGCATGAGAGGCCACGTCAGCATCGGGACCCCGCAAGACAACGCCTCGAGCGTCGAGTTCCACCCGCAGTGGCTCAAGAATCCCCCCAACGAAGGGTGTGAGAGTATCAACGCCTGCGGGGCCCAACCCCGCACGACGAGCCCCCTCCCTTCGACCTTCTCCTCGAACCCTCTCTCCGAGAACCACCGCTCCAATTCTCCGTCCCCCTTGACCACCCATATGAACGGGTGGCTCGAGTTCTCCAGAGCCAGGCCGAACTCCACGAGCTGCCCGGTCCCTATGGGCGCGTGGCTCCCGAAGCAGATGTAGAGGACCGAGCCCGGCTCCTTGGAGTCGAGCCACTTGGAGCACTCGTGGCCGCCTATCGACGGCTTGTTCCCCCTCTCGGGGTCGGCGCCGCTGCTCAGGGAGACGGGCCCGAGGCACCAGAATTTCTTGCCCGTGAGCTTCTCGCACTCGGCCACGTACTCGGGCTCGAGCTCGCGTACAGTGTTGATCACGGTCCCCAACGCTTCTCTATAAATCTTCAGCCTCGTCTCCACAAAAGCCAGCCAGTGGGCGTGGGAGGGACCCACGGTCCCCCGCAGCTGAGCCTTGGTCATCTCTATCCTATGTGGCAGGCCCGGGACGACGATGTAGCCGGACTCGGACTCGGGTATGTCCTCGAAGTCGTTGTGAGTCACCTGCATGTGGGAAATCAGGATACTGATGCAGTTGTCCACGCTGAAGACAACCCGCGGGATGCCCACCTCCCGAGCCACCTCGCTGGCCTCGAGATGGATGATGTCAGCGATGAGGCAGCTCGGGGGCGGGCTGAGCCCGTGGGCCAGCAGCCGGTGGACTTGTTCTCTCATCGCGAGCATGGCTCGGTGGAAGTTGGAGATATCCTCGAGGGTTTCAAGCCCGTCTAGGTTCTCGACCCCTTTCGGTAGCCCGAAATCGGGCCCGGGAAACTCGAGGTGGACCACGTCGATGCTGCCGGGGCTCAGCCCGGATCGGGAAATCACGGGCTCGATTCGGCCCGCGTTGACCGGAGTGGTGAGGATGGTGACCTTCACCCCGTGTTTGGCCAGCAAGCAGCTGATGTCCGCCATGGGAATTAGGTGGCCCTGGGCGAGGAAAGGCAACAAGACGAAGTGAGGCTTGCTTTCTTCGTTGGTGGCCATATTTGAGAGATGCTGATTTCTTCTCTTTTTCTTTTCTTGTGTGTGTTTGTAGAGATTGTAAGCGAATTACTTATAGCCTCGTCATGTTTTAATTTTATATTATTTTTTTGCCAACGAGTCCCATGTTTTGCTACAAAACATGCACTCGCATTAATATTATTTTTTTGCCAACGAGTTCCACGGTTTCTACACAACGTTCACTCACGGGAGGTATGTTCGGACGCGATATTAGTTGGTCGACGGAGACATATCTTGGCGGTGATATGCAGCTTGTGGTCATAGACACGGGCCTTTTAAAAATATGGCCTTTGACTGGGTCAATTTTAAAAAAATGGCCTCGTTGACGATTTTTTTTGGTCAATAGCCCTCACTTTGTTTAAACGTTAATCATATTAACTAATTCTGATACTTAACTCATTAAAATAAAAAAAAATAAAAAAAATAAAAAAAACGAAAAAATGGCCGCAATAACTGACTGAACAGAACATGGGTCCATCTCCATCTTCAACCATAACCTTACAATCGATATGAATGCATTATCTTCTCCATTTTAAAGAACAAAGGGTAACCACACACACCTCTCTCACAAACCTAAAGCGACGCGAGCTGTTCTCTTCGTTTAGTGCCGGAAAACAACTTCTCAAACCAAAAAAACAGCAAGCATTTCAGCATATTTACCAGTAAGCATTCGTTATATGAAAACTGCAATTTTAACGTTGAAAATGGTGAATTTCCTATCCATTACCCCCTAAAATGTATGGGTTATTTATTAGATCACGTGCACTAGCCAGAGTAGCGATATTTCAGTGGTTATTACGAGAAATCGGACCTGAAAATACATATTATGAGGTCTAGTTTTTGTGCATGGGACCCCTGCGTGCGGGTACCATGCGATATAGGTGCGGGTACCGTGAGATATTGGTGTGGGTACCATGCGCGCAGGTCCCCTGCGCTAGTGTGCGGGTCCCCTGCGTTTATGCGCGGGTACCCTGCGTTGTGTGCGGGTACCGTGATCCCATGTTCGTGATCCACGCGCTGAAGATCATATATAAGCACTATATATGACGAGAATCGTTTTCTAAACAATAACATTGCATAATATTGCAGGTGCTCAAAATGACAATTACCAACATTGTATTTCAATTCGATGGTCGGTGGTTAATCGGCGAGGACAATACCTCGACTTGGTCTCCTGCGTCAAATTGTAGCTGGCATTCAATTTTGGTGGATGAAGACGCATGCACGTTACAAGACGTAAAGGAGCAAATTGTATCCGTGTTAGCGTTTCGCAACGATAATGCGAGACTAACACTAAGCAATATGTCAAATGTACCCTATAGTTATCCGAGGCCCATATACATCGATAACGACTATGCTCTACGTGCGTACTTGGGTTTTGGTGGCCCTCAATCGAGACCCGTGATTCATGTCGAGGTGGTGGAAGGTGCGCTTGTGGATTCGTCGGACGCATTTGCTGGTTCCTCTAGTAATAATACCGGGCTCATAGCCGATTGCGATGAAAATGCGCAAATCGAACCTTTTGAGGGGTACGATTGCAGCCCTTCTAACCAAAATGAAGATGAGGGTCTTGAAGATATCGCTGGACCGTCTGGGGGTAGGGATTACTTGGGTTGGCATTCGAATGAAAATGAAGATGAGCCAATTGAAAACACTGGCGAGTCGAAAGAGGAATTTGTAGCCCGTGATCACAATGACGATGAAGATGACGATGTAGATCGAAACCCGGTAGAAGAGGCTGCCGATGGTACTTTTGCATTTCCGGACGGTTCAAGCCTACACGTTGGGCAGCAGTTTCGTGATAAGGCGGAAGTTATCGAGGAAATATCTAAATCGCGTTGGCTGCGTCGTTCGAGTGCAAATTAGTCAAGTCGAACAAGACTTTGTATGTAGTAAGATGTGCGATGGAGCAATGTTCGTGGCGCTTTCGAGCTGCAAAAGATAGAGATTCCCCTTTTTTCTCGGTACGGACATATTGCGGCACACACACATGCGGTAGTCTGCCTCCTCATCAAAAACGTAATGAGCTGAGCGGATAAATTGAAATCGGCCGCAGCCTCGACGAGTCTACCAAACGGACTCCCCGCCCTGTAACTCTCCCACTCATTTTCATTTAGATTGTTCCTGATCTTCGCGCTTGCCTCCGTGTACATCCCGGTCATTGTCAATCGGAATTCGAAGTCGTCGTCTCGGGATGACAATTGCTTCTTCAGCACAACCTGAGAATCATAAGAGTAAATAACCAATTAGTACTCGCATGGTACCCGCGCATGCGCACATGGTACCCGCACAGGAAAGCATGGTACCATGCGCACAAGAGCATGGTACCCGCACAGGAAAGCATGGTACCATGCGCACAAGAGCATGGTACCCGCACAGGAAAGCATGGTACCCGCGCTTGTAAAGCATGGTACCCACACAGGAAAGCATGGTACCCACGCTTGCGCGCATGGTACCAGCGCTTGCACGCATGGTACCCGCACACAAGAGCATGGTACCCGCGCATGCGCGCATGGTACCCGCACACAAGAGCATGGTACCCGTGCATGCGCGCAGGATACCCGCAGGCACGGTACCCACGCTCACTATCGCATGGTACCCGCACGCAATCGCATGGTACCCGCACTCAATCGCATGGTATCCGCACACAATCGCAAGGGGCCGCCCGTATGGGTACCGTGCGACTGTGCTCGGGTCCCAAGCCTGCAATCACGGGTCCCCTGATTTGCGCGACTGTTTGGGTCCCAATTGGTTCGACGCACGGTTCCCTTGCGAACAAGTGTTCAAATTGCACAATTGGGAAACCATGCGCCGGACCCAACCAATTCGACGCACGAGACCTACTCCTGAGGAAGACGAAATCACAGTGAAATTACCGGCACTCTTTCGGGACGCGCGTTCATTGCCATTGTAGTCGGTTTGGAGAATTTTTTGCTTCGGGTAAAGGTTGTTTCTTAGATCTGGAAATTTACTGCTTCGTTTCCGTTATGTGTCTTTCTTCAGTTGTCAATTATTATACTCGGTTATGACGAAGAAGAAGACCCGTGACGCTACAGTGGGTGGAATCGATTAAACCTAATTAATTTTACTTTGGGTAGTTGAATGAGTTAAATAAGGGTAAAGACGTCTTTTTCCCTGAGTTAGTAAAGGTAGAATAGACTTCAAACATTATGGAGGCCATTTTTTTAAAATTGACCCAGTCAAAGGCCATTTACTTAAATAATCCCGTAGACACGAGCGGGCAAGAAGGCCGTCTTTATCGTCATTAATTACTGTCAGTTTGTTTTTCTTTGGTTGAAATAAAATGGTACTCAGACTCATTATTTAAACTATTATTTAAATATAACGTGTATATTATTATTATGTAAAATATGTTAAATATAATTAAAATAAGTTTTTTTTTGATATAAATTAGCCTAAGTTTTTTGCAATTAATAGAAAAAAAGAATAACAGGAAAATTATAACGCTATTTTTCGCTTTGATGAATGGTATTCTCGATGAAGAGGGTTTTTAATAATGCATCCGTGGAGAAATGATACGATGGTTGAGAGATATCTGGGTCCAGTATCCAACAACGAACGCCTAGATTTAAAACTTGGTTTTGATTATATATATATATATATTATATATGGGTTCTTGGGAAGGGCAACTTGATTATCTTATTGAAGATGGTAAGCGGAGAGGGTATCAGCACCAAATAAAGATTAAAAAAACCAATTGTTTTCTGACTACGTGTATTTTTAGCACCCCTTAGGTATATACTGGTGGTTGTGAAGATAAATATTCATAGCTTTTACGGTGGTTTGTGAAAATTAGTAGGGAAAAGAAAATGAAATGAAAAAGAAAAATTAATTTTTATGTTTGGTTGATTGAAGAAATAAATAAGGGAAAGAAAAGAAAATATAGATTAAGTTTACGCTTCAAACTATGGAAAACTAATTTCTTCACCAAATGGTGATGAAAACGAAAGAAAAACTTACGAAAATCATTTTCTCTCCAATTTTCTTTTCCACACCAATTTCCTTAAACCAAACACAACCTTAGTGACAGTTAGAGTCACGTTGTTATTGTCCATGAGATTTTTAGTAGGTCATATGAAACAGAGAAAATTAGTTCCGTTAAATGTTGACATGGCCGTTTTTTAAATTTTTGTGGCTTCGTTCTTGTAACAAAGTGAAATCCGATAAGCATAAAAAGGCAACCATGATATCTATCGTACCATAAACAATAAAGAGTAGATTTACATTCATACTAAATTTAGTGGAAGTGCGCGGACCATGATGGCATTTTGTGGATATACCTTCCGGACGAAAAAAAAGAATACATGTATTGCATTGCAAGTCAATGTCATTTCTGCTAATCATATATGCAATAACAAACATCAGGATTTATGGAAATTTTTTTTAAGCCTAAGGTAAAAAGGTATGTGATGCAATGAAGCGTACAACTAAATTTCAAGATCCCTAGTAATCTAACATCCACGCTTCGAATTTCAAGAAACCGAGGGTAGGTTTTATTCGACGGTTACATACTGTCACTAATCTTACGTATGAATTTTGGAAATGAAAATCATGCAAGAGCTGCACAAGCTTTGGGCACTTGGACCGGAAAGTTACGAATCTCGTCGGTCCAAGGATTCCTCTCCTCCGTCGGATCCACAGATCTCAAAGCTCTCCAAACGGCACTGTTGCACTTGAATCCCGACCCGAAACCGATCTGCCAAATCCTATCTCCTCTCTTCACTCTCCCCTTAGCCTCTAAATAAGCCAATTCGTACCACACGGAGCTGCTCGACGTGTTACCAAATCGGTAAAGTGTCATCCTCGAAGGCTCCATGTGCCAATCGGAGAGCTCGAGATTCCTCTCGAGCCCGTCCAACACGGCTCTTCCCCCCGCGTGCACGCAAAAGTGCTCGAACGCGAGCTTGAAATCCGGTTTCGTCTTCGTCTTGAGCAGTTTATTGCACGCTGACGTGGCGAAGGACAGTAATTTTTCGGACACGGGGAGCACGAGGGGTCCCAAGGTTGTAATGTTGGCCTCGAGGGCGCCTCCCGCGACGGCCATCAAGTCCCTGGGAAGAGAAACCCCGAGCCTGCCCTCGGGATCCTCTTTCTGCGCGATGGAATCGTAGGACTCGTCGTCGGATCCCTTGTGGGTTCGAACGGTGTGGACCAAAGCGTACTTTGACCTCCGACGGTCGGAGCCCTTGTTCGAGAGGAGGATTGCCGCGCCGCCCATCCGGAAGAGGCAGTTGGCCAAGAGCATGGACCGTTCGTTCCCGAGGTACCAGTTCAACGTGATGTTCTCCGTGCTGACCACGAGGGCGTATGTGTTTGGATGTACCTGCAATAAGTAGGGTTGCAAATGAACTATTTTTTTTGTTTTGTATGATTCGGTTCGAAATTTGCGATTCGAATTCGAAATATTTGACTAAAAGTAGTTTTTCTGATTTATGAAATATCAGGATATTCGATTCAAATATTTATCGAATTTCTTGTTCGAATAATTCAGTATTTATCTAGTTTCAAGAAGTTATAATTCGATATATAATTAAAAAATAATGCAATATTAATTTAATATATTATAATTCAATATACATCTAAAAATAAATCCAATTATTTATTTAAGTATAATAAATTATGATTTCATTATATATGTAAAATTAACATTATTTATATCGTTATATTAAATAGATTTTATGAGAAAAAAAATGAAAATATTCGAGTCGATTTTAAGATTCTAACAGAAAACGAATACGAATACGAATATTCGAATATAAATAGAATACGGTGGTATTCAGTTCAATTCGATTCGATTCATCTGCAAACCCTACGTACCTGTAAGAGATTCTTGGCCAGATCGATCGATATCAGGCCCGCGCTACATCCCATACCACCTAAGTTGTAGCTCATCACGTTCCCTTGGAGCTTGTAATGATTGACGATCATGGCCGATAGAGAAGGCGTCGGGCTGAAGAGGCTGCAGTTGACAACTAAGATCCCGACGTCCTCGGGCCTCACACGGGTCTTCGCGAGCAGGTCGTCGATGGCACCGAACATGACGGCCTCGGCTTCCTTTCTCGCCTCGGCCACGGACGGGTTAGGGGGAACGTTCATCACGGCCTCGGGGAGGTACGTGGATTCTCCGAGCCCGGATCTTTCTAGAATCTTCCTCTGGAACTCTAGGGTTTCTTCGGTGAACTTTCCCGTGAGACGCGATCTCTCGGCAAAGACCTTCCGGCTGCATTTTCTGTCGTCCTCGGGCTTATAGCACGAGAAGTCCACGAGGTAGACGGGACGGGGACGGGGACGGGGACGGGCGAGGAAGTAATAATAAAACGTCGGTAATAAAAACGCCACGAGAGCATAGGGGACGTTGTTGAGGTGTTGGAGAGAGAATGTGTGAGCTGCAATAACGGCGACGAGAGGAGAGAGAAAGAGGTAGATTCCATGAGTGATGACGTAATGGTAGCCGAGCTTCACCGATTGTTTGAAATCGGAAAGCTTTTGTGAGGATGTATTATTATTATTATTATTGGAGTCTTGTTCACTCATCTGTAAAACGGAATCGGATAAATTGGCATACAAACAAAAAAAAAAAATATTTGAATATGCTGTTAAATTGAGGGTTCCTTCGTAAAACTAATTGGCGTTAGGAAGGAGAGACCTCTTTGATTTATATATTGAGTCAGGTGAAGTTAATTTTCCGATGTAGGACATATAATCTCAACATATGACAACAAGAACGACAAGAAAAAAAGAATAATCATACGTTTTCCATTAAAAAAAATACCTTTTTTTTTTAAATCTCTCCGAGGGACAGAACCTCAGCAATGAGCTCAAAAAACCTTTTCAGTAAGTCCCTGCAGCAGAATAAAAATCAAAATCCAAACTGATGGGGAAGAACCTCAGAGCCCACGCATACCGAGGATATTCTTTATAGTTGCTCGAAAAAATTGAAGACAACAAATAAAAGCTAGAAAAATAAATTGGATAGCTAACACGAGAATTTATAAGGATTTGATGAAGATGGCCTACGTCACGGAACAGAAGGTATAACTTTTTCACTATGTGAAGATAACGCATGCACGTACACCTCCTAAGATTAGGAGAAGGATGATAATTTCCTTCTTCATTTAATGCTTAAGCAGACTTCCTAATTTTGTGGCGTTATTAGCATATTTTTCTTCCTTCTCATTGCTTTCACCGCCGCAATGTCATTTCTTTGACTTTTTCAAAGTACACAAACGCGATAAAGCTGAGGAAATAATCGCAGGGTGAGGTGAGCGCCACCGTTGAATGCGGGGCATGACGTCATATCTTTCGTGAGCAACACTTTGCCGACCTGTGCCTTTTTGCTAGAGGAAACAATGAAGAGACTGCTGCAGTGGAGGAATATATTTTCTTTGTGTAGGGTAGTTGTACGTTTGTGGTGCAGTCGTCTTAAATTCATTAACTCTATTTTTTACGTTAGTTTTTAATTCGATTCATTAACTAGATCTATTTAATCTACGCATATAACATCGACGTAGGTATGACCTAATTTTTTAAAGTTAATATAACCCTTATTAGAAACTCAATATCTTATAAAGATTAACATTTAAGATCAGTTAAATTATAATTATCATGTTAAACTTTAATTTTATCAAATTAAAAATGAAAAAAAAAATATATGTAAAGAAATAGACGTATATTTTAGTTTTATTATTACTTTTAAATATATTTAAATAAGTTCTAATTAAAAAAATTTAAAATTGAAATCGCATCGCTGTTTTAGCGTATGAAGAACAATGTTAGTCTAAAAATAAAATAGTGATGTCATCTATCAACACAATAATAGCGTTAACGAGTGTTTCTTTGAAGTAGAGATATACTCTATTTTCTGTATACGCTAGTCTACAATCTGTTTTGAGTTTTCTTTTCCTCGGGGTATCACATTAATTGACTTTGTAAAAGAGTATGAAAATAGTCAATTTCTATTTTAAAACATATCTACATATTTGATCACCTCCATATTCACCATGTTGGCCTAGGATAACGACAAAGGTTTCTAGAACACTTGAAGCAAAGAGAATGTGAACGAACTTCAATATTGGGTAGAATAAAACGGCTAGTTTTTCTCATCCCATAATTCTTTATACATCTTAACCCCGGTCTAGTAGTTGGAATGTTCGAATTATGTGAATGCTTGTTGGATTTTGGGTATCTGAACTGGGAAAGATTATTTCTGTTGAAAATCGTGGTCGTTCTAAAGCCGACGTTGAGGTTCATAATCGTTTTAAAAATCTGAGTGTGGTGGCGTTGTGTGGAGATACTTCTACATGACCCAAAAAATTCTTTATATAGTGGTGTTTCATGCACACTTATTTGAGAAAAGCGAGCCTAAAACTCCATCGATCAAGGCCGGGAGTCGATCGGGAAAGAGCATGTTCGATCATAGCTCCTTTGAAGCTTCAGGAAATAATTCGGCTGCAGAAAAATTGTTGAAGTTCTCAGATCAAATGTGGGTCGTTGGATCTCCTGCGCGCGCAATATCTAAGGGACAACATTTGAATCTTGGAGATTTAATAACGGTCGTTAGATGAAGCACTAAGATTAATCTGACAGGCTCAGGATAAAAATGCTGTTAGCAAAGACGATTTTATAAGTGACAGGCTGAGCTGTGTACAACTCCACGAAGCATGAGGTACAACCTCGTTGATGCGTGAAGCAGGAAAGAGCTGAACCTGAAGCTTATAAATACCAGAAACTCATTTCAACATCATCACTTTGAGAGCTCATAACTTTTGCTAAGGTTAGAATTAGCGAAAGTTGTTAACTAGAGATTTGTAGAGGACATGGAGATCTGTAACTTTTGTGTTGTGAGTAATACAAATCGAATTTGACCGAACCACGTTAATCTCTGTTTTCGTTTTCTGTTTTTTTTGCTGGTGTTTTTCGATCGATTCGAGCTGCGATTGCTCGAATTGTTTGGATCGGTGCACGTACGCATAAATGCAGCTTAATCTCGAGTCGATTGCAGCTGGTTTCACAACAACACTGAATACGGGCGCATACAAATACAAATATATATAATTTTACTTGAGTCATTCTAATTATTCGAATTAAAAAATATACAAATAGAAGGTTAAATAACAATTAATATTGACTGGCCGAATTTTGACAGTTTTTACACGTTCCATACCCGTCACCCTTAATCAAATATAATATATATAGTATAGAATAAATAACCCTTTTCTATAATTAGTTAACAAACATAACTAAATCTCGAAAACATTTTATTTTTCAAAACGAGGCAGAAAGGCAAAGAAAATTCAACGCTAATTTCAAGATGTGTTATCTCCGCGAGGGCACATCTTTTCAAATGGATTGGGAAGAAAATTCAAGGCAATTAATGCATAACAAGCAAAGAAGATACATTCAAGTCAAACACAATCGAAAAAAAAAACTAGTGTTGAAGGGATTTGTTTTCATACTCGAACATCTCTGTGTCATCTTAAAACACTTAATACCTTCAAACTTAGGTTAAGTGGTTATTCAAAATAACATTAGAGCTAATACCTAAAGGCCATGAGTACAAAACACCACAATTACCCATTTAAATGAAAAATTATATGTTTGAGGCCAGAAAGAAACCAACATAAACATGAGAGAAAGAGTTGGAAATTTAATATATAAAATTAAAATATGATACTCCCTTCAAGATTAAACTAAAGACCTCTAGGTGGAGTGATCATTCAACGAAGTCAAACAGTAAAGTGTCATAAAATCGCAATCGTAAGGAACAAAAAACCCTAAAATTGCACCCCCGCTGCCAACCGACCCCGGTGGTGCATCGGGGGGATTAAATAGCAAAGCAAACACCGTTAAATAATCGTCAAATAACAACAATTGTGTAGTTGTTAAACCTATAAAATGATATGCACTCCCCTCAACTCAACTCAGCTTCATGGCTGCGAAGGATTCAGCAATGTCCACTACTGTCACAATCCTTGAAACATCGCTTCCCTGTTAAGGAACCGAAAATGAATAAACACAGTTCGAAGTATAAACCGTGAGACTGAATATTTATTCAAGGGATTTTTACATTTTTAGTCCCCGATGTTTAGCCTATGGGCGTTTTTGGTCCCCCATTTTTTCGAATTACAATTTCAGTTCCCAATGTTACCAATTTTGGGCATTTTTGGTCCCCCGGTTTACTTAAACGTATGTTTGGAGGGAATTTAACACGTTACGCGCACCTGATTTCACTATTTAGAACTTAAAACATTTCATTTCCATATTACAACCCAATAAAGGTGCGGGTAACTTGTTAATTTTCCTCCAAACACACGATTAAGTTAACCAGGGGACCAAAAACGCCCAAAATCAGTAACATTGAGGATTGAAACTGTAACTTGGGAAAATGGGGAACCAAAAACGCCCATAGGCCAAACATCGGGGACCAAAAATGTAAAAATCCCTTAATTTAATATTCTCCGTCGCTCACCTGGCCTTGTGCGAGGCCGCCTTTTCCTCCACCGCCTCTCCCGTTGATGGGGTCCAACACTTTCTTTAACCATTCGGTCACCTTCAGTTGCTCGTACTTGCCATCTTTTTCAGGCACACCCGCGCATACGAAGGCCTTGTTCAGTGTTTCGTCTTTGCTTATCACCATAATAGCCATACCCTGTGAATAATAATCATATTTATGTGTATCATTTACTCTGTCACATATATATATAATATAAGCCAAAGACTATTTTTAAAACCTTTTGTTCCATGACTTTAACAACTGCCTCTCTGATGGCAGAAGTATCAGAGCCCACATCCACGTTTGAAACGCAGAAGGCCTTTCCCTGAGAATTTGCTTTT
The DNA here is from genome assembly GCA_004919715.1 of Linderniella brevidens. Classification (NCBI taxonomy): domain Eukaryota; kingdom Viridiplantae; phylum Streptophyta; class Magnoliopsida; order Lamiales; family Linderniaceae; genus Linderniella; species Linderniella brevidens. The sequence goes on from SWDC01000151.1 coordinate 1,310,274, forward strand.
TCAGCCACCTCCAACGCAGCTTTGATGGCTTTTTGAATGTTCTCTTCCGCAACCTTCTTCTTGGCGTTTATTACGCGCCTCTGTTTGAATCGTGAGTTGGTTAGTTCATAAATCAACAACCTCAGCTACGTAGCCTAGTTTAAATACTTAGGCTGCGTTTGGTGTAAAGATTTCGACGTGGAAAAGGAAAGAATGGTGTAATAATACGACACTTCGAAAGTGTAACGTATCATTGCTTGATACGCTAACATTGTGTGTACCAAACAGAGCGTTAAGGTGTAGGGTAAGGGAAACCTGAAGGGCAGATAACTTGTCCTTGAGCTCGGCTTTCTTTGCAGCAGGAATTGATGCTCCTTCCACGCGGCTGTTTAAGGACGTTACTTTCTGAAAATCAGCAAATGCAATGAATAAAAAAACAATTCGGGTTGTGATGAATTTGCAAATTTGGTAATTCTGCATAAGTTGAGAAACTAAAGAATAAGACGAAAAAAAAACCTGTTCTAAAATGCTTCCTTCAGCGTTCGAAGCCTCGTTGACTTCGTGCTCGAGCGAAGAAGCGAGCTCGATTGCTTTGAAAGCGTAATCAAGGGTCACAGCTGTAACTCTACGGATGCCTTTAGCAATGCCTTCCTCAGACAAGAGAGTGAATACTTTTGCATCCTTTGTGTTTGATATGTGAGTACCTGAAATTAAAAGAAAAAGTAATCAACTACTCTCTTTAATTCGTGTAATAAACGGAGTTTACGACATTTTTACCCCCGCAGAGTTCAGAAGAAATAGACATCCACTCTTGATTTTCGGGATCGGCGAGCAAATCATCAACCTTACGCCCGATTGCGACAACCCTGACGGGGTCGGGGTATACCTAGCTCGATAAAAGTCAAGCCATGTAATTGAAATTCTTATATTTTCGCAAAAAGGTGTAAATTTTGCTCTTATTGGTATTTAGTATGGATTATTGACATTAAAATTTGGAGAGTACCTCTCCAAAAACAGCTCTTAGACCATTGATGCGCTTTGCATCAGCGAGCTTGATTTCCTTCGAGGAAACTTCCAACTGAGCCTGAATTTGTTCGTTAACGATTGACTCAATCTTTTTAAGCTCTTCAGGCTTTACGGGCTTCCCTGTTAGGGATTTCTTGACGATAAATACACAATGGAGTTTTCGTTGAATGAAAAAAACAAAGAGCAGCGTACCGTGAGAGAAATCGAATCTCAATTTTTCTGGGAGAACGATTGACCCTTTTTGGTCAATGTGATTTCCAAGTACCTCCTGGGTTTAGACAGAGCAAAATAACATGAAAATTTAAAAACAAAAAAAGGAAAATTTAGCATTCTCTATCATCTCTAATAAGAATAACCATTACCCTTAAGGCAAAATTTAACATGTGTGTGCAGGTATGATTTGGAGCAATCATAGTCCGCCTATCAAAGTCAACCTGATTTACCATAACAGTACTTAATTATAAGAACATTTAAGACACAAGCCAACAGAAAATATAAATTGATGAAAGTGTGCTTGAAAGCATAAGCCCGGAATTGTTATATAACCTCACAAACTACGTTATCACCGATGTACAATCTCCCAGTCTTCCCAACAAAGGATCCAAAGTGAACAACAAATCCGTTATATATCTGAACATTATTCACTTTAAAATCTCCATCGTGACCTTTCAGCACCCCGGTATCGTAAATCTACAAGAATGAACATGAGTCAATACAAGTTGAAAATTCCAAACCAAAAAATACAAGATCAGTGGGATGGTGAAAATTAAAAGGTGAAAATTAAAAATTGGGGAACTAAAATTAAAAGTTGGGAATTTAATAAGCCTCGGGACAAGTACAGGTAGCATCATTTTACCTGGCCACCTTGTTCAGCATAAAAGTTTGTACTTTCCAAGACTATGCCAACTTCTTCACCAGGAATTACACTTTCCAAAAACTCACTTCCGGTGTAAATTGCCTTTATTACACTCGTATGGTCCTACAAAGGTCAAACAAACCAAGACATTAATATATTGTCCCCTAGATTAGTTACAAAAAGAACTTGTAGGAACTAGGAACATAATGGCCACGTTCAACTGACTGTAAATATAACAATGAAAGATAACCTGAGACCAAGTAAACTTGAACGAGTCATCAGTAGCAGAAACCCCTTTTTTACGTAATGATGCTGTAGCATCGGCGTCCATGGTAATAATTCCACCAGATTGCTGTTAAATCATTTTGCACAATCCAAAAAGCATACATTTTAGGATCGAACTCACAGGGTGTTTTCGAAATAATAATATTGTTCAACCATTTACATAATAGTGCAAAATTTATTTCAGTATTCATTTTGTCGCTCAACGAAACCTCCCACCTTGTTCTGAGCATTCCTTGATCTTTCTCTTGCTTTCTCCAAAGCCACGTGGAAGCCCTCAACATCCACAGATAAACCTCTCTCTTCAGCCATCAGCTGATGCAGTATCATTGTTAGTCAGCTCCGTAGAACAAAATATTTGGCAAGTTGAATAAATTGGGGCAACTGTCACCTGAGTTAGATCCAATGGGAACCCATAAGTGTCCCACAACTCAAATGCATCCTGCGGTGAAAAAAGATCTCTATTACATGACAGTTGGAGTTTTATAACTTATAAGCAATCAGACACTTTTTCTGTCCAAACAATTGTCCAATTGAACGATTTGAAATATATCTTATATATAAGCATTAAATAATACCAGAATTCAGAACCAAAAATAATATAAGTGCAAGTTAAGGTAGACATGCAAATAAGAAAAGCGTAACTAGAATGAAAAATATTTTCCAATTAATTATAATTCAACAACCCTATAGCTCAAATTTATGAAAGCCATTTACCTGTCCACTTAGGACAGTCCCTTGAAGATCCTGAGCTGCTTTCTTAAACTTCTCAATGCCCTGAAAAACAAATGTCATATAAGCTGTTTGCCTAGTATCAGAACCAAAATGCAAGAAGTTAGAAGCTTCGAGCATTTCACTTAGGAGTTCAAATTTATTGAAATGGCCAAATACCTTAACCAATGTCCTGCCAAAGCTAGCTTCCTCATCAGCAATGATTTCCCTGATTTTCCCTTGGTGCTGTTTCAGTTCAGGGAAAACATTACCCATGACTTCTACCACAATGTTAACCAGCCTGTTTTCCAAACCGATACAAATAGTGAAGTTAATAACACCACCAAAACATTATGTTCATTGCGAACCAGATAATTTAATGAGGCAAAATAGATAAGCTAAATTAAACATGTCCGTTTTTCACAAATAATATTACTAGAACGTCGTAAGTCGCACCCGTTAAAAAAACCTTGCTGGGCCTTGAGGACTTCGGTACCATATCTTACAGCTCGTCTAAGGATCCGCCTCAGTACATATTCACGCCCCTCATTGCCTGCACATTTTCATGTTAAGGAACTCCAAAGATAAGCCAAAATAGCTAAACCAATATCATGATCCACTGAATATAAGATACAGATTATATACTAATCATAGAAAATAATATAAAATGAAGCAACTCCGCAGCATCGTTTATAAATTGTAACTTTTTAGGATGAGCATTCGGTTAATCAGGGAAGAATCCTTGATTCTGATTCTATTGTAGGAAAGTGAGAACGTGTCTGACTTATGCAACAACGAAAACACCAGAAATTTCACCTGGGCAGGATCCATCAGCAATGGCAAATGAAATTGTTCTAATATGATCAGCGATAACTCTATATGCCATATCAACGTTGTCGACGTCATCTGCTCCAACTTTTCCAGTGTATGCTCTGGCTCCAGTTGCCTACCAAAAGAACATAGATTGGTTTCAGAATTGAATATGGAGCATGTTGAAACATGTATGAAACCGAGGATGTTTGCCAGAAAATTTTGAAATAATATCCATCCGTGCTAAATGGTAGTAATATTGCCTTTATTACCTGCTGTATCGCATCAAATATGGGCGTAAACACGTCGGTATCATAATTGCTCATCCTATCTTGGAGAATAGAAGTTAATCTCTCAAAGCCCATACCAGTATCAACATGTTTCGCAGGTAAAGATTTCAGTGTACCATCAGCTTCTCTGTTAAACTGTGAGAAAAAAAAAACAAACATTCAAGCAGCTACATACCTGAAGACAACTAAGACAGGAAAATATTAGGAAATGATTCAGAAAAACTTACCTGGATAAAGACAAGATTCCATATCTCAATCACCGTCGGATCATCATTATTCACCAATGCCGCAACATCGCGATTGCCGATCCGATCGAAATGAATTTCCGTGCAGGGTCCGCAAGGCCCAGTGTCGCCCATCTCCCAGAAGTTGTCCTATATAAACGATCATTAATAAAAGATGAAAGCATATACATAGAAACTAGATGTAAGTTATTCTGTAGGGCATACCTTACAACCGAAAGGCAACACACGAGAAGCGGGGAGAAACTTGAGCCAGTGGTCCCTTGCTTCAGTATCAGGGGGAAGACCAAGTTTGTCATCGCCACCAAAGTAAGTAGCATAAAACCGGTCCTTTGGTAAGCCATAAACCTGCAAGGTATAATATTAGAACATCATTACATTTTTCATAACCAATATTAATTTCATCGTCTGTTTTTGGCAGAAAGGAGAAGGACGACGTAAGGAAAAAGCTTGGATTTACCTTGGTAAGAAGCTCCCAAGCCCATTGGATAGCCTCCTCCTTGAAATAATCCCCAAAAGACCAATTCCCAAGCATCTCAAAGAATGTGTGGTGGTAAGTATCCTTACCAACGTCATCAAGATCATTGTGTTTCCCACCAGCCCGTATACACTTTTGAGTGTTGCAAGCCCGGGTTAATTTGCTCAACTCAGTGTTGGGGTCGATGGTTCCCAAGAAGATTGGTTTGAACTGATTCATACCTGGAACAACACAATCGGCATCGAAAGTCAACCACCTTAAGACCGCAAGATTCATATCCAATTCACATAAGAACCAGCGCATCAATGAGAGCTTACCAGCATTCGCAAAGAGAAGAGTAGGATCATTGTGGGGAACAACAGGGCTCGATTTCCAGTCGACGTGGGATTTTTCTTCAAAGAACTGAATGAAAGTTTCTCTCACACGCCTTGCAGGCCACTCAATTTCTGTTGACTGGGACCCCATGAACCGCGGAATTACTAGTGCTGCTTCTCTACTGCCAATAAAAGAACAATTTTTATTACTATTCTTTTTGGTACAATAATTAACGTCAGCTTTAGAGGACAGGGAGAAAGAGTTTGCCGCCACCAACAAGTAACGCTTATGGAGATACTGCAAACCCAATTTTGTAACGCTGTCTATGCAAACTCTCATTTGACCATTTTTCTTCCTTTTTAATCTAGTAACATTTGATTTGTCACTGTCACTCGAAATGGAATATCCTGCTGAGATTGAAAAAAAATGGAAAAAAAGGACAATTTATTCTCCCACGAGCACAACCAAAGGCCACACAACGTTCAACAATATGAAAGCAGCCACTAAAGGCCCAATCCAAACAGCAGATGGACGAGGAACAACGTTACAAATACAATCCGACTAGGTGAAACCCCATCACCACATGAAAAGGACGATTTAGAAGGAAAAGAAGTGATAGAAAGAAATGAATCGAATTAAGCACCTTGAGCTCGTGTATTAACTGACGGATCACACAATCAGCGAGCGACGAAGTCGAGTTCTACGCGAAGACGGCGGAGTCGTCGAGTAGGAGGAAGCTTAGGGTTGAGCTGAGAATCGTAAAAAAATGGATTGGTTACGTTCAATTTTTCTTTTTCTCGTGTAAGGATAATTCTTAAAATTTAAGGAGTGCCTATTTGTCCTCAAAAAGAATCTGCTTTATTTACTGGAGAGGACCGTACTTTGGGTTATTATGAAATGGCCCCTTTTCGCTACATTGCAATCTTTGCTCACTGATTATTGTACATGATGGATCTATGTTTCACATATTGGGCATTGGCCCATTTCTTAATTGACTATTTTATTCTGAAATTAATAAAACTTAGTACAAGAAAACCCAGTCCAATAGCTTTATCATAGTAGGGTCTACAAGTGATTAAGGTCTAATATTTCTTATTTCCACCTACCCAAGGCCAAGGTAGGGCTTTTGGTCCTTACACTTAGTGACGCGTGGCATACCAAATTCAAAGAGGAGGCGAAAGCGCGTGCGTGAACTGTCCAAACGTGTATGAATATTTTTTGCAATCCCACTAATTGGAACGAATGATAGAAAATGAAATAAAAATGTGATTTCAATGACTAAATTATTGAATCGTGTTACGAGTGGCCATTTACCTAAGTGTTTGCTCCCTTACATTAGTATTCACCTAAGTAGCAATCCAATAAGACATTACATAACCCACAAATTTATTACGTGGTTGAATAGGAAAAAAAATTATTTTATTGAAAATGTCAACCCATTGACCACAATTTTCCTAATGCATATGAAATTTCACCGGCAGTATCCGGTCACTTTTTCAAGTATTCTCATACAAGGTTTTTATTGTTCAACTAAATTCATTATAGCGAATTAAACGTTATTTTTGGCGATTTTAAGCAACACTAATCATCTGGTATGTGTCCTATCATTTGGCATATCTTTTAACAAATGTAAATTCATTCACCAAACTACATTATGTTGATTTCTTCCAGGCAAAATTATAAAAGTAGGTCAATAAGTATACATGTTTTCGTTTTTGGATCAAAATATTTGATAATTGTAAAAGTAAGTCACTAAATTTGTATGTCAAAATAATTTTGGGTCATGTTTCAATTTTAGATCACTAAGTATATATTTTTTGATTTTGAGTCATTAAGTATACATGTTTCATTTTTTGGGTTACTATATTTACAAAATTAGTTACCAAATGAGTAATCCGAAATTGAAAATGTATACTTAATCACCCAAAAACGAAAAAATATATATTTAATAACCTAAAATTGAAAAGATGACTCAAAATTGTTTTGACATACATAGTAACTGACCTACTTTTTGCAAATATAGTGATCTCAAACCGAAAACATGTATACTTAGTTACCTAATCTTTTAATTTTCCAATTTCTTCTCTATAGTTGCTTTAGTTTGCCCCTTTCATGACGGTACTTAGTGTGTGTTTGGAAGCACTTATGAAATGGACTTCTAACCTAAAAGTCCATTTTGAAAAGTAAAATACCTTTGGTGAAAATTTGGGATGGACTTTTAAAATAAGTTACTTTTCAAGAAGTCCATTTGAGATAAGCAACTTTTAATGACTTTTCAGAATTACTTCCTGCAACTTTTGCAAAAGTCCATTCCCACCAAACACTTTAAAAAAATAAATTTACATTTATAAAAGCTACATTTCGAAAAAGTTCATTTACCAGACGTGCTTCTGAATCAAAAGTGGAACCAAACTAGCCCTTAAACTCCGGGTTTAAAATAAAAAAAGAAATAGACATTAAAAAATAAATAATTTCCATTTATTATTCTTTATCCACCATACGCTATTACAACACCATACCACCATCATATATAAATGCGAACATCAAACAACACAAAAGGGCAACGGTTCATGTCCACTACTCTCCCACAATTTTCTCTTCCCGATATTCTTTTTCTCTTACATTCTTTAAAACAAATACTTGTTAAGAAATTCTTTCTCGTGTCGTCCCCGTGAAATGCCATCATCGTCAAGCGGCGCGAGTACAACCAATAATAACTCCTCGTCCGCCACCGTCTCCAACGGAGCCGCCACCGCAGCCGCGACGGAAACGCCCAGATCAGCCTCGACCACCGCTCAAGAGGCGACGGGGCGTGCGCAGATTCGTCGGCGACATCATACGAAGGGTCAACGAGAGGCGGCTATTATTACAGCTTGTGGGCGGCGCGTGGAAAAGAATCTGCGGACTGGGTCGCGTGCGCCGAGGACTTAGCTTTGGGCATGCGGGGCCTGAGGAAGAGAATAATGATGAGGCGTAGCCTTTTCGCTCTGCTGCTGGCGATGGTGGTCGTTTCTGCGTTCTTGAAATTCGCGGTGGTGATGAACGGCGGGGCGGAGATGGGCGGCGGCGGAGGGGGAGGGCTTGCGACGAGGAGTGAGAAGGAGGTTTTGTTCGTACAGAGCATGGCGAGTGATTACATGGGCGGCGCTCAAAAGCTCGTGGTGGATACGGAAGAGTCATCGTCGGATTCTTCTAATAATTTGCAGAAAAGAAGAATGAAGGAATATCCCGTGAGTTAAAAAATTAATGAAATTAATTAATTTATTTTTTTCTTTTAGTTTTTACTTTTTGTCTAAATTTCATGTTGGTTTTTAATAAAGTCTCATTTATTGCTGTTTGATCAAATAATGTGGAGGAAAAAGTTCGAAATTTAATGAATGTAGGAATCAAAATTGAATACGTGCGTGAACATTAGAAATAAAATGAATTTAGCAACTAAATGAATCCTTTACAAATTAGAATGTTAGTAAATATAGTTTGACTATGTAGAATAGTAATAAATATTGTTCTTTTGATTTACGCGGTATTAATTATGATTATCAAGCAGCCGAACACAATAACGTGTGTGTGACTTTTCCTTAGTTGTCTTTGACCTAAATACAAAAGACCATTCATTGCATTCCATGTGGAATTTATATGACCGTTGAGCTGCCATTTCTCACGTTACAAATTCTTGTAGTAGTATATTTTATATTTAATTTCATTATATTTCTGACAGATCCCAGAAATATGGATGAAGCCAAACAGTGACAATTATTACCAGTGCATCGCTCGACCCAAGAACAGAATAAGTATGTTGCACTCAATAAATTACACACACATATATATATATATAATCTATTTATAATAGTAATTGTTCGATCAGAATTCTTTCTTAAATATATATATATATATATATATTGTTACAGGAAAAGGAACTGCGACGAATGGCTATTTACTAGTTCATGCCAATGGCGGACTAAATCAAATGAGAACAGGAGTAAGAATTCTTCATATAAACATATGATCAATTATATATACTATACAACGTAATCCATATTTATAAAAAAAAAGGAATTGATCGTTTTTTGTTCGTAATGATCTTCAGATTTGTGATATGGTAGCCGTAGCAAAGATCATGAATGCAACGCTAGTTCTTCCATCTCTTGATCATCAGAGCTTTTGGACAGATCCAAGGTGCAATTTTTTTATTACACTCTTCTTCGTTTTCTTACCGAAAATGTTTATCCCTCCGATCGTAAACGAAGCTTTTTCCCGCTATTAATAGTGGCTTCAAGGACATATTCGACTGGAGACGTTTCATCGAGGTTCTAAAAGACGACATAGACATTGTCGAGAAATTGCCGGCTCGGTACGCTTCGTTGAGCCCTTTGGCCAAAGCTCCCGTGTCTTGGTCTAAGGTAAATGCAGAAGCAGGTCTACATTATATGTTGAATACCTAAAAGCTAAAGTTTGAAGAAAGTGTATCATATTTTTATTATTTTTTTTTGTCTTAACGGTCCCTTTTAGTTTAGTCTTTCTTTCTTATCTGCAATTAGACGCGTAATTTTCTTAAATGGATGGTCGGGGCTCTGATATCGTGTTGAATGACTATTTTACAATTGCAGTTATCTCGTGTGTGTTTTTCGTTGCAGGCTAGTTATTACAGAGGCGAGGTTCTTGCGCTTCTCAAGAAGCACAAGGTGATCAAGTTCACTCACACAGACTCCCGGATATCGAACAACGATTTACCGTCGTCGATTCAGAAGCTGAGGTGTCGAGCGAACTACGATGCCCTCCGATATACGCCGGCGATCGAGGATCTCGGGAGGAAGCTGGTGGATAGGTTGAGGGACAACGGAGAACCGTTTATCGCTCTTCACTTGAGGTAATCATTCATCACACTGTGCTCGATAAAACGATCATCAGTGGTACCGACGGAATCTGGGTTCGAGTCCCATGACTATCGTGCTGGGTGAATTTGGGACGAATTTTATCTGGCCTTGATAACTAGTCTCATTCTCAAAGTGTGTGGCGCAAGCCTATAGCCGATTGAGTGGAGATACCCAATGCCGAAAAAAAAAATAAAAAATTCTCAGTATCATGTAGACATAAATGACACAGACATCATGAAAACGCAATGCGCTTTTTCCCCTCACGACAGATACGAAAAGGACATGCTGGCGTTCACGGGCTGCAGCCACAACCTAACGTCGCAAGAGGCGGAAGAGCTCCGAGAAATGCGATACAACGTGCAACACTGGAAAGAGAAAGACATTGACAGCAAACAGAAAAGGTTATATATTAAACGATCAGTTCACCTAAAAGCTTAAGCTCTTGAAGGCAGTAGTATATCATATTTCATTTAATCTGATATATTTTACTTCCAACAGACTACAGGGCGGGTGCCCCATGTCCCCGAGAGAGGCCGCCCTATTCCTCAAAGCCATGGGCTACCCCTCCTCGACCCGTATATACATCGTGGCCGGCGAAATATACGGCCAGCGAAGCATGGACGCGTTCAGAGAAGAGTACCCCAACGTCTACTCCCACGCGACCCTCGCGACCGAGGAGGAGCTACGCCCCTTCGAGCGCTACCAAAACCGGTTGGCCGCGTTGGACTACATCATCGCCTTGGAGAGCGACGTGTTCGTCTACACGTACGACGGGAACATGGCAAAGGCGGTGCAAGGGCATCGGGTCTTCGAGGGGCTCAAGAGGACCGTGAATCCCGATAGGTTTAATTTCGTTCGGTTGATCGATTCGTTCGACGAGGGCTCGATCTCGTGGGACGATTTCGCTTCGGAGGTCAAGAGGTTGCACGAGAATAGGATCGGGGCTCCGGTGACGAGGAAACCGGGAGAGTCGCCGAGGACCGAGGAGAACTTCTACGCGAATCCTTACCCGGGTTGCGTTTGTAAGAAGGCGTCTCGGGAAGTGAAGGACGAGCGGAAACGTGGCGTTCGAAGCGTTTCTTCGCAAAGATAGTTTTTTTTTTTTTTGCAATTTAGTTTATATGGTTGGTAAGAAGCACGACGAGAAGCTACGACGCGGAGGGCGCATCGCCGTGAAGTGTTGGTAGTTTCACGGACGTAAACCGTTTTTCTTACCGTAGATTTTGATGGACACAATACAGAAGGAGAGAGAGCTTGCACATATACAAACATACGCCTAGATTTGGTTATTCAATTTATTTGTTTATGTACTTATATGTAGAGTTTGATTTTTGGTTTAAAAGGAAATTGTTAACGTGAGTATCGACTTTGAAATCGGTCGGGATCTCATGTTCCCGTTTCGGTGTTCAACATAGAAAAATGGATTATACCTTCCCCGACAAGTGTTGAAATACCCGTAAATATCATAACCCATTAATTTTATCAATATATGGAGTGTTTAAACACAAAATAAAAAATAAAAAAAATCAATATAATCTTGATGAGTATGATGGAGAAAAATACCCGGTTTAACCTTAATTATGATGAGTTTTCCGAGCACGCAATTGCAGTAAATACAGACGAGAGGGACGAAAGGAAAATATGAGATTTTCAGCATTTGTTTTCTATTGCACAACTTTGGTACTTTAAATGTTTGAGAGGATCAAACGTCGTCGTGGATCTTCAGTATTGGACCTAAAGGTTTTATATTTAGAGAAGTAGTAGTCGTTTGGGAGTTATTAATTTCAGATTCTGCCTGCATATTTTGGAATGTATTTTACATCATTGTATTTTTTATTTTTTTTGTTTAATCTGTGCATGATTCTCATTTGATAAGTGAATAATCCGACTCGTTTATTTTCTCTTCATTTATCTTAACCATTTTCAATAGCAGAGTTAGAAATTCCCCAACACTTAATAATAACTTCAATTTGCCGAAAATAGATAGTAGCTTGAAAACAAACAATCCTTCATTTCCAGTAAATAAATAATAAATACACTGACAATTATATTACACGCATTACATAGTTGGAGAACTTGCGGAGCAAAAGAATCAATGAACTAACATGATTATTGATACAATGCCAACGATTTAAATCAAGCAAATGAAGAAAAAAAAAATTACAAACCCTCACACGCCAAAAGGCAACGTATTTAATCAAACCGAACACTTCGGAAAATCCGGCGGAGGCGGAGGCAACATCGTCTCTTTCGTCGGCCCATTTTCCACTACGAAAGCCGTAGCCAATCCCCACGGCAAATGCACGTCCAAGTGGCAATGCATTAACCACACGCCTAACCTCGTACAATCAACAACAATTCAATAACAATACCATACATATCAACATGTGTAAAGTTTTTTTTTTTTTTACTCGGGGAACCCTGGGAGACCAGATAAATCCCGCGGGTCAGCGCAATAATCTGCAAATCACGCCAACCAATTTAACCGCACTACTCTATTTCCATTTATGACAGATTCTTCCAAGGAAATATCGATCCTAAGACATCTCTCTCATGTTCTTTGAGGCTCAGTCTTGACCACTAGGCCATGACTGATGACTTCATGGGTTATATGTGTAAATTTTTTGAAATTAAAAAGAAAAAAGAAAATCAAATTACCTGGATTGTTAGCTTGGAACCGAATCACGGCCCACCCGCCCACGGGCACGGCGATGGTATTCCGCAATTGCGGGTCAACAAAGTTGAGCTTATTACCGTCGGCCGCACTATCGTAGTTTCCAAAACCCTGAGCCAATACGTAGAAGTTGAACCCGTGCAAGTGAATCGGATGATTCTCAATCCCGAGCAAGGCAGTGTTCTGCAGAACAACCTCCACGGTCGCATTGTATTTAAGCTTCTTCACCTTAGTGGACTTCGTGGTGTTCAAGAGCAAAGTGTTGAAGCTATTGCTCTGATTCGTATAATCGAATACGACCGGAGGAGCGTCAGGAAAATCCGTAGTGTAGACCCCACCAACGTCCCTAAAAAACGCCTCGAGCATCGAGATTTTCTCGGGAAATTGGAACGAGGCGTTGTTCATGCTCGCCGCAAGCATTTGCCCTAACGGGCCCTGGCAGGCCCGGTTGCTAGGGCACGCCGAGAGCCCAAGGCCCACCGTTATGAACATGCGTTCGTCGATCTCGCGGGGGACCGGGCTCCAAAAAGGAGCCGTGACGAGCCCGGTTAGGCCCGAGTAGAACTTGTGGGCCGTGGGGGTGTCGTTGAAGGCCGGGAGCACGGGCATCTCGGCGACCTTGGTGGGCGATTTTTCGTACACGATGAGTCCCGTGGTGGTGGTGTTGTCGAAGGGGACCCCCGCGGCGCTGGCGTACGGGCTTGCGGCCATGTAGTACCGGCCCGGGGTCTGGCCCGCGGTCAACAGCACGTCCACGGTCTGGCCCGGCCCGGTTACCACGACGTCGGTCGGGTACGGGTTCGTGTAAGAGGCGTCAACCGCCACGACGGTCATGTTGTGGCCGGCGACCTTGAAGAAGAGCTGGTTGTTGAGAGCCGCGTTGATGATTCGGAGCAGGTAGGTCTTTCCCGGGACCACCCGCACTCTGTACATGCCTAAATATTTATGAAAAATAAAAATACGGAATTTAGGAAATTAGTCACATTATTTTTTACTGTCCCGAGATATATGGGCTAGCCCTTAAATACCGGCGTGGGCTTTTTGCACCACACAGACCTGGCGGAGGCTTAATTGCGCCACACATTCCAGAGGTGGGACTAATCCCCGAGAGATGAATACGTCACAAACTCATTTAAGGAAATTAGTGACATTTGAATTAATATATATATATATATATATTATAATTTATAAGTGAATTACGTTTCGAAGAGCATGGATAACGGTCGCCGGGTCGGCCGTTGATCGTATAAGCGTCGGAGAGATTCGGCGCACCGCCGACGGCTAGCGCCTGGTTCTCCACGTCGATGACGTTGGCGTTCCACCATTCTCCTGCATATCATAGTGTTCTTATTAATTATTTTTTGAATCATTTTAAACATTATCAAATGCGTGTGCAATAGAACATAAAATACATAAATATTATACATTTAAAATCTTTTGATTGGATGGTAAAATTAGAATTAACAAAAAATGCATCCCAAATTAAAGGGTTACTATTGAGTGTTGAGGCTTTATATATTGCTACTATCTTATACACTCCTGCTCTAATATGCAAATATATACATTATTAGTTTACTTTGCATATTTAGTAATTTAAAATGTTTAATAGATGAAATTACGATTTCAAATTTAATTCTGTAATATATTTATAAGCTTATAAAAAAAAAGATGATTTATGATGATATAATTATAATAAATAAAGCGGTGAATGTAAAATGGTGAAGTACTGAAAATAAAATAAAATAAAATAAAAGAATAAAATAGTAATTATTATTTGAAGTTTGTGAATAGTATAGATTTATTTATATGTTGTGCATATTCAATTTTTACCTAAAACAATTGGGATTTCTCTGTGGGGTTTGGTGAAAGGATACGACCGACCCAATCTTGGTCTTATAATAAGAGCACCATAAACCGTGGCTCGGAGCCACCCAACGTGTGCGTGCCACCAAAGGGTTCCTTCTTGACCCGTTACCGTGAACCTGTAGGTGTAGCTCTGTCCGGGTCGGATCGGGCACTGGGTCGCGAACTCGGGCCCATCTGACCAACCGCTGAGCAGTTGGAAAATCCCGTGCCTGCAGCAGTATACCAATGTTATATAACAAAAACATCATCGGTCAATTGTTTTTATATTATTACTATGTCTTAGACTTTTGATAATGATAGTTTCGAATATGTAAACTCAATGACGCGTAGATTAGTCCTTTATTACATATCATGTTTATTATATACAAGCTATTTTGAGATATTATGGGAAAATGACAGTTTACTACACACTTGACTTGTATTATCTCTTTGTTTTGCATGGACAAGCAAATGATATGTGATTGTCTACAAAATAATCTGAAGTTGGAAATAAAGTAATAAAATCAGATATTATACGTTCTCATCAAGCTTAAACAACTTTTTAGGTAAAGTGATCATTTAACATGTTATCAAAACCTCAGACCACTCATAAAAAAAAAAGTGTATGTAAGATTAGATAAGGAAAAAAATCAGCGCCATAGACGTGATGAGTATGATACATTCCCTAATTCTAATACTATTACTATGATTAAAATTAAAATTAAGGCAATAATATTACCAGTGGATAGTTAGGTTGTAAGGAGACTTGTTGAAAACATGGACGATGAGCGTATCGCCCTCGTGTATACGTATTGTTGGCCCGGGTAGGCTACCGTTGACCGCGGTGATCACTCGATTTTCACATAGCCGATTCACTGTAAGATTCTTAACCTGCATGATGTAATAATATTAATGTGCATCATTATATATAAATATATATTTATATGTATAAAGAATGCCATTGCATGCAGTATATGTACGAATGCATACATGAAAGGAATGCTCTACGATTGCAGAAGAGGCTAAAGTTGCAGAAGCCAAAAGAACCAAACCCCAAACCATCAAGGACATTGAACTCGCCATGAAGGAAATATGTGTTTAGTATTTGATATATATATATATATATATCTATATATGTGTGTATGATATTTATACTAGAAGGAAAAGAGGCGTAGGCGGCAAAAGGTTGTGTGTTTACTATAAAAAATTCTGAGTCTTTACGAGCTTGCATTCCATATGGGCTCTCACGATGTGTTTATATACAGGGATGGAGTTGAAAATTTTAATAATTTAAATAATTGCATTAAGTTTCCACGATTGCGTGACAGGATACATATATGATATAGACACAGGAAAAAAGAGCCTCGGATTTCGAATATTTTGTGGGTGTTAGAGGAAACTTCGTTATCTAACGGTTTTGAGTTGGCCATCAAATTAAATTAAACTATTTCTTGCGAAGTCATTGGTTTAAGATCTTAGTTTAATTTTACTACCAAAATTCAAACAACTAATGGACACACAAGTTAATTAATCGTCCCTATCTCTTTTCCTCGTCATGAAAATGTTAAGAATGTCTACATTAGCGTATATTTAGTCCACATGGATAAATAGCATGAGTACTTAGTATCTCCGGATGAAGTTAATTAAAGAGTTCGAATCTCACTTGCACTCCTTAACTATCATAGTTTCTGTGAACTTGGAGAATGAGACGGTACATACAGGGCACGGGAATTTGTCTCGCTAAAAGCCGAAATTGTCTCATACTCGTTCGACTCATATTGATTATTGAATATAGTCGGAGTATATGGAATACATTAATGATGTGAGGACACTCCCTCGCAGACAAAAAAAAAACAAAAGAAAAATTATATGTTGTTGTGTATCAAATTAATGAAATTGGCACGAATCTCGACGATCACGTGTTTAAAATTCAGGTCTAATGCTAGATAAAAAATCAATCTATAAATGAGTAAGATTATTGGAATTATAAATATATAAATTAAAGTATGATTTGGTCATTATTAGTATATTAGGACATTATTCATTAATTATCTGGTGAAATAGGTTCTTGATCTTGAGTACTTTTAGTTCTTAAAATTTGATAAATTCGTTAAGTAGGAAATACCGTTACAACAGATCCTACCTCCCTTTCTCAATCATGGCGACCACTTACTTTCTATACGATAAAATGAAATAATAAAAAATAATTAATATTGTATGCGGGGTGGGCATGAAAATGTGATATGCATCAAATAATATAAAACTCGTAGAAGCAAAATGTTGAGCTTATCTTATATCAGATTACCAAGTCAATTCTTATATTTATAAAATGTGATTTTTAGTCTTATTAATACTTTGACCAAGATAAGATTTTATATAAGATAGCTTCACAAAACCATAATTTTTTTTCGTGTAACCTTAACTTTCACGGCAACACGAATATCTCGAGTGTCACTGTCTGGTAGGTCAACAGTAAACAAAATATAATATATGTAGCTTCAACAACCCAAGAAATTGAATAATCGAGATTTATATGTTGATTGCATTTGTCAGTTTATATCATTTTATGATTACTATAATCAAATTTCAAGAACTCTTCGCATTCAATTACGTATTAAGATTGCCTCGTTTTATTACTGTATATTCAAATTGCGTGTTTTGAATCAGTAAACAAAATATAGTTATTATATTACGTTTGTCGTTGGGATTAATGCCAGTATGTTTCTTATACTTATAAAAGTTTTAAGTACCAAATTACGGTAAAGTTATGAATTGAGGACGAAGATGAAATTTATAGAACTTGAGGGGCTAAATGTGGACGTTTGTTTATATAGGTTTTCATCCCCAAAAATGGGCCTTAAATTCTCAGCCCACTTAACGATAGGCCCATTTACGAAACCGTAGAAATCTCCCGCTCCCGCCTATCAGTCGTCGGCTAACAGTGACATCAGCTGTTTTCTATGCAATTTTTACTAATGTGGAGGTCACTGTGGGAACTTGAGGCAAATTCTTGATAGTAATAATAATAATAATTTTAATAATGTAACAGAAAGCTTCAAGCGAGATATCATCGCGAATTTGAAAAAGTCTCGGGCCAATGGCCTTTATGTCGGTCTTTTACATATATATATACACACAATGTAACCCTAAAAACAAAAAAAAATACTGAAATCGAACTTCACTTTCAAGGCATACTAAAATCGAACTTCCCTTAAAAAAAAAAAAATTACTAACATGCGGAAGTAAGTTTGTTCGAGATCCACGAAATTTTTAGTTTGCTTCTGAACCAAGAAATCAGAGAAAGTGTGCATCTTCACAATGCACAAATTAAAGGATCATAAATACATATAAAAATTAGGGTTTAGAAAAAAAAACCTCGAGATCAAATCTATCCGTATGCTCGAAATAAATCACGTCGCCAACTATTCCGCTGTAGTCATCGAGAGGAAGAAGCTTCATCTTCTTGTCAGCATCTACGAGCCAAGACTTAAGTTTTCTCGAGATCTTCCGGAATTCATTTCACCAGAGGGAATAACACAAATAACTATAACAAGAACAATCAAGGATAACGAATCGGCACCTCGTTAGCCAGTTTCATGCTATCCCACACGGGCTCGAGAATCTCCCGTGAAAATTTGCTGCTATGGTTCGACGACATTTTTCACGACTCTCTCGATGCACGCAATCATGAACGTGTTAAGGATTGGACCGTAAATCAAAATTAATCGCTCGGTCAAAAATTAATAAAAGGCGAATTTTGATCATTATCGAGCGCATAAAAAAAAAAAAAAGAGAGAGAGAGAGAAAAAAGCGCAACGTACTCAACGGAATCATTATTGAGCCATCGAGGTTTCTGCGCATCTGAAAATTCATCGAAAATTCTACGTGGTTCTTGGTTAACTAGCATTCTAAATCAGAGAAAAAACTCAACAAATTCATTTGATTTAAAAGAAGGGTTTTTGAATATAAGTAATCCGTAGATTTACCCTCAAAGCATACACAATGCAGCTATGCCCGATGTTCGAACACGATTATCTTTCTTCTACATGATAAAAGGAGCTAAACGATCAACGTAGAACCTACCTTATCAAAAATTTCCAGTTACCGTACCCTAAAACATACCTACCTAAAGGACTGTAAAAAATCCCAACGATATTGGTAAAAACTTCCTAATAGATCGTAAAAATCCAACGATGTTAACCCTAATGATAACTACCATCCCAACTATTATTCTTAAAAGCTTCCTAAAGGAGCATAAAAATCCCAACAACCCTATGCAAAAAATGCTGCACTTAAATTAGGTCTCTATCTCTACACACATAAATCAAAGCCAACTGTCCCAAAACAGGAAAGCCTCGCTTTTGAAATCACCTTTGCTTGCATAAAAACAATTACAGACTAAAAATGAAAGGAAAAAAAGCTTTAGACTGCCTCAAGAACGCTGAGCACCTTCTCGTTATTCTCGGGAAACTTCTGAAGCTTCTTCCCGACGGCCAACAACTCCTTTTCGGTCTTCTGCCGCTGCTCAGCCTGAAGAACATAAATGGTGACACCGGAAGAACTCATTTTTCCAAACAACAGCATGTCGAAAATTGAGAAGGGAAAAAAACAAAAGGAACGAAATGAAAATAGCCAACAAGTATGTACATTCTCAACAAGAAACCAAAATTAAAATCGATTGATGTACCCTATCGAATAAAAACAAGAATCGCCAACTATCGCTGATGGTGTAAGGTGGGAGTAATATCTGGATCTCTTGCAAAATGTCTTGCATGCAGAGCCCTCAATAAATAGACCCTTTCCCTCACTGAAATTTATTGACTTGTGAGAACCCATATCAAAACATAAAACAATTGCAATGAACATGCATCTGATGTTTTGAGCTTTAAGAGGGTTTCTTTCTTTTAAAATTCTTTTTCCTTTTTTTTTTCTTTTTCTATTTATCCCCGGATTTCGTGTGCTCGAAATAAACTAAAAAAAAAAACAAAACATAAAACAATCTTGGCAAAAAACTACCGTTTTTTTTTTTACAAATAAATAAAAATCCGTTTGTAACAAACATATTAATTTGGTTCATTTATATAAATTAAAAAAAATTAACAATGTACTCCCGCTCGATATATATGTAAAACCTCAACCTTGAGCTACTTCCTATAAGGCTAAGGCTGTAAAAAACAACACATCCATCGTTATTACTCGCCGAATTACTACACACAACAACAACAAAACCGTAACGGAGATATACATCGTTGACTTTCATTCAGTTCGAATCGGAGGCTTCGTCTTCGGAGTTTGTGCGATTACCCCCGCGACCGCAAATGATGAGACCTTTCATCGCTGAACATATTGATTCTGCATTTCGTCGGTCGAGACAAGCAACAACTAGTGCCTCAGCAATTTCGCTTTCGAACCTGAGACAAGAAAGATTATTACCACAATTCAGGGATGTTGAAGGAGTTTTTGGCAACAGTGTTTGATTTTTGTCTACTGATGAATGCATAAATCTTTCTCAGTAGATTCCCTTACTAATTAACTCATACAGATTCAACTGCAGATAAAAATGGCGGAGATATAGTGAAACTACTTAACCGGTAGTTTCATTAAAACTGATAGAGATATTACATTGAACTTACTTAACGGGCTCGTTTGTAGGAGATCGATGGCGACGTGGCTCTGGCCTCTCGGAGGAGTTTGTCTGAAAGATTAAACGCTTATTAACGTTGTAAGAAATGTTTTCACTGATGCGTTAGATACGTCGATCACATATTTTCTCTTACCAGCAAGAGCCGCTCTTCATGGAACGGTTCCCAGTTTTCGGTTTTCATGTTCAAGATTTCTTCCTCCTCACGACCATCGTACAAAATCTTGAACGATTACAAAAAAAGTAACAGACGGTAAAAAGAAATTAGAAAGGAAACAAAAAGAAAGAAAGAAAGAAAGAAAGAAAGCAAACATCTCATCATCTTGTGCATCTTAGTCGAGGAATCGTACGAAAGGATCGTTCCGGGGTGGAAACTACATAAAAAAGAAATAAATTGAACGTGATGAAAAGCTATATTTTCATTTATCGACATAAAATATATCATTATAAACTGCATACTTACGTTTTGTCCTTAAGACAATACACCTTAATCCTCATTTTGACCCATTCATCGCCCGATTCTTCTACCTTTTTCTTTCCCGAAGCCGGCTTCTTCTTCTTCTTCTTCTTCTTCTTCTTAGAGCTTCCCATTTGAGACCCTTCCGCCTAAATTGACCGTCATCATCATAAGATCATAAAAACCCTTAAACTCCTACAACGTTAACCCTAACGATTATAATCGCATCCCAACGAATAATCGTAAATACTTCCTAAATCCCAACAACTAAAATTAGTACTTCATATCTCTACACGCACATAAATCAAAGGCAACCAGCCCAAAACAGGAAAGCCTCACTTTTGAATTCACCTTACATTAAAAACAACAGACTAAAAATGAAAGGAAAAAAAAAAAGCAAAAAGCTTTGACTACCTCAAGAACGGCGAGCAACTTCTCGTTATTCTTGGGAAACTTCTGAAGCTTCTTCCGAATGGCCAACAACTCTTTTTCGGTCTTCTGCCGCTGCTCAGGCTGAGGAACATCAACGGTGACATCGGAAGAACTCATTTTTTCCAAACAACAACCTGTCGAAAATCGAAGAGAAAAAACAGAAGGAACGAAATGAAAAAATCCCACTACAAGTATATACAACCTCAAAAAGAAACCAAAATTAAAATCGATTGATGTAACCTACCAAATGAAAACAAGAATCGCCATCTAACTGATGATATGTAAGGTAAGAGTAATATCTGGATTGCAAAATGTCTTGCATGCAGAGCCCTCAATAAATAGACCCAGCGATCTTTGATATTTGGGGTTGATAACGGATAATCATCAATAACGGATAATCTCAAATCCCATGATTATCTCTCATAATTATCTCCATATCATTTCGGAACTTGAGTGAATCCCTGCGCAACCAAACGAGCCTTGTGCCGTTCAACAGAACCATCAGAGTTATGCTTAGTACGAAAAACTCATTTAGAGCCAACAACGTTAACTCCTGGTGGACGTGGCACAAGATCCCAAGTAAGATTCTCCCGTAAAGCAAGCATTTCATCATCCATAGCAGCGAGCCAGTGAGGGTGCTTAGCAGCTGATTTAAAACCTCGAGGTTCAGCGGTCATCGCCTGAAGATGAGTAGTGGCAAAATCGGCAATGTGACGTGGTTTGAAAATGCCTGCATTGGCGCGTGTGACCATCGGATGTCCAAAAGATGAAACATCAGGTTGTGATGATGGTGGAGTTGGTGGTGTCGATGGATCTGGTTCGGGTGTCGTAATGGTCGTAACTGTAGGGCAAATCGAGCACGGTAGGAGTTGCTTTGAGACTGTCGACTCATTAGACTCGATCGGTGCAGCAACTAGATTCAAATCAAATAACGGCTCAAGAAAAAAAGAAACATGAAGTTTAGAAATGGATGTTACCGAATTTTAGCCTGAATACGGGTAAACATCCTCATCAAATCTTGCATGTCGAGTAATGTAGATCTTCGTGGTTAGCGGATCGAGACATCGAAACCCCTTATGATTTGAGTTGTAACCAATAAACGTGCACGGTCGACTGCGAACAGAGAACTTGTTTGCCGCATAGTCACGTAAGCAAGGGAAAACCCGACAACCAAACAGGTGAAAATTTGCATAATTTGGTGGATTCCCAAACAATGTCTCAAACGGTGAGATTCCCTGCAAAATAGGTGATGGCAACCGATTTATAGTGTAAACCGCTGTAGAAAAAGCTTCAACCCATAAAGACATAGGAACATGCGCATGAAACATCATAGCAAGACCCGTTTCGGTGATATGATGATGTTTACGCTCGGCTCGACCATTCTGAGATGGCGTGTAAGGACACGAGATGAGGTGTTGAATTCCCTTTTGACGGAAAAATTGCTGAACTTGATTATTCGTGAACTCCGTACCACCGTCGCTCTGAAATTTCTTAATAGAGCAATTAAACTGATTTTCCACCAAATTTGCAAATTGCACCAGATTTACAAAAAAATTCGACTTACTAGAAAGTGGATAGAACCATGTGAAACGAGAATAGTCATCAACAAATATAACGTAGTAACGAAAACCCGATGATGAAGAAATAGGTGCAGGTCCCCATAAATCGCAATGAATTAGTTCTAAGGAAGGTTTTAGCGAGTAGACACGAAGGACATAAGGAATGTTTAGGTAACAAAGAGGTAACCATCAAATGACCCGATTTATTCAACAAAGATATAATTCTGGGCGAAACATGCCCGAGTCTAGCATGCCACAATTCAAACGATGCACGATGGCAATTTTTTTGTAAACTAGCAATTAAGGCAGGACGAGCTCTCTCTAATATATATAGGCCATCTTGACGACGACCGCTTGCCAGAACCTCCTTTGTGTGACGACTCTGAATGGTAAATAACTTATCAGTGAATAATACATCAACTGGTAAATCCGAGGTAAGCTTGCTAATGGAAAGCAAATTTTTCGTGAGATTCGGGACGACTAAAACATCCAACAATTGAATGTTATTGGTAACACGTGATTTGCCAATGTGAGGTATAGAGAGATTAGCACCGTTACCAACAATGACGTGATCGTTACCGGAGTATGCTTGAGACGAGTCCAAAGTCGATGGTGTTGGAGTCATGTGCGCCGATGCACCAGTATCGAGATACCAATCAGAAGTGTCTCCGTTTGAAACGGAACAACTCGCCGAAAAAGCTTCAACCAGATTTGCAGATGAGGGACGGACATACCGTTGTTCGCAAGTGGAGGCGTAGTGACCATCCTGTCAACAGATTTGACAACGAGGAGTACGTCTAGAGTTTCCACGACCCCGACCACGAGAATTGTTGGACTGATTTCCACGGCCTCTGTTTGATGTCGAAGAATCAGATTTTTTATTTCCACGAGTATCGCGATGTCCGTAAAATGTAACAGCGGAAGTACCCGAACTTTCGAGGGATTCTTGAAACAAAGAGAAGCTCTCGGCCTTCGACAGAAGCTCTCGAAAAGTTGGTAGTGGAGTTAACGCCATCTGGGCAGCTGAGAAACTGGAGAAGGAAGATCCAAGACCACGAAGAAACCAATGAGCTTTGTCGGTATCATCAACGGGACGGCCAATGGCAGCAAGCTGATCGCATAACAATTTGAATTGGCGACCGTACTCAGCGACACTTCGAGAGCCTTTCTTCATGAGTTGCAAGTCATCTTTTAGACGTAGTTCACGTGACTTGGAGCTATGACTAAAGGCGGCCTCTAGAGCGAGCCAAACGACACGAGAGGTTGTACACCCAAGAACCTCAGCCATGGATTCTTCAGTGAGAGAAGAGAGAAGAAGGCTTAAAAGCTGCTGATCTTGCATGCGCCATGCTTCATAGGCCGGGTTCTGCACGTTTTGACCAGCTGCATTGGTGATGGTGGCAGGCGGCGCGGATTTGGAACCATCAACAAAGCCGATAAGGTTCTGACACGTAAGAATCGGTGTGAGTTGACTCTTCCATAACAGATAGTTTTGAGATGACAGCCTGATTGTTATCATATGGATGAGAGTGGCGAATGGAAGTATATCCATATTTTGTGCCATGGAGGAAGAACGGGGAAGAGAAAGAGAAGGATCGTAGTATTAGGCTGATACCATGATAGAATATTTTTCCTCTAAATATAAACTTTATTACTTCTCCAATATATAGAGATTACATATGAAATAAATAAGGAAAATATATTACATCATAAAGGAAAATAAACTATCATAAATGAAAATGATATGGAGATAATTATGATAGATAATCATGGGATTTGAGATTATCCGTTATTGATGATTATCCGTTATGAGGGGTCACTGCAATTTTTCGCTTTCTGTGATCGGAATATTACAAAGATCACACCTTTTTTCCCCTTTGCTCTTCGGGATTATATGGGAAATGTAATTAAGGGGATATCACTGAAATTTTTTATGTGCTGAAAGTTCTACAAGTATGCATGTATCTGATGTTTTGTGGGCTTGTGGAGGGTTTTCTTTTAAATTTCTTTTTCATTCTTTTTTTTACTTATCCCCCGAATTCTGATCCGTCCGGATTTCGTGTTACCTTCGCGCGGGCAATGCTAACTAAGAAGATAACGTCTCTTGACTCCAAATATAGGAGGTTAATTATTATATAATATATATATATCCCTAATAAACATTTTTCTCGTAAATAATTAAACACTTCCCTAATAAACATATTCTCGTAAACAATTAAACACTATATTTTTTAATTAGAATTCGAAGTAGCTCAAGACTGAGCTTGTCTAAATATTAAATACATTATATGGTCAGAATAAGAGCGGGGGTACATTATTCAATTTTCAAATTAATTTATAGATATATAAATGAACCAAATTCATATAGGTTTGTTACAAACGTATTCGTATTTATTTTTCAAAAAACGAAACGTAATTTTTTGTCAAGATTATTTTATTTTTGTTTTTACTTTAACTCGTGCACACGAAATCCGGACAGCTCAGAAATAGGGGGATAAACAGAAAAAAAAAAAGGAAAAAGAAATTTAAAAGAAAAATCCTCCAAAAGCCCAAAACATCAGATACACATGCATATGGGTTTGCTTTCAGCAGCAATTAATTTCTGGGATATCTCCATAATTAATTTCCAATAAATCCTGAAGAGAAAAGGGGAAAAAAGGTGTGATCTTTGTAATATTCCGATTTCGAAAATCGGAAATCAGCAATGAACGGAAATCTCAAAAGATCGCTCAGGAAGAGGGGCTATTTATTGAGGCCTCTGCATGCAGGACATTTTGCAAGAGATCCAGATATTACTCTCACCTTACATCATCAGCTTTAGTTGGCGATTCTTGTTTTTATTCGGTAGGGTACATCAATCGACTTTACTTTTTGGTTTCTTGTTGAGGTTGTATATATAAGTTTTGGCTACTTTCATTTAGTTCCATCTTTTTAATCTTTTTTCGATTTTCGACAGGTGGTTGTTTTGGGAAATGAGTTCTTCGGATGTCGCCGTTGATGTTCTTCAGGCTGAGATTAGGCAGAGCACGGAATCGGAGTTGTTGTCTGTTGGGAAGAAGCTTCAGAAGTTTCCCAAGAATAACGAGAAGTTGCTCGCCGTTCTTGAGGTAGTCAAAGCTTTTTTGCCTTCTTTTTCCTTTATTTTTAGTCTTTTTTTTCAATGTAAGGTAAATTCAAAAGTGAGGGTTTCTATTTGTGTGCTGTTGGCTTTAATTTATGTTCGTGTGTGGAGATACGAAGACCTAATTTAATTGCAGAAAAATATGCAGTTTTTGTTTATGGTTATTGCTGGGATTTATACTTTGGGAAGTTCGTTTTAGGACTATCACTGGGATGCTTATGATCATTTGGGTTAATTTTAGGATTTTACGATCTTTGTAGGAATTTTTCGAATAACATTTCGATTTTCTAAAGTCATTTAGATAGGTAGGTTTTAGGGTACCCTTGGGATTTTTAGATAAGGTATAGTTTCTACGAATACCATTGATCGACGAAAGATTTGTTGTGTTTGAATATCGAGCATAGCTGCATCGTGTTCTCCATATTCGAGTGGTAAATCTACAGATTACAAAACCGAATTCTTTTGTGTCAAATCAAGTTGTTGAGTCTTTTTCTGATTGAGAATGATAGTTTCAACCAAAAAACAACTTAAAATTGGTACATCAGATGCGCAACGATTAGATACCTTTTTTTTTCCGTATCATAAATGTTCCTAACTATTCTATTCGTTGGTGTTCAAATTCAGGAAGCAAAAAACGTTCTAACCGACGTAAATCAAAATCCTCCAACGTCCACCAAACACGCCCTAGCGCCGATTTTACTGGCGCTAATGGATAACAGACTCTTCAAGAAAACCGACACGAACATCAAACTTCAGCTCGCTGCCGCACACAGCGAGGTTATGAGAGTAACCGCGCCAACTCAGCCGTACGGTGATGCCTTGATGAGGGTGCACAAAATATCTACCTACGTACCTAAGTTCTTAATTTATACGAAAACACTAAACAAAAAAAAAAAAAAAAACCACATTTATTGCTCTCTTTCTTTCTCTTATGGTTATTTCAGGAAATATTCGTGTTGTTCCTCATGGCATTTAAGTACTTGTGTGGCGCGCCTTTCGATGCGTATTTGAAGGCGCTCGATATTCTCTACGTGATGGCGAGGTTCAAAACATTGGTGCTTGTGTTGGATCTTGAAGATCATCAGCCCTTGGTGGGCATGATCTTCGACAGCTTCTTTGATGCCGTTAAGTAAGTTGTTGCTCTTTCCTTATTTCCTATTTTTTTTCTTTTAGTGCGCTTTATAAACGATCAAAATTCACGTACGCTGCGTTTAATTTTGATTGAAGGTCCAATCCTTATCCATTCATGATCGCGTGCATCGAGAAAATCGTAACCTCAGTCATCGAACACAGCGACGATTTCTCGTGGGAGATTCTCGAGCCCTTGTTGTCTACTGTGGAACTTGCTAACGAGGTGCTGATGATTCATAAGCCGTGTGTTGTTCTTATCGTTAAGTTACTACGCGTTTTATTACATCTGCTGAAAATCCACGGTGGTCTCTTATTTTTATTACAGGACACTTCGCCCGCTTCGTTCGAGCTGGGAACGAGAATATTCATGAAGAACTCAAGAAAGCTCCATCCATGGCTCATAGGTGCTGAGAGGCAGATGAAGCTTCTTCCTCTCGACGGCTACGGCGGAGTAGTTCGCGAAGTGATTTTCTTTGGGCACACGAAAAAATTTGATATTATTGAGGTTTATTTCTTTCTCAACCTTAGTTATTACATATGTGCAATAATTACGAAAGAGGTATATATACGATATTCTGATTTTATGTGTCAGGAGCCAACTGTAACTTTCAAGGATCTCGAGGAAAGTTACTTCCGCATGTTGGACAGCGTCGAATCGGATTTCGCCGTAGAAACAAAGGAGGCCACTGTGGAATTGCGTGCTCAGATCAACGCCGAAGACGGCGCAGTTGTTTCCCGATCGAAGCGCGGGAAGAAGAAAGCCACGTCATCATCTTCTTCTAATGCGGGCCCCGCTGCTGCTGATTCCTCGGAGAAGGGAGGCAGTGGCTCGATTGCGGGATCGAGTGGAACCGATTTGGTGGAATCGATCTCTGCTATAAAAGGAAAAGAATTTAAGGGCAAAGGGATTATCGAGATAGATGGGCCAAAAGCTGCTAATGCAACAGAGGTATGTTGAGCACTGTCGTCGGTGAAGTTTGATTTGATTCGGCTGATTTTTTCTTTGTGCAGCGTAGATGGAAGGGGCCGAAGCGGGAAGTTCTAAGAAAAAGAAGCGCAGCAAGAAATCGGCTTCGGGAAAGAAAAAGGTAGAAGAATCGGGCGATGAATGGGTCAATACGAGGATTAAGGTTTACCGTCTTAGGGACAAAACGTAAGAACGCAGTTTATAAGATCATATTTTCGGTTTTGTTTAACAACCATTTTCAATCTGTTAACTTACGCTTGAATGGAAAATTTTATATTGGGCTCCCGGTTTGAAATTACCTGGTAATGCAAATACGGCGTTATCTTACGTTCAATTTTTTTTTTTCTTCTAATGTAGTTTCCACCCCGGGACGATCCTTTCGTACGATTCCTCGACTAAGATGCACAAGGTGATCGTAAGTTTCCTTTCTTTCTCTCTTTTTTGTTTCCTTTCGAATTTCATTTCACCGTCTCTTACTTTCCGTAATCGTTCAAGATTTTGTACGACGGTCATCGGGAAGAAGAAACCTTGAACCTGCAAATCGAAAACTGGGAACCGTTTCACGAAGAGCGGCTCTTGCTAGTAAGCGCAAGCACATTCTAGGTCGTCTCTATAGCACAAACATTTCTTACATCATTACTTAAAACAATTTTTTAAATTTTTCAGACAAACTCCTCTGAGACACCAGTGTCGAGTCGCCCTCGATCTCCTACAAACGAGCCCGTTAAGTAAGTTCAGCGTAAAATCTCTCTGGTTTTCTTATCAGTGTAATTACGGATGCTCTTTGCAGGGTTCGGAGAAAGTCTTCGAGGAAGAATATCCGTTCCGTAGATGAGTTCACAAGGTATGCGTCTTCATTTTAAAACTGAGCTACAAACTTAGAAGCATCGTCTTAACATTCAACAAAATCCCCGACTTGTGGTAATAATCTTTCTTGTCTCAGGTTCGAAAGCGAAATTGCTGATACGCTTGTCGTTGCTTACCTCGACCGAAAAAATGCCGAATCGATATGCTCGGCAATGGAGGATCTCGGGATTCGCGGTCGCGGGGGAAACGCAAACTCCGAAGGCGAAGCCTCCGATTAGAACTGAAGGAAGTCAACGATGTATGTCTGAGTTTTGTTGTTGTGTGTAGTAATTCAACGTGTAAAGACGAGCTCAAGCCCAAAAATTGGTCTGAGCTTGGCTCGAGCCCGACTCATTTTGAATATGATAAAAACTACTTACATATAAGAAAGGAAGGCCTGGTCCGGTTCGTAAATTCGAGCTGGCTCCGCCCGTTTTTCCATCCAACTACTAAACGATTAAATTAACATGGGGACCAAAAACACCCAAAATCGACAACATTGGGGATCAAAATTGTAACTCGGAAAAATGGGAAATTTGAGACCCTCATAGGCCAAACAAACATTGGAGACTAAAAATGTAAAAATCCTTTATTTATTTAGGTTAATCCGAACCATCTACTCTTTTATTAAGCGTGAGCATCTTTTCAAAACCGTCAATTTGGTATATAACATAATTAACCAATGAGATTTCAGCTACAATTAATAATTAAAAAAAAGTTAATGAATTAACCCATGTTCCAAGAATACCATAGGGTTTGAATTGGTCTTTCATTCATTTTTTAATAAAAAAATTATTACAAGCATAATCACCCACCTATGTTGAGTTGAAGAATGATTCAACAAAACCCTCATTTTTAGTTGTCGATCAATTTATTTATTTTTTAAATTACACATCAATAATTTTATTTGCAAGCGCATACTAGTGTGCATTGTGGCTTTTGCGGTTCCTAGGATTCTTGGCCGTGTCCATCAATCGACGCAGCCAACATCGCTTACACCGAATGCATTACTGTTTCATGCAAGAAAAAATATTCGATTCGCAACATGAAATTCGGGAGTAAAAAAATCGAAGCGAACAATCAAAGTATATAACGCTGTAATAACAACACATCCGTCGTCACTCGTTGACTTACTACACACACAACAACAAAATCGGGACGTAGACATCCATCGTCGAATTCCCTTCACTTCGAATTGGAGGCTTCGCCTTCGGATTCGGCATTATTACCTCCGCGCCCGCGAATGCTGAGATTTTTCATCGCGGAGCATATTGATACCGCTTTTTTTCGTTCGAGACAGGCAAAAAGCGTATCGGCAACTTCGTTCTCGAACCTGAGACAACAAAGATTATAACAAAGAAATTTAGGGACTTATTAAATGTTATTAAGGTCGATTTATAAGATGTAGACACATACCTAGTGAGTTCATTGACAGAAAGGATATTCTTCCTCGAAGGCTTTTTCCGAGCCCTGCAAAGAGCATCCGCAATTAGTGAACGGCATTCAAAGTTTGCCCTGTTGAAGGAGTTTTCGCCAAAAGGTTTTTTTTTTTTTTTACTACTGAATAAATCTTTCTCAGTAGCTTGTCTTATTATTTTTCTTTTTGACCAAAGATATCAGACAAGATTGGCAAAATTATAAAATTAGGTCACTAAGTACACATGTTTTCATTTTGGGTCATTATGTTTGATAATTGCAAAAGTATGTCACTAACTTTATATGTCAAAACAATTTTGGGTCATGTTTTCAATTTAGATCACTAAATATATATTTTTCGATTTTGGGTCACTAAGTATACATGTTTCAATTTTGGTTACAATGTTATTTAACAAATGCGTGACCCAAAATTGAAAATTTTGTATATTTAGTAACTCAAAATCGAAAAATATATACCTAGTGAACTAATATTGAAAACATGTCCCAAAATTGTTTTGACCTATAAAGTTAATGACCTACTTTTACAATTATCAAACATAGTAACACAAAAATGAAAAATGTATACTTAGTGACCTAATTTTATAATTTTCGCCAGACAGATTCAACTGCAAATAAACATCACGGAGACGTAGCAAACTTACTCGATCGGTAGTTTCATTAAACTTATTATTAAACCAGAGAGATTGTGTTTGAACTTACTTAACGGGCTCGTTTGCAGGAGACCGATGGCAACTCGGCACGGATATCTCGGAGGAGTTTGTCTGAATGATTGAATTATGCTTATAAGTAATGATGTAATAAATGTTTACGATGATTATAAGGATTCTCTTACCAGCAAGAGCCGCTCTTCATGAAATGGTTCCCAGTTTACGGTTTTCAGGTTCAAGATTGCTTCCTCCAAATAATCGTCGTACAAAATCTGGAACGTAAGAGACGACGATAAACATCATATCGAACGCATGCATAGATGGGAAAAGAAAAGGAGATCTCCGATCACCTTGTGCAACTTAGTGGAGGAATCGTACGAAATGATCGTTCCGGGGTGGAAACTAAATTAAAAAGCAAAAAAAAAAAAAGAATGTAACATAACTTTTTGTGTGGACATAATAGAGTTAACAGGTTGAAATGGTAAAAAAAGGCAAAATTATAATATCAGGTCACTATGTATACAAGTTTACGTTTTTTGGTCACTATATTAATAATTGCAAAAGTATGTCACTAACTTTGTATGCCAAAACAATTTTGAGTTATGTTTTCAATTTTAGGTCACTAAGTATATATTTTTTCGATTTTGGGTCGCTAAGTATACATGTTTCATTTTTGGGTCACTATGTTTACAAAGTTAATTACCAAATGAGTGACCCAAAATCGAAAAATGTATATTATATACTTAGTGACCCAAAATCGAAAAATATATACTTAGTGACCCAAAATTGTTTTGACATACAAAGTTAGTGACCTAATTTTGCAATTATCAAACATAGTGATCCAAAACCGAAAACATATAATACTTAGTGACTTAATCTTATAATTTTCCCAAAAAAAACCCGAAAAAAAGGCGATAAAATGCACACTTACGTTTTGTCCTTAAGCCAATACACCTTAATCCTCGCATTGACCCATTCGTCGCCCGATTCTTCAACCTTTTTCTTTCCCGAAGCCGATTTCTTGCTCCGCTTCTTCTTCTTAGAGCTTCCGGTTTCGGACCCTTCCGCCTAAATTGACCATCATCACAAGGTAAATCACAAAAAAAAAAAAAAAAGAACTCCTTCATCGATGATAGCCCTTAACATACCGTTATTGCAGAAATCGATTCCACCAAATCGATTCCACTCGATCCCGCAACGGAGTCCACAGTAGAAGATGATGATGATGACGTGGCGTTCTTCTTCCCGCGTTTTCCACGCTTCGATTGGTAGCCAACAACTACGTCTTCCTCGTTCTCAGCGCTAATCTGAGCGCGCAGCTGCTCGCACATTTTGTTCACCTCGTTCAGGCGGCGCCGGTAAATCTCCACGTTGCTGATCACAGAGCCACTCGGTCCAATTGAATTCACACTCTCCAACATAGTGAAGTAACTCTGCTCGAGATCTGCAAAAGCTTCGGTTGTCTCCTGACACCAAAAAAAAAAAAAAGAAAGCACACATCTTTCATAATGGCCCACAACAAAACCGATACATATCTAACTACGGTTAAGAAACTAACCTCGGGATCAAATCTATCTGTATGCCCAAAGTAAATGACTTCACGAACTACTCCGCTGTAGCCATCGAGAGGAAGAAGCTTCGTCTTCTTGTCAGCATCTATGAGCCACAACTGGAGTTTTCCCGAGTTCTTCCGGAATATTCTCTCTCCCAGCTCCAACAAAGCAGGTGCAATATCCTTTAGGAAAAAAAAAAAAAGAAATGAGCACAATCCATTTCATTCAGCAGAGGTAATAACTAAGAACAATCAAAGCTGACGAATCGGCACCTCGTTAGCCACTTCGACGGTAGCCAACAGGGGCTTGAGAATCTCGTAAGAGAACTCGTCGCTGTGCTCGATGACGGATGCTACGACTCTCTCGATGAACCCAATCATGAACGGGCTCGGGTTCGACCTTCAATCGAAATTAAAACCTCGGTTAAAAACGCAGAGTACGCGAATTTTGATTATTCTCGAGCATCATAAGAGGAAGAAAAAAAAAAGAGGAAATCGAAATTAGTAACTCACTTAACGGCGGCAAAGAAACGCTGAAAGATCATGCTCGCCAAAGGCTGATAATCAGCGAGGTCCAACAATAGAACCAAAGTTTTGAACCTCGCCATTACGTAGAGGATATCAAGAGCCTTTAAGTATGCATCCAAAGGCTCCCCACACAGGTACTTAAATGCCAATAAGAACAACATGAATATTTCCTGCAAAACGTAAGAGAAAAAACCGCAGATTTTTATTTTTTTTACTGTTGGTAACAAAGGGATAGCAATTGCTGCTAGTACAAAACGAACCCTCATAACGCAGTCACCGTACGGTTGAATGGGAGCTGCTACTCTTATGACCTCGCTGTGAGTAGCAGCGAGTTGGATTTGGATTTTTCTATCTGTTTTCTTAAAGAGTCTCTGATCCATCAGTGCAAGTAAAATTGGAGCAAGTGCACGTTTTGTGGACATTGGAGGATCTTGATATACGTCTGAGAGAACAGTTTTTGCTTCCTGAATTGAAAAAAACCAACGAAAAGGTATCTGAACATCGAACTGAATGAGTTTTGATAAATAAAGAAGATATTTGATACCAATTTACTGAAATTCGGATGGAAAATAACGATTCCCCCCATTCAATTCATCGAAAGTTCCACGTGGTTATAGGTGAACTAGGATTTTAAATCAGGAAAAAAAAAAAAAAAAAAAAAACCAGCAAGTTCATTTGACATAAAAGAATTCGGTGATATAAGTTATCCATAGATTTACCCTCAAATATGGCAAACACAATGCAGCTATGCCCGATATTCAAACATTATAAAATCTCTCTTCTACATGATAAAACAAAAGCAAAATGATCAACAATATTCGTAAAAAATCCAATGGTACCCTAAGACTGACCTACTTAAATTGAATGTAAAATCCCAACAATATTCGTAAAATCCTCCTAAAAACATCGTAAAAATCCTACGACATTGACCTAACGATCACAAATATCCCGACGATAATCATAAAAACTTCCTGAAGGAGCATGAAACCCAACATTAGACAGAAACTGCGTACTAAATTTAGGTCTTCATATCTCCCACACATATAAATCAAAGTCACTCGCTTTTGAATTTTGCCTTACATTAAAAACAACGGACTAAGAATGAAAGGGGGAAAAAAGAAAGAAGATTTGACTACCTCAAGAACGGCGAGCAATTTCTCGTTATTCTTGGGAAAATTCTGAAGCTTCTTCCCAACAGCCAACAACTCCGATTCCGTCCTCTGCCTAATCTCGGCCTGAAGAACATCAACGGCGACATCCGAAGAACTCATTTCCCAAAACAACCACCTGCCGAAAATCGAAAAGAGAAAAACAAAAAACAGAAGGAGCGAAATGAAAATAGCCCACAATTGTAAACAGCCTCAATCAGAAATTAAAATCGATTGACGTAACCTACCGAATAGAAACAAGAATCGCCACCTAACGGCGATGATGTAAGTTGAGAGTAATATCTCGCTGGATCTCTTGCAAAATGTCTTGCATGCAGAGCCCTCAATAAATAGGGCCTTTTCCGGAATGATCTTTTGAGATTTCCGTTCATTGTTAATTTTCCGATTTTTGAAATCGGAATATTACAAAGATTTCAACTTTTTTTTCCCCGTTTTCTCTTTGGGATTATATGGGAAATGTAATTATGGGAGATATCGCTGGAATTAATTGAGTGCTGAAAGTTCTACCCGTATGCATGTATCTGATTGGGTTTTTGGAGGGGTTTTCTTTTAATTTTAATTTTTTTCCCCCCTTATGAGTTTCTCGGGATTTCGTCATTCGTGTGCTTGAATTAAAAGTTAAAAATAAAAATAAAAAAATAGTCGATTGACACGACAAGATTACGTATATTTTTTTTCAAATAAACGTATTTATTTAACTAAAATTTTGATTTATTTTTTTTTTCTAATGATAACTTGGTATCTCATTTAACAATAAGCACAAGGGTTAAATTAAATAGGTCTACCTGATTTACATAGATCATACTAATAGAGACAAAGGCTCCAAAAGAAAAGAAGCAGGATCAAAAAGTATATCTAATCCGAACCATATACGAAAATGAACATATAACTCCACAACGAAGATGGTTAGAAAATTCATAATAATAATAGACTACGCATTTTTTCAACGGATGACAAGTACGAACACGGAGTAGTGACGCGGTGTCTTTTTTATATACTATAAAAAAATATAATTATATAAATTATATTAATAATATAAATTATGTTTTGATATATAAATAGGATATAATAAATATAATTTATTCTAACAGGGAACAGGCTAGGGACCCCGCAGGACGAGATGTTGCCTTGTCTTCGTCCCGTGTGGATAAAATAACCGAAATTCTCCACCGCATTCTGGTGAATCCCGACGGGGTCGGAAAATTTCCGCCGCATGGACCAGCTTAGCAAATATACTCAGATTAATTAAAATTAAAAGAAAAAATAACACTAATAAACTTTTTAAAAATAAATTATTCTTAAACAGTATATTGTATCTTTATTCCCTGTACTTTTGGCAGGTGAACAAAGGACTCCACACCTCATGTTCATCTTTCTCTCTCTCTAGTTGAGGGCTTTCTCCAAATAATAATCATACGAAAACGTCGAAAACAGAGCGAAAAAAAAGGCAGAAATCAAATCAAAAAAGAATTGGTCATACATTTCCTATTTTTTCGAATCACTCTTCGACGCGTACGCGTAATACGCAATCTATATATCGATTCGGAAAAATCATCCGTGCTCGACATTGATGTTCATTATCGCAACGATATTTTCCGGTTGAAATCGATTGCATCAGCCGATTCGCACCGCACGGAATCGTTCCCCCGATCGATCTGTTCCAGTTTTCTCCCCAATTCGCCACCAATTTTGATCGGAAATCGAAAAAAATCCTCGGCAGACACGAAATCGAGAGCCGCCGCAAACCGCCGCTAGATCGCCGCCGTCCGCCTCCGATCCGAAACCGAATCGGCTTCTTCATCAACGAGATGACGGTTTTTCAAATCAGGGACGTTTGGGCCGAAAATCTGGAGCAGGAATTCGAATTAATCCGCGAAATCGTCGATCGGTACCCCTACGTCGCCATGGACACCGAATTCCCCGGAATCGTCCTCAGGCCCGTCGGAAACTTCAAATCCTCGAGTGACTACCACTACCAAACGCTGAAGGAAAACGTCGACCTCCTCAAGCTCATCCAATTAGGGCTCACCTTCTCCGACGAGAAGGGGAACCTCCCCACGTGCGGCGCCGGCAACTGCTGCATCTGGCAGTTCAACTTCAGGGAATTCGATCCCGATGAGGACGTCTTCGCCAACGACTCCATCGAGCTCCTGCAGAGCAGCGGGATCGATTTCGTGAAGAACAACGACAGGGGAATCGATGCCCGGAGGTTCGGTGAGCTGTTGATGTCATCGGGGATCGTGCTCAACGACGGCGTCAGCTGGGTCACGTTCCACAGCGGGTACGACTTCGGGTACCTCATCAAGGTGCTGACGTGTCAGAGCCTGCCGGAGACGCAGTGCGGGTTTTTCGAGCTGATAAACGCGTTCTTCCCGGTTGTGTACGACGTGAAGCACCTGATGAAGTTTTCGAATAATTTGCACGGAGGGCTGAATAAATTGGCGGAGCTCTTGGAGGTGGAGAGGGTCGGGGTTTGCCACCAGGCGGGATCGGATAGTTTGCTGACGATGTTTTCGTTCATGAAGCTGAAGGAGGCGTTTTTCGGGGGATCGATTGAGAGGTACTCTGGGGTTTTGTATGGGTTGGGGAGTGAGAGTAATGGGCAAGTTGTGGCTTCGTAGCTTGGTAGGATTTGTTGGTGTTTAAATGTTTGGAAAACGATGAATTAATTTAAATTAAATGTCTAGTTTTTTTTTTTTTAAATGGATAGTTTGATATATGGAAATAATATAGTGTTAAATGGCCAAATCCTTATAGATATAATCAAATATGAAAACTGTACCGGGACGAATGGAAGAAAAAAGCAAACATGGCCATTAAAAGAAAAGGTCGATATATACATTATTATTCACGTTCTTAAAACTCAAAAATCTTGTCTTGTTTTGCCAGTCACATTCCTTCAAGACAGACATAACTCCTACATCGAGGTGATTCGAACTTTGAACCCATAAAAAATCACGAACCAGAGAAAAAAAAAAGCAAGGAAAAAAGTAGAATTGCCCCTCCAACTCCCATTAATGGAAGAAAGAGGGAAAATTTTTGTTGATTTTTTCCCATTAGAGAGAGGTCGAGGATTTTACAAAGAGAGGGGGGAAATATGAAGCTCAATGTGTCAAACATGTAGTCTTATTCAATGTGTGTTTCTTTGCTTTTTAATGAGACTCTTTTTTTTTCCACATAAGATATCCTTATCCAATTTTACATTAGTTTCCAAAGTTTAAACTCAATTTAAACCAAATACGAAACTCGTTGTCTATTCTTGGACAATTTTCGACTTTCAGTGAAACTAATGTACTAAGCCCAAGTGCCTCATCTCAAGTATATACAAACTTCTCAAAAGATCAAATAAAATTCTAATTAGTAAACAGAATCATGTGTCCAATTACATTATCCCATCCGTTAGGGACCAACATGACTTGTCAGCAAACAAATATTTTTTTTCTTAAGATATCCCCACACCGCAGAGTTATGAGCTTATGCCAGAACAATTAATTTTCGAAACGAGATGGATATGTTCCAAATTAACCCCACGAATTCGGGTTTAACCTAGCACTAGACTACACAATACAAACATATATTAAATTCGAAAGAAAAATAAATATTTTTTATTATCGTCGTCTTTTTTTCTTTTTGAAATCTTCTCACCTCCCTAAGCCGGCTTATAAAGTACCTTATCGTCCTCCTAAACAGACTCCGTTCATCTTCACCTCAAATACATCTACAACGATATACTACACAGATCTGTATTTGTATCTTGTGTGAAGTTCTTTTACTTGGATCTCCTCTCAAGGTAGGCTTCTCCACGACTCAAGTTCGTGGGAAGATCAAGATTTTAATTTATCAGCTCATATAAATCCGTATCTTGCGTATTTCAGCTGTTTTTCTCGTCAGAAAATGCTTTGACTTGCCGCTGATTCGTCGATCCGCTGATTCTTCTACTCGATTCGCTCTAACAACTGATCAACCTTACTTTACCAGCAGATCTGCGACTTCAATTCCAGTAAAGTTCAGATCTCGGCCACTTGGCGGATTTCGGAAATCTAGGGTTTAATCATTTGGGGAAAATCCCGATCCTATCGATGCAAGATGTCAGCAATTCTACCGAAGAGCGACTCGATTCAAATCAGGGACGTGTGGGCCGATAATCTGGAGCAAGAATTCGATCTGATCCGCGAGATCGTCGACGACTACCCCTACGTAGCCATGGACACCGAATTTCCAGGCATAGTCTTAAGGCCCGTGGGGACCTTCAAGAACTCCACCGATTACCACTACCAAACCCTAAAAGAAAACGTGGACCTGCTGAAGCTGATTCAGCTGGGGCTAACCTTTTCGGACGAACATGGAAACCTACCAACCTGCGGGACCGATAAGCACTGCATATGGCAATTCAACTTCCGTGAATTCGACCCCAACGAGGACGTATTGGCCCACGATTCGATCGAGCTCCTCCGCGAGAGCGGCATCGATTTCGAGAAGAATAAGGAAAAAGGGGTCGATGCCACGCGGTTCGCGGAGCTCCTCATGTCCTCGGGGGTTGTTCTAAACGATTGTGTGAGTTGGGTTACGTTCCACAGTGGCTACGATTTCGGGTACCTGATAAAGGCCTTGACCTGCAGGCCTTTGCCCCAGGCACAATCGGGGTTCTTTGATCTGCTGAATACGTACTTTCCCGTGGTGTACGACGTCAAGCACTTGATGAAGTTTTCAAATAATTTACACGGCGGGTTGAATAAATTGGCTGAGCTGCTGGAGGTGGAGAGGGTCGGGGTCTGTCACCAGGCGGGCTCGGATAGTTTGCTGACGCTGCTCACGTTTCGGAAGCTGAAGGAGACGGTGTTCGGTGGCTGTGGCTCGATGGAGAGGTACTGTGGGGTGTTGTATGGTTTGGGCGTGGAGAGTGGCTCGTAGCTGAAAGGTATAATGAGGTGTGTCGAATAAGGAAAGAAAGGATGTGAATTTGTTAGGGTTTTTCTTTAGCGTACTTTGTTTTCTGTATTTTGTGTCAATCCTCTGTTTGCAATTGAATTGAACTGTTTGTAGTTGATGAATGAAAATCTTATTTTTCTCGTGGAGATGTGTAGAGGTAGCATAGATAGCAGCTGAGGCAGGGAATCTGAGATTATATTGGGCCTGAGCCCAATATTACAACTAAGAAGCCCAATTATTAACGCCCATAACAGCACAGCACATCACATCACCAATTCTATATATTAGTACGTAATGATAGAGGTGCTGTGAATTGGTTCTTGTAATCACAATCTTACATTTTACAAATTTTTTTCTTTATTACAATTATTTTCTCACTGCACATATATACTTATCTATATTAAGGAGTGCGTAGTTTACATTCAAAATTTATCATGTCATGTATAATTATCATTTTATGCCTAAGTTTTTTTTATTCAAATTAGATCCTTAAAATTATTTTTTTATATACATACTTAGAAATAAGAATTAAAATGAGATTATTAGCGCACCCATAGAGTGTGCATGGTAACTTCTTTGGTATGCCGTGCAAAAGTATTATTTTATCCTTAATTCTTTTATCTATTCCAATTATATTCTCGCAAGTCAATTTTTCTGTTTAAAAATTTATAACTTATACGAAATTAAAATTAAATAATAATTTTACATACTAAACAATTTAAATTGAAAACAACTCTTGAAATATAAAATAATGTTATATTACTTATTATAGTAAACTACCTTCGTTAAGCAAATAACTATTTTACCCTTCTGTTTATTTATTTATTTATCTTAATCTTTAAATCACAAACAACTTAACATTTAAAGTAATTTCATAAACGACTACATAAAATATATTGTTTTAGTAGAGACTCCGTACAATTCCTAAGCCCACTTTCCCTCATAATTAGCGTTAACGTGACTCTCTCCAAGAAACAGAATTTTACATATATTTCAAATTTTAAATACACCCATTTGGATCGGCTCATACTCCAACAACCAATCACATCTCCTCTCTTCCTCCACATTCCTTTTCCTCAGCAAGTCCAAGAGTCACACTACTGTTTCTTGAATCTCTCAAAAGATCGCCGCCGCCGCTCCCGGAGATGTTGTGCCGGAAAAGTACGGTTCAGGTCGGCCGAGGGACGGCGCCGGTTTACCTCAACGTGTACGACCTCGCCTCCGTCAACGGCTACGCTTACTGGCTCGGCCTCGGAATCTACCACTCCGGCGTCCAAGGTTGTCTTTTTTTTTTCTTTCTCTGTCGGCTCATTCATCTCCGGTAAGAAAGAAGCTAAAAGGTGTCTCCTTTTTTTTTTTTTTTCTTTTCTTTCGAAACAGTGTACGACGTTGAGTACGCGTTTGGGGCCCACGAGTACCCCACCACCGGAATATTCGAAGGGGAGCCGAAGCACTTCGCCGGCTTCGCCTTCAGGAAATCGATCCTCGTCGGATGGACGGAGATGACGCGCGGCGACGTGAGGAAGATGATGCAGCAGAAGCTCGCCGACAAGTACAGAGGAGACGCCTACAACCTCATCACCAACAACTGCAACCATTTCTGCGACGAAGCCTGCCTTAAGCTCACCGGAAATCAAATCCCCAGCTGGGTCAATCGCCTTGCGAGAATCGGTAATATTCCTTCCTTTTTTAATATATTAAAAAGAGTTTGCTTTATTTGATTTGGCATGATTATTTTTTTTGTCCTATATATTAGTGGGTTGCAATTTTATCACATTAAATTTCAAAATTAAGGTACTGAGTTGAATTAAAGGTTGCAAATTTAGGTCCGTAAATTTCAAAATTGAATCAGATTGAGGATGTATAAATTAAAAGTTGTAATATCAAGACATTAAGTTTCGAAATTGAAGCAATAAGAGGATAAAAAATGCAAGTATTTTTAAACGTTTTGTCATCAAATTGCTTCAATTTTGAAATTATTGTTCTCAAATTGTTTCAATTTGAAAGTTTATTGTCATCAAATTGTCGTAGTTCAAAAACTTCAATGTCCAAAATTGCAACATTTCTCAATTTGATTCAGTTGGAAACTTATTATCTTAAAATTATCACCCCTAATTTGACGGTCCTTAAAATGCAATTTTTCCAAATTTACGGGACTAAAGAAAACAATTTTGATCTCTAATTTGATTTTGATCCCATGTTATTACACTCAATGGACTCTCGTAGGAAATCTATGCAAATGCATAATCCCCGGGGACTTGAACAACCTGGCGATACTCAACCGCCAGCACCACCACAAGGAGGAGGACGAAGGCGGCGACAGCCACCGGAAACCGCCGCGTGGGGCGGAGGAAAAGAAAAAACTTAGAAGAAGTAGAAAAAAACCCGATTCATCATCTCCATGTTCGTCTCTGTCTTCTTCATCATGCTCTCTCTCCACCAGCTGCTGAAAATAATGGCAGCTGAATTCAATGGGCTCTTGTCTAGCAACTTTTTATATTTAATAATCATTCATCATCATCATCATAATGACATCAAAAGGGAATATTTCTTTATAGCTTTGCTCTTGCTGGTAGACCTTTTTCTTTTTTCATTTAAAAATTCAATTTTTGAGCTGTATATATACATGAATGAACAACCACAAGCACATTTGGCTAATGGAATCCATTATTGCATGTTTTCCCCTTTTAAGCACACTTCGAGCTTCTCAAATACACTTGTCGGAAGTAAAAAAGGAGAGAAAAAAAAGGGAAAGCTATTAAACTAGTGCTCATAAATGCACGACAAATCTCTGACATATTGTTGAAAAGTAGATATGTTGGTGGTATCAACTTTAATTGCTTTAGTTAATTAATCATTGTACCAAAAGATCCAAAGAGATTAATTAGATAAATAACCTTAGTCAAATCCAGTTTTTAAAAAATAATCTCCACTATTATACCCTCATTTAGGGCCCATGGTTATATTAAACCGTTTAGAACCCAAGTTGTATAATTAATCACCTAAGCAATAAGTAACCAACTCAATTTCTTATTACAAAATTCTTTTTCCCATCGATTTCGTGCTACATATAAAAGGTCGAAATGAGAAATAGACCCCTTATATATGTAGCATCGGGAGCAATTTTTTATTTAATGAAACTCCTTATATATAGGAGGTGACCCTTTAATATAACATTATGCTACCTTATCAAATGAGGAAAAAATGCTGTTGACTTAAAAGGTGTGGTCGACGAGGTCAAAGGTTATTTTTTGAAATCATGTCTTAGAATTATTGTTCTGATAGAAAAAAGCAACACAAGAATGATATAAAGTTTTTCTTGCTCATCAAGCGAAATATATGATATGGGCTGCAACTTCTCTGTTTTTCTTGGAGCAATTATCCACGCTTGGATCTGAACCAGTCGACGAAGTTGTCCAAGATCAACGGCCACGCCTCGTTTGGATCGTAGTTGCTGAGATCTGGGAAGATAATCTGTTTGTTGCAGAAATCACAGTTTTAAGGTCAACATTAGGATCTTCATAAAACATAGGAAACCAAGAAAGTGTAGTCCATTGATTACTATTTCTTTTGTCATTTTGTCATGTATATATGGGGTCATTTTAAGGACACGTAAATTAAGGGATATCAATTTTAGAACAATGAGTTTCGAAATTGCGGCAATTTGAGGACAATTAGCGCTAAAGATATAATTTCAACCCGCAATTAACAGGCGTGAGCCACACGTGACAATTGGAGTAAAATCCTACGTGTCGTCGGTGAAAATTGGGTCCAAATCATCATCTCTAGGGGATCTCCGGCGATTGAATCAATTTGAGGACAATTAACACCGATTAACCTAATTTCAGCACGGAATTAACGTGACAATTAATCTATGCGAAAATCGTCGTGGCATGGAGAAAAAATCATGTTCAAATCAGCATATCCGATGCCACATAAGATTTTTCCCCCAAATCAATTGTCATGTATTGCTCACGAATGTTAATTCTGGTCTGAAATTAGTTTTCAGCGTTAATTGTCATCAAATCGCTCAATTTCAAAACTTATTGCCCTAAAATTGTCACCCTTTAATTTAAGTGTCTTTAAAACACAACCCCCAAATATACTGGACTAAAAATGAATTAAGCTTATTTTTATTGTTTCCGGAAGAAGCTGCATATACATATACACGTATAGATATATATATATATATATATATATATATAAATATAAAATATCACCTCATTGCAGAATCTGTAGAATCCCATCCATTGATCCATGTTGATAACCTTGTAATCCATCTGCACCTGCAAGGAAAGATGAACACAGTTCATGTATGTATGTTGTTTCATATCAAGATTCATATAAGTTTCCTATTTTATTTTATTTTTTAAAAATGTATATTCACCTTGAGGTACTGAGCAATTGCATCAACTTGAGGCCGAAATTGCTGTCCAAGGACGAGATCTAGCAAGAGACATATACTCTCGATGTCTACGCTCTTCTGCTTCTCCTCTGCAACGATATGTACCAAAACACAAAAAGGGCCCGAAGCCGTTTATTTGTAGTAAGAGCTGAGAATTTTAGGTCGAGGGCAACGTACCGGTGAGGCAATATTTGAATGCGTAAGAATAGAATTCTTCAAAGCTTGTTGACCGTAAAACCTGAAGATTTAATAAAAAGACGATCAATAAATATTTACTACAAATCCTCATCGGTATCAGATTTAAAATCCCGTACACACCTCTCTCTCAAGATCCAAGACAGCCTTCTTCAGTTTCGCGAACGTGTCTGCTCTCAGTGCTTTAAGACCTCTTCTCCACTCGTCCTAATGATTCGTAGCAGTGTTTCGTGTTATATGTTTATAAAGAGAAAGATACATTAATTTTTTTGCTACGTGGGTTTCAAAAATTTAAATGTTGCTTTATAAGATGTTGATGTGTTTGGTATGTGGATTTATATAAAACATGGGTTTATATTATAACAAATCTAAACCCATGAATACGAGTTTAGATAAACATACCTTTCAGGTGGAGTATAGCAACCCACTAACCAAACACGAATTTTATTTTACACACATTAAGCAGATTTATATAAGCCTTAATAATTTAAACCATCCTGAATATAAACCGGCATACCAAACAAGCACTAAGAGATTTTCGAATCGAAGCAAGGGAAAAAAAAAAGAACAGCATAAAGGAAATGGTATCAATATCTTATTTGAAGGCCAACAGAGGTAATGGTGGAATAATTAGCTTACCAAAGTGAAGTATCCTTGTTTCTCTGCTAGCATTTTCCTACAATAAAAACAAGCACAATATAAGAAAATTTGCGAATAGTTCAAATACGGGAAAAATAAAAAAACCCTCACTCACCACGCGAGCATCAGTATTCGTACATCGGTGTGATCGACTTCAAGATCTGAACAGAGGGCTTCAACGCCTTCTGGGCTGCTCATGAAGACAACACATTAGGCACATCAAGAAAGAGCAATGAACATATAAAAAAAGAAGTAATAAATAATCAAATTCTATTTATAAGGGCAGCAGTTACTCGATTGTTTTCGTGATTTT
This sequence comes from Linderniella brevidens, assembly GCA_004919715.1. Classification (NCBI taxonomy): domain Eukaryota; kingdom Viridiplantae; phylum Streptophyta; class Magnoliopsida; order Lamiales; family Linderniaceae; genus Linderniella; species Linderniella brevidens. The sequence goes on from SWDC01000151.1 coordinate 1,354,624, forward strand.
GTTGCAGTACGAATAGAAGATTTGATCGATCCTCTCGAGTTCCTTGGATGCTGCTTTACCAGATGCTGTGTGCAAAAAAACACAGAGGTGAGTGAAAACATCATAGGATCCAAGCATAAGGGACTACAAAGAGCAATGTATTCATGAGTGCTCCACTGCAATCATAGTCAGATAAACATTGCTTAGGGCAGAAACTCAATTATATAATCTGGGAAAAAAATTACAAGTAGCAAAAAACGAATTCCCAAGAATCTACCTGAGAGAAGCTACAAATAAAACGAGGAAGATGTTGAACATAAAGCCCACAACTCGATACAAAAAACTACAAATTCGATGAGAATTTTAACTTAAAACTCTCAAATATAGGCATCGCCCACCAAAGGCGAAACGAGAAACTCAATTGAATTGCATATAATTCAATCTGATTGATAATCAAAGGAAAAACAAAGAGAAAAGCAAATCAATTAAGTTGGAAGAACCTGCACGAAAAAGATCCATAGCCGATGAATTGCCCGATGCAGTAGAACTCGCAGGTGTTCTTGTCGAAGAGGTGCGAGGCATATTAATACAATAGGCTTAATCGCTCGCAAATTGGAATTATATCGATGGCGAAAACCATATTAATAAAGGACAAAAAAAAGTTGCCTCCTTTTTTTTTAACCCTTTCTTCTCTAAACAATAATTGAGAGTTAAACGGAGACGATAAAAGATTCGTGGCATCAGTCAAATTACAACTTTTTTGAAGGTTCAAATTACAATTTAATGGGCCTTTTTTCTAGTTAGGGTTATGTTTTAAATTTATATGGTGGGGCTCAAATTACAACTAAATGGGGCCACTTATCGAAATAAGGTATGCTTCGTTCATCGTCATCCTAATCTCAACATTCAATTAAGTTCAGCAAATCAAACTTTGAAAGAAATTATCGATTGTAAGACAACTTCATGACTTTCTGTGAAACTAATCCACTTGACTCATGTCTCTCGTTTAAGTTTACGCTGCATTTCTCAAATCATGACCTCTTGTGACGATACATAGTTGACTTAAAAAATGAAAAGTGAATATAAATTAATAGTAATGTAAGAATGGTACAAGTATGATGCTTTATGCAAGTGTTGTCATAATAAAAGCAATATGTTCATGTTCATGAATCATGCCCACTTATTTCAAATGTTTATTCAACCTTTTTATTTTATTTATTTTGCTTGAGAAAAAAGACGGTGTACGACTGAAGTTAATGTGATTGAACCTTAATTTCGTCTATGGAACGACTCTTAACTTTCATTGTGACTCATAGCCCAAAGTCTAAGACAATCAACGAGTCCAAATAAATAGATTTGAATTCATAACCTGATTTCAGTACTTCAATTAATTGATATTATTTCAATTTTCATCAATGCACACCATTCCACGTGTCCGTGCATTGAAAGATAAGAGCTAGAAATAAGACTCATGTCAAAAATTGAATGAATACACACTTCATTTAGCAACTCATGCACACACATAAATATTACATACTTTATAATATAATAATATCCCTTTAAATTTTCCTCGTGTCGCTTCATAACACCATCCCTATTATTTCCCAATACTCTCTCTCTCTCTCTCAAACAAGACCTTTCGTTATCAATATTACCATTTTCCGAAAGGGCCATGAGTCAACCACACGGAGAACCCTGGATCCGAGCCGCCGTATCCGACGACCACGTCGTCGCCGAGCTCCTCCTGCGGCTCAAAGGCTCCTATTGGGAGGAGCTTCAGCCGTCGTCGACCACCGCCGTCAAGCCCCTGAGGTGGACCACGCGTCAGCGCAGATCGAGACCGCCGCCGCGCGACTCGTCCGAGAAACCGCCCCAAAGCCTCCGCCACAGCCCCACCACGCCGCTCTCATGCAGCGCCGGCACGAGCCAAGAATACGGCTCGGAAGAATATTCCACCCGAAACCAAGCCCACGTCGGCGTCGCCGCTTCCGAACCCGCAAGATCTAAGGTAACAACCAAGTTTCGACTGAAATGACGAGGTTGCCCCTCGACAGTGAGGATGGCGACTTCTTTTTATGTTTTCTCCACCTGTCGCCGTTTTTTCAGTTTGCGCCGCCGCAGACAAAACTACCTCTCCGCCTTCTCCGCGACGGTGGTCTCCTTTCCCAGAATATTTCCGTCGTTTCGGCGTTTCTGTTCCGGACTGGAATTGGTCACCGCACTTTTGCTATTAAAAAAATATATTCAACTCCGAAACGCACGATTCATTTATTTATATTTAATTTTCATATAATAGGAAAACAAATAATTATTAAATACGAGACGTTTTCTTCAACGGGCATGGCCTGACCCTGATGCCCACAGAGTTATTGAATGACTCTTATCCTTGTTGTCACACACACAGACACAACCCTCCGCTCCGTTTGGATATTATTATTATTATTTCGAAATTAATCGAATTATTGTAATAAAAACTTATTTTAACACACTGCAGATCAATGAAAACGCCGATGACAACGCCGTATCGAAGAAGTCGAGGAAGAGAAAGGTATTTAAATCCGTTAATCATACACGCGCTTTTATATTCACGCGCCGGACGAACTCCAACCACATATTTGGCAGAGCTTAGCAGAACTCAAAGACATGGAGAACTCTCTGGTGAAGGAAAGGCGAAAACTAAAAATGGTAATGCAAACTCTTTTTTTTTTTTTTTGTTTTGAAGCCCTTTTGTACTGATGATTGCAGACAGCTTTGACGTTGAATCTCTCTCTCTCTCTCTCTCAGGAAATAGACGCACTGCGCGTGGTTCTGGAGAAGAAGCGAGCAGCAAACGAGAGCTTGAAGAGAACGAAGGTGAAAACATAGATATTCTTACAATCCCATCTTTCTTGTCTTAAAAAAACTAACTATTCCTTTTTGTTCCACGTAGAACGAAATTCGTCCGATCCCGGGAAACGAAACAGCTTCGTCGCCGCGGGATTCCTCGTCGTGCGGGAAATTCGTCCTGCCCGATCTAAATATGCCTCTCGAAGAGCACGAAAACGTCCGGATTCATCGATCTCCAAATGTTGCAATAGATTAAGGCCGCTAACCTTGTCGAAGTAGTAAGTGTAAGAACGAGGATACACGAATCGGATGAAGAACGTAGCCGATTTGAAACACTATGTAGTTCGATCCCGTGCTGAATCGAAAATCTCGGGGTCCTTGTCATCGAAGTTGGCGAGACCGTCAGATTCTGTATCCTAAGAGCAACTCCAATGAGTACTGTATTCTCATGAATCTTTCATTAGATAAACAATGTTTGTTGAGATTATTTGTCCCACATCGGGAAATTAACTTCACCCGACTCAATATGTAAATCAAAGAGTCATCTCCCCGTATCACCAATTGGTTTTAGGAAGGAACCCTTTTATTTAACAGTGTTACTCTATTTTTAATGTGAAGTTGTTCATCAACCACGGTTCTGAGAAAGGCCCATGCGTCTGATCGAACCCGCGCTGATAAGGGGCGGTCTTATGTACAGGCTTAGGGGATCCATTGACTCCTCTCCCGTCTTATTTATATCGTCGACTATGAGACGATCTCTCTGAACTTTGTGTAGCGTCTCAAGTCCACACATATTATGATAATCAAATAAGTTCAAATTGATTCCAATCTATGACTTATTTTCGAGGAATTCATGAATTGTAATTTCTCTCGGTAACAACTGAATGTAACCTCGTTTAATCAATTACAAGTTTTCGCCACACATTTTGAGGATGCGACCAATCCTCTATAGATCAGATGTCAACGTCTCAATCTCATCCAGTAACGACAATTAAGATCCTAAGTGAAATACAACCCGAGACCTCCTCGCTAGAAATGTCTCGACTCAATCACTGTTGAATTGCCAGTCTTTTTTAGCTACTCGATGTATCTTCGTTCAATCGACTATGGGCTTGTGCCACACACTTCGAAAATGGGACTGATCCTCAATATTAGAACATATTCTTTTCTTTTTTTTTGACCTCTTGCAAGATTAGAACATATTCTTTTTTTTTTTCACAGACAACTAAATCCGTATTCAATCAGAAAATGGAAAAAAAAAATTTATTCGAATTCAATCAGGTAACTTCCCACGAAGAAATATGGCAAACTTGTTGAGCTCAGAGTACCGATATCCGATCCCCTCCGCCGTCAGCAGTCCCTCGATCATCTCCTTCGCCTCCTCGGGCTCGCCGCTCTCGCACTCAACCTCGTACCACGCCCCGAAATCGAACCCCGTCGCGTCCACCTCCAACACGAGGCCCTCCCACTCGTAGACGCCCCTCGCGTTCCTGAACCCGCCTAAGCCCACCAGCTCCGTCGCCGCGAACTCCTCCCTCAGCCTCGCGGCTATTTCGGACCCACCCATCTCCAGGATCCGCCGCGGCTCGGCGGCAAAGAGGCGGCCCATCGAAGGGTCGATGGGCTCCTCGAGCTCCTCGATTCGGGAGACCCCTTCTGAGATCTGGGGTTTGGATTTGAGGGAGAGGACGCAGCGGGCGTCGACGCCGCCGTAGAAGCGGATCCTGAGGGCCGCGAGGTTGGAGGAGAGGAGGTTTGTTGGGGTGTCGAAGAAGAGGTTTTCTTGGAGGTGGGTGGTGCGGTGGTTGGGGCTGAGGACGGCGGTGAGGCGCTCGTGGTCTGCGGCGGAGAGGAGCCGGAGCTTGACCTCCACTTCCGTCGGGGACTGGGACGCGTGCGGCGGTCGGCAGCGGGGAGGGAAACGGCCGGCGGTGAAGTGGGTGGTCGAATTTCTGGGCAGGATTTGTTTCTTCAGCGCGTTGGGTATGTGTAGGGACTGTAGAGTGAGCATAGCTTGCAACGATTGAGTAATTCTGTAATAAATGGATTGAAGATAATATCTTTTTATCCTTTGTTAAGGAGTAATTAATACTTTAGTCCTATAACTTTCACTAAAATAGCTTTAAGTCCTTTAATTTTTTTTTACAAATTAGTCATATACGTTTAGGTTATTTATCGTAAACGGTCATTTTAACATCCACACAAATCGATTTTGGCCCTCTGATTAAACTAGTCCAACATGTTTAGAGCATCATATACAAATAGCCATTTTTCGGCCATGTTATCCTAATTTTTTGGTACGTGTAGGAACGGGAATGTAGATGGATGACATGACTTTTTTTAACTAGGCTGGGGTGAAACTTATGACATGACATTACTACTTCAGCGTGGACCGTTTACTATGATAGAAAATGGCCGAAAATGACTATTTATTATCATTCTTTAACGTGCGGGATAGTTGATGTGGCTTTTATAATTATGTCGAGTGAAATTTATGGCATGACATTGTAATGTCAACGCCGGTGGTTGATTAGGTAAAAAAATGATAGGAAATAACAGTTTATGATATAGGACATAAACGTATATAATTAGTTCTGCATTGGGAAAAGTTAGAGAACTAGCGACATAGATCTTGTTTTTCTAACAGCCGTAATTCCGCTTCTCCCACCGACGATTCTAAGATTTTTATTTTTCCTCCCTCCATAGGCCCCGCAAACGAACTAGGAAATCAAATACTTTTTCTACTTAAGTACGTAACTTTGTACGATAAACTGACAGGTCGCGAAGAACAAAGCTATTAGCCCTAAACCTTCCATAAATAGCATCTGTCGTGTTACCTACCATGTTGTCGGCACATTTATCATCAAATCCCATTCAATTTTTATACTTTTACTTTTCTATAATCATACACGTACTCCAATATTTATCTGTCGCCTTTGATTAAATTGGGCATGTACGTATGGAAAAAATACATATTTTATTTCCAAGATAAGCCCATGTCCCCTTCCCTTTCCTAATATATATAACACATTCATCGTCCAACGTCTTCTTCAATATACAAACTTAGTTATTTATATATAATGGCCGCCAACGACGTCGATATTATTGGGTCAAGGGCAATAGTGGAAGAAGGGTTTGTTTGCAAAGAAGAAACGCATCTCACAGTGTTGAAGAAATCCCTCTTCTTCGCTGGCGATGGATTCACTGCCTACGACGACAAGGGAAGGGTCGCCTTTCGGGTCGACTCGTACGGTGGCAACGGCTCCACGGGCGAGCTCGTGCTCATGGACCCCAAAGGACGATGCATACTCACCGTGCGTCGCAAGGTAATTTTTAAATTTTTAAATATTTTCTTTTAAATTGTCGTGCGAGTACTTTGATCGATTTGCAATTCGCCACGAACTACGGAATTTAGTTAGTTACGTTTGTTCGAATGTTTTGATTTTGCAGTCCTAAAAAAATTAAAATCGTACTTTGCATTGAATAGTTTTAGCAACCGCAGTGTTTAATTCTCAATTGTCACGTCTGTGGCAAAATTGTGACTATTGAATAGTCTATAATTAGCTTGTAAATGGGGTGGGGTCTATTTTCCATCCATCCCAGCCCTATTTTTCGGGGAATTGCTGGTATGAAATCTTCTGTTCCCATTGTGAGAAGGGACACATTTGATTTTTTTACACGTGTTTACAATCTGGTGAGTGAACACCAAATTGGCACGGAGGATCCAAATTAGAAATTGCTACCCTTTTGGACTCCTGTGGATCCACGTCCCACAGAATACACTCTGACAACTCCGGCGACAGGAATCAGGGTTGCGAACGAATCGTATAATACCGTATTATACTTGCATTATATTGTCCTTTCGATTTGATTTTTATTCAGTCTTAAAACCAATTCGAATATATTCGATCGGTTCAAATATTTAAATATTGATATTTTTTTCACAAAATCTATTAAATAAAAAAATTGATGTTATATTTATATATATATATGTGGAATTATAATGTAAATTAATTTAATATATATGGAATTATTCGATAATATATTCGAATCGAATATTGTGATATGTTAACCGAATGAGAAAAAGTATTTTTATTCGAATCTGATTTTCGAACATTTCGAATTCAAATCTTGAAATTTTATGTCGATTAACCGATTATTACACTACACACCATTCATTAGTACAATCTTCTTTACCAATAATTAACATTACTTGCTATTTAGAGGATGAGTCTCCACCACCGTTGGGAGGGCTTCACCGGCGAGCGAACGGGCTTCGAAGACAAGCCCATATTCAGCGTGCGTAGAGCGTCGATGATGATCGGACGGCTGAGGATGACCGTTGAAACGTACAACAACCAATGCATAGAGTACTACCATGTTGAAGGCTCCTTTGCCACCAGAAAATGCGTCGTATTCGACGGGCACGGGAAATTAGTGGCGGAGATAAGGCGCAAGGTGGATTCCCACTCAAAAGTCATGCTCGGGAAAGACGCTTTTTCGGTCTCTTTGAAGCCCGGGTTCGACGGGGCCTTTGCTCTGGGGCTCGTTTTGATTCTCGATCAGGTTCACGGGACTACGAGAGATCGTCTCGAGAGCTCGTGTGATGTTAGTTCCTTATATGATAGTTGTTAATCAATGAATATATATATATATATATATATATATATATATATATGTCTTTGTTTTTCAACTCTTCAAGAATTTGGTCCCAAATAGGGGCGGATGTATGTTGTGGCTCGGGGGATCAAAGACACCAGCAAAATTTGCGAATTTTTTAGTACTATGTATGTCGTGTATAGCTTTTAGTGTGCATACATGTTGTGCTCTTTTATATGTAGAAAGTATATATAGTTTAGTGATGAAATTTTTGTATTTTGTGACAGATGTTGTGGGTTCAAATTCACTCCGAACTGAATTTTTATATTATGTGCCTTTCATACACAAAGGTCAATCATAAAACCTTTATGCCCTTTTTTGTTTGATTGTAATGAATTTTATTATTTTAAATGATCACATATTTCATATGTTTGAAATAAAAAAATTAATTGCATTTGATACACTTTATGAAATTGTAAAATGAAGATCTATCTTATACGACCTAATAGTCAATCGCCAAGGACCAAAATTGGATCTCCAAGATTAAACTCAATCGAAATACAATAAAACACAATTTCGTTCTGAAACTTTAAAGCTCCTGGAACGAAAGAAAAATCGTAACATTCACTTCGAAAATTCCCTTCCTGAGACCAAAATCAGGTCTCCAAGATATCTTACTCCAAAATCAGCAATACCCGTTAGCCACTAACGACTAAATTACATTAAAATGCCGAAATTTGTCTTTCAGGATTACGAGGCTATGTTTCGTAATAGGTCATGGGTACCTAAGAGAAATTGAATAATGAGAATGATTACAAGCCTAAAAATATGTTTGAGCGACCATTGCTCGAGCCGGCTTAACACCTACTAGTCTTCTTGAGTACCTAACATTTTTAACTTACCCAAGTAGTTTTCGAACGTACGTAACTTTTATTTATTTATTTATTTATTTATTTTATATAAGACTCTAGACTCGTATGATTAGAGAAAGGCCGAATATTTACGATTTTATCTCCGTTCGAAATTTCGTCACGTTGCTTTGAATTTCTCAGCCACACTTCCTACCCGAAACGTACTACAAAGAACAGTGCGTCGCCTCCTCGCGCCACCTGTAAGCAATAGCTCTCACCAAAACAGCCCTGTGAGGACCAATTTACCCCTCGACATCGTGAAACCTGGCAAGAAATAAATTCCTGCAAAAAACACCACTTCGCTGTCTGCTTCGAAGAAGGAAAAAGAAAGAAAATCATGAGGGCTCTGTTTTTCCTTCTATTCACATGCATCTTCGTAGTCTCTGCTACTACTGCTACTTCCCAGTCAAGATTAATACTTCCACGCCGGCGCCCTAAGCCCTTGTCGTCGTCCCCTCTGAAGATCAGCAAAACCCAGCAGGCAAGTGTCTTCTTCATCTAGACGATCTTGTTCTGTAGCATCGAGAAGTTAAGGGTTTTCTTTTTCTTTTTTTTTTTGTTTTTTTCTTGCAGAAGGATGTCAACGCATGGACGTGTTCTTATACTGTGGTCATAAGAACGAGCTGCTACTCCACGCGCTTCACGCGCGACCGCATCAGCATCGCCTTTGGGGATGCTTATGGAAACCAGGTTTGTTTGTGATGAATATATTATTGGAAATAAAATATATATGATTAAACTCCCTTTTTTGAATTAAACTTCTACCTAAAGTGATCATTCACCACAGCAAAGTACCGCATAGCCCAAACTCAAGCCAAAAAATGTCATAGATGCGAATACATGCGACTACCTATTAAAGAAAATTATACATCTAAGACTATAATAAAGAAATCAATCACGCGAGGGGCGTGTTAGAAATAAAATATTAAGATTAAATGTATGGTTCACAATACGACTATATAATAAAGAAATCAACCAGAAGTAAAGAGCGTGATGGAAATAAAATATGTAAGATTAAAATATGGTTCGCAATTGGAACGACGGCCTTTGTGCCAAAGTTGAGATTAGATTTCCCAAACGGTTCGGTTACCGTAAAAACAAGGAATTTGGGTACTTATATCAATCATGCAACAACATGTCTAGGTTAACGAGAAATGTCGAAGAACTGTCACGAACATTCCGCGACAATGCAATGGAACTGGAACTGTCGTGTCTGTTTCGGCGAACCATGGTTGTAACCGCATTCAATTTTGAGTGTGTACGTATACACCCACTATACAGTCATGCACTCTTTCATTACGATCACTGCTACAAGTCGACCAATATACCGCCTTCTCGGATGAAATCGCATGTCCCACAGTACATGTCTCATTTCCTGTCCCACTCATCTTGATAGTTAGATTTTTAATCCCGTGTCTCATAAATTTTATTTTAAATTTTTTTATTTTTTTATTTCATAATCCACCAAATCATAAAATTATTCTTATTTAATGTGATTTCTATGATAAACACAAATAAACACATCTGAATTATTCCTTTTTTCATGACAATCAAATTGATATCCATATCACATATTTTTCGATATTGATAATTTTTTTTTTTTTAAAATTAAGTCAAATTGGGACATGAAATGAGACATGTATTATGGCACAGGCGATTTCATCGGCCGCCTTCCTCGTCGATTAATCACCTTTCCCGATACGATAAAACGCATCGGACCCGAAACTTTGGGACAAAAGCCCCCCGAAATAAACGTTGTTCCCACGAAACATGATTGTAATAATCCCGTTCGATTTTTGGGCATAGGCTTGCGATTGTATACGCTCACTCTACTTGTATGTATGTAGGTTTATGCACCGCGTCTCGACGATCCCTACTCGGGGACGTTCGAATCTTGTTCGTCGGACACGTTCATATTGTACGGTCCGTGCACGTACCAGATATGCTATCTCTACCTGTACAGGAGCGGATACGACGGATGGATACCGTACGACGTGACCGTATACGGTGGTTATTACACGAGTTCGGTTTCTTTCTACTACAACGTAAGGGTCCCCAGCGGGATTTGGTACGGGTTCGACGATTGTTATTACTGGACGAGAAGGCCAGCGAAGCTCGCGGTTAAGTAGTTAGTAGGAATTGAAGCAGATTTACGGGCATATTAGTAACTGCTGTAACAATAAAACGGAGACGGAGATGCTTTTCTTGTTAGATCTCGTGTTCTCGTTCGATGTCATGGATTCGATTTCGAAGTAACGTCTTCAATAAATCGATTTCGATTCGATTTTATCACCGATGTTTTCTTGCCATTGAAGTTTCTGGGATCACAGGTGAGTACCACAAAAGAAAGAGGGGTTTTTTGTAAAATAGCCTTTCTCATCTATATAATTGGGAGGGATAAAACTCATTTTGGTCCCCGATGTTTCAATTGGACCAATATAGTCCCCCATGTTTTGGAATGAACCAATTTGGTCCCAACTTGATGGAAATCGTTAATTTTAACAGAAAATTGACATGTGGCATCATCACGGTGTGCCCCGTGTCACACAATTAATGATTTTCCGTCTAAATTGACGGTTTCTGTCAAGTTGGGACCAAATTGGTTCATTTCCGAAATATGAGGAACTAAATTGGTCCAATTGAAGCATCATGGACTAATTTGGTTCATAAGACATACATTGGGGACCAAAATGAATATTATCCCTAATTGGGAAATGAGAAACCACTATGTAGCGGAGAACCGTATATAGCAGAGCAGGTGGGTTCTCAGCTATATAATCAATTCTCATATAGCTGAGATCCCGTATAAAAGGGGTTAAATTTTCAGCTATAGCTGACTCATTATACAACTGAGAATCCATATAAAAACGAATTGGTGTGATAAGGATTTGAACCCGTATCATATTATTAACGAAGTAGTTTTTTTTTCGGCCAGAAGTATTCTTTTTTTTTGGATGTAAATGAACGTTCACACAACAATCAATTGTGGCTAAGGTGAGCTTCAAGTTCGCCTCGACTATTATTTCCCGTAACGGGATCACGGTGGGAGCCAATACGGCTTCCCGGTGTTTGAATACCAAAAAAAAAATTACCATCAAAGGAAGTCGAATGAAGATAAAAGGTCTCGAAATCATGTGAGCAGATTTTAACAGTGGTGATGGTGATCGTCGTCTCCGTGGCCATCGGGAGGTCCCCCAGGGCCCACAACTTCCAACTGAGAAAAAAAAGGGTTACCAAAGTAGTTATTGAAATAGACCTTAGAGGCTCTTCAACACATGAATAGTTATATCCAAAGGCACTCACGGCAAAGTATTGAGAGCACACGGGGCATTCGTGTGGCTTCCCCTTCTCTAGCCAGAACCAAACAACATCGTGCTCGTCCTCTGTTAATACAACAACGAGGGGAAAACGAGTGATTAAAGGCCAAGATTCTTACTCCCCCTTTCTCTAGAAAAAAAAATGACATAAATTCACTAACCTCCTTCACCTCCAGGGCAACCCACGATTCGTTTGTCGAAATATGATTGGATGATAGAGGGTGATTCCTGCAGGGGTATAAGAGTGATAAAGTAAGAGTCTGCTGGTCATACTATTGTTCAATTGAAGCGTTTGCTATGCTCCTTGTTCAAGAGAAAAAGATGTGTAATATTCTAGTTTGCCTCTTTACCGGGGCTACACTATGTAACTAACTTACTAAGAAAAAACTTAGGGTGCGTTTGGAACTTAGAAAGTAGCGTGGAAAAGAATATCGGAGAGAATGATTTTCATAAGTTTTTCTTTCATTTTCCTTACCATTTGGTGAAGAAATGAGTTTTCCTTTGTTTTAAGTGTAAACTTAACTAGATTTTCTTTTCTTATCTTTTTCTTCAACCAACCAAACATATAAAATAGTTTTCCTTTTTCATTTTGTCCTTTTTCTACTAATTTTCACAAACCAAACACGGCCTTAGGGATATGCGGAAAAGATAGAACGCAAGAGGAAAATCTGCTTCAATTGGGCCTTTTATATCTTACATAAAACATGTTTGAAAAGATGGACCATGAATTTCTTTGATTTTGCATATGATTTTCATTTACCAAACAAGCATTCTTACCCATCAACATCAATACATGAAGGCATCCGTTGTCTTAAGCATTGAGTGCGTAGAGAAAACTGACCTTTGTACCGAAGGGGCCGACGGGGAAATTGATTTCCAGGATATTTTTGCCCTAATTAGAAAGAGATTCCAACAAGCAACGTCAATGGAAAGATAATTGACCATCAATTCGATTTTTCTCACGAATTAGACACTAACTTTAAGCTCAGCTTCGAGCTCCTCACGCTCGTGACCTGTGGCAATCGGCATTATGTTCTCAACTCTGTTTGCAGTCACATTTCCCACTGCACATCAAATCAAAAGCTCAATTCATCGTCATCATTTAAAAATTGCCATCAATCGTCATCAATGCACAAAGATAACTGAAAGCACGTAAAGGATTGAGAAACTATAACACGCACAAATAAAGCAAGACATACCAGATTGGGTGGATACGTGGCGGCATAAAGCCGGCAACGGACGCCTGAGATTTATCTGTGCGTCGGGGAGCCGTGCGGCGGATCCGATCCTTCGGAGAGGCGCAGAGAGTCTTCTCCACATGATCACTGGAACCAATTAGGGATTCGTGCTCTGATTTTAGGTCACACCACTTGATTAGTGATTCCCAAGTTCTGCAGCAATGTAGTAGAACTGCATCCGATGAGAGAAAGTCGAAGAGGTAAATATATTATGGTGATTTTGGCACGTGCGGGCTTGGTTGATTTGGGCTGGGCCCGAAAGTGTGAGAATTGTACGGCCCATTAGGCGACAGTGGGTCTCTCGGCTAGTGAAAGGCCGATAGTAATAGAAAAATTAGAGTACTAAAGATGAAGTTACATATTTTAGATTGTTTCCTATTTTTCTTTACCTCGATGCGTCTATGTACAATATTACATATAAGTTTTGATACTTGTTTACAGAAGGTGCAGTTGACTAAAGAGTAATAAGTTTCACAAAAGCAACAGTTAATCAAAAGGGGTGGTGGCGCAGTTGGCTAGCGCGTAGGTCTCATAGCTTCTGAGTGATCCTGAGGTCGAGAGTTCGAGCCTCTCTCACCCCAACTATTTTTTATATTTTTCGTTTTTATGAAAATTATTTTTTTGTTGGAGCAACAAAAAGAAATTACGATTACAGTATATGACACATTATTAGTGATGTTAGGATTATCATAAATGAACTTTTTGGTTCTAACAATAGAATGAATGTTCGATTTCGTTGATTTTTATCCAAAAATTAAATTCAATGACAGGGAAATATACATCCCTCAATAACTCCAACCAAACGGTTAAATCAATATAAAACCCAGAAAAAAAAACTAATCTTTATTATTAACCATTCATCATAAAAAAAATTAAAGCTGCTACAATTCACGGGATGAGCTTTCGACCGTTCGTCGAACATTTAATCAGGCAATCGGTGTAGCACCGAATATCGCCTTGTTTGCAAGTGGAGACGCAATCGCTAACACACGTTACGAAACCATCCGACGGCGGGCTCCGCTTCTCGATCCGAACATTATTATAATAATAATAATTATTATTATTATAGTTATCGGCTTCTACGGATAAGATGAACACCATTATCTTTAGCAAGGCTACCACTGTTGAGGCCTTCATGGTTGTTTTTCTCTTTTCTTCGAATGTTATAACAAAACGGAGACAGTGTACTCATGTACATATATACATATATGAATGAGAGATCTGCTTATGATTTTTAGAACATGATTTTCGTAATACCTTTGTAATCAGATCCTCAACTTTATTACATATTGCCATGATAAGAGGTCCATGGACGAAAGATGTAAATTTGTTGACGAGCCGAGAGTTCCTGAACTTTTTTTATTAAATTTTTTATATAACTTTTAAATTATTTATATTTAATTCGATTAAGTTTTTTCAATCTCAGATAATGTATAACTTGTTTAGCCCAAACATAGCATTAAAATTTGAGCTCACACTACTCGTTTACACCCCTAGCGCCATCTCCAATCGATACACAAACATAGAATAAAATTCTCCAATCGACACTAATACGCTTCGGTTTAATATGAATTTATCTATGCTGACAATGTAAATTTACATTTCACTATTCATCATTCCATAAGTTTTTTAATTCACAAAGAAACCCTTGTTAAATTAACAATTAGCTTTACTTTTATATTTACGTAATACATATATAATGTATAATTGTAAGTTAATTTACTTAAATAGCTAAATTGTTTATAAAAAAGTGATTATTCTAAGAATTCGTGCTTGCATCTCTTAGTTGGGACCTTCGAAGTCCCAATGCTCCAAGCTTTTCCTTTGTTGGAAGCTTCTTCTATACGAGACCAAAATACTCTCCATGATTGAAAAAACCCCAACAACTGCGTCATGAAAATTTCTCATGACCATGTGGTTTCAAAGAATTTCTTTTATTATATTATGATACAAAATTAGTGTTATGAGGAAAATATTCATAGAATATTTGTAGTTAACATTGAAAAAAATTTACTTTTTAATATGAAATTACTACATGCACGATAGCATAGCATTAGGTGTTCTGTTTGATTTGATTTTTTTCAGGCAAAGCATTTGAGTTCAGACAAACGAAAGCCCTATTTAAGATGCCTATAAATCGACACCATTTTCTTGTATGAAAGACCAAAAACACGCAAACACAAGCAAAAAATAATAACATAAATAGCGTGCGCGCCTCACTACGGCACAATAACAACCACCAAATCAAAGCAAAGCTTAAGCAAAACAAGCCTGAGCATTTTCAGTCCATCACAAGAATCCATCAAAATAGACGGTAAAAAAAAAGTCCAAAATCAAATAACGAAGGAGTTTCATAGTTTAATAAATATACGTTCGAAAAAAACCATATATTACCGTCTCAACCCGAATGTGCGTTCTCGGGTTTATCCGTTTCCATAGGCTGCGGCGGAACTTCGTCTCCTCCCGGGCCCACTTCTGCTTCGTCAGCATTTGCCCCTTTGTCGTCCGGAGTTCCCTGAGGTTGCGGGGAGCCGCCTCCCTGTGGTGGTGCCGCCTCGGGAGTCGACGGTTTCGCAGGTTTTGGCTTCATCATGATTGGCCTACAGAACCTGCACTCAAGCAAGCATTATATTGTGTGAGCTTAGAAGGGAATCCCATGATGATGATGATGATGATGATGATGGTGCAGCAATAAAGATATATCATAAGCCAACATATAAAATCATTAAACCCAAGAACCAGAGTTTAAAAAATTTTAAATGTTGGTTTATAAGAAGAGTAGGCGGGTTCATGTAAAGCATAGGTTTATATATAACAACTCTTGCACTCATGTATCCGGGTTTAGATAGACACACCTTTTCAGGCGGATTATTGTAAACCCACTAACCAAACATGCCATTTTCTTTTATACCCGTCAATGATTTTTTAGCAGTATGTAATATTAAAGTAGATCAAAGACCCATACGTCAACAAGAGATTTATTCGGAAAAGATGCAATAATTTTTGGCTTCATGTGCGTGACGTACAACTATGATAAACTTGAAAGAGGAAGGGATCAGCAAATATGGATAATATATTCTTCAATACCTGTCGAGAGCCTCGGCCTTTTTCTTCACATCAGCAGACAAAAGAACAGGCTGCACGTGTTTTGGTAGGGTTTCCTGTTGCTGCTTTTTCTCTCTTAACCAAGCTTCAGCTCCCACGCATTCGTTCAGTACCTGGAAAGAAAAAGAGACATATAGGGGGCTATATTGCACTCACAGAGAGAGAGAGAGAGAAGTGAATACCTTTTGTTTGTCAGCCACGTCTATGTGATCGAGCTTGGAGTCATTCGACACTGCTGCTTCTCTGTAACTGTTGATGCAATAAATAAGTTGGTCAATTACAGATCCCCTCTCTGTGTGTTCCTTGTACCGCTCCTCTATGGGATCACCTATCTGCAAGATGTTGATTTCCATGAGAATAAAGAACTCCTGCTTTCGGTAATGCGAGCATTCGCATTGGATTTAATGCGTATCTTTGTATAAATAGAAAAGAGAAGCCCATGTACCTTCTTGAGCTCCTCTAGTTTAGCAACATAAACTCCTTTAGTCTCATCCTCTCCATCTTCATACAGCCAATCCTCAACTTCCTGGAGCTTAGAGATAAACTGCTCCCTCTCCGAATCGGTAGTAAAATTTTGGTACTGATCATAAAGCTGCATTGACGAAAAATAAAACAAATGGTGAACACACCGAGACAAATTTATGACTCCCAGCTCGAGTTACAATACCTTATTTCTCATGTAGTAAACGTATGCCTCCACAGCATTCTTCTTGTCTTTTGTCTCTTCCATAACGCGGTCCTGAAGGGCCATTTCAAACTCCTTTTCCACAGCTTTCTCCAGATCGACGGTGGCCAATCCTCCGTGGATTGTTTCAGACACGGGCACGTTAGTTTTCTTAACCTTTTTCTTCGGAGCTTCAGTGGGCTTATCCGATGCTGATGCGCCATTTTCGGGTGCGGGACCATCGCTTTTGGCATCCTGCATGTTCACGTCAGTTTCATTGCTGCTCGGAGGAGCAGCCTCGGGCTGAATTTCATCGGTTTCCATTTTGGTGCCTGATTCTTTGACAACTGGAACTTCTGTTTCTTCCTCTTCCAGTAGCTGCTTTAATGAGCATTTAAGGAAAAGTTCAGAAAATAGAATAAAAAAGGAAACATGATTTCATTGAAGTTGCCAACACTGTAGCTCTATTCATCTTTCTCCCTTTAAAAAATTATGGTTATCAATTTGCTAGGCTTGATTTTATTGCAGTTAAAGCTGTATGAATTTATGGTGGCGACATCAAACTATAATAATTGATATGCAAGAACAAGGAAGTTAGGGAAAAAAAATCTTAAAGGCTCACCGTCGCTGACTCAACCGAGACAATCCCATGAAGATTTAGCCTCACTTTCAGCTTTAACTTCGCCTTTTCGCCCTTAGTTGACTGGAAAGGTCCAATCTGCATTTATAAAAATAGACATGAAAACATGTACATGCTGCAATATTTAAAGTAGAGTGTGTTATAAAAGATCCGATAAGATTTCACATCACTACCGTGTAAGTGCTAATCTTCGAAGGTGCCTGCACCTCGCTGACATCAGCATATTGGACATCAACTGCAAAGGTACCAGATCTGTAGAAAGTCAACGCCTTCACGCTAGGTATCGGATTACCCTTGGGGAATACAACAGTGCTTTGATTATTTTCAGCTGCTCCATTTTGGGCATCTGCAGCAACACCCTTCCATGACAGAGCAATAGGGAAAGGGAAACTCTCTGTAACCTGCAAAAGAAAACTCCTTGAATGTGATATCCCATTACAAATGATAACCATCTCAAGTAGTATATAAATTTTGGGCATCTGATACACAAATCTAGAATGTTACAGAATTGGAGCCTCAATAGGAATATTATGTTTTGGCAAATCATAATCGTCCAATAAAAATATGACAGTGAACCAGAAAATAATAAATTACCAATAGCATATACAGATGTTAGATATCGTTCATTACCTGGAAATCACGGACTTTAAAGGTGGGACTGAGAATAGCACACTGTAAAGCACATCCTTTGGCGACGCATTCGCTAGCGTTCATTGTCCTCCTAGGCTCCTTTCCAAAGAACTCGGTCAAAATCTTAATAATAGCAGGAACCCGAGAACCAGAGCCAACAACTTCCACCGAGTGCACGCTCTCAATAGTAAGTCCAGCTTCGGAAAGAGCCTTCTCCAGGGGCTTCTTCACACGTTCCAAAATCGGAATGCTAATCTGCTCGAACTCATCTCTCTTAATGTGGCCTCTAACGTCCTTCTCATCCATCAAACACTCAATGTTGAGTGGGGCCTCAGGATTCGCACTAAGAACCTTCTTCAGCTTCTCACAAGCAGCACGAAGCCTAAGACAAGCCCTAGCATTTTGGTACACATCAATTTTGTACTCCACCTTGAACTTGGAAGCAAAATGCTCGAAAAGTACTTCATCAAAATCTCTCCCACCGAGAGAACGATCAAACGAATGGGCCAATATCTTCAGCTGCCCTTTCTTGAAAGCAGCAATGCACACTTGCATACTCGAGTGCCCAACATCGATAAAAGCAACATTCAAAGGATCATTTTCGGGCAAGTCGGTTTTGTAAATGCCATATGCTAACGCAGTAGAAGTGGTCTCATGAAAGAGACGAAGAGGCTGTAAACCCGCTATCGTGGCAGCATCCATAACAGCTCTTCTCTGAAGATCAGTGAAATACACCGGTATCCCAATGCAGCAATCCACAACAGCAGCATTCAAGTTCTTCTCAGCAATGCTCTTCAAATTGGACAAAATCATTCCCAAGATCTGGGTCGGTGTAAATGTACGGGCCTCTCCCAGATACCGAGCATGAATTAATGGGTAACCATCGGGCCCCTCGGTCACCGAGAAAGGAAACGATTTGATGTCACGTTGCAGCTCGGGATCCGAAAATTGGCGCCCAATTAGTCTTTTCATCTGCGATATAGTATTCTTCGGATTCATCAAACTTGAAGAAGCCCCAGCTGTCCCGAGGAACCGCTGTTTGTCACCGAAGCACACAACCATAGGTGTTTCTCGCTTAGACTCGTCGTTAAGGACGACATCGATCCCCCGTTGCCTTGCAACAGCAACCACACCACTCTCGTTCCCAAAATCAAAACCAACCACGCTCATGTTTGCTTTGTGAATCTGTATAGTGGAAAACAGATTCAAAATTAGAATTAAAAGGTGTAAGAATGAACAAAATCAGGATCGGGCAATAAAAAAAAACTCAGATTACATTCCATTGTCCTCCCGTCGCTCAAAATGGCAACGATTGACAAATCATAAACCTACAAACCCTAGCATACTAAATCTCATATACGGACCTTTTCACGTCCTTCAACAAAAAGATCCGGAGAAAAAGATGAATCACAAGCACCGAGACTAAAGAATCGACACACAAGTTTGATCTAGACCCAACGAAGCCGGTAAACGACGAAATTAAAAGCACAGAGTAGAAAGCTTCAAAATACTCCCACAAAACCGAAAATTCGCTACAGGAAACCAAAAAACAGAATTGCAAACTAACAAACACGTTGAATCTAAGACACGACGAGCGAACAAAACCGTTACAGAGATTGGCAGTACCTGATAATAGATCGAGCGCGCCGCTGACTACGACCAACTGGTATTAGCTTAGTGAATCGAGAGAGAGAGGTAAGAGGCTGCCTGGTAAAATCTGGAGAAATATAAAGGGAAACAATCAGGAAAAGGGAGGCTGGTTTATGAACGACGAGCCTCGAAGTGTCTGGTGAGGGCAGCTGCTTCTTCTAGAAAGATCTCTGCTTTTCTCTTTTCAATTGGGCTTTTAACCCAATACGAGCCCATTAAGACGCTCCTAATAATAATTATTATTATAATACTATCAACAAAAAAAAGTAATAATTATCAAAATAATAATAATAAATATGGGAAGAATCTGTAGTGGCAGAGGATACGCATATATAACTGAAAACCGAATACAACATACTTGGGATCGGGAAAATGGATCGAGAAGAAAGGAGGACGAAGATAATGTCTCACGGCACAGATCGAATTGCTTTGATTACGGGTCGGATCCAAAGCATCGACCCGGATCCAGATTCCATTCCTCCAACAACTCCAAATGTCCATCATCCATCATCATCGTCGTCGTTGAAAGCGACAACAAATCAAGAACAGTTCTTCCCCGATCATCATGGTATATTAAAAGTACCAATCACGCGCGCGCGTGCGCGCTTTCGTGTGCAATTTCTCTCATTACATTTTCATGCAAAATCCGATAACATATTATATGCTCAGCATTATTTTTTCACGTCTTCGTTTCGACACTCGCCAAATGCTTAGGTAATAACTCGAGTTTCTGTTGGGATGTTAAACACAATCCCACGTTGGTTAAGCAAAAACATATGGACTGATCATTAAACAGATCAGTCCACCTAAAGGTTTAAGTTTAGAAGAAGAGTATTATATTTCAATTTCATATATTTTATTTCAAACACAGCTAATGGCCTATAGATCGATTTCTTTCTTATCTTAGTTGTAGACGTGAAATTTCTAAATTTCTTTTATTAGGTGGGTCGTGACGATTCGTACTTACAACCTCTAGGCTCGGGCTCCGTTATCGTGTTTGAACTCTATATGTTTTACTTCAAACACTACTTCATCTATTGCCAACTGGCTTTAGAGGTGTTACCCCACTAGATCTGCGTATGAGCTAAAGGGAGATTTTATTTCCCCACAGTTCCTCCCGAGATAGTCGAACGAGCGGCGGCGCGAGAACCCGAGGGCAAAAAAGAGGCGTTGGCGATTAGACCGACACTACACGGCCCTCCGAAGAACTCCCGAAAGACTCCGTTCCCGAGCATCCTAAGCTCGGTGACCCTGAAGGAGGTGAACACGAGCATCATCTCGTCGGAGAACACGCGGGCGATATGCTCGGCCGTGGTGGCCGCCCTCGTGGTGCTCTCCCACGTCAACGTCCCCCACAAGGTGGTCAAGTCCACGAGCCTTATCTCCTACAGGCCTCTCTACGTGGTGCTCCTCACCGATCTCCTCATCGTTTTCGGGAGATTGGCTCTGTATGCACAGTCGGTGGAAGAGGAAGAGGAAGGAGAAGAGAAAGGGAGACGAAGAGCTAATAATAGTGATAGCTGGGATGGAGCCGTGAAGCTGCTGGAGATGGGGTTGGTTCTTCATCAGGCTATTAGGGGTGTGTTCATCGATTGCAGCTTCTACGTGGTGATTGTTATTTGTGGCCTTTCTCTCGATTGAATGTTCTTTTTTCTTTTTCTTTGGTTGCAATTGAATAAATTGTGATTGATGTTTTTGGATTCTACGATGGTGTGTGTTTAGGTTTACTCTTTGTATTCTATTCTAACATCTTGGGACTGGCTTCGAAGTAACTAAATCTACCATCCCGAGGATCTTTAAGGCTCTGTTTGGTACGTGGACTTTCTGTGCGGGGAAAACGGAGGAGGACAATGTTAAACGGATAAGCAAATTACATTCCCCACTGATCAACAACCACATCCTTCCGCTAATCATTAGAAAAAGTGTCCGAAAAATTACACAATCGTATAAGGCGAAATTATTAAAAACAAAATCAAGAAAATGCCCAAACTGAGCCCATGGAATCAAACCATGAGAGTTGTTAAATTGAGGGTTCCTTCCTAAAACCAATTGGTGTTAGGAGGAGATGCCTATTTGATTTATATATTGAGTCGGGTGATGTTAATTTCCCGATGTGGGACAAATAATCTCAACAGGAGTCAACGGCGGTCTACTCGAGAAATGAGCCTCCAAGTTCGCCAACACGAGATCAGCCATGTCATCACACGTCTCCACGGTGTCGCTCCCGACATGTGGCACCACTACAACATTTTCGAGACCCAACAAACGTTCAGACACGTTGGGCTCGTTCTCGAACACGTCGAGCCCGGCCCCGCCTAGCCTTCCTTCTTTAAGAGCAGAAACGAGTTCGGGTTCGTCCACGTGGCCCCCGCGTCCTATGTTGACGAGGATCCCCTTTGGTCCTAAAGATTCTATGACCCTTTTATTAACAATGTGGTGAGTTTTTTGGGTTAGTGGGCACGAGATAAATAGGATTTGGCAGTTAGAGGCGAGGTCGGTGATGTTGGGGTAGTATTTGTAGTTTGTGTTTGGTTTCTTGGTTCTTGAGTGGTAGCTTACGGTGCAGTTGAATGCTTCGGCTCTCTTGGCTATGGCGGCTCCGATCCTACCGAGCCCGATGATGCCTACTGGTTTTCCGCTGAACTGGGAAGTAATATTTGGAATATTACTATTATTCCTGAATAAATGAAGGCTTAATTATTTTTTTCGTCATGTATATTTGGGGGAGTGGCGTTTTAAGGACAGATAAATTGAGGGGAAGCAATTTTAGGACTGAAACTTTTGAAATTGAAGCAATTTGAGGACAATTGATGCCGAAATATAATTTCATCCCAGAATCAACACACGTGAGCCGTACTTAATAAGTAAATTGAGAGAAAATCATATGTGGCGTTGGACGTGATGATTCGGGCCGAATTTTTTCAATGTCACGTGGGATTTTCCCAAGATAAATTGTCATGTGCATCTCACGTGTGTTAATTTGGGATTAAAATCGGGTTTTTGGCGTTAATTGTTCTCAAATTTCTTGAATTCTTCATAGATAAGTTGATTTTCCAACGCCGCAAATGATTTTTCTCCAAATTAATTGCCACGTGTGAGTCACATGAGTTAATTTTTCGTGTTGAAATTAAATTTTCAGCGTTAATTGTCCTTAAATTGCTTCGATTACGAAGCTTATTGTCGTAAAATTATCAACCCTGATTCATGTCAAATATGCATGACTACAAAATAATTCATATAAAAAATCGCGTGACCACTGATCAAAACTATATTCCCAAATTACAAGAAGAAAAAGAGAGAGAAAATTAACCAACCTTGAATCCCAATCCAAATCGGGCCTCCTCCTTCTTCCACGACCCATCCCTAACAAAAGCATCGCCGGCGCACACCTTCCTCATCGCCGCCAGAGCCAAGCCGATGGCCAAATCAGCCACGTCATCGGTCAACACGTCCGGCGTGTTCGTAACCCTAACGCCCCTCTCTCTGCACCTCTCCAAGTCTATCTTATCAAGCCCCACGCTGTAGCTCGACACTATCCCCAGCCTCGGCAGCGCGTCGATGAGGCTCGCGTCGGCTCCGACCTTCGTGTTGCAGACCACGGCCTCGACCGAATCGAAGCGGCGGCGGTGTCGGTCTCCTTCCTCCCAGAGCTTGACGAGCATGAAGCGCCTCTCGATTTCGCGTTCCAAGTATGACGACATTGGGTACGTCATCATAACGCATGGTTTCTTCGCCATGTCTGCTTCCCTCAGCAGTTGGACAAATAAAACGCACACTAGTGAACCTTATTTACGAGCAGGACACGTTTAGTCACTAATTGGCCCGACCCGTTAAGCAAAATGAGTCCGACCCATGAAGCTAATTCTATTATATTAATGGTGAATGTGGTTAAAAACTGTTCAATTTGTTTATAATTTATTTAATATTCTTTATTATATTAACGGTGAGGGTGACTAAAAACTGTCCAATTTGATATATAAAATATATTTCAATTTGATCCCTCTTTTTATAATTTATTTATATGTATTTAGACCTCAATATTTTATTTATTACAATCACATCCTCACAAATTAATCTTTTAAAAATATTATTTCATATGTTAAATATTATAAATTAAAAATAACTTAAAATATAAATTAATATTAAATATTTATATTTGAGCACACGCATGAGTGTGCAAGAAATACGAGTATGAGTAATGGGCCAATGGCTCAAGCATTTATTATGAATACTCTCTGGAAAAAAAAAGTTTTTATTATGAAATATTATGCGTGCATATATAATATTAAGAATGATGATTATAAGATTGTTAGTTAACATGAAGATTGAAAAAATTATGTGATTGATTAAAAATGATAGATATAATATTTCTATTGATTAAGAATAATAGAAGTAAAATTTATTTTGGTTGCAATTTGATGAGTTTTTTGCGTTTGTATTTTGGTCTTTGTGAAATCATAATAAAATATTGAGTAAAAGAAAATTGTTTATCTATCCAAAATTAACATAATCAATGTTAATCAATATTTAATTGTTATCATAATCTCAATGTTTTTAGAAAGAGGACTACAAACAATACAACGAAAACTTTATTTAATGAAGAGAATCTTCACAGATTTATTGTCTATATAATTCCTTTGATTTCTTCCTCTAACAAGCACCCCACGTTGTATCAACCAAGAGAAAAGAAAGAAAAAAAAAAGTCGACGTCAAAGAAAATCTTCTTTCATAGCAAAAACAATCGTCCCTTGGATCATTGAGAAACTTTTATGTTACTTTGCCTCTCTCTCTCTCTCTCTTTTATTCATATTACCAGAATTCTTACGAGAGGAGAGAAACCCAAGTCTTCTTTCCTTCGTTTTCATCACAAGATTTCTTTCTATGATCAACAAATACGACCTATAAATCCCAGAAAGTAAATGAAAAACAAAATGGTAGGAGCAATGGAGGATGACAACTCTTCCAATGGTCGTTCAGGTAATAAGGGCAATCCCTCCCTATAAACATAAAATTCATAATATTTAATGTTCTTGAAAATTTAATTTTTTCCTTACATGTAGACGTCGAAATGATGAAGGAGAAATTCGCAAAATTGCTCCTCGGCGAGGACATGTCGGGCGGCGGAAAAGGCGTCTCCTCCGCGTTGGCTCTCTCCAACGCGATCACAAACTTAGCCGGTAATAGAAATAAATTCTCAAATCCCACTTTTACCTTCCTCAAGATATAAATTTCATTGCCCAAAAAAAAAAAAAAATATTCTATGGATTTCTTCATCATCAGCTTCTGCATTTGGAGAACAGAAGAAATTAGAGCCCATGGCTGCAGAGACCAAAATAAGGTGGCGAAAAGAGATCGATTGGCTCCTCTCCGTCACGGATCACATCGTCGAGCTCGTTCCTTCTAAACAGAAGTCCAAAGATGGCAACACAATGGAGGTCTCTCTCCCTCTCTCTCTCTCTCTCTCTCTCTCTCTCTCCCTCTCTCTCTCCAACTTTGACAACATTATTCGACAGATAATGACGACGAAGCAAAGAACGGATCTCCAAATGAACATACCGGCGCTGCGGAAGCTCGACGCGATGCTCCTCGTAAGGAAATTATTACACAATCAGCTTCAGTTTACGATACAATTATTTCAGCAACCGATGAATTTTTTTTTATTTTTTTTATTATAACAGGACTGCTTAGACAACTTCAAAGACGAGAACGAGTTCTACTACGAGAAAAGTTCGGACAAAAAAGACGCGAGAAAAGACGACAAGTGGTGGATCCCGACCCCGAAAGTACCGGTTAATGGCTTGTCGGAGGTTACGAGAAAGTGGCTTCAGTATCAGAAGGATTCGGTCAATCAGGTGCTGAAGGCCGCTATGGCCATAAACGCGCAGGTCTTGTCAGAAATGGAAATCCCCGAATGCTATATAGAGGCGCTTCCGAAGGTAATGAAAAAGGGGTTACTACGTTTAGGCCACTCGTATTATTGCGCGGTGACACGTAACCATATGTATGCGTATTCTCGCCCTTAAAATCAAGGCCCAAAAAAGAAAGGGTAAACTCCTCTATAGTCCTGTGTGGTTAAACTGAAAATCACGTTACTACCTTGTGGTTCAGAAAGCATATCATCATACCCCTTATGGTTAAGAAAATATATCACCTTACCCCCCGAAAATGGGGAGAATGTGAAAAGTTAACAAAATTAAGAGGGAGTTTTATGTTCTTTTAGAACCATATGTTTTTTATGATGAATTTCAAAATCACATGGGTGTTTTATGAATTTTAGCCAAAAAGAAATGATATCTGTTGGAAATAAAATTTATATATTAAGAATATAATACACTCCCTTCAGACTTCAGCTTAAGGTGAAGTGGTCATTCAACATGGTATCAGAGCTCAGACCTATAGCCATATGTGTGAATCCTCACGAGTCACGATCACCCTTTAAACGGAAATTCCAAGTCTAAGGCTAGATAAGAAAGTAATCAGCCTAGACGTAAGGTTCATGTTAAAAAAGAGAAACAGAAATACATAAATTTAGAATATGATACAGTACCTTCGAGCTTTTGCTTTTAGGTGAAGTGGTCATTCAACAATATCTTAACTACATGGGTTTACTAGATTATGAAGTTACTACCGATTCGCTCTAATTTTGTATATGTCTTGTGTACAGAATGGTCGAGCTAGCTTAGGGGATTCGATCTACAAGAGCATCACGGACGACTTCTTCGACCCGGACTATTTCCTCCAGACGCAAGACATGTCGTCGGAGCACAAGATTTTGGACCTCAAGAACAAGATCGAGGCGTCGATCGTGATATGGAGAAGGAAGATGAACTCCAAGGACAGCAAATCTTCGTGGGGCTCGGCCATCAGCATGGAGAAGAGGGAGGTCTTCGAAGACAGAGCGGAGACGATTTTACTCATATTGAAGCATCGATTCCCGGGACTTCCTCAGTCCGATCTAGACATCACCAAGATCCAATACAACAGAGTACGAAGACACTCGCACTCATCTCCTAAATTATATACATGTAAAAGAGCGAACGCCGTTTTTGGTCCCCAACGTTTGGGGTATGGGCGTTTTTGGTCCTTCATGTTCTGGGACGCCACGTTTAGTCCCCACTATTATCGATTTTGAGCGATTTTGGTCCACCGATTAAATTAACAGATAACTTGAACGGAATCAGGGGAACTATGGGCCGAGCCATCATATATTACGGGTCGAATTTTGCGAACCAAAGAATGGGGATCTGGCCCGGCCCGTAAACTCCGGAATTTCGCCCCAAGTTAACGGTTAATTTAACCGGAGGACCAAAATCGACCGAATCGGTAACAATGGGGACTAAATGTGGCATCCCGGAACACGGGGACAAAAAACGCCTATACCCCAAACATTGGGAACCAAAAACGGCATTCTCTCTCACGTAAAACATCATTTTCTTACAAGATAATAGCAGTTTCCATTAGAACACGGACCAACTGTCTCTGTCCTTTCATTGCAGGACGTGGGGCAAGCGATTCTCGAGAGCTATTCAAGAATCATAGAGAGCCTAGCATTCACGGTCCTGTCGAGGATAGAAGACATAATGCACGCCGATGCTGCAGCAAGAAATCCATCGAATACAGACAAGAAGAGGGCACTACTAAGAGAGAAGCCTACAGCAGAGAAATTCTCTACTCCTAAAGAGGAATCGGAAAAGCTGAGCACAGCAGAAACGACAACTCCTAAGAATTCAATGACGTTGCTGGATTTCATGGGGTGGAACTTAGACGGGGGAGACACAGACACGAAGAAGGACACGAACGAGGAATTGGAGACGAAGCCCATGAGTAAACCGGCTAGTGTTATTACGAGCACGAGAGTTTCTTACATAGAGAAGCTAGGGGGCTCGAGAAGTCCAACAGCACGTCACTAGATAACTTAGGAAAGGGGACCAAAAGTGGATGTATGCATATGGTGAAAAAGGTCTAATGTAGGTGGATTTTAGCAGGTTCTTAGATTCAACTTTTTCTTTCTTTCTTTCTTTTTTTCTCGAATTAGGATGACGTGAAGGGTCATGTTGTTACAGATTTATGCATATACTCATTCTTCATGGATTATGAATCATTCAGCTGTAGCACACACAGCACAAGCAGAAGGGGAAAATGACACACGATGATTGGATAAAAATCACCTGTATTAGTCAGCAGCAGCTCTACGCCCATTTCTTCTAGATTAGGTGTTTCCGCTGTAATTTTCTTCATATCAAAGACGTCAGCTGGAGAAGAAGAAGACGATCGAGCAATTACTAGCTCAAAATAACAAATAAAAACAATGTGGATTTCAAATATCAAATTGTCGTGAACTGAGTATGCGCTTACCAATATATATATTAGCGGCAGCGGCGCCAGAAATCGCAGCAACAAGCAACATATTTTTTTCACAATCGAGAGCTGTGGCAGCCAAATACGGTTCGGATTTGAAACACCTCAATAAGATTTCACCAAATCATCCAATTAGAAATCAAACGAAGATTGAAATTGAGGTTTTTATATCAATCAATCGCCAGTGATCGCCAAACGGTGCTGAAAATGCACGCTAAATCAGCAGAAAAATTGAACTGAGGTTCCATAATCCATATTGAGTATCGGAATAGTTCGCCATCAGCATGAAACGAAATCATAGCAGAAAGATTCATCAGCCAAGTTTAGTGTTGGGCATTGTTTGCTCGTTGTGAGCTTAGACGAATGAGGCCCAATACTTGGACCCAAACATACTAAGCCCATCTTTGTTTTTTTTTTCTTTTCAAATATTGTTAATTGCACAAAAAAAAAATCATGTTGTTTCTATACTTGATATATTCTCTTAATTTGAAATTAATATAAAGATTTTATTTTTATATTTTTCCTTATATTTATCCATGTTTTGCCCTATTGCTTTTTTCATCGGTCACAAATACTCCGCATAATGTCACAGTAGTACCACACTCCAATTAAATTTAACCTGAGTTGAATATAAACCTCATTATCAACTATAAGACGACCATGATTCCCAGCAAGACTAATCCTTTCTGTGTGCATGCAATGTCCTAAGTTCACACAACTACGATAGTCAAGATTACAATTGGAATCAGAGCTCTTGACCCCATATGGACATATTAAGAGCCCGACTATGAGACGACTCAGGTTTCCCAAAGGACTAGTCTCCCGGTCTGCATGCAATGTCCCTAGTCCACACTAACTACGATTCTTGAACTTCATCTGAAGATGTCACGAGCTCGATCACTTGACCTATTGCACTATAGCTCGTCCTTCAGTTTTTTTTTTGAATATTCGTGGTGGTGGATTTATTATATTAAATATTCCGAATATTGTTTTTGACACGATTAGTGACTACGAATTACGATAGGGATGAGAAAAAAAATGGTGAGCACAATACTTAACGAGATTATTACACGAAATCTACACAAAAGTAAAAAAAAAAAATGGTAGGAAATAAAAGGAAAATAATCTTCAATAGTTCCTTCCTTTAATTAACATCTAATTCCCCATCGATCTACCCACCCAAGTAATCAATCAATCACCGGCCTTCCTCATTATCATCACCAGACGAATCCTGACCGTCGATCCTACTGTAATAATCCCCTAAAACCCTTGCTGCTGCTGCTCATCACGTGGTGGTCACGCGCCTTCTTCGTTTCTTTTCAACGCCGCACGGATGACGTGGCACAGCAAACGGATACAAATAAGGATGGCGATTATGATTAGGACAGAGAATATGTATCCTTTCACAGAAGATGGCTTACAGCCAAGAAAGAAACCTAAGCAAACCATGAAATATTCAATCAACTACGTAAGTTCTATATACTAATGCATGGATAACCGCTATATATATATATTGTGTGTGTGTGTGTGTTTTATATATTTTTTCAGGCGTCGCTTTTTTCTGAAGTATGGTATCTTCACTGAGCTGTTTAAATTCTCTACGAAACGAAGAGTAGAACGGTGGTAAAGAGGAGAAAAAAAAAGTTTGTTGTTATTTTGTATTTTTGTGGGCGAGTGGAATTCATATTCTGCCTTTATTGTTTCCACATTCTTGGTTTTTTTTTTTCTCAGATATGACCTATGAGTTTTATTTTAGTGTATTGTAATTTATAGAAAAAAGTTTAGTCATTTAAATTTGGTCATCATCGCAGTTAATTTATCATTAACATAAACGTTATGTTTGTGGATATATTTCTTATGGAAAATCAGTTCTTGGCCCAGTATGAATAAGGCTAATTGCATAATAGTTGAAAAAATAAAATGGCCCAGAAGTTAGGCTCATCAGTGTGATAAATAAAAGAAAAGAAAACTATTTTAAAAAATAACGCCCACCGTGGGGCTCGAACCCACGACCACAAGGTTAAGAGCCTTGCGCTCTACCAACTGAGCTAGACGGGCTTTTGTTAGCATTCGTGATCA
Organism: Linderniella brevidens; assembly: GCA_004919715.1. Lineage (NCBI taxonomy): Eukaryota > Viridiplantae > Streptophyta > Magnoliopsida > Lamiales > Linderniaceae > Linderniella > Linderniella brevidens. Next base: position 1,384,620 of record SWDC01000151.1, read on the forward strand.
GTTTTATGTTCTACAAATACGTTATTTAAATTCTTGTCGGCAACAATTTGGTTCAGTGTTCATCCTCTCCTAATTTTCAGGATAAAATTGAATAATCTCATCACGAATCCTCACAACATTACTCTGGTATTTCTTTATATTTTTTTATAATTTGTTATAATTTGTTTTTTAGAAATTAAAAAGTTATTGCAACCATGGAAACGCATTCCACGCTCCTCAGAAAATCGATTTGTGGTTCATGGGCCAGCCGTACCCACTGAGGCCCAACAAGTGCTTGTGGGCCACACTTGAATAATTTTTGCTTGGTCCCAAGCGTGTGGCGAGCACTTACATGGGCCCCACTTATTCGACGAAATAACAGCCCGAAGCAGCGAACCGACGCGGTTGATCATCAGCCACTACATTTGTCTTTCATAAAGCCAAGCATAAATAAGAAAATAAAAAAATATAATAACGAGTAAAGCAAAATAAAATTTTATTTTGTCTCGTCTACGGTTTAATTTAATTTTTAATGTGAAAAAGAATCAGCTGGCCAACGTTCAACTACCTAATCTTAATTGAGAATTTTAAGTTGGCTAATTATTCATTTTTTCCACACTACGTTTTTTTTTATTTGGGACTAATATGAAATACTAGAAAGGCCATACCTAACTTTCTTGGATAATATCAAAACGGATATTACAAAGTTTGTGATGTTACAATTCCAAAGTGTTGGTGTTTTATTATGTTGATAGCCATATATATGTTTGTGGTTCATAAACACCAAATATATCAAATTATATAACACGCCACAAATATAAATTCACATATTCGTGGCAAAATCATTGTGGTCGAAACTCTTAGTCCTTGGAGAAGTAAGAGTCGTCAAATAGCTGACAATAATATTCGAATTCATAAGAATGAATTTAATCGGAGTCCACGAAAAAAATTGTATTATTTCTATAAATGATTTAAAAAGTCTATTTTTCTTAACCGCGGTTATTTGATATTATGTATTAAAGTATAGTAGTTTTATTTTTTATCACGCTTTATTATAGCCATTTGGAGTTTTTGACAAAAAAAAAAAGAGCATAAGATCACGTGATGGCAATGCAAATTGTTCTCATTCTTGTACAAAAGCCTTTGTATGTCGTCCATTTCTACCCATATTGTAGACAGAAACCTATTGTAATAAATACAAATTTTTAATGAGACTATACATATGCATATAATTTTCTACATTTACCAATATATAAAATATTTGCAAAGTTGAATAAAAACAGAGAATTAGTTGTCGAATGTATTTCATGCCTTATCCAAGTAGCTGTTGCCACGTCATGATGTACAAAGGAATAAAACAGGGCATTTCTCACTTGCAGCCAAACACGCCCTTGTAAAAGGTAATTAATAGCAGCTTCTCAATTTACTTAAAACCCCAAATTTCGGGCGGAGAGAGAGAGAGAGAGGCCACGACGTTTACAAAGCCTCTGTTCTTTCTTCTCAATCATCTCTCCATTTGCCTCTTCGTACACTGTTTCAGCAGCGAGCGGCACATTTAGCCCCAACAATCCACCATGTTCGCCGTGAACGGAACCAGTTTTCTTGTAATTGTTAAGCAGTTCATCATCACATGAATTTGAATCTGATTTTGAAATCTTCAATTTCTCGTATGTGTTTGTGCTTGCAGGGCAACTCGATTTACGGGGTCTCCAAAGGCTTATCGCAATCAACTCAAAGAAGGACCCAATTGATCGCGGCGGCCTCCGTGAGCTCAAACGGGAAGCCCGGAGATCAAAACGTCGCCGTTTTGGTGGAGAACACGCTGAATCTGAAGGCAGAGGTGGTAGAGTCCCAGCCATCGCCGTCACCCGTCGTAGAGATAGTAGATACAACCGTCGGCGGCGGCGTCGAAGATGTGTACGGCGAAGACAGTGCCACCGAGGATCAGTACATCACGCCGTGGACCGTCACCGTCGCCAGGTAGGTTTTTCGAGTTTCTACTCTTCAATTTCACGTCTCTCTCGTTCTCGAAGTTCGATGATTCCAAGGTTTGACACTGTGTGTAATAGTGGATACCCATTGTTGCGTGATCCTCATCACAACAAAGGCCTTGCTTTCACTGAAAGAGAACGTGATGCTCATTTCTTACGAGGTCTTCTTCCTCCTGTAGTCATCAGCCAAGAAATTCAGGTCTACACTAAAGCTCCTTCATGGTTTTTCTCTAAAGTTCTTCATAATCTATTCCTTTGTCTTTTTCTTACTTATATTACCCTTTTTTTTCTGTGAGCAGGTCAAGAAAATGATTGCCAACATGCGACAGTACCAAGTCCCACTGCAAAGATACATGGCCATGATGGATCTTCAGGTTATATTTTGCTCTGTTTACATCATCTTAATTACCCGATTAACTTACCTCGATGTTAATTACTTGATGTAATGATGTTTCAGGAAAGAAATGAGAGATTATTCTACAAGCTTCTCATCGACAACGTCGAGGAGTTGTTGCCCGTTGTGTACACTCCCACTGTAGGTGAAGCTTGCCAGAAGTACGGTAGCATCTTCAGGCAACCTCAGGGCCTCTTCATTAGTTTGAAAGAGAAGTACGTGCAATATCAATAACGCTCATTAAATACGAGCTAAATCCCATGTTATAACTTAGTATAATCATATAAATTCATTTATTTCAGGGGAAGAATCCGTGAAGTCTTGAGAAATTGGCCCGAGAAGAAAATTCAAGTCATTGTGGTGACCGATGGCGAGCGTATTCTGGGTCTCGGGGATCTTGGGTGTCAGGTGTCTTAATATATATTATTTCTTTCATTTTCTTAATCTTCTCTTCCTCGAATGGAATTATATTAGTTTTATGTGTAATCCTTTATTAATCTTTTAATTTCGACAGGGAATGGGTATACCAGTGGGAAAGCTCTCGCTGTATACAGCACTTGGCGGTATACGTCCATCTGCTGTAAGGACATCTCAAGCTTTAGTTTTTTAAATTACACAGATCGATGAGTGACTAAAAAAAAATACTGTAACTTTATTGTTTCTTAATTCATCACAGTGCTTGCCGGTGACCATTGATGTGGGAACGAACAACGAGCAGTTGTTGAACGATGAATTCTATATCGGGCTCAGAAGGAGGCGGGCCACGGGACAGGTTTGATGAACCCTAATCGATTGCAATGTTTTGTTTCCGATAATAATAAGCATGGGTAATTAAGGACTTAATGCGTTTGTTCCTAACAGGAATATGCTGAGCTTCTCCATGAGTTTATGACGGCAGTGAAACAAAATTATGGAGAGAAAGTTCTCATTCAGGTTCATTTCTTCTACCCGAGGTTGTATTTCTGTTTTTTCCTCTTCATCGATTCATTTCTTTAATTCGTTAACAGTTTGAAGACTTTGCAAATCACAATGCTTTCGACCTCCTCGCTAAGTACGGGGCAACACATCTCGTGTTTAACGACGATATTCAGGCATGAATGATATTCCTTTTCATGTAAAAATTCGATCATTTTCCGTCGTTATATAATCTGGGATTTAATTTTATTTTTCTTTTCTGTTTCTTCCCAAATATTGTGCATCAGGGCACAGCATCAGTGGTCCTCGCAGGTCTTATTTCAGCACTGAACTTAGTAGGAGGAACTTTGTCTGATCACAAGTTTTTATTTCTCGGCGCTGGAGAGGTTTTCTTTCTATTACCGATCTCGACACGACTTTTTTTCTTTTAAGATTTATTATTAGGATCCCGCATGATCCATCGAAGCGTTGCATCTTAATCTAAAATCTGATGTTTCAATTATATAATTTCAATTTCTGTCTTATTTCATTCTTACCGTTCCTGTTCCCTGTCCTAATGCAGGCGGGAACCGGAATTGCAGAACTCATCGCCCTCGAAATGTCGAAGCAGGTGAAGGAATTACAAAAAACATAATATATCCGATAATAATCATTTCTCCCGTTTTAAGACATAATTTTTCCCCCCATTTTGTACGCAGACGGGGATCCCTTTGGAAGTGACCCGCAAGAAGATCTTTCTCGTCGATTCAAAGGTGATCTTTTTTTAAGATTCTGCTTTTTCTCTTCTTTCTTTTCTTCCTTTGCGGATTTTTAACGCGGTTTTCGTTTTCAGGGCTTGATCGTTAAGTCCCGTATGGAGTCCCTTCAGCATTTTAAGAGGCCCTGGGCCCACGAACACGAGCCCGTCACGACTTTATTAGATGCCGTGAAGGTCATTAAACCGACGGTGCTAATAGGGTCTTCGGGAGCGGGTCGAACCTTTACGAAGGAAGTCGTCGAAGCTATGGCTTCCATCAACGAGGTATATATAATTACGAATATATTTAAATCATATTACTTCAATATCAAACATTTTAAGACAATATATAGTGCAAATATATAACGTTTAACTGTTCGTTTCCTTCAGAAACCCGTCATCCTTGCGCTGTCAAACCCGACCTCACAATCTGAATGCACAGCCGAAGAAGCATACACGTGGAGTCAGGTGAAAATAATTGGTATTTTTTTCTTAAATTTATCTTAATTTTGTGACAATGCTCGTAAATCACGCGGTCTATTTTTTCAGGGCCGGGCCAAATTTGCTAGCGGGAGCCCGTTTAGTCCCATCGAGTACGATGGCAAATTTTACGCGTCTGGCCAGGTTTATTATAAATTCTTGAAAATATTTCGAAAAAATTGCATCAATTGCTACGCCTTTTAATTACCGCTTGATTTTAATTCCAAACGGTTTTGTAAAAAAAAAAAGGCGAATAATGCGTACATATTCCCTGGATTCGGTCTCGGGCTGATCATCTCCGGCGCCATTCGAGTCCACGACGATATGCTTCTCGCAGCCTGTAAGTCTTTCGTTATCAATTTTTTTTTGTTTACTTAGGTTGTAATAAAATTATAACTTTTTTCTTTCCCGAAAAAAAAAAAACAGCTGAAGCATTAGCAGAGCAAGTTAGCCAAGAGAACTTAGACAAGGGACTCATATATCCTCCGTTTTCGAACATCAGAAAGATCTCGGCTCAAATCGCAGCCAAAGTAGCTGCTAAAGCTTATGAATTAGGTAAACAAATATATATATATATATATATATGAGCTGCTGCGAATAATTTTCGTCGGAATTTATTATTTTTCGTGAATATTATTAGGTTTGGCTACGCGTCTACCGCAGCCGGAGAACCTTGTGGCACACGCGGAGAGCTGTATGTACAGCCCGAATTATCGCAACTACCGTTGAAGAAGAACCGGTGGAAGATTGAATTTAAGGGAAAAAAAATTATGGGATTCTCGTCGCATTTTACATGCTTATTTTTGGGTTTCCTTAAATATTTTCTTGTTGCTTGGTTTTAGTAATATCTGGTTTTCCATGAGTGAGTGTATGTAGCTTGTTTGTTACCTCATATTCAGGGTTGTTCGAGTAGTTACTTGTTTTTATGACTTTGTTTGTTTTTATGACTTTGGTTTGATTGTGATTGATTCTCAAATCAATTTCAATCTCCTTATAATTTGTTCAATACATTGATGAAATCAATCAAAATGTATAGAATCAATCACAATCTCCTTATAATTTGTTCAATACATTGATGAAATCAATCAAAATGTATACGAAATAACCTAATACCAAATTCTCTCTGCAAAATCTTATTCCTTCGGTCTTAAAAGCAAAATTCTTAAACAAAAAAATATGTACTTTTTTCTGCTTTCTTTTTTGTGTTTCTCCCATTTAGGAGATCTAGTCTCCTCTGCAAGAGTTGTGTTTTTCTTTTTTTTCAAAACAAAACAATAGCTTCAATTCATTTAGAAAAGTACGCGGATTAAATAACTCAACAAGTCTCTCCGGTAACATCAACCTGGAGAGAAACATATGCTCATATAGAGCATGAAACAAACAAACAACAAAAAATAAAATAAAAAGCCGAAAAAAGACGAAACATGTGATCTTGAACACGAAGAACTAAAAAACCTATCACGAAAATAGCTATTAAGCTAAGTTTACGATACTTCTCACTTTCTTCGATCTTCGACTACAAGGATCTCGTCTACATCGGAATGGACTCCACAAAAGGAGACAAAAGCTCCAACGAATGAGACAAAAGCTCCCGGCCCGAAGGGCGAGGAGGACCGAGCTCCCTACTCGGGAGATCCGCAGGTGAACAGCGAAATGGTGGCGGAAGGTGACGACGGCGAGGAGGCGGTGGACGAGCGGCGGTGCCGATGACGAGCGATTTTTTTTTATAAACAAAAAAACAGAACTCAAAAAAAAAAGAAAAATAGGAGTTCCCCCACCTCCATTAATGGAGGAGGGGGGAGGGGAGGGGAGGAGAAGCGGCTGCTGCTGTTTTGAAGAGAGGAACAGAGGGAGAGGAAAATAGGGTTTTTTCGCGGGCCAGATTGTGAAGGGGCAAGAGTTGTGTCCTCTTCGGAATGCCCTTTTTGAATAATATCATTTAAATAAAGTTGAAGGAAAAAAAAAAGTAAAAAGTATTATGGTTAAAGATATAGGCTCAATAATAATATTTTTTTCTTTAGTTTTCCTTGTCTTCTTTTATTTTCCTTTTTTGATCTGAATATCCATCTATTATTTTTAATAATGGAAGCGGAACAAATAAATTGTCAATTAGTATACCATTTGTTTTTTAACAACCTTTGTCTTGGCGACAATGAAGCTTTCTTTGGAAAAAAAACATTGAACTTCACTACAGCGTGATAAATATATGAATGTGCACGTAAAATACTGAAGTCGTCTCCTTTCACATTAGGCTTCAAATTTCTTAAAACACTTAACTCAAATCTCCGGTCCGAAGTAAACAGCCTGTTTTTGAACCGCCTAATTAGGGATCCTTCATTATACATTTTGAGGCCGTCCCTCGAATTCCTAGTAAATTACGGTCGAGATCTTTCAATCACGATTGAATTCAGAAAATCCACTGAATTTTTCCGATCGAAAGATTGTGGAAATTCATCAAACCCTACGGTCTGGGTTCTAGCATAGTTGTTGTCGAAAACGCCTAATGGCATCTTACCGGCCGTTGCACCCGCCGCCGCGGTCCAGCGTCCCGCCACCTCCGTCGAATCAGAATTTTCTACCGCCGCCGCCGCCTGGCGGCTCGAATTGGCATGCAAATGATTCGAATTTTGCTCAGAACCCTAACTACCAGCCGTCGCAGCAAAGCTACAGCCCGATGCCACCTCAGCAGCAGCCGCTACAGTACCAGCTGCCGCCGCCGCCTTCGATGCACTACCAGTCATCATCTCAATACCCACCATTCAATCAGCATTATCAGAATCAGAAGCCAAATCAGACTCAACCACCACCACCACCGCCGCTGCCATCACTTCCTCCTCCTCCCCCGCCCCCTTCGTCCCCTCCACCACCGCCTCCACCACCCCAGCCCTCGTCACCTCCACCATTGCTTTCTGCCATGAAAGATCACAGTAAAAAACCTCCCTTGCCATCAACTGGAAATAAGAGGAATGAGCGTCGAACAGAGACAGAGGAAGAGAGGAGGTTGAGGAAGAGGGGGGAGTACGAGCAAATGAAGCAAGAAGAGAGACTGAAGCAGCAGAAATCGAGAGAGAATCAAAACAAGGCTCTTGAAAAGCCTGCGAAAGGAGGGCACGGTTCGATTATTGGCTCCCAGCACGTGGGCGACAAGAGGAGTGGTTCTTCTGGGCCATTGCTGAGTGGGGATAGGGTCGAAAACCGGTTGAGGAAGCCGACAACTTTTATCGGCAAGTTAAAGTGAGTTTGAGACGTTTGATTGCTGTGGTTTTGGGTGTTTCTCCACGTGGCTATCATGATTTCGCTGATTTCTGAATTGTTGCTTTTGGTTGGTATTATTGTTATGTTAGTGTAACTGTCCAACTAATCTCTTTGTGCCACTTATCTTCTATTGAACAATTTGGTATCGGGGATAGGTGGTTGAGGTGATGTTGTTAGGATTAATCCGTTGATCATAATTCGTAAGTTGATAAATCCACGTCACTCTAGGCAATGTATATAATTTTGATTGAGCTTAGTTGAGATTAGAATCATAAATTGTAGATTAATCGCAATAAGGAGAAAAGTTCCTTCGGTATGTATCGCAATAGAAGTTAAATTATGAACTATTTTTCTCACTGTTACTCTGCCAGAGTGAAAATTTTCAAAATATTGTAGTGAAATCCACGCGTGCAGATTCCTTGCGTTGGGTTCTAGATACATGTTTCCATTCCAAATAGTTTAAATGTTTTTTTCCTTTTAATGATGATGATGTCCGGAATACTTTTCTCTAAAATTAAATGTGATTTTCCTCTTCATTTCTTCGTGCTGTAATATAGATTATATTACGTGCAAACCCAACATTTGGTCCAACATAACGTGAACGGAATTGCAATGAGGTTCTTAGATACATGTTGCCATTCCATTTAATTGCTTTTTTTTTAACAACGGTGCTGTCTGAATACTTGTCTCTAACATCATTGTGATTTCCCTCTTCATTTGCTGTGCTGTCTATAATAAGATAAACTCTGTGCAAAACTGACATATGTTCTAACGTAACATGTCCTAGAATTGTAAGGAGGGTTATACGTGCCGCCATTCCATTTAATTTGATTGTTTTCTTTATGATGATGTTGTCCGAAATACGTTTCTCTAGCTTTATTTCGTCGTGCTGTCCATGATAGATATGTGCAAAACTGACATCTGGTCCAAAAATAACACGTGCCCGGAATGTAAGCAGTGTATAGATACGTGTTGCACCATTCCATTAAATTTAGTGTTTTTTTCCCTTTTAATGACGATGCTTTCCGTTTCTCTAACTTGGTTGTTTTTTCCCTTCATTTGTTGTGCTATCTATAATTGATAGAACAATTTTCAAGACTAGCATTTCTCTAAATAATGTGTCCCCGGGATTGTAAGTAAACTTGAAAATGGATGAGGAGGAGACTCCATTTTTATGTGTTCTCAGGTTTCACAATGAGCTTCCTGATCCTTCTGCAAAGCACAAGCTTATGACTTTGAAGCGAGATCCTGATCGGTATGTGACTATACATTGCAATTGCACCTAAATTATGACTGACAAAAGTTTTAATAGGGAAGCTTACACAATCACTTCTTTATTTTGACCATATTTTTTTATCTTCTGCAGGTACTGCAAATACCAGATTACATCGTTGGAGAAAGCTTGGAAGCCTCAACTGTACATGGAACCAGATCTCGGGATTCCACTTGATCTTCTTGATCTGAGTGTATACGAGTAAACTTCTCGTGACTAAAATCCTCCGTCCCTTTACTCCTAGGTTATTTTTGTATAATTTGAATCTCTAATTCAATCAGTCCTCCGAGTGGCACGATTACCCTTGACCCAGAGGACGAGGAGTTATTGCGCGATGATGAGCCTATAACACCGACGATTAAAGCAAGTGGCATTAAAAAGAAAGAACGGCCCACTGATAAAGGTGTCTCTTGGCTCGTTAAAACGCAGTACATTTCTCCAATGAGTATGGAATCATCTAAGCAGGTTCTGTTTCATTTTTCGTTCGTAAAATTTAAAGTGGAGAATTACGTGTGCTTGATTGGTTATTTTGATCTTTACATGCAGTCTCTGACTGAGAGGCAAGCAAGAGAATTGAGGGAAGCTCGTGATAAGGATCTCTTGGAGAATCTCAATGATAGGTTTGGTGATCTTATGTTGAGGCCAGTGCAGAAGAACTAACATGTTATGTCATGAAAGAACTTAGAGAAGTTTCTTTATCTTTTTTTCTCAGGGATAGGCAAATTAAGGATATTTCAGCTTCTTTTGAGGTCAGCAAGTCCAAACCCGTCCATGCAACCAATCCACAACTACAGCCAACACGGGTTCTGCCGCTCTTTCCTTATTTTGACCGGTATTGTTTGCTTTTACCGCATCTGTATTATCATGTATGTGCATGATGTCTTGTGCATTATTTCTTGGTGTTGACTATTTACTGATAATTTGATTATAATATACGTTTTCAGAATGCTGTGCATGAAATATTTTTATATAGCACTATTTTTAAAATTTTATGGTTCGATTTTTTTATATGGCTAATGCGTGATGGGTCTTGTTTATCTAGGTTCCATGACGATTTTGTCCTTGCGAATTTCGATAGTGCTCCAACCGGGGACTCGGAAATCTTCAGAAAACTGAGCGCAGCAGATCGCAATGAGCATGAAAAAAGAGTGCGTGCAAGTTAGATCAAGATATCATATCAAACCTTTTAATTGTTAGATTTATGCCGATTCTGTTTTTAATTCCCTCAGGCAATAATGAGAAGCTACGGTTCCTCCAGCTCAGATGCAGAGAAGCGTGATAAATTTTTGGCTTACATGGTGCCTTCGGTTAACGAGGTAAACCCCCCTCTCCCATATATATATTATATATGTTATATATATATATATATATAGAGAGAGAGAGAGAGAGAGAGAGAGTTTATGGTGCTCACCTTATGTGAGCACCTGTTATGTGGCACTAATTGGTGCCACATCAACATAATAAGACTTAAGAGGTAATGTGACATTGATTGGCAACTTCTACGTGCTATTGATTGATATCTCTTATGTTGATGTGGCACCAATCAGTGTCACATAAAAGTGCTCACATAAGGTGAGCACCGTAAGATCTCTCTCTCTATATCTAGATATAATCAATCGCTACATCTGGTCAAGTTAATCATCATTTATTTGTTAACCGTTGCAGCTAGATAAGGACATGTATGATGAAAATGAAGACATCTCGTATTCGTGGGTACGGGAATATCACTGGGATGTATGTCTTCTTCTTCCTCCTCCCCCTCCCTTTTTTCCCTTTATTTTTAAAATATTTTCAATTCGAATGCATCACCTACGTTGTTGACTAATTCGGAAGGTGCGTGGCGATGATGTGGATGATCCAAGCACGTACCTCGTAACTTTCGGAGAATCGGAAGCTAGCTACGTGGTTGGTTTTAATTCTTCTATATCTTTTTTTTTTTTCTTTTTGCTTTCTTAGTACATACATAGTTATACATACCTGCTAATTAATCAACATCCTATTTATATCCAGCCCCTTCCCACTAAGCTCATGTTAAGGAAAAGGAGAGCAAGAGCAGGAAAATCAACCGAAGAGAAAGAACACTTTGCTGTGCCTAAGAAGGTGACCGTGAGGAAGAGGCGAAATGTATCTGCTGTGGAAATAAGAGAAGATGAGGTATGCAGTGTGTGTGTGTGTGTGTGATTATTTTTATCTTTTTTTCCGAAATGTATTGGTTGGAGCATATTTGTTTATCTAAACATACATTGTTTTGCTGCAGGATTATGCGGCAAGAAGTAGAAGTGATGGCAGTGGTGGTAGTAGGCTGAGAAAGATGGTCCAAGACAATGATGCTGATAACCTTAGTGAAGGTGAGGATGATTATATGTCTGAATAAAAGCACTCTTCTTTTGGGGGAGTATATATATATATATATAGTATATATATATATATGGTGTTTTTTAATGCATAGAAAGGGAATGGAATGTTGATAAATGTTGATTATGATTTAGGGTTATTATTCCCTTTTGTTTATGCAGTGATTAGAACTACTATTGTGTTACTAGTCTGAAATATCAATCAAGAAAATGTCACTATGTAGGATATTTAAGTAAATGTTAGATAAAGTAGCCGACTTTTTTTTTTTTTTTTTTGGTTAGTGGCATAAATTTAGAACTTCTTGTTATTTGATTGGGATGTATCCGTGACTATGCTAGAAAGGATAAGAGGGTGGGGTACAGGTTCTGTTTGGTATGCGGATTTCGTGCTTGGAAAAACGAAGGTAGATAATGTTGGTGTATTAATCAATGATTCGTTACGCTTTAAATGTCGTTCCATTATATATCTTTTCTTTTCCAAATTGAAATGTTCGTATCAAACAGAAAGTAAGGTTTTTTTGCTAGCAAAGATCTCTCACTGGACATGAACAATCCTCTGCTAGAAAAATAAAAGCAGGGGACCCGAAATGCATGGAACCCGAACTAAAAAAAATTTCTAACAAGAATTGGACCATTGTTCTTACATCATTGATACTGTGTTAAATTGGTTCGTTAGGAAGAGAGACATCACTGATTTAATTTAAGTCTTAAATTGATGGTTCAATTAGCAGGAAAGACCCATTTAATTTAAATAGGAAGAGAGACATCACTTATTTAATTTAAGTCTTAAATTGATGGTTCAATTAGCAGGAAAGACCCATTTAATTTAAATAATAAGTCGTGTAAAGATCGATGTGGACGGAATAATTTCAACAATATACAACACATTCACATTAACACATTTGGAAGTTATTTTTTAAAAGTTTTTTTGTCCTAAATAACCCCAAATATGTACTTTCTATCAAACCCATGTCTTACTTCCACATTGAACTAGAAAAAATATAGTGCAGTATAAGAATTCATCTGAAGCATAAACTTAGGATCTTGAATAAACAACATTAATTAATGTTCTCTAAAACAATTGAATTGCATCCGTACATTATTACATGTGATCTCAAACAACTGCAGACAGTTTTGCATGCTATATAAAACTCTCGGCCCAGAAGAAAAAAAAAAACCCAGAAAATCAAACAAATTTAGAAAACTAAATCATCGTCGTCATCAGTAAAGAAGACTTAAAACACTCCGTTTTCCATCGGGGCCCTCAACGGGATTCCTCCTCGAGGTACAGAGAGTGAGACGCGGCTAGGAGAGCCGCACCGATCCCCGAGCCGTCGTTCGAGTGCTCGAACACGACCCGGCTCGACGGTGGAGCCCCGTCCCCCACGAGCTGGCCCACGGTGGTCTCCAACGCCTCTCTGTACTCGGTGTAGTGCTCGTACAAGCCCCCGTCCATGGCTATGACGGTCTTGGCTCCATCGTTGGGACCGTCCCTTCCCATCTTCTTCAGTACCCCGAAGATTCCCGCGGCGGCTAGCCGGGCCCCGCGTGAGACGATGACGTGGCAGAGCTTGATGACGAGCTTTCTTGCACTCGGGGAGGTGTTGGAGATCTGAGGGATACAGAGAACGATGAAAGTAGCATATCTTGTAAGAACGTAACGTTTCAATCTGAGGATTAAAATGGAGATTAGTTTTTATTTAACCTCTAATGCTTCCTTGAGCTTCGCTTCCACCACTTTTAGGTCGGCTGACGTGTCATGGTGCATTGCTGACATGACCGGTGTCCTATACATTTTGTAGTAGATTTGAGATTTAAAATATATAAAATATTAGAAATATATAAAAGTAAAATATGATGGTCCTAAATAGCATGGTATCAGAGCTCAGGCCAAGGGGTCGTGAGTATGAATCCTCATGACCACCCATTAAAAGAAAATTCCACATCTAAGGCTAGAAAAAGAAAAAGAAATCAGTCTAGAGGTGAGAGGTTTGTTGGAGATAATAATATATAAAATTAAAATAAGATCCACTTCCTTCAAACTTAAGCTTTTAGGGAAAGTTATCATTTAGCATGGAATCAGACAACATGTTAAGGGGTCATGGGTACGAATCCTCACGATCGTTCATTAAGGGTGTGTTTGGTTTGTGCAAATTAGTAGGGAAAGGAAAATGAAATGGAAAAGGAAAACTAGTTTTTATGTTCTGTTGATTGAAGAAATAGATAAGGAAAAGAAAAAAAAAAAGAAATCTAGCTTAAGTTTACACTTAAAATTAAGGAAAACTAATTTCTTCACCAAATGGTGAGGAAAACGAAAGAAAAACTTATGAAAATCATTTTCTCTCTAATTTTCTTTTCCATACTAATTTTCTTAAACCAAACACAGCCTAAAAGAAAGTTTCACGCCTAAGGCTAGAAAGAACAGAAATCAGCCTAGAGACAAGGGGCGTGTTGGAGATAAAAACATATAAAATTAAAACATGATACACTTCCCTCAAGCTTAATTAAGCTTTTAGGTGAAGTTGTCATTTAATGACTTTAGATGTAATGAAATGAATCGGGAGAAAGTGATCTATGACTATATACAGTGAATTAAAGCTTCTATGAATATCGAAACGAATTACCTCAATATGAAAGGAATCTTAAGCTTCGGAGGAACCTCGTCGCCGAAAAGGGACGCCTCTTCGGCCATCTTGAGCAAGATTCGGCGTAATATTTCTCCCAAGTACATGCCAGAAGTAAGCTTTTCAAATATCTGTTTTTTTTTTTTTCAAAAAAAGAAAAAGAAAAAAATCGAACGGTCCTAAAGAGCAAAATACGTTTCGAAATTAGGGCACGTGAATGTAATAATGGAGACCTGTTCACCGGGATTAAGGCTTTCGACATCCAATGCGTGATCGTACTCTGTTATTGGGAGGTGCGACGACATGAAGTTGCCCCATTCCATGTTTATTACCTGAATCGAAATTATTGCACCTTCAAAGCCTTCTTTCGATGCTTTTCTTTGGAAAATAATCGAGAATTTACATATTTGTATACGCATTTCGAAAGAAAAGATTTTGCTGACCATTTCGCCGGATTTAGGCAAAGGACCGTGCCATTTTGGAATCGCTTGTGCTCGTTCTACGTATGCCGCATTCGTCCCGGTGCCCAAAATCACCGCTATGGTCACATCTTTGTTGCCATATCTTCCACCTGCTAATGTTCCTATCGTATCGTTGACCTGTAATATTTGTCACAAAAATTAAATCCAAGGATACATACATACATATATATATATATAATATATATAAATTCTATAGTTCTTTTCTTTTTTATCTGTCAAGAAGTATTTCCACACAACGCCACAGTAGTCCCCGCAACCGACTCAGTTTAGTCTGAAGCGAATCTAAACCTCACTGTCGTCTAGGAGTCACAGGGATTGAACCCGTGATCAAGGGAATTTTGTTCCGATAATAAAAAAAAAAAAAAACTTTTTTTATTTCTTTTAACTCTCGAAATAGCAACAAAGGAACAAGAACCTACCAAAGCCGCAACCCTCATTTCAACGCCCTTTCTTTGCAAGGCTTTTGTCAGTTCGGCTACCACATCTTGGCCAACCTATATCCATTACCAATAGAAATAATTCCATTCAAAAGTTTAACATAAATAATTCAAGAAAATGAAAAGGAGAGATGTTGTTATTACAGTGTCATCAATGGAGAAGCCTTTTGTCCACCTTATCAGAGTCCCAGAATTTATCGATGTCTGCATCACAGGGAAAGAGAAAGTGAAGCCCAACTCCCTCTGCCTTCCGTGAGGCTGTTCGTATATCTTCTCTTCTTCGTCCACGAAATTCGCCAATTTCTCCGCTATATAATCGAACAGATCCTGAAAATTTACCATTTTAAAACAAAAATGATTAATTCAACTATTCATATATTATCGAAAAGGGTAAATAATGCTTACATCAGAAGAACCACTCATCAACGCCGGTGGAATCGATGCCTCTGCGAATTCCTGATGAACAATGCCTTCTTCTTTGCCTCCTAAGTGAACCCGCAAAACACGGAAATTCGTGCCACCGAGGTCTAAAGCGTAATATATGCCTTCCTCATCACTGGTGCAACAAAAAAAAACATAACCATCTGTGTAATTTTCACAATCTCAAAGGACCTCAATTTTCAGCTTATTACAAATCAACCCCGCAAATGCAAATCTCCCCAAAATCATCACTAGCAACAAATTTCTGTAATCGAAAGGGGGAAATCGAGTAAAAGAAGCGATCTTTTTTTACCCAGTCGGGAGATTATCGACGTAGCTGATGAGCATCTTCAGCTTGCTGCCGCCCTCCGACGCTAATCCGGCGTGCATCTCGACGGTCATTGCGTCGGCGACCTGCCTCAGCTTAGGCTCCGGCGTCGCACACTTTTCCTCGAATTCCTTCAAAATAGCCACAGCTTTGTTCCATTTTCCGCTGCTTTTCATCCGCCGACGCACCACCACCGTCGCCACTCCCGCCACGGCCACTGCTCCGATCACAGCCGCGCATACCGCCACCTTACCCATTTTTTTCTTCGATCTCCTAGGTAAAATCAAAATCGACGATTGGTTGATTGGAACTAAGGAACGCTTCTTCGCTGATCGCTCAACACTGAGTGGGTGAGGGAGATTTGAGAGGGTCAATCGATTAAGTAGAATTCGGAGGATAAAAAGGAGATCTTTCGTGTAGTTTGCAAGTTCGTCGTTATACGTATATTAATGTAATCTGATAAACTTAATTTTTCTTTTCTACGGATAATAATTAATAATGATAATCACTTTTGTGTAATGGATAAATGTTGTCGTAATTGTGATTACGCAAATCAAAGACTGTAGTAAATTAATATACTATTCATTTATTGCTTTTATAGGCGACGCGTGGCCCTTGATCTAATCTTTATTTGATATACATCCAATTCAATTTAGTTTGGGATATTTATATATGAGAAAGTGATATTTTTCCAAGATGTTAGGCAAACCTGAAATGGTCTTTTCATATGTAATCAAATTTTTCTTGGATTTAAGCCGCACCGGGGACTGTCTCGACAAAGCTAGATATCGTAACGTGTCATCATTGGATTTCTTTTCTTTTGTTTTGTTTTGTTTTTCCTTTCCTTTTTTTTAATCAAGTCAATATTCATGTAATCATCGAAAAGAAAATGAAGAAATTCATGTAACATAAAATAAAAAGGGTTATTTAGGAAAGTTTCTGTCGGAATAGTTTTTAAAAAATATTCAACTGTGAAAGACTACTACACCCCTAGTAATCAAATGTTAAATTTGAAGTGTTTCAACATTTGTATAATCATTCATAGAACTAATAGTTCAGAGGTTCGAATCTTTGTTACAATAATTTGTGTTGGGTCCTTTGCTTCTATAAATAGGACATGAGACTTTAAGTTCGGATCGTTTGCTTTCATTTTTCAAAGGAGTCCTCTGCTAGCCATTAAACCTATAGTTTCAACATCAAATATCTCCTATTATTACTTCTGTTTTCATAAAAAATGGTAGCATTGCCCTTAAAATTGAAGTCGTTAACAAAAAATGGATAAATTAGGGAAATAGCCCCTCAATAAGTAGGTTTTTAAGATAGCCTCTGTAACTACTATAGTACTTACTAATTAGGGCACATTGTAACTGACCGCGGTTTAGAACAATGGTTGAATTAAGTCATCCAAGTAATTAGTCACATGTTCAAATTCTTATTACAACAATTTTTTTATACGAGTTTTCATCTATATAATGATTTTTCATAATATACATGAGACCCCATTGTTTGTTATACAAGTTCTCAACTATATAGTGTGTTCTCAACTCTCAATTGTGGAGCTGAGGAGATTATACGACTAAAACACATTGTGTCTTCTCATCTCAATAATGAGTCGAGTTCTCTGCTCCTAATTATGGAGATGAGACTTGTATATAGCCGAGAACGTGACTGCAAAATACCCTTAAAATTGAGCCAATGATTACAAAAATCATTTTTGGCCTAAAACTTTTTTTAGAAACTACAAAATAAAATGGTCCACGAAGCTGTTTTTAAATTTTTTTGCCAAAAGGATATATTCAGTTAAAATTATCTAAATAAAAGAATACAATCTAAGATGATATTAATCCTGAAATTACAAGTTCGGCCCATTCATACTATTTGGACTAACATTTTGACGGTCCACTGAAATATTTGAAAGTGGGCTATTCTATAACATCTGCGATTGTAGCCGTAATAAACAATTATAAAAAAGATGGCTATAGAACGAAGATAATGAGCAATCTTGTAAGAATTTGCAAAATCACACAAAACATAAAGTGGATACGATTCGTCGATTTTGAAACGTCTAATAAAGTACGAATAAAAATAAATGTAACGAACCACTAAACTGTTTTAATATAGCCTATAAATATATAGATATATAAATATTGTAAACAAGGACCACTTTGCACTGCCGTAGCCGATATTTAAGGAAGTTATGTAATCTAAATCACATGCAATCATAAATTAGACAGTTAAGTCCATGTAGGGTTCATGGGATTCTTAATGAAAACATATTAATTGACGACCCCATTTCCAATGCTAATAATCCTACGATCTTTAGTTTATAAAATATATTGCAATATACCTATTAATAATTTCACATTCACTATTGATTTTTCTAAAATTTGTAGATCTAATGCTCAAATATGTGGCAAAACCTTTTTATATTCAAATATTAAATTTGAAAAAAAGAAAAGATATCGTCGTCTCCATGGCTTTATCATGTCAGTTTCCAAATATGTACAAACTTTTGTCATATGCTTCAAAACAAAATAAAGATGAGATAATATTCAAAATAAAGCAGACATATCAGACATAAAATTTGAAAACAAGATATATTTATTTATTCATAAGCCCCTCGATTTCAAAAAAATATAATTTCGGAGCTTCCAAAGTCCAAAGAAGAGACAAACCACGTGGAAGTTATTGGCTCACAGAACTACTAACGGCGTCAGCCCTCAACAGAAGCAGCAAGCAACGTTAGAGTCACCGGCAAACAGCCTAACGTCGCCGTTAAGACCCAGGGGATTCGATTAACGGCGTCAAATCGTTAACTGGTACTATAATAATTTCTGCTACAGAGTGGTTTTAACTTTTATGGGGCATACACAGTTTTATCAGATGCAAATCATGTAATTGTCTTCATTGGGAAATCATCGCCCTTTTCAGGATAATAATGCAAATCCGTAGTTTTTTTCTGCAAAAGAAAAAAAGATTAATACTTCAAAAGAATTTTAACAAAAGACAAAGCTTTAATTTAAACCCCATTTCCCCTCATATCTGTTCTTAGTTTAGGTTTCATTCCCTTTTCTCCACACATTTTGAAGTTCCAATCTTGGACATCAACAAGCTGTAATAAGCCCTTTTTCTCGAAGCCCTCAATCTCCCTTATTATCATCAAGTGTTCCTGTCTGCGATTATGTGTAGTAATAATCTCTGCAATACGACGTCGTCAACTCGTGACTGATACAGGGAACCCATGTGCTCCCTCTTAATCTTTCACTTTCACACCCTAAAAAAGAACACCCATTGAGCGCGTGATTGCTGGGCCTCGTCTTCTTCGTTATTACACTGTCGCTGTTGTTTTGCTGTCTTGATAGGAACCAGTTAGCCGTTGCTCTTTGTTCTCTTATCTCCATACTTCACATGCTCTCATGTGAGTGCGTGCTTGCTGATTGTGTTCTTATGGGTTCTGCAGGACTTGGCAAGATTTAGAAAAAAAAAAGAGGAAAAAAAATTGAAGCTTTGAGGGAGAGAGAGGAAGACATTTGAAGACCATACCATTTCCTTTCTTTGTCTAAAATCAGATTCAGATTCAGCTAAAATCTTGGCTAAGCTACTTGCAATTGTGGTGGTGGTGAAGATTTCAACAGATCCAGACAAAAAGTGTTCTTCATGGTACCATGAAGAGAACCTTTCTCTGCTCTTGACTTCAGTGGCTTTGACTGCAAAAGAAAGAAGAAAGCCAAAATATTACCTCTCCCTCAGGGAATTCTTGTGTAGTAAAGTAATCATTATCTTCTTTGTGTGCTGTGTGGGGTAAAAGGGCTTACACAATAATGCACCCAATGTTTTGTCTGTTGCTGATTACGTAGACCACAAAAAAAAAAAAAACGCTACATTTCTCCAGCTATGCTTATCCCTATAGAATCCACCTGTTGTTAGGCTCTTATTTGGGTGAGTTTAAGAGACCATTAATTCTTTAGGGCCAAATCCAATGAGTGGAGATTTGAAGACAGGAACTATGAATCAAGACAAGAAATTCTCCTCCGAGAAGATTGTTGTAGCCGTTAAGGCATCGAAGGAGATACCCAAAGCTGCTCTTGTTTGGGCACTGACTCACGTTGTTCAGCCCGGGGACTGCATTACACTCCTCGTTGTTTTCTCCTCTCAAAGCTCCTCCGGTAAGAAAGAAAATTTTTTAGCAAATTTCTTGAAGCATTTATGTGTGTATATGTGTTTTTCCAATTTCTTCGGTCCTTTAAAACCCGTTTATATTATTTCGCAGGTAGGAGATTTTGGGGTTTCCCGAGATTTGCAGGGGACTGTGCAAGCGGCCACAAGACGAGGTCGCTCACGGGCACGAGCTCGGAGCAGAAATCGGATATCACGGATTATTGCTCTCAGATGATTCTTCAGCTCCATGATGTGTATGATCCTGACAAAGTGAGCCTGTTGAATGTTTCCTTTTTTTTTTTGGAATCTGATGAATGTTTTGTGTATCTTCTCGGGCTCGGCTGATTTTGGAAGCTTTTTTCAGATCAATGTGAAGATCAAAATCGTGTCGGGTTCGCCGTGTGGGGCGGTGGCGGCGGAGGCGAAGAGGAACCGAGCGAATTGGGTCGTCTTGGACAGGTAAATTCTCTATGACAATTGCCTGATGATGATCTTCTGATAGTGATTTGTTAAGACGTTTTAGGGAGAAAGCTCAAAATGGTCCCCAATGTTTACCTTGAGGATCAATTTAATGCCCGATGTTTCGACTTAGTCCATTATGTTGTCGATTTTGGACCAGAGCCGAATCCGACCCAATATCATATAGGGCCACTAAAATAAAAATATAACAAAATCAGTGCTCAACAGGGTCGGATTTAGAGCCAAATCAGGGCCCAATTTCACATATGCCAAATTTTTAGGGGGCCGCGCAAGAACGGAGCCACAAAAATTGTAAAAAAATGGCCATGTTTTGGACCAATTTGGTCCTCCCGTCACGATTAAGGTCAATTTTAATGGGAATTTCGCACGTGCAGCACACGTGGTCTCTTACTCCGTTAAAAACCAACTAAATCATGTTTGGATCGATAAGTTGAAAGGGTTAATGAATTGATTTGTTGACGTTTTAGTGAGTTTTAAACGGAGAAGGAGACCACGTTTTAGTGACGTTAAAAACTCACTAGATCAATTTGTTGCCCCACACGACCACGATTTAGTGAGTTTTTAACGGACTAAATCGTGGTCGTGTGGGGCAACGAATTGATCTAGTGAGTTTTGAACGTCGCTAAAACGTGGCCTCCTTCTCCATTAAAAACTCACTAAAACGTCACAACACAAAATTGATTTAGTGAGCTTTTAACGTCACTAAACGCTGTCTCCTCCGTTAAAAACTCACTAAAACATCAACAAATTGAGTCAGTAGTCCTGTCAATTTATCGATCCATACATGATCTAGTGAGTTCGTGCGAGATTCCCAGTAAAATGAACTCGTGATCAAATTGGTCCAAAATCAACAACACCAGGGACTATATTGGTCCTCAGGGTAAACACTTGGGACTATTTTGATTTTTCTCTAAGGCGTTTCGTGATTTCGTCACAATATATGCTTGTAGACACCTTAAGCACGACGAGAAACGATGCATGGAGGAGCTCCACTGCTGCAACATAGTGGCCATGAACAAGTCTCAGCCCAAAGTTCTCCGACTGAACCTCATCGGGTCCCCGAAAAACAAAGAGGAGCCCACGAAAAACCTCACCAACGGTTCCTCGAACTCGAACCGCGGCGGCCCGTGCGTTACCCCGTCGAGCAGCCCCGAGAACTTCACCTCCACCGAAGAAGCCGTAACCGGAAATTCGTCGGCCTCGAGCTCCGATCCCGGGGCTTCTTCCCCTTTCTTCGCCATTACGGAGCAAAAAAACATCCTTAAAAAACAGAAAGAAAAACAAGATCTCGAAATAGAAGAATCCGTATCCGACAGCGACGATGAGACCTTATCGTCCTCATCGAGCCTGAGGTTCCAATGGGTCCACTCAATGGACCACCGCCTCGTGCCCTCGCGTGTCCAGTCAATGGACCGCCCCGTAAAAATCCGGAGCCCGTGTAACCTCCGCTCCCAAAAATCAGAATCATCGAGAGCCCTGCTACAAAAACTCACAAAATCGGATGAAGAATTCGGGTACAATTCCCCGAATTATCGATCCATAGACTTCAGCGGGAATTTGCGGGAAGCCATTTCGTTATCGAGCACGCCGCCCCTCGGCCCCCCGCCTCTGTGCTCCGTGTGCCAGCACAAGACTCCTCCTGTCTTCAGGAAACCGCCCCGGTGGTTCGCGTACGCCGAACTCGAGCTAGCCACCGACGGGTTCTCCGAGGCCAACTTCTTAGCCGAGGGCGGGTTCGGGTCGGTCCATCGAGGGGTCCTGCAAGATGGGCTCGCCGTAGCCGTGAAGCAGCACAAGCTCGCAAGCTCGCAGGGGGACCAAGAGTTCTGCTCCGAGGTGGAAGTGTTGAGCTGTGCTCAGCACCGAAACGTGGTGATGCTGATCGGGTTTTGCGTGGAGGACGGGAGGAGGCTGTTGGTGTACGAGTACATATGCAATGGATCGCTCGATTATCATCTTTACGGTATATATATATATATATATATTTTTTTTAATTTCGATTCGTGATATTGTAATGTGGAACGATTTAAACATATCCCGTAAAATGATAGTCTATGATTTTTCGTCGATTTTTTTTTTTTTTTTTTTTGCAGGTCGTCACAAGGATCCGCTACCGTGGACCGCGCGGCACAAGATCGCGATCGGAGCCGCGAGGGGGTTGAGGTATCTCCACGAGGAATGCAGAGTCGGTTGCATAGTTCATCGAGACATGAGGCCTAACAACATTCTCATTACACACGATTTCGAGCCCCTTGTAATGAAACCTCCATTTTCTTGAATCTCTTGCGTGTATTTGGGATTTTTGTGACGTTTGACCTTAATGTGGCGGCTGATTTTTGCGCCAGGTGGGCGATTTTGGCCTCGCCAGGTGGCAGCCCGACGGGGAGACAGGTGTCAAGACGAGAGTGATCGGAACATTCGGGTACCCTTTTTCCTTTCTTTCAATACAGGCTTCACTGGGACAAAGTACTATGTTTTGCACCAATAATTCAACTTGACCATTAGCTTTACAGATAGAAACTCGATAAGTTAATGCTCAAGTATTTAATGAACTCTCTGAGATAATAGTTTTGGCTGGTCCCAACTCGGAGATGGGATTCTAAATTAATTTGCTAAATCAATATGATAATGCATTTTTTATAATTTCTATAGACCTCCTGTATAGACTAATAATTCCTGACATTTTACATACTATTTTTTACACGAATGATTTATGAAAGTTTCTCAAAAAATGACTCAATAGTCTTTTTTTTTTTTGTTGAGATTGGTTTCACCTGAATCTCGTCTATAGTTTTCCCTATCATTTGATATGCGTACATTATACAATGGAAGCTTGAAAGGTGTTTGTACATTGAGTATTTATTTATACGCATATTAATTATTTATCAATCAATTAACAATTCTTTTAAATTTATAGATTTCGATGGTCGCAGTAGTATTAATTTATAGAGTTTCTACTGTTACGTTCTGATTTTGTCCTAATCATAGGTACTTGGCACCGGAATATGCTCAAAGTGGCCAAATCACAGAAAAGGCCGATGTATACTCATTCGGCGTAGTGTTGCTAGAGATCGTCACCGGCCGCAAAGCAGTCGACCTAAACAGGCCAAAGGGTCAGCAGTGTCTCACGGAATGGGTTAGCCGTAGCCTTGGCCCTCGATTTTTATTACATGCAACAACACAACACGAACAAAAAAAAAAACAAGACAAGAACTTGTTCGAAATTTTACGGGGAGAACGTCGTTTTTTGGTCCAAATGTTTGGGGTATGAGCGTTTTTTGTACTCCGTGTTCCGAGATGCCACATTTAGTCCTCACTGTTACCTATTTTGGGACGGAATTACGGGCGGGGCCGGGCCATCAATTATTACGGGTCGGGCCGGGTCAAAGAATGGGGGGATCTGGCCCGACCCGTTAACTCAGGCTGACTCGGCGCGTAATTCCATCCAACTTAACGGAAAAATTAACCGAGTGACCAAAATTGCCCAAAATCGATAGCACTGGGAACTAAATAAGGCATCTCGAAACAGGGGGGACTAAAACGCCCATATGCCAAACACTGGGGACCAAAAATGGCATTCGCCCAATTTTTCTGACGGCGTTGTGCTGAACTTTTGGTTGTTTCTTTTTCGATCCGCGGGGGACAGGCGAGGCCGTTGTTGGAAGCTTCCGCCGTCGAAGAACTCATCGACCCGAGAATAAGTAGCAACTACTCCGAGGAAGAAGCTCACTCGATGCTGCACGCGGCGTCTCTGTGCCTCCGCAGGGATCCTCATGCTCGAGCTCGGATGTCTCAGGTAATGAAAGAAAGAAAAAAACGAACTTTCTTCTCGTGCAATAAAGTTACACTCGAATCGATCTTATATAGCGTGCTAATTACGGGTTTTTCTATGGAAAAAAACAAACAAACACATAAACGCAACAGGTGATACGAATACTTGAAGGCGATGCAGTGGACTCGGGCCTATCCCCGGGCCCGGGAAATCGAAGCGCGAGGAGGGCTTGGCAAGATCGTAATCGAGAATACGAGTACGATGATGCCCGAATCGGGCATGAGGCTTCTTTGTCCAGGAGATTTAGTTCTCTTAGCTTGAGACAAAGTTTCAGGGATTGAGAAATCTGTGGAAGATCTTTTGGCATGTAGAAATTGCTATTTACTATTATGCAAAGTGTAATGCGTCCCCCTCTTCACTCTTTGAGAAACAAGCATGTGTTTTTTTTATGTTCTTTTGAGAAAAGAATGTAATGATTTATCTATAAGGCTTAATTACTTTTGTAGTTCTTTAGGAGGAGTGATATTTTAAAGGCACATAAACTAGGGATGGTAATTTTAAACTATAAGTTTCGAAATTTTAGTAATTTGATGACACCTGAATTAAATTTTGCAATTTAAGAACAATTTTTGATACAATTGAGGACACCGACTTATATTATTTAAATCCTATCGAAGTCAGTTTTGGTGAACCCAAACCCGAACCCAATTACTCACCCCTAATTGAAGTAATATAATAGTAAATGTCAATCCTTTATATTAGTTAGCTAGATATAATATTTTTCCATAATATAATATCAATTGTTAACCCTTTGCTAAATATAACATTTTCCCCAATTTCATAAAGTATTTTGAATCATGATTGCAATTAACTTTTGTTGTAGTAATGATTTTTTTAACGAAAATGTTGACAAATATTTACGCAAAATGGAATAGTTAGGGTCTTTAGTTTAGTGGCCAAAGTTGGGGCCTCAAGTCCTTGTAGACGCACTCGAATAGCTATTGTGTTGATGGTCGATGCAAGGTTTTCAGGATAAAAAAATTAAAAAGAATAATCACTAAATAATAATGGGAATATATTTAAAAATAGAAAGTAAAATAAAAAACGATAAAGAGCAAAATAACAAAATCGTTTAGTGGGACATTGGATCGTGTGATTTCGCTTCCCAAGCACATGATATAATTCCTTTTTTAGTTGGGTAAAATTTTAAATTAATCGGACACAACGTTGTGATAAAAGTATAATTACAAAGAAAGATTTATGGACGGTTTCAGTGGGGTCATAGTCGGTGTTCGCAGTCATGCCATCGTTTTTCTCTTTAATTATATATTTAAATTAAATTAACATTTTTTAGTGAAAGTTAGATCAAGATTGTAATAAAGGGACTCTAAAAGAATATATTACATGCTTTTTTATCTGATTTAAAGAAGAAATAGGAAAAATACTCATTGATGACAAAATTTTGCCCGCATTCGATATACAATAATTTATTATGTATGTGATGAATGATTAAAATTAAATTCTTATATTATGAGAACCAATACAATATCATAACGTATAAGGGAAATCATAGTTCAAAATAACGTGGAATTTCATCATTTATTATCAAATAATTTTAGAAGTTCAACGTTATTAATATTAATATGATTACATATTCTATAAATAAACAAATCATTTTCTCATTTTTAGTTTTCAAAATTCATCTCTCCACACTCCACAGTCAATTTTTTTTCACGGACTGCATAATATATACATACACTCGGGCAGAAGATATATGGGCCAACCCCACTTGCGATCCTTTCGCTCAATCCTATCTGATTCTTCGTCGTCTCCGATTAGTCGATCGCTGAATATCTGATAGAGTCCCACAGTCGATCAGCAGATCTCGTGCACATGGGTAATATTTTGATTACTCAATCGCTTTAGGATTGAATTTCTTTATCTAGTGTAAAACCCTAAATTTTGGTCCTGTTATTGGTTAGTTGCCTTTAGGCACTACATTCAATCCGTGTGCATAGTGGTTCTTATTCGTGTTTCTCGTGTCTTGAATGGCTTTGCCTTTTTTTTTCGGTGTTAACTCAATTTTCTTGGCGACGATTCACGATTTGTTGAGGTTTTTCATTGTGTGTTGTTAACCTCAATAGGGGGTTTTTGTCTTTGGGATTGGGTTTATGGAACTATGATCCGGTTTCGTAATTTTGACTTTTCAGTTTAGATCTTTTTCTTGAGCAATACGTTTTCCTCCCCCTAGAGTATCCTGCTTAATGCTCAGCTACTAAGGAGTTTAGTTCCTTATGAATGAAACTCCGTGGATATGGGTCTCATCTCAAATTGTTAGAGAGTCCCAAAGATGGATATTTTCTTTTTCTTGAATCGTTTAGTTGGATCTTCTTTTGGTAATTATGGGTCACTGATTCAACATTTCTGTTGGGAAACTGCGGTTAATGAACTAGTGTTTATCATTTTTGTCGTTTATTGATATGCAGAATCGATTTTTGATGCAACTCTGTTATTTATGCTTTCTTCAGATAACAGAGATCATTGTTGCTCGACGCAACTTATAGATGGGGATGGCACCTTTAATGTTGGCGGTCTCGATAACTTTATAAAGGAAGTGAAACTTTCTGAATGTGGGCTTTCATATGCTGTTGTGGCAATCATGGGTCCTCAGAGTAGTGGTACAGTTTCTGATTAAAAAGCTGTTATTTTATATTTATTTTAGAAACTTTATTCATATCCGAAGTTGGAGTCAATTGAGCCCCTATGTTATGATGTTGTATTACTGTCCCTTAGCTACTCCGATTACTTTTTTTAAGCATCTACTGTTATTTTTTACAGGGAAAAGTACATTGTTGAACCACCTATTTAGAACCAATTTCAGAGAGATGGATGCATATAAGGGGAGGCACGTACTTCTTAACCCTGTTGTTACTTTCATTATTTACTTATACTTTCTCTGAATATCTGGTTTCTTTAGGTCTCAAACTACAAAAGGCATTTGGTTGGCGCGTTGTGCCGGCATTGAACCTTGTACTGTTGTAATGGATTTAGAGGGTACTGATGGAAGAGAACGAGGGGAGGTAGTGAATTAGCTTGGCAAGCCTTGGTTTATCGCCATGATTTCATGTCTTGTTGCATTAGTACTACCGTAAATTACCTCTATATTTGACACTGCAATTTTTCTAGTCCTGCTATTGTTATATCATGGTGCCACATTTCTATCATAGAAAGCTAACCAAATTTTGTGGCAATGCTAACTTTTAGATGGGATCATGATGTCTATTTCTTCCTTGGAAAATATTTTAGCTTGATTTTATTGTTTCCGTTATAGTTGAGAATTTTGGTTGTTTCTTTTTAATTCTGATTGATGGTTCTTCTCTAAATATTTTGCCTTGTTACAGGATGACACTGCCTTTGAAAAACAAAGTGCTCTGTTTGCTCTTGCAGTTTCAGATATAGTGCTGATAAACATGTGAGTTTACTGGTTCATCTGGATAATTTTTATATATTTCTATATCTAAAATCCATTTCTTGATAAATCTTTGCATGTGTAGGTGGTGTCATGATATCGGACGTGAGCAGGCTGCAAATAAGCCCCTTCTAAAAACTGTGTTTCAGGTGACTTTTCCTATTGATGTCCACATAAATTTAGTTTAGAAGACTCAATGCTTGACTTGTGGACTTGTAAATTGATAGGTCATGATGAGGTTATTTAGTCCTCGAAAAACAACGTTGATGTTTGTCATTCGTGATAAGACAAGGGTATGCTCTTTCGTTATTACAAGCCATTATATCTTTTGGGCAATTTGAAATCTCGAAATATTATGCTCATTTGGTACTATTGTGCCCATACTTTTTGCTGCCATAGACACCTTTGGAAAACTTGGAACCTGTCCTGAGGGAAGACATTCAAAAGGTATGTCATAGCTGGTGTTTTAGTTCATTTTATTAGATGTATGGTTGATTGCTAATGTTTTCCTTCTATTCCTCTCCCCGTTGCCCCGTTTTAAAAGATATGGGATTCAGTTCCTAAGCCCGAAGCTCACAAGGAGACGCCACTGAGTGAATTCTTCAACGTAAGCAGCAATAAGGGGATTAATTTTGTGTTTATAGTTTTAAGAATTATGGGAACATTTTCTGATACATTGTTACGTCAGGTTGAAGTTGTAGCACTGTCTAGTTACGAGGAGAAGGAGGAACAGTTCAAAGAGCAGGTTTGCTTCTTTTTCTTTCCCCTTACATTACTTTCTTTATTATATTCTCGTTGGTGGTTCTTTTAGTTACGTCTTACGTGTAATGTTTTCTATTATCGGGCACCCACGAATCTTACATTAAGGTTATGTTTTGTCAAAGGTGTCTAATTTAAGACAGCGATTTATGTATTCTATTGCACCCGGTGGGCTCGCTGGGGATAGGCGTGGCGTAGTCCCTGCTTCAGGGTTTGCTTTCAGTGCACAGCAAATATGGAAAGTCATAAAGGAGAACAAGGACCTTGACCTCCCTGCCCACAAGGTTTTGCCTTGAAAGCTGTGATATATTAAAGTTGATGAATTGGAATTTTTTTTCAGAGATCAAAGAAAACCCGTGATGGCATTTATTTTATTTGATAGGTCATGGTTGCAACAGTACGCTGTGAAGAGATTGCGAATGAAAAGTTCTCTTCTTTTACTGGCAATAAGGTATACCACAAATTGTGTTGATGTTAGAGACCTACTTTAATTTTTTGTTGCCTGAAATTTCATTGTTTTCATGTGTAGGAATGGTGCCAGTTAGAGCACACGGTGCAATCCCAACCAGTCCCTGGCTTTGGCAAGAAGCTTACCTCAATACTTGAGGTTTGTCTGTCTGAGTAAGTTTGGCATACTTAAATTTGTTATGGATGCTACATTTGCAGCTATTGGATTAATGTCAAATTTCTACAGAAATATATTTAATGGGTATTCTATAATTGAAACTGTTTTGTTGAAAGTATATGTTCAAATTCTTTTGCTCTTGTTTAGCTGCTAGCACTATTTTTTATGGATTTTTTGTGATGGGGTATGCTATTTTTCTCCTGTTTTTAGGTATGACGATGAGGCAACATACTTCGATGAAATTGTCCGATCTACAAAGCGAAAACAACTGGAAGAGAAACTCTTACAAGTAATATTTCGAACATTGTCCTCATTTTTAATGTTACGTACAATTTTGTATATTTCCTCCTCTTTCATCTCGTACATGCTATGCATTACGTACGTATAAAAAAAATTAATTTTCTCCATAACTTACTTCATTTCATCCACTGTTACATTAGCTTGTCCAACCTGCGTACCAATTTATGTTGGGACACATACGTTCGGGAACATTGGAAAGATTCAAGCAAGCATTTGAAACTGCCCTAAGTGAAGGAAAAGGATTCGCCTCGTCAGCACGTGACTGCACTGAGTACTTCAGGTCTCAGTTTGATGAAGCATCTGCAGGTTTATTATTCTTGCATCGCATACTAGTTATTAAAATGCAACTTGTAGCAGATAATTCTCACTTTGAGAATCGATAGTTAAAACATTCTTGGCCTTCGTATTTCTTCTCTCAAAATGGTCTCTTAGACTATGTTTTCAAAGAGCTAAAATATCTCTAATTTTCAGTAGCTGATGTGTAATTTCTTCTGGTTGGCATGAGCAACCTAGTTAATACTAACTTCATGCATTGTAGAAGCGGAGATTGGCCAAGCAAAATGGGACTCTTCTAAAGTAAGAGATAAGCTTAGACGTGACATAGATGCACACATTGATGAAGTTCGTGCAGCTAAGCTCTCTGAACTAACTAGCTCTTACGAGGTATGTGAGACTTTGTAATAAGATATCTGAGCACATGGCTTAATCGCTGAATTATCCCTTATGCTTGAATAATTTTAGTCTGGTTCCATTGCATCAAATCTTTAGATTTAACATTTATCTTCATAATTTGTGGGCTCATCATTTCAATCGATGCCATCATTGGCACTTAGTGGTTATTTAATTTATTCCAAGTAAATAATGAATGTGATGGACAGGCAAAACTGAATGAAGCTCTCGCGGGACCCGTGGAGGTCTTGTTAGATAGTGCCGGTGATGAGACATGGCCATCGATAAGGAGACTCTTCCACCGCGAAACCCAAACAGCTGTTAATGAGTTCGCCAGTGCATTGTCTGGTTTCGAACTCGATGAGGTGGCAAAAGACAAAATGCTCTCGAGGTTGGAGGCTTATGCAAGAAATGTTGTAGAAAACAAGGCGAAAGAAGAAGCGAGCAGGGCTCTAATCCGCATGAAAGATAGGTATTTTTCTTGCTTTTCTTTCCATGTATTTTGTATGAGAGTTTTGGAACTATAACTAACTAATTAGACTATTATTGATAGGTTTTCAACGATATTTAGCCATGATTCTGATTCGCTTCCACGGGTCTGGACTGGAAAGGAAGATATTCTAGCCATCACTAAAACTGCTCGTTCTGCTGTATGATTTCACTACTTGGGTTTAATTTTGTAACAAGATTATACAGGTTCCTTCAGGAACGAGTTAATGGATTTCGTTATATTTAGAAAGAAAAACAAATTTTTTAACAAGTGATCATGAGTTGGAACCTTTTTCGTTGCAGTAACTTGTCAAATGTAGAACTTTTGTTTGAAACATTTGGAATCATTCATAGCGGGATGTTAATTTTTTTTTTCTTTGTGGGTTTCGGTGACCAGTCTTTGAAACTGCTCTCTGTTATGGCTGCTGTTCGTCTTGATGATGAATCGGATCCAATCGAAAACACGCTTTCTCTGGCTCTGATTGAACCCAAAACCGGGGCTTCTACAAATAGGAGTGCTTCAGTTGATCCTCTTGCCTCAAGCAGTTGGGAAAAGGTAGGGTATCTTTATGGATCAGCCTTTTAAAAATCAGAGTACCATTTCCCTATTTGTGATCAATTTATTTCGAATTTTTAGCTGTAATACTAACTTAGGCAAAGCATATTTCTCATTTTATGCCATTCATATGTTTGTGGGTTGTTCGTGGATAAGTATTTGAGGTCCTCCCTTTTCAATTTTTACAGGTCCCATCATCGAAAACCTTACTCACGCCGGTTCAGTGTAAATCTCTGTGGAGGCAATTTAAAACAGAGACCGAGTATACCGTTGCTCAAGCCATTGCTGCTCAGGTAAAGGTCAAATGTGTTTTGTGTAACTTCTTTCTGAAACTCTAGTGGCTCAAATATGAAAATTTTAAATCCATAATCTACTCCGCATAATCCCACTTACACCTGCCAGATGGGTAATTATTAATGTTTAATTATCTCTCCATATTTAGGAGGCTAGCAGGCGAAGTAACAACTGGTTACCACCTCCGTGGGCGATCGTTGCTTTACTTGTTTTGGGCTTCAACGAGTTTATGACTCTGTTGAGGTATTTCTGCTTAAGCTTTCCTGTATTTCTCACTGATCGAATTCTCTTGCTTGCTACTCTCATTTTTGTAAAGTTTTCCCATGTTTTTCTGTCTCTTTTCTGCCTCTTAAATTCGTATTGGTTTCACTTGTCAGGAATCCTTTGTGGTTGGGTGTTATTTTCGTGGCCTTTCTTCTCGTTAAAGCCCTCTGGGTACAGTTGGACATTACCGGCGAATTTCGAAATGGAGCTGTAAGAGCTCTTCACCTTCTTACTCAATATTATTTTCCACCGACATTTTTCTATTTCCGAGAATTCATCAAGTTTTTCTCCATTCGAATCGCAGCTCCCCGGGATTTTATCACTATCGACGAAGCTTCTACCGACGGTGATGAACCTCCTGAAGAAGCTAGCCGAGGAAGGTCAAGCACGAGCTGCTAATCCCGCAAATCCTCAACACAACCGTCAAAACTTACACAGCGGTGGTAATAACAACAACAGCAGTTATGATTCTTCAACTGCATCTTCTGAAGTTATTACATCGGAGAATGGAACGGAGCACTCGAGCAGTCCTAATTTGCATCACAAATCACAGTGAGCTCCTTTTATTTGTCTTCGACTTGTTAATGAAATCGAGGTAAAGTTCACAAACTTGCGCGTGTTTTTGTAAGAGTATTTCCGTGGAAAACGCGCGGTGATATCGGAGCGGTTTCTTTTTCTTGATTGCTGGTGACTTTTTTAGTCCCATGAATTCACTAGTGTTGTGGTGCTTCATGTGCTTGATTTGATTGTTTTTTTTTTTTCTGTATGTGCTACAAGTTTTGTACCATTATAGATGTCTCACTTTGAATTTGTATTATTTATAAAATCTAGGGAGATATGTTGTTTTGTTCTGGATTTAGACAATCTCCAATCTAAAAAATGCAGTTAAAAAATGGTCCAATTGTAACTGAAATGCAAACAACGTAAACGGAAAATAAGTGTTTTGGTTTTTGTCGCCTGTTTTCAACCTAAATTTGCCCATGAACACAAAAAACAGGTTTGAAGTTTAAAATTGCAGTATACCTTTTATTTGTGTTGAAAGTACGTGAACAGTATTTAAAAGTTATAAAAATTGATGTAAATAGAAATTTTTGAAAATATTTTTTTGTTTTGCCCAATTGGCATGACACTTCCATAAGGTTTTTTTGCTCTGTTTCAAAGATAAAGATGCCATGCAATGTCTCTATCAAAAATCCATGAAAACCGAAAGAACAACAAGAAGTTGAACTCTTTTCTAACATCACACCCAATAATCAAGACCACCTATTAACCGTCGAAAGAGGACTCGATTTTCTTACGTAAGGTAAATCCTCGACGGAGCACATTTGCAAGGAACGAGGCGACTGTGGATTTGCAACATAGTTTCTTCTCTGCTTAGCCTTCACTGATTCCGTCGGATTCATGTAATTAGGCTTCTTAACAACACTCTCTTCATCACCACCCAAAGCCTCCGAAACCGTCACAGTCGATGAATTCGAACTCGTCCTCTCATCGTACAGAGATTCCGAAGACGACGAAGCTTCTAGAAGCTGAAAACTCCTCGAAACCCTCGAGGTAATAATAATACTTTTACGCCCTTCTCTTACGAAATCTCCGTCAGGGGCATTATGGTCTTTGCGTCTCACAGCGTTTACGGGTCGGCTACGCATTTCATCGAACACCTTGGGTTCCCAAGGCTTCGTCGCCATCCAACGTTCTAACCAGTTGGGGCCCGGGCTGTTCTTGCTTGTCCTGGGATTCTTTCGGAGCTGCTTAAGGACATCATCATCGGCCCATGTAAGAAACACGAAAATCTTTCTCCAAGAATTGAATCGAATACAATTACACACACATATGAATATTATATGCTAAATCATTAAACCTGCTGAGCGATTGCGTAAGCGATGGCCCTCTCCCTCTTGATTGCTCCTTCCTGCTTCGTCTGCAGCTTCGTCTTCACTTGTTCGATCGAGCCTCGGACATCGCACCACCGTTTCTGCGGCATAATTACAACCTGGGATATTATAAACAGCAAATAATTTCATCGAACAAGGAAACGCATTAATTTTTTTTTCTAGTCCCGAATATTTGGGAATGTCATTTTAAGGACATCTAAAAAATCAATAACTAGCAATTTTAGGAAAACAAGTTTAAAAAAAAAAATTAATTTAAGCTCGGAATTAACACACGTGAGCGACACGCGACGATTGATTCAGACGGAAAATCCTACGTGACATCGAGAAAAATTATGTGCAAATCAGCACTCCGACAAATTGGAGCAATTTCGGAAACGGTTAACATCGAAAACCTAATTCCACCTTGGAATCTATACGTGAAGTGTGCATGACAAATTTGTGAAAAATCGTATGTGGTATCGGGAAAAAATTCGATCACAATCAGTGTGTCTGACTCCACACCTATTACTTATGGACTGAATTAAACTGTCCCCAAATTACTTCAATTTAAAAACTTATCATTCAATAATTATCACTTATTGATTAATTATCCTTAAAATGCCGCCACTAGCCCAAAGATAGAGCACTAAAAAAAATAATAAACCCTATTTGTGGATTAAAATTGCAAAATCGAACCTCGACTTGCTTTGCAGGACTAGTTAAGCTCAGATCCTCTAGTAATCCATCGGGCTGAGTACACTGAGCCCTTACACGAGCCTGGGCTCGAGCGAGGGCTTGCATGCACCTTAGCGTCGCAGCGGCTCGTTTCCTCACCAATCGTCCTCGAACTATAGCTTGTAGCCTCACCAGTGCTCTCAGGGCCCTTAAGGCACGTTTGGCCTTAACAAAAGGGATCACACATCACATTTCAAGTTTTTTTTGAAGTCATTTAACTCAACCAATTTTTTACAAGGATACTTTAGTCATTTTACCGTCTTGAAAATTCGTCTGATTTCTGGTATCAGAGTGTGAGTACTCATCATTATAACGGGTACTCAGCATGTACTCAACGAGCTAAGAACCCGTTATAAAGCTGAGTACACCTTCTGGAAAAAAATCGTTACAAACTTGATTACATTTCAAGATAGCATCTGTTCAGGTTTTAATTGTTTTTAAGTCACGCGTATTGGCGAAGTGGCATTTTAAGGACACTTCTTAAATTAGAGAATGTCAATTTGGGACAATAAATTTTGAAGTTGAAGCAATTTGAGGACGTCTAGAATTTTAGATTAAAATGTTTCAATTTTAGGACAATAAATCTCTGCATTAAAGCAATTTGAGGACAATACGTTTCAAAGTTGAAACAATTTCAGGACGATAAGTTTTTCAACTCCGTAGTTAATTGTCCACGAATTGCGTTGACTGTGAAACTACCGTGCTAAAAATTGCAAGACCATTAATTTAATTTCGAAACATCTTATTCTAAAATTGCAACTATTTAATATTACGCCACAATCTTCAAAAATAAAAGCATCTTAATTGAGAGTTGGAAGAAAGTGGGAATCTTACAAGAAAGGCACGGAAAACTGTCTGAATTCGAACAGCCGCCCATTCCCTTCGGACGGCCATGAAATCTTTGGGCGTAGCTTTAGACAGAGCCGCCACCGCAGCAGCCATTTCACGGTCTAAGTTGCACGAATTTGAAATCTCCGACGATCCCTCGGCCTCAGAAGAGAAGGCGGCGCCGCCTCCCTTTCCGGCACCGGAAAATCCCTCCGATGAGCTCCTCCACAGCTTCCACTTCTTGGCTTTGGAGGACCCATTCTTTTGCTGCGTCAATGTAGGAAAAAAAAAGGTAACAGCAGCAAAAACTTACCAAGATCGCAACTTTCTACGGAACAATCAACGCCCCTAATCAAGAAATTCAGTAAATCGAACATAATTGTAGCTGCATAAAAAATCAAAACTTGGGCTCAAATAGACGTGAAAATCGAGCTTACTTGCTCATGCTGAGGATGTTTTTTGAGGCCGACGAGTGACTTTATCCACTTCACCGGAGCACCCATAGCCGAGCAGATTTCGAAAAGCTAGAAGAAAAGCACAAAAAGAAGTCTTTTTTTTTTAAATCTTTTTTTCAGTAAGGACAAAATAGACGAATGGGTTTTCACAAGAAAAAGGCTGAAAGAAGAAGAGAAGTTGCACAATTGGGGAATATTGGAGCTCGATGGAAGGTGTTTGTAATTTATTGCAAATGGTGGAGCGGAGCGTATTTTTTGCTTTAAATTAAAATTTTGAAATCTTTGAAAGAAAAAGAGGAGACTCGGAAGTTTTCTTTAACGGATAGTAAGCTTTGGGTTCTTTTTTCGAATGGACGTACACGTACACGGCGTAGTCTATTTAAAGGGCTCTCGTCTTTATTTTTATTTTTCTTTAATCAATTTTCATTTTTTATGGAATTCGATTTATAAGTAAGTAATGTGGAACATTTCTGACGGACCCATATGTGTGTGTAATGTGTATCTGCAGTTTTAAATTTGAATTAAAGATCATAAATATATAAATCCCATGGCACGTGAAAGAAATTAATTTTATTGTAAGGAAGTAAAAGATTAAATTTTAGACTTTTTTTTATTCATTTAATAAAATAGGTTATTTCCCGTTTATTGGACAGAACGCCTTGCTAAAAAACACGGCGTTGTGGATGATCATCGAGAAACTGTTATAGGCCTCTCTCCCAGCCCAGAAGTTTTTTCATAAAAATCTTTAATTTTTTTTTAATTTAAAGAAAAATTATTAAACTTTAAAACTTATAACAGTTGTAGAAATTAAATTCTTTTAAAATAATATGTTCCATAAATTATACTGGAATAATTGTCTCGACCAAACTTAAAGCTAAAAAAATTTAAAAATAATAAAAAGAGTTTTCGAACAGTTGTAAAGAAGCTCGAACTCAATGATCATGAGCATGAGCTTGACAATCACGAATTCAAATCGAGTTTGTTGACTCGTCGTTCACTCTACGAGATAGTAAATATCTCCGTCCCCAAGTTACTCCCGGGCAAAATAATTGGGTCACTAAGTATATCACGTCATCTTTCCAACAACTTTTGCCAGAAAAGTGACCGATGCCCAAATTTTAATAAGATATACAAAGTTAGTAATGATCTATTTTTGCAATTATCAAGCATAGCGAACCAAAAAAGAAACTTGCTATAATAATCCAATTTTATAATTTTTCCATATCTACTAACTAAACCTTTGTCAAATTATTATAGCAAAGAATAGTTAGTACCCAAAAGTCCTAATCACTTTTTCTTCTTTTATCAAGCCTGCTCCATGCATTGGCTTTGTGATTTATAGGATGAGAAAATACAGGCCAACACGATATACGATATTATCTTATATATATATTTGTGTGCATTTATTTATTTTTCCTTTGTTAGCCGGCTGAAAAGAAGTGTATTTTCCTCTTTTATACCGCTTTACTTCTCTTGACCAATTCGTCAATTTGATTTCGTGTCCTGTCCCAACTCCAAAAGTGGGCGTGGGCTAATATGATATTTGTTAATATCATAAATTATAATGTTAATTCACTATTCTCTTATCATAGTGACAAATGATACTATCAATGAATAAATAAATATAATATTAGAGAGTACATGTTTCTTTGATCTAATGATATTCTTTATATTCTACTTGTGATAAGAGTATTTGTACTTGATATATTCATGCATCTCATCTCATAGATAGTTGGGCTTAGTTGGTTCCAATGACTATTTACCAAACTTAAAAATAAATAAATAAATAAATCATGTAACAAATTAAGTCAAATAAAAAATGACATATCGCGCGTAACACTTCTATTGCACATATGATACTATGATACCAAAATAACAACTAAGAAGCTGACTTTCCTTTATAATTGTTCCTAGTAACTTCCTTTTAAGGATTTCCAAACTTGAAAAAAAGAAAGTTTTAGGCATATGTGAAGAACTTTGTGGTCGGCCAAGTTATTATTATTATTATTATTAGTATTATTATTATTATTATTATTATTATTGTAGTTGTTATTATTCAATCTTCACATTATTTATATATAGATTAAAGTTAATTCTGAGATTTATTCAAAATCAGAATGTGAATTAAAATAAAAGCTAGCATATCACATCAAGAGTAAACTCTTTTAATTGCATGTCGAGTAGGAATTTACATTAATCATATAATTAATACGGGACCACAATGTAGGAACCAAGAATAGATATATATTTATCACTGAAGACTTAAGTATTATTAGCTAACTGTAAAAAAGTTGACTAAATTTAATCATGGCATTCCAAAGAATGAAAATGATTTGTAATGTTGGGGTAGGAGTGAATTAGAAATTTGATTTTATTTAATTTCATAAAGAAATCTAGAAATTTGATTTTGAGCCGATGTTAAAATTAGATGTCGCGTCGTAATTGATGTCGCTTTTTTTTTTTTGTCATCTATACTGCGATACCTCGGATGACGGATCGGATAAAAAATCCAATATTAAAAAAATATAGAAATTTGAAAATAAAACGCAATACCGAATTATTTCTTTATTTTGTAGGAAATAAATTCAAAGTAATTCTTTTGAAATAAGCCGAGTGGGAGTAATGACGCTCTCGTTTTTTTTTTTTCTATTTGTTTTTTCGCCAATTTCGCAACAGATCTCTCTCTCTCTCATTACACACACATCACGCACAGAGGCACAACGAGATCAGAAGTATTAATTCCTCTCATTTCCTATATTGCGATCTGGCAGCTAATACATTACCTAGGATTTTCTCAATTTCCGTCTGTAGAAATTTTCGCCAGGTAAAATCGATTGTAATTCATGGAAATTAAATGCTGTATTCGAAAGTTTCTCTGGTTGTTGCTTGATCAGCGAGCCATTTTGTTTTTTTTTTAATGTCCGGAATAGATTGAAAAGAGTCGAGGCGAGGTTTTTTATGAATGTGATCGGTCATTTTGATTTCGCCGTTCCGTTAATTATGTAGCTGAGATGGTTGAGCTGGCATTTTTTGTGCCGCATTTATGCATTTTTACAATTTTATTTATTTATTTATTGTGAGCCATGTGAGTTTGTTTCTTGATTTCTGGTGCGTTGAATGTTGAAGAAACTGGTGATCTTCTGTGCCGGCAATTGTTTATATATATATATATATATATATATATATATATATATATATATATATATATCCCCCTAAGATGATCTCTTCTTTTTTCTTTGGCTCCGATTCGGTTATATTCAATTTGCATGTCTCATATGTCTTCTGAGCTGTAGTTGGACTTGAAGATGTCAGAGAGAGATCGTAAAATCTGGACATGGATCATTAATTAGTTCTTCTTCACATGGCTAAATCACGAAATCAGTTTCATAGAAGTTCGCATGGGTATTAATATGCAATTCTTTTTTCCATTGCAGTAATCTTCTGGCTTATAAGTGTGCGTTTCTCGGTTCTGTAGATTGGGTCATATTTGGCATGACACTTGACTTAAGAGAGTTGCGTTCGTATGAGTGAGCTTTCGTTGCTTGCTCTGAGGAGGCAAGCATGTGTTTCATCATTGTTATCTGAAGGTATTTGAGTTACAATTGAGATCGATTGCTGTAATAAATGGCTCATGGGAGGATAAGAGCAAGGATACGAAGGAGCAATCTTTATACATTTTCTTGTTACCGACCAAAAACTTCTGAGGAAGAGAGGCCTCATGATTTCCAAGGACCTGGATATTCTCGACTGGTTTATTGCAATCAGCCTCATTTGCACACCCAAAAGCCTACAAAATACTGCACAAATTACATTTCCACCACTAAGTACAACGTAGTCACGTTTCTCCCGAAGGCTATATTCGAACAATTTAGACGCGTGGCCAACTTGTACTTTCTTTTAGCAGCATTCTTATCACTTACACCTATATCTCCCTTCTCTCCTGTGAGCATGATTGCTCCATTGCTATTCGTGGTTGGATTGAGTATGGCCAAAGAAGCTCTTGAAGATTGGAGAAGGTTTATACAGGATATGAAGGTTAACCTGAGGAAGGCAACCGTGCATAGAAGAAATGGCACATTCGGTATTAAACCATGGATGAAGCTTCGCGTTGGAGACGTGGTGAAAGTGGAGAAGGATAAGTTCTTTCCTGCAGATTTACTTCTTCTGTCTTCGAGTTATGAAGATGGGATTTGTTATGTTGAGACCATGAACTTAGATGGGGAGACAAATTTGAAGGTGAAGAGAGCTTTGGAGGCAACTTTACTCTTAGATGATGACGCCTTTACAGATTTCAGAGCTACCATAAGATGTGAGGACCCAAATCCAAATCTTTACACTTTTGTGGGGAATTTCGATTATGATCGTCAGGTTTACCCTATTGATCCTAGTCAAATACTCCTGAGAGATTCAAAGCTGAGGAACACAGCCTTCGTTTATGGGGTGGTTATATTCACTGGCCACGACAGCAAAGTCATGCAGAACTCCACCAAATCGCCCTCAAAAAGGAGCAAAGTAGAGA
This sequence comes from Linderniella brevidens, assembly GCA_004919715.1. NCBI lineage: Eukaryota > Viridiplantae > Streptophyta > Magnoliopsida > Lamiales > Linderniaceae > Linderniella > Linderniella brevidens. The sequence goes on from SWDC01000151.1 coordinate 1,424,534, forward strand.
AGCAAATGGACAAAATAATATACATCCTTTTCACCCTCTTGGTTTTCATCTCCTTGATCAGCTCCGCAGGTTTCGTTGCAAAGACCAAATTTGATTTACCGAATTTATGGTACTTACAGGTCCCGGATAGTCAACATCTATATGATCCTAACCAGCCATTTGTTTCAGGGTTCTATCACTTAATTACTGCTCTTATATTATATGGGTACTTAATACCGATATCCCTATATGTGTCGATTGAGGTTGTGAAAGTCCTCCAAGCTTTGTTCATCAACCAAGATATCCTTATGTACGATGAAGAGACAGGGACTCCTGCTGATGCACGGACATCAAACTTAAATGAAGAACTGGGGCAAGTTGACACTATCCTGTCTGATAAAACTGGGACCTTGACATGTAATCAAATGGACTTTCTTAAGTGTTCCATTGCTGGTAATGCTTATGGCCTACGTGCTAGTGATGTAGAACTTGCTGCTGAGAAGCAATTGGCAATGGATTCGGAGGGTCAGGGGAAAAATGGTACACCTCATTCATGGCAGAGGAGTGAGAATGGATTTGTTGGATCAGAAATTGAGCTGGAGACTGTTGTTACATCATCAACTGAAGTTGATCGTAAACCTGCCATTAAAGGGTTTAGTTTCGATGATAGCAGACTCATGAATGGGAATTGGATGAAAGAACCCAACCCAGAAGTCACTTTATTATTTTTCAGGATACTATCAGTTTGTCACACTGCAATCCCTGAGCAAGATGAAGAGACAGACACGTTCAACTATGAAGCAGAATCGCCAGACGAAGGAGCATTTCTCGTTGCTGCTAGAGAATTCGGGTTCGAATTTTGTAGAAGAACGCAGTCGAGCATTTTTGTTCGCGAGAGATATCCTTGTTATCAAGAACCCGTTGAAAGGTAAAACCAATGCAAGTATTTTTCGTTGATGCAAGAATTTCCTTGAACTATTTTTCGTTAAATCGGTGACATTGCCTAAAATTCAGGGAATACAAGCTTCTTACTTTGTTGGATTTTACTAGCAAAAGGAAGAGGATGTCTGTTATAGTGAGGGATGAGAATGGTCAGATTTTTCTCCTGTGCAAAGGAGCTGACAGGTATTTCACTGAACCCATGTCTTCTGCAAACTATGCACCTCCAAGACTGCTCAAAAATAAGAAACTAAAAGTGAAAATGGGAAGGTATACACCAAACAAAAATGAGAGCATCCTTGCACGAGTCATTACTTAATTGCTGAAATTAAGAGAACATGAGCCTCCTGCTCCATCAGTGGGGTGTTGTATGCGTCATTACTTAATTGTTCTCCGAGAACTGTTTTAATCGTTATCTGTTATTAATGGCCAAGGTCCCTTTCATTCGCTCCACCTGTTGGATTTTTTTATATCAGGCACTTCTCATTACGCTGGTCTTAATATTTTCTTTTGTATAATGCATTTCTTTGGTTTACAGCATAATTTTTGAGAGGTTAGCCAAGAACGGTAGAATGTATGAGGAAGCCACAACGAGGCATTTAAATGAATACGGGGAGAATGGACTGAGAACGCTAGCACTTGCTTACAAAAAACTCGATGAGGCCAAGTATGCTTCTTGGAATGAGGAGTTCGTGAAAGCCAAAACCTCAATCGGTGGCGACAGGGAAGCGATGCTCGAGCGTCTATCAGATAGTATGGAAAGGGAATTGATTCTTGTCGGTGCAACTGCTGTTGAAGACAAATTACAGGAAGGAGTATGTCAAACTATTTGAAGCTTTGGGACTTTGTTGTTGAATGAACACTTCACCTAAAAGCTTAAGCTTGAAGGGAGTGCATCATATTTCTAAATTTCTATGTTTTATTTCCATCGTGCCCCTCACGTCGAAGCTGGTTTCTTTATTATCTAACCTTTGGGTGGTCGTGAGGATTTGTACTCATGACCTCTAGGCTTGGGCTCTGATACCATGTTGAGTGACCACTTCGTCTAAAGTTTAAGCTTGAAGGGAGTGCACCATCTTTTTAAATTTTTGTATTTTATTTCCAACAGCTGTCTCTTTTTCATTCCATTAATTGTGGTTTTATGTCTTGTGGTTACTTTTCTGTCTAGGTTCCTCAGTGCATTGACAAATTGGCACAAGCTGGTCTAAAGATTTGGGTTCTGACAGGTGATAAGATGGAAACTGCAATTAACATAGGGTCTGTTTTCTCTCCGGCATAGTGAAGCTTTTAGTTTTCTCTTTGATCATTTAGCAATTTCACGGTGAAAAAGTTACCTGAGTGCTAATTAAAAAATATTTCCATTGTGCAGATTTGCATGTAGTTTGCTTCGTCAGGGCATGAAGCAGATATGTATAACAACTTTGAACACCGAAGGATTAGTCCCAGAATCCAAGCAGGTAAATGGTGAACATGGACGGATATTAAACTATACATTGCACGTCGGTCTAATGTAAGGTAGGCTTTAATAATTTCTTTCTGTTTTTTTGATTCATTAGCAGGCAATAAAGGAACATATCTTAATGCAACTTACAAATGCAACCCAAATGATCAAGCTCGAAAATGATCCCCACTCTGCGTTTGCTTTGATCATCGATGGGAAAACTTTGTCTCATACCCTCGAAGACGATATGAAGCAGCAGTTCTTGAATTTGGCAATTGATTGCGCATCTGTCATATGTTGCCGTGTCTCACCCAAACAAAAAGCTCTGGTAACCTTATTTTCTAAAAAAAATAGTTATTTATCTACCATCAAATTAACTTTGTTTTAAAATACCTCCATTTTTCTCGGTCGTGCGATTTTATAGGTAACGCGAATGGTAAAAGAAGGTACTGGTAGAACCACGTTAGCCATTGGTGATGGTGCAAATGATGTTGGCATGATTCAGGAGGCGGATATCGGTGTCGGGATCAGTGGATGTGAAGGAATGCAGGTTTGTGACTATCGTTTTACTTCCATTAAATCATCCGTAAAAAAGAATCAAATGGTATTTCCACTTTTACACTGATTGATAAATTATATTTCAGGATTTCGACATTTTTAGTCCCAATGTTTGGCATATGGGCGACTCTGGTCTCATATGTTCCCGAGTTACAGTTTTAGCCTCCAATATTGTCGATTTTGGGCATTTTTGGTCCACCGGTTAATTTAACTGTTACGTTGGACGGAAATACGGGCCAACCAGCCGAAGTTTAAGTGTCGGGCCAGTCCCCCTTTCTTTGACCCGCAAATTCCGGCTGGCCCAGCCCGAATTTCTGTCCAACTTAACAGTTAAACTAACCGATGGGCCAAAAATTGACAACATTGGCGACTCAAACTGTAACTTGAGAGCATAGGGGACCATAGACGCCCTTAGGCCAAACATTGGGGGACCAAAATGTCGAAATCCCTTACTGAAACACTATTTCCTGCGATATACTAATGTTAGCCGACCGATAAATTGGAACCGCCTGCTCTTTTTTTTGACATAACCTGGAAATAAAGCAACCTGTTTGCAGGCTGTGATGGCTAGTGACTTTGCGATTGCTCAGTTTCGATTTCTCGAGAGGCTTTTGGTTGTACACGGCCATTGGTGTTACAAAAGAATCGCGCAAATGGTGATCTACAAATTTCGATTTACATGAAGAAAGCACTTCTAATCGTCAATAACTTCTCACGCGATGCACGATTTTCTTTTTTCCTTGCAGATATGTTACTTCTTCTACAAAAACATAGCCTTTGGCCTCACGATATTCTACTTTGAGGCATTCGCTGGATTCTCCGGTCAGTCAATATACGTCGACTGGTACATGCTGCTCTTCAACGTCGTCCTCACGTCTTTGCCCGTCATCTCCCTCGGAGTATTCGAACAGGACGTTGACTCCGAAGTATGCTTGCAGGTCAGTAAAGAAAAAAAATTCCAAATCTAAATTTCAAGGCTTAAATATTTTATGGGGTGGCATTTTAAGGACAAAAGAATTTAGGGGGGGTGGCATTATAGGAATAAACTTTCGAAAATTAAGTAATTTTAGGTTAGGCCCCGACCCGGAATTTTGACCCAGAACCGTTGACTTGTCACAATTTATTTATTCCCTCTCCTCCAAATTGGCTACTGCATCATTAAAAAAAGCCGACGTGGCGCCATGTCAGCAATTGAAAAAAAAAATCTTCTTCACTGCACGACGGCTTTAAAAAAAAATAAAAATTCTTCTCCATCTTCATATTGCTCATGGGTCTGGACACGGAAGGAGAGAGATATTGCTGACGTGCCGCCATGTCTGCTTTATTTTTTTTTTTTATGATGTGGCAGCCAATTGGAGGAGAGTGAATAAATAATAAACCGTGACACTTCAGCGGTTCCAGGTCGGAATACCGGGTGTGGGCGTATAGTTAACCTAAAGTTGCTTAACTTTCGAAAGTTACTGTCCCTATACTGCCACCCACCACCCAAAAATTACGGGCATAATTAACTCAAATTTCACCGCATTTTAATTTCCTCACTAATAACACCGCTCAAAAACTCTGCAGTTCCCCGCGTTATACCAACAGGGCCCGAAGAACCTCTTCTTCGACTGGCCCCGAATCTTCGGGTGGATGGGGAACGGGCTCTACACGTCCCTCATCATTTACTTCCTCAACATCATCATCTTCTACGACCAAGCCTTCCGCCCCGGGGGGCAGACCGCGGACATGACCGCCGTCGGCACCGCCATGTTCACGTGCGTGGTCTGGGCCGTCAACTGCCAGATCGCGCTCGCCATGAGCCACTTCACGTGGATACAGCACTTCCTCGTGTGGGGCAGCGTCGCCTCGTGGTACCTCTTTTTGTTCGCCTACGGGGAAACGAGCTACTCTCTGGAGGTCAACGCGTACAAAATACTCACCGAGATTTTGGCCCCGGCCCCGATTTACTGGTCCACGACCCTCTTGGTGTCGGTGGCTTGTAACCTGCCGTATCTCTGCCACATTTCATTCCAGAGATCGTTTAATCCGTTGGATCATCACGTGATTCAGGAGATCAAGTGTTACGGGAAGGACGTGGAGGATCGGGGGATGTGGAGGGCGGAGAGGTCCAAGGCGAGGCAGAGGACGAAGATCGGGTTTTCGGCGAGGGTCGATGCGAAGATTAGGCAGCTCAAGGGGAGGCTGCAGAAGAAGTATTCGTCTCTGGGTAATGGCTGCTGATTAACTCTCTGGATTATCGTGTGGTGATTATTTTATTAGTTTTTTTTGGGGGGGGTTTGTGGGTTGATCATGATTAATTTTTGGGTAGGGTTAGGGTTTTGTTTTGGGGGGTTGTGTTGGTTTTCTTTTTTTTTTTGGGGGAGTTTAAGGATCTGGGGTTTGTTTGTAGGTAGAATAATATTGCCCGTGATTATTGATTAACCTCTCGTTAATAATGTTACATATGGTGTTAACATTTATGGAGTAAAGATTTTACGCGGAGAACCCAAATTTTGGAAGAAGCCAAAGGTATGTATGTATCGTAGATACATTTCACTATTTTTTGAAGGATGTTATGAGGGAGAAAATCCTGGCAGCCTAATAAGATAAAAGCTTGTAAATAGAGAAATATATCTATGATACATAAAACCCTAGTCATAATAAAAAGTTTGTCTTCGTGGGATTGGTTTGGTGATTGAGAGGAGTTGTTAAAATTCCTTGGCCACGAGTTCGAGCCCCATGGCTGCTGGTGCCGATGTCTGTGTGGCTTAGGGAGGGTCACATGGATCAGAAGATTAATCATGTCTGAAGTGGACCGTCTCATAGTCGACAATAGGGTTTATATAACAAGTGAAAAAAAAAAAGATAGAAGGCCCAAGTCACCAAATATGGTATAGTTGCCCGTTTGCATCGAATTAATTTGATTTTAGTATGATTTCCATATAATTATAATTTTACTATACCCGTTCATGGTTAATTAGTTTGATATAATCTTTGAAATGTCTAAAACCCTCCTAATTTTCCAAATTCGAAATAGGACGCGATTTTTTAGGAAACAATAAGCATATTATTTCGAACAATATCCGTTAGGATCTTCATATGATAACGTAGGCAAATCCGTTATCCAAAGATACCTCGGACTCTGCTAACTCTATAAATAAGGTCCCAAATAATTCATTCATGCCTAAACACACAACATTCGCATCCTCCTCCTCACAAGTACTTCCACTTTAAATAAAGCCCTTTCTTTATCATCCTCTTCAACATGTCTTTCGACGGAGAATTGCTCGAAATCTTCTCATGGCTGCCCGCAAATTCCCTATACAGATTCTCCTCCGTATGCAAAACCCAAACCGAACTCGTGTCCTCCGAATTCTTCATCGAAAGGCATTGCACCCACATGGCTCAAAATCCCGACCTCGACTTCTTCTTCATACCCGAGCTCATCAAGCACAGGCTCGAGTTTCACCTGATTGCCAACAACACCAACAACAACAGCAACAACAACAGCAACAGTCAGAGGATTTCCGAGGAGTCCCTAGAATTCTTGGCCCAAAAAGGCCCGATATCGGGCTCGAGCAACGGGCTCGTGTGCGCCATGCGCTCGGATTACCGTTCGATTTTCTTGATGAACCCCACCACGAAAACCTACATAGAAATCCCGCCCCCGTGGGAGAACCTCAACTATCCCGTGACGCTTGCGTTCGACTGTAATAACGAGGGTTTGCTCTTGGCGGCCATGAAGATTCAAGAAAACAACTTTAGGAAGATGTCCTTACGGGTTTACACGCGGGACTCGAACGCGTGGCTCGAGGGAGGTGACGTGTACATCGGTGCGAGGGACATGGTCCACGAGTGCGTGGTGGTGGAAGAAGAAACCCTATTCATGGTTTCCACTCCCTCTGATTGTTATGTGAAGGAAAATAATCCCTTTTATTGGCCGTATATAGTGATGCACGACGTGAGGGCCCGGTGCTCGAGGGTTGTGGCTTTGCCCAAACGGGCCAGGAAGGGAATTTTCGGGCTTTCGACGAGGCTGGGGATATTTAGAGGGCCCGAACCGGGCTCGGTTTGCTTGGTGAAGCTTTGCAAGGGGGCCTTCACCGTGTGGGTGATGAGGAGGAGAGGAGATGGCCCGTTGATCTCGTGGAGGCATGTTTTTAAGATGCGGGCTCGGGCTTTGTTGAAGCGGGCCGGGGTAGGGCCCGAAATGGAAGGTGAAAGCGTTTGGTGCTTTGCGGTTGTGAACGGGACGGTTTTGCTGTTTGCGACGGAGAAAAGGGTTTATTCCTACGAACACGGGTCAGGACGGAGCCGAGAGGTGTGCTCGCACCGGTTTGGTGGGTGGGTTCGGTTCGTGCCATTCTCGAGCACCCTTTGCAGGCAAGGTGCGCGCGGTGGCGTGGCCTTTGATTCGGCCCGGTTGAGCTAGGGTTTCGGGCTTCGGGGGATGAAGTGAAGATCGGCTTTATCTTTTTGTTTTTCTTGTGTTTATTTCTTGTTGGTGCTTTTTGTAGGTTTTGTTATTGATAATTACTGCGAATGGAAAAAGTTTAAATAGATTCAAATGATGTTTTAAATCTTCATTTTGCTTTTTTTTTTTTAAGATAGAGATAGCTGGTGATATTGTCATGGCCCGGCCGGAAAATGTTCTATAACCCAAAGTTAGATGCAAATGATTGTAAATTTTCAATCTGCAACATAAATATAGTAAATTTTACGCAAAAATACATTTGATTTTCTTACCTCTATTTTCTTTTATTCCTACCAGATTAACTAAAATAAACAATTGAATAATGAAGAAAATACGCTGACAAGAATAAATTATAGGCTTACTTTTGTTAGAATGATATAAAATCTTTTAAATACTAATAATAAATAAAACATTTTTTTGTTCTACCATTAGTAAACATTTTGTGATTGTGACGTAAAGGAAAAGCTTGATGGTTTGTGAATGAAAGGATTTTCATACCAAAAAAAAAAAAGTAATACTTTCCCCAAAAAAGTAATAAATAAAACTAAAAAAAGGAAATTACAACCCTATTTTTAGCTAGAACAATATCGCACCTAAAAATAATGTTAAAATTTTCACCAAACTAAATCTAGAGCGAAAATGATGTGTTTTTTTTGGGCCAAGACTGAAAATGATGTTGAATTGGAACTTAATTAAAATTTAAAACTACACAATATCCGACCCTGACGCACGTGGATAGCGGCACGTAATTCGACCCGACCCGTTAGAATTGAAAAAATACGAACGCCACAGATCTTAACGGCATTTTTCCTTTATGAATCCCATTTACTGCATCGGAATCCGCAGCATTGTGTGATAAATCACACACGATTGCCAGTGGAGAGTTGACAGAGTTATTTATGATTTGTCGCGACTTTTATGATTCCGTTTGTACTTTGTTTTGCCTCTCTCACTCACTCACTCTCTCCTCCCAACGATGAGCTGTGACTTCGAGACGCAGAAATATAGAATAAACTAATGAGGGCTTCGCTGTACAGTACATCTCTCTCATGATCGCACTTTTCGATTTCTTTTGTTTCTCATGAGATCCCTTGACCCCTGATGCCCATTTTCACGTTTTTGTAGACTCGAAGTTTGATTTTTTTTTCTTTTTGGGGATTTTTGTTTTGGGCTTTCGAACATGTTGACTTGCATAGCTTGCTCGAAGCAGCTGAAGACCAATGGATCTCTGCCGGAGCCACGCGAAGAAGACGATTACGAAGTTGTTAGCAGCCCTTCAGCTAAGCAAGCTGTTAAGTCGCTCACAATCCAAGTAAGTGAATATTCGTTCATTCTTGAATCTCTTGCAGTGAATGAATTGCCGAAAGCAGTATTCGGATCCTTGATGAAATCTCCTATTCTGAGACTCTGCTGTTTAGTTAATGACTGTTAAGTGTTTGTGAAAATTCCAGTTAGATCAAACACATTGCAGCGAAAATCCTCTTGCGTTATTCTACTCATTATTAGTTTACAACCCAATTAGGTAAACAATTTCTTTCTCGGTATTTAATGAAACGATAATTTTTCGTTTTAGATCAAGGACATTGCGTTAAAGGCCTCGTGTGCGTACAAGAACTGCAAGCCGTGTTCCGGCCAAGACAGAAGAAACCATGGCTACGAGGACTCGGACGCGGGTTCGGTGTCAGAAAGGTTCTACGGCTCCTATCGGAGGACCGGCGGCTCGAACCCAACCATGCCCCGGTTCAACCGAAAGGAAATCGAAGCCTATTCGAGCGGCTCGGCTACTCCAGCCTCGGTCAGCAGCAGGGTAGACTCGATCGTGTTCGTCGAAGAAGATGAGCCCAAAGAATGGGTCGCACAGGTCGAGCCCGGAGTTATGATCACCTTCGTTTCGTTGCCTCGGGGTGGGAACGAGCTCAAGAGGATTAGATTCAGGTAATTGATTCTCGGGTGCGATAATTTTGAGTAATATTTAAAAAAAAAAAAGAAACAAGATATCTTTGTTTTGATGGAAAATTGTTGTTGATAGGAGATTTGAAGATGATGAGTTTGTTTGTTTAGTGGCTGTAATAAATGGCGCATGTGAGGGCACAGGGTGATGCACTAAGCTCTTGTGGAGATGGGTGGCCCATGTTGTCTAGCCATTAAGAGTACTTAAACTATATGATCCATGTTGTCTTGTTTTTCTTGATAGATCTAAAAGATATACTTTGACTTACATGCCTTTGTTTCTCAAGTCAATGCAGTTTTTATAGCAAATAATGTGCGTTAAATTTGTTGACTGACCACTTTACCTAAAATGTTAAACTTGAAAGGGTACATTAAGTTTTATATGTTATATTTTCAACACGTCCCCCTCACGTCTTGGCTGATTTTGTAATTTTCTTAAATTTTCTTGAATGACCGTTTCACCTAAATCTTAAGCTTGAAGGGAGTGCATCATATTTTGATTTTATATAATATATTTTTCGGCGTGTCCCCTCATGTATATGCTCATTTATTTATTATCTAATCTAGCCTTACGCGTGCAATTTTCTTAAATGGATAGTACTGAGGATTCGTACACGTGTGACCTCTTGGCATGGGCTCTAATATACCATGTTGAATAATCATTTCACCTAAGTAAGCTTGAAAGGGGGGGTTTGCCATCATATTTTAATTTTATTACATCATATTTCCAACTAAAAGTTCCTTCTTCCAATCGCCTTTTTTCGCCCATGTCTTAAAACAGCCGGGAGATCTTCAACAAGTGGCAAGCTCAAAGATGGTGGACGGAAAATCACGAAAAAGTCCTCGAACTGTACAACGTTCGAAGGAGGTTGAATCAAGACGATGAGGCCCCATTACCGACTCCGCCGCGGTCCGAAGACCAGGTTATAAATTGGCCCCGTCCGTCGTTTTATTACCAAGAATCATCAATGTAAATGATAGTAATAAAAAAAAAACTTACATATTCTTATTACATTATCTTTGTCTCGTTATCATAGGACGCAATTCAAGAATCTGGTGATGAGGAAAGCCCAAGCCCCATGACTACTACTACTCCCCCTCTGAGCAAAGAGCGTCCGACGAACCGCCACCATCGTTCTAAATCGTCCAATCACTCGACGCCACCTCATCATCGATGCCACAATTCGACTCCGAAGTATTCAAGCGTAAGTGCTGCAAAAACCGAGGAGGCCTCATCGGTGGATGCTTCTGCACGATCATCGAGCCACTCTGGTGAGCTGAGCAATGCCAGTGATTTGGAGAACGAGTGGGTCGAACAAGACCAGCCCGGTGTGTATATTACCGTGAGGGCGTTGCCTGGTGGTGGCCGTGAGCTGAGAAGAGTCAGATTCAGGTGAATTTTTTTTTCAATCATTTTATACAGATAGTATATATATATATATATGTTAATGGGATAATACTCATTTTGGTCCCCCAATGTTTGACTTATGAACCAAATTAGTCCCCGATGTTTCAAATGGACCAATTTAGTCCCTCACGTTTCGGAAATGAACCAATCTGGTATCAACTTGACAGAAACCGTCAATTTAGACGGAAAATCATTAACTGTGAGACACGTGGCACGCTGTGATGATGCCACGTGTCGGTTTTATGTTAAAATTGACGGTTTCCGTCAAGTTGGGACCAAATTGGTTCATTTCCGAAACGTGGGGGGACTAAATTGATCAAATTGAAACATCGGGGACTGAATTGGTTCATAAGGCAAACATTGGGGACCAAAATGAGTTTTATCCCATATCTTAATATGTATCTTTATATATGTATTTGTTGAGTTCCTTAGAAAATGTATATATGAACAAGGCGTCATTTAACCATGGTTTGCAGCCGGGAAATGTTTGGAGAAACGCAGGCAAGGGTTTGGTGGGAAGAGAACAAAGCAAGAATTCAGAAACAGTACTTGTGACAGTACTTGGCAAGAAAATCAACTATTTCTCTTTAAATTAATATCGTGGGTGTGGTGGGTATAGATTATGAAAATCTTTATCATCAGTAGGATGAAGAAAACCTTTGCATTACTATAAACACTAGTTTTTATTCTTTTCTTCTTGTTAAAAAGTTGACTTAGTATTTATTGTATCACTTCTTTGTACTAAGATTATTACATTACGCACACTTCCTTCTAATTTTATTTTGAGAGTTCCCGTTAAAATCAATTGGTAACAGAGAAAGTGCCACAAGATTTTAAGCAGAAATCACAACTATTAATCTAACCGATGTGGGACTTGGGTTTGATGCCCAACAAACTTCCCTGAAATACCCTGTAAATGGATATCTTCTTCAACGATAATCATCTTGTACAGTTATTTCCATCCAACGGGACACATCCACCTGACCGTCACCAATATCAGGAAGATTTTCGACACAAGCCACCAAAGTTGATTGATTTGGCCTCAACCGAGCAGTCAACATAAACCTCACAATCGCCCACATTATCCTATTTGGGCTAGATTAGAAACTTTCTATGACACCGGTTATTTGGAATAAAATCTCCTTTTATCTTTAAACAAGAAGTCCAAAGTATAAGTTCATGGGGTTACAATCTAAAAGGTATGACATCCTCTATTTTTATTTGGTGTTCCAATCTGCTGTCCACAAAACCAAATCGTGACAAGTGTTAAACTCAATTAATTTTTTTACACGTGTCACGATCTGGTGCGTGGAACATCAGATTGTAACACCAAATGAGCACATACGAACCAAACTAAATCTAAAATTAATTGGCAAACTGATAGATTAGCCGACAAGTAGTTATATAAACCCAACACCTATTGCCATAACATTCAAATATCTATATAAAAAAAAATAAATGGACCTATCACCATGTTCAAGATAGTAGTGAAAATACGAGCTGGTCAACGCCAAAAGGGTGGATAAAATATGATAACAAAAGACTTATGGAGGATATGATTCCACATCATATTAGCACCTTTTTATATACACAAAGCGCAAGATTTGAAGCCTTCCATATATGGTAAGTCCACGTCGCCCTTATTGCAATTTCGGGGATGATTTTCGAAAGCCACAAAAAATAGACAATCAAGTAGCCATCGTACACACACTCACATGGCCTCATTAGCTTACTTATATATTTTCCCAATCTTTGATAAATGGGAAAATTGTCATTGGTACCAGCGATCTTCTCAGGCTCTCTTCAGCTTGTCTCCTCAACATGCATCTCGAGGAAAATATTATATATATACTTTGACACGTTTAATGCATATCTTTCATGCAAAGCTTACGGGGAATGTTCTTCATTTCTTTATTACATTAAAATCTTTTCGAGCAAATAATACATAACATACTTCATTCACCTTATTACTTCTATATGGGAACTTGAGTCTTGGAGCCAATGGCTAAGCAGCGCGGCCATGGTTTTCATCATAAACCTAATCCATCATTATTAATATTTATATTTCACCTTCAAAGATTTCATTGGCTTTTATAGAATCTGCGTCTATTCTCAACATTTCTACCTTCAGTACTACTGATCCATCTTCTTATAGAACAACTGCAATATTAGAGAACAAAATGAAGGTAAAGTTGATTCTTTTATGCTAATATTATGTTTTTTTTTTTAATAATTGCTTATTTATTTTTGTTTCTATCCTATGATTTCCCTGCAGTTCTTCAGTTGGGTTCAGAATAAATTCAATGCTGGGGACAAAAGGGATCCTAATTCATCTTCTGCATCAAGTAATAATAAGCAGCATTATATATGATCTTCAGACAAGATATGCATGCATTATATTATTTATTTTTTTCACTTACTTATATATTTATTTGCAGACCATCGAAAGAAAGAGCCACCATCTAAAGAAGAATTCAGCGATTGGCCCAATGGATTGCTCTCCATAGGAACCTTTGGGAACAAAGATATCTCGAATAATAATCAAGAGAATAACATTACTAATAATACAACCGATGATAAAAACCCTAATTATAAAGACGGTGAAATAGCAGAAGAAGAAGAAGAGGATTGTTCTTCGCCGGATTTCTCTGAGTTCACAGCAGAAGAAGTGGGGAAGCTGCAGAAGGAGCTCACGAAGCTCCTGAGGAGAAAACCGAAAGCTGCTGCTGCTGCAAACAACAACAACAACAACAACGATCATCAGCTGCCGTTGGATCGATTCCTCAACTGCCCTTCGAGCTTGGAGGTCGATCGAACGGTGTCGGATCGTTACAGCGTTTATTCGGAGGATAAGGACGAGGAAGAGATCGATCGGACGATCAGGATCATTCTGGGACGGTGCAAGGACGTGTGCGAGAAGAAGAGGAACAGAGAAATCGGGAAGAAGTCGATTTCTTTCCTCTTCAAGAAGGTGTTCGTCTGCACGAGCGGGTTCATCCCGAGTGCTCCTAGCTTGAGAGATACGTTTCAAGAATCTCGAATGGAGAAGGTGATACATACATACATACATATATATATATATAAGTATAGGCTTTTACCTGCTTTTTAAACTAGTTTTTTCGTGTTGGGGGGGTTGTATTTCAGGACCACTATTTATGGGGTTCCAATTTAAGGATATTAACTTTGGAATTTAAAGAACAAACGATGCGGAATCTAATTCTGTTCTTAAATTTGGTTCAATTTTGAAAGTTAGCCTCCTTGAATTTCAACTCCCAAATAAGCAACATTGTTGCCACGTAGGATTTATAGTAAAATTATTTGGCACGTGCAGACCAGGCCGAAATTCCTGCCAAAGATTAGGTTTTCCGACGCATTGATAAAATATATACATCTATATATGTGCATACGTATCGACAAATTTGATAGTGTGACACGTTTTTTTCAAGTAATAATTTCATGAATCGACGCAGCTTATGAGGACGATGCTGACGAAGAAGGTGTATCAGAGAAACGCTTCGAGAGGTTCGACGATGAAGAGATTCATAGAGGATTCGAGGAATAATAATAAGCTCAAGGAAGAAGATCATAAGGAAGATGGATCCAAGAAATCGTTATCTTCGTGCGATGATGATCATAATAATACTCTTGAAAGATCCAAATGGGACAAGACAGATTCTGAATGTAAGCCTCTCTCTCTCTCTCTCATATATATATATATATATATATTTTTTTATAACCCAGTTTAATATGATTCGTTTTAACAAGTTGAAAATTGTATTAACAGATGTAAGTTTTTTTTTTTTTTTTTTTTTGCAGTCATCGTTCTGGAGATATAGACTAAGAGGAGATGTTCGGGTTTTCATGGCCATTGTATTATGGTATTTTTTGATATAATTATATATATGTATATTGATATCTCATGTGTTGTGTAATGAAAAGTGCACGGAATAATATTGCAGATTTTAAGCCTTGGAAGCTTTATGATATATACAAGTCTTTTAGTGTTTGGACATTATCTTAGTTGAGGCTTTGTCAAAGAGTTGTATTATTTTTGTCTTTTTTAATGCCTTTTTGGATTTTAAACATACAACTTTTTATAAATGGGTATTGAACATCTAAAAATACTTGAAATAGGACTGATAAGAAAATTGAAACGGACTAATAAGTAATTTACCCTTTTTTTCTTTTACCGGACAAACCTATTAAGGCAATATGTGACAGCTCTCTTTTTCTGCATTTTCCTCATACGTACAGTAGTACTTTATGTAAAACAAAAAATAGAAGGAAAAAAAAAACAAATGTTTCAAAGATATTTATCTGATATATATTAACGTAAGTCGAACTGTGCCTTTTGCAATTCGCAAATTATATTTATCCAGATCCAGGAAATACATTCAATAAGTCGACCCACCCGACCCATGGGTCTTTTTCAGAGGCAGGCGACGGTCCATTTCAGGCACGTGTTTTTTCTTCCTCAATTTCTCTAAAAAGACCCCACACACCATGCAACAATTTCTTGAACAGCCGCAAAACTGTTTCGATAACTATCACGTGCTTCATTGTCATCATCATCGAGCCATTTATATACACGCACACACACACCATTTTCAGACGAGCACTAAGGTGAAATCCACACACAGGTAATTAATTCCAGGTCAAGAAGATCATGCCTAGTTCAAGACAGTACTCCATAAACAGCTTCAGGCAAAGAAAACTATGCGATAAAAGATCGAATTTTGCGCAGACATGCAATCTCCTCAGTCGGTATGTGAAGAGACGAAAGGGGAGTTTAAGGGATTTGAATCTTGAAATTAAGACCGACGAATCCATAGGTAATTAATTTATGCTTCTCTTTTAATTATCCAATACAGCATTAATAATAATGAATCAACAGGAAAGATGGAGGATAATAAGCCAGTGAAGAAGGGAAATTCATGCGTACCTTCAATGGAAGAACAGTCACCTGCGGCGGATTCTTCCAGCAGGAAATCAACGACGACAATGGAGGTGAAGAAATCGCAGATGACCATATTCTACGGCGGGAGGGTATTGGTGTTCGATGATTTCCCAGTGGACAAAGTGAGGGAAGTCGTTGCCTTAGCAGCCAAAAGAGGAAGCTTTTCTCAGATGTCTTATGGCATTTCGTCGAACAGTTACTCAGCAGTAAAATCCAACACCGGAAACGACGACATCATCGCCGGCTCAGCTAACAACGCGTCGTCACCGTCGTGGAGGCTTCCGCCGCGGCCTCATCAAGCCAACAGAAACTCTCACAACCGTGATCGGCATTTCGTGGAACAGTTGCGGCGATTGTAAAACGGAGTCCTAAGAAGAGCGTAATACATAGATTGCAGCAAGCCCACTGATGAATCTCTTCGTCGATTTGCTTCTGGAAATCAAATTTCTGATCGCAGCAATTTCTGCAAATCAATTGCTAGTTACTTTATGAAAAGTTTCAATTATTTTTTAAGTCTTATATATTTTATATTTAATGGGTGTTTGTGAGATACATAAATCTAATAATACAATTTTCGAACGTTACCTATTGAGATGAAACAATTTGCGACACAATTTCAGAGCGAAATTAACATGGATGAATCGCATTTTGAATAGTTTGTTGTGGGCTGAACACATTAACAATTGATAGTTTGGTGCCATTTGATTCCTCAACACCAACGTTTTTATTTTCAGCTAATTCAATATTTTTAACAATATTGTTCTAAAATAATATTTTTAACAAGAATTTATCGTTAGTTACGTAGATAATGAAACAATCATCATGATATAAATGACCAAGTATGGATACAAATCATTTATTATATAACATCTTAAGCCCTCAACAAACCAAACACAAACAAGAAATAAATAAGCCTTCTTATGACCCTAAAAACAGTGGTTGCAGGCTCCATCAATGAAAAGCTGATCTGGGAAAATTACACTGGAAGAACTTATAAATGTAGAAAATTACAAAACTGCCTGAAGATGTGGCTCCAAATGGCACAGACAAATTCTATGTTGACTCGATCAATCTCCACAACAATGCAAGAAAAGCCCGCGTTGCACGAACAGAGGATTAAATATCGAGCAGAAGGGAATTTCTCGAAGGATATAATATTCGAGTCCAAAATTGGCTAACAACATTTCTACAGCAGCATCGATTTATCCAAAAAGCACGAACGAAAGAGAGTACCTTTTAGCTTACATTAGGCTTTGAGCCTTGACGAACCGAATGCGGTGAAGTCAAGCAAAAAGGCCTTTCTTTTATTCGTTTGATAACTGAAGCAATCCACGCATCTGAAGATAAGGATTTTCAAGTAGCTTTTCGTTGTTAATCTGCAATGGCAAAGCATCAACAATCGGTAAGTGAAAAAGATATTACATGACTGAATAGAAGAGTAGATAATAATTTGGTTCAATTAATAAGTAATGATGCACCTGCTGAGCTCTCGAGACGAGACTGTGGAGCATTCTCTGGTATTTGTCGGGTTCTTCGGTCATCATTCTCTGCATAATACGAACTTCAATCTTATTAACCATCCTCTTCAGGTTTCTTCGTCCAAGGAGAAATAAAATGAGATTAGAAAGAAAAAAAAACTTGCCTTAAGAAGGAATGTCGAAGCATAATATGCCACTCTTGCATCTGTATCATCCAACAATTCTCTGCCATTTTATAAATATAATCTACTTAGGAAAATTGACGCTCAAGGGTCATATTCAAAAACCAATTATCTCTTTCACCAAAATACTAAGTAGATGGATATCTTTATCTATGTACATGCTCAATACGGCCTCTCAAGGGTAAAGCCAAATGATAATACAGAGCAAAATGATATCAAATTATGATTTAAACTTGTATATGATTTAGAGTTTATCCTAAAATTCTTTGATGTTAAGTAAAATAACCTGTCATTTATATATTCACGTTTTATCCACAAGACGCGTTACTTTAATTATAGGCAATAAATATACCTGAAAAATTCTTCTCCACCAACCTCTACAAAAGCAGAGGGGTCCGCTGTACATTTACCAATCAGAAGTAAGAGAAGAGCAGCTCTTATATCCGAAGTGCCACCTGGCAGATTGCCCCTCCCTTTGCTTCCCACAGAGACTCCCAATGCAATATTGTCCGTTGCAGCAGCAGCAAGCTGAATCAGGGGCCAATAGAATAGGGCAGCAGGAACACGAGCTACCAATTGCATCGGAACAATCGCATGCCCGTGAAGCAACAAAGCTGCCATGGACTCGGTCTCACAGCCCGAACTATATGCAATTTTCCCAGTTTTGCTGCTATTGGCATCTCCAATATAATCTCCCCTGGAAATGCTCTTCATTGAGGAGAAATGTTCGGTTGCTTTAATCTTAATAGACTCTGACTTAGTGACAGAAGCGTTGGGGTGCCTCATATCTCCATGTTGTGTAGCACTTGGATGAGGAACTCTTAAGCACAATTGTGATAAAAGAATACCACACATCTGTTCATTTGCATCGAAGTAGACAACAGTAAAAAATTATACAGAGGATGAGTCACATGCCAATGAAATATTACTATATAGAAAAAGTTGGTGGTTCAATTGAAGGATTGTTGGAAATAAAATATATTTAGAAAAATGATGCACTCCTTTCAAACTTTAGCTTTTAGGTGAAGTAGTCATTCTAACATGGTATCAGAGATCAGGTCCAAGGGGTCAGGGGTACGAATCCTCACGACCACCCATTTAAGAAAATTACACGTCTATGGCAAGATAAGAAAGAGATCAGCCTAGACGTGAAGGACGTGTTGGAAATAAAATGTATAAATTTAGAAAAATGATACACTCCCATTACGCTTAAACTTTTTAGGTGAAGTGGTCACTCTAACAAGGATGAAGTTTAATACTTGGCAAAAGATCACAAAACAATTTACCTTCAATATATTCATCCGATCGGTTTCGTTTCTCTGAGCCATCAAGGACAAGGCAGAGCTCATGATATCTATAACGGCATTTGCTTTTTCGAGACGGTCCCCGCTGCTTGCATTCGTTGAAGATTGAGCGTTCATCACGTGTTGAACTTCGCTCTCATCTAGCAAAAATTTGCACCGCATCAACAGCCTCTTCAGAACATAAAGGAAACCCCACCTGATATGGCTATTTTTCAGCTTGAGAAGCCCACACATAAGCCAAACGGGGTAAGGAACATCTAAAGAATCTGAATAATCATTAACACCAGCAACAGAAATTTTCTGCTCCAAGTTTTTAATGCTGGCCAAGAGCTTTTGACCACCCCCTTCGCTGCTGATCTCTGAAACCAGCAACTCCCCCAACCACAAGTATCCGTTGTGGCGGTAAGCACTTCGGTGAGAGTGAAGAAGAGAATGTAAAGTGGTCCAACACAAATTTGCATCCATAGAGGTAAGGTTTCCACGAACATCAATGTTTTGAGTTGATTTGAATAATTTCGTCATTTGAATCATCTGGGTGAACTCTTTATCCAAATGGGTAAACGACCCTATGAGCACATTAAACTTCTCAACTATCTTCTCCAAAAGCTGCAAGAATAACACGATAGAGAATCAGTTGATTAATTTCCAACCCATGTATGAATGCGGGAACATATCAAAATTCATATTGAACTCCAAAATTTTACCTGAAGTGTACATTATAGCTAGCCAACAGTAATAGTATGCAAAAACAGTGTCTAAAAAATTCGTATAGTATGTGAGCATCTGAACCTGTCATAATCAGCATAGCTAATTTTAACGTACTTTTCCCCGTCAAATTTCCCTAGTTTACCTGGTTATATTTATAAATGCATTAAAATAGACGAAGGTGGAAGCTGTGCAAGTCAATTAATCCAGAATCAACATATGACCAAAATATAGTTATCACTTGACATAATTCTGACCACGGAGGTGGCCATTAAACCATATTTTTTGGAGAAGTGGTCATGTTTACCATCAAAAGGCGATCGTTATTCGGATAGTTAGACAAAGCTGCAGAAATTGATCTCCTCAGTAATTCCACAATGCCTTCAGCACCCAACTTGACAGAAAAACGGAGAGCTTCAGGTGCCTCTGCAAGCAGTAGTAATGTCACAATAGGTCTAACTTCCTCATCACTATACTCAGAAGCCCCGGCCACCGTACATGCCTTATTGATCTTATGCAAAACATAGTCGAAAAGCACGAGATGTAGGTTTCTCCGCTGTTCCCTAGAGTTAGATTGCACCATCTGCGTACAAAATAAGACATGCAATATTTCATTAGATTTGTACATCTTCAGGTAATATCAGTTCCGCGCAAAATTATTGCAGTGGTACATCAGACAAGGACTTAATGCCCCTCAAGAGGGTCATGTGAAGCATAAAATTAAGCTCAGACAAGTGTAGTGGAAATTTTTGATCCAGATGTATTTTGGGGGGAAGTCGAATTTCAGCTGGCTGATTATACAACACACTTGGCAACCTTTTGTTTCAAAATACAACACACGAGAATTATATGCCAATACCTCAACAAATATAAATTCGATTCCTCCAATCAGCTCCACCTGTTCCATGAGAAAAGATGGAATAGCCGGAATGACTTTATCAGGTCCTTCAGGAACTTGATAAAACATGTTTGTTAACATGCACACAAGCTTGCAGTGGACTATTTCTACCCAAGAGTTTCTTTTACTAATCTGAATGAGTGTCTTGATAACCTGAGACCACATTATTAAGACCAGGATTGCTGTTAGCAGGAAAACTCTAAAATGAAGAGAAGCACAAGAGCTCATGCAAAGGTAAGTATAGAACAGTCAAAGCATAAGAAAAGAAACGAGAACTACAAAGAAAAATATATAATAGGTAGGTAATAAGTAATCCAATTCAATCAACACATCAAATCCCTCATTAGTTCGGATAATACCACATCAAATTGCAGGATCTGTTAGCTAAAGATGGGTCATGTTTGGTATTTACTCATGTGTTTGATCTTTGAAATTAACAGACACATTCAGTACAGATGACCTACAAACAAATGCACATAGGTGTAGAAGTTTTTTCCACAGACATCAGAGCCAATGGAGCCAATGAGTTTGATGTTTAATAAATAATGGGAATAAACAACACTCACTCTGATATCAAGTCCCTTTAATCTGCTCCGACGAATTTCGCCTCTATCACATACAAAATATAACAGACAGCTTAAAGCAGAAGCCCAGACAGCCTCCTGCTTCTCCTCGACCTGCAAAATACTTTCGTGCGTGAATAAATAAAATTATAACATCAGATTTAATCAAGCAGGAGTACTTGTCCGAGGAGTTGATTTAATTTTGAAGCATGTGGATTTAGCCACTTTCAATGTTGCACATGCCATTAATATCGCCACATTAAGTGCATGAAAAACATATCTTTCCTTCCTTCAAAACAGCCGCCAAAAGTAGAATGCAGAACATAAATAACAGGTGATAATGATATTATGTTCCGGCACGAAAAGTAGGATGTCATAGTATATTATACCTGAACAAGGTGAAGGAGGAGCTCATATAGAATGCCCAAAATCCAGCACTCAAATCTGTTGGTAGCTGCAAGATTTTCTGTTTTGTGTTTGTCTGATCTACTTTCTCGATGTAACGAATCTTGAGTTCCACTGTCCGAAAAGGCTTCCTGTGACAATTGCTCCTCGATGGCTGTGGTGACATCAGGCGCTGGAGGTTCTAATAAATGAGCATGCACTCCAAGGTTAATTATCAAATCAAAGGCTCGAGTTTTTGACATCACGGTAGGGGAAGTCAGCATGTCCTAAAGGATGCATGGGAACAATCAGATTTAGTTGTAAGTTTGAATAAAAGCTGTAAGTGGAGGAAGCAGCACCTCAAGCAAGGATAATGTGAGAGGACCAGCAATCTCAGAATCCAAAACATACCTGTTTAGAAACATAAACATCTATAATAATTCAAGGACGTACATAGAAATCCCATACGTGCTAAAGTGTACCTGTATGAAATAATAAAAAGGAATCATAACGTACATATCAATTACGAGTTTGACAAGAACGCTCACAGCCACATCCATTGATGGTCTTCCACTGCGTCTCAGTTTTGATGAGACAGTTGAGACGTTAGAATCAACATCAGACTCAGAGCACACTGCAGCAATAACTTCGCAGACCTCCACAGAGTTCAGTTTTAAGGGTTGTTGTTCACTGACAGAAATCCAGACATTGTCAGACAGAAAGAGACAATGAAAGCAACTGAACAGACATTATAAACAACTACAGGAGGTGGAACAGAAATTTCCTCATGACCAAACCCGCAGCATAAGGCTGCGATTGTACAACCTTATCTGTTATTGAATGTTCGATAGGGTAATTCCGTTTGTCAAGAAGACATTAGGAGTGCCCAGTTAATTTTACAGTCTTTACCTGTAATGACGATATTGAAAAAGTGGTCTTGCACGTGGGCGTAAAGTGTTCAGAGGAGAATCTTCCCTGAGATAGAAAAAAATTCAGTTCCAGATTGCTTAGAAGTCTAGAATACATCAGACAATATCTTGACTTGAAAGACAGTATACTGTAGAACATAATCTCCTAAATAAATAAACTCCTCTTAACATTATTAACAAATCCCTAGCAAATAAAACTTCCACTCAAGTTGGGACGTAGATCAACCACGTCCAACTAAGAATGCACTTTAACCACACGGAAACAACGAAAGAAATCAAATGCAGATGGGTAAATGATATGCAACATCACCAGAAAATAGCAAAAGCACAGGTGAGTCAGGTGCCAAGCAACAACTAGAAAAAATCAAGAGCAAGGCAGGCAGCAGAAGAAGACCTCACACCGAATGACAGTAAGGCAGAAAATAGTCTACTCTTATGCCAGTAGAAAGACCAATGAAAGACCACCTCTGATATAGAGGATTAGTCAGGAACTATGAGATAAATAATATCACAAAGATGTGATAGATATGCTTAACAAATAAACTGCTGTCACTGCAATATACCTAGGTATCTAATATAATTTCTAAAACCGATGAACCCAATAGATACCAATGAAGATACAGATGAAACCATATACCTAGACAGTACACGTAAAGTAAAAAAGAGGACGGAAAATTATGAATAGTAAAAGAAAATGTAAAGTGGACACAAAATAGGAAAGGATGGGAAAAATGAAAAAACAAAAAACTAAAATGCGATAACATGCCAGATCTGGTTTGTGCCTGTTTTGGAACGTTTCAGAGCAGCGATTGCCCTTAAATGGGCAATGGCTGAATTAGAATTTGTAATGGTTGTAAGCAATGAAGGTCGCAGCAATTGATCCAAATAAGCCATATCTGCACCACCAGAAGTTCCCCAAGCTTCACCCTTCATTTTGGCTTCCATGTCACCAACAAGAAGAGCAGCGGCACCTATTTCAAGGAAATTAAGAGTCTGCATGCCTGAGGGACCGAGTATGCGATCGCTGCATGCAAAATAATCTAAAAGCTAAAAAACCAGAAATGATTAAAATGACAAGGCAAAAGCAGAATATATAAAATAGAAGGCAACCTTTCCGGCATTAACAATAACGACTGTTGGTCTCCACGCCAACGCCATCTGAAAATATCGAGAGTAATAAATTCCTGATCTCCATGTTCATCAGCTTCTTCAGTATTTTGCGACTCAGCAACTGATGTAAGTGAGGACTCTTTACTATCCATTTCTTTGGCATTTGCAGGACTAAGCTGTGAATTGAAAGATTTGCTCAATAAAGATGACAGTGTGGGCAGTGATTGCCTAGATGCTGTTGCAGCCCCGGCGAAAACAGCGGGTTGGAAAGAACGTTTAGGGATGTACTGGGCCACTAAAGAGCGTACATAATTTAAGGACTTCACGAGTGCCCCAGAAGCAAAAGTTGACACAGGAAAAGGAGTTACAAATGTTGAAGGTGCTGAAGCAGGAGATTGTTGACTCAAGGAATGTGACCAAGGTGCCATTTTACGATAAGTGCCCACATCACACTCAGCAATTATACTTGTGCAAAACCGGTCAATCAGTTGCAACGTCTCTTCGCTGGGCTTATATCTGCAGTAACGAAAATGATGATTGCCAAATTCCACTACTGTTCAGAAAATCAAAACAAATTTGAAAAAGAAGACCAAGCTTATAAATAGATATGATGAGGCTGTGATAAGATAACTACATGCAGAGTGCAACAAAGAAAATATAAATATAACATAGCTGCTTGCTTCAAATATGAAATATAAATACAGAATTGTGAAACCCACTTACGGCATTCTTCTTCTCAAATTTGAAGATGAATTGAACGTGGTACGAAGTTTTTAAGCAAAAAAATATCACATACAGAAATTGTCTCATAACTTACGTGCACTATATGTTATCACTATCATATCAAAATTATCCCTTTCTCTGTTAATGAAAACGTGAAGCAGTTTTCCTGGTTTGTAATGTATAGTGTCCGACATGCTAGATTCTATTCTAGCATCAAAGAGAAGAGAAAGATGAAATGGTCAGAAAAATCACCTTAACAAATATCGCTTTAAGAGTGCCACACATCTTGCCACCACTGCAGGACTGTGTTACAAAAGATAAACCACTAATACATAATCAATCAGAATTATAAAATAACCCAGAAACTATGGTATTTAATTTAAATCTAAAGATGATTTCCAAAATTAGCAAAAGCAACATGTGACATAAATTAGAGGAAAACAAATATTTTCTAAGAATTGCTAAAGTACCTGCGTTCTCGTTCTGCTAGAGTATGTTCTAGAATCACACCGTATGCCAAATCGACAGTTGTTTGTGTCGCCAAATAATCCTTCCATAGAGTAAGGGGGCAATAAGAACTTATGATTAAAACATTTAAACTTTTCGAACAAAAACGCACATGAAAAATAGTCATGACTGAATGTTTAAAATTACGAAATCACAATCCAACCTAAATAAATGAAGCTGAGAACAATTTGATTATGCTTGTTGTTAGATAAATCAGATTAATTTATATGGAAGAATGAGACGTTTACACTTAATGATTTGATAAACTTTTTCCACACAATATGCTGAGCGCATCCATGTACAGAAAAACATCAATGCAGTAAAGACTCATTTCCACTAGATTTGGAAAGTAGATATATAAGTTGAGTTTTTCAGGAGAGTAAAATGCATAAAAAAATATACTCTAAATTAGAACATAATCATATCCCCCTTTAGATAACATTAAAAAATTCAGACAACTTCAGAGATGATGTTTTACATAATTCTCGCCCAAAAACAAAGAAAAAGATAGCTAAAGAAAAACCTAATGCAATAACAGTCCCTGGAAGAAATATTAAACCTGCAAGGTTCTAGAAGCTTCGAGATGTGGTGGAGATGCAGAGGATAAACAATCAGCTACAGCTCGACGTAGTGGCTCAGGTGGTTTTTTCGATGATGAAGATCTCAGCCTCGATGCATTGGGGCCTATCAATTGCATCCTTGACACTGCTGAGCTTCTTGATGGGCTATAAATGGCTGACATCACAGGAAACTACTATTTGTATCTATTTCTCCGTCTTTACGTACATGTAAACCATTAGATGTACGGGCTCTGAGGTTGTCTCTGAAATATAAAGCTTAAACTCAGTGGATTTTTTTTAAAATTAAAAGCTTAATCCTCCATACAACTAGCTTACTTCAGAGGTGCCCAGCGAAGATTGTATCTTTTATCCAAAGATCGCCACTAAAACTTTTTCTTTTCTTTTTTTTTTTTTGGCATTTTTTGGTCTGAAACCATATGCATTTTCAACATGTATTCAAAAAATTCATTGCTGGATACTCACTTGACATTCAAAACTCAAATCACGCATCTAAAATCAAGCAATTAATCCAAATGATTACTGGAGTCATTAGTTACCTGAACTTAACTGCAGCTCGATCAAGTGAAGGGCTATAAGTGACTGTCAGGGAAGAACAAATCCAATAATAACAAGAAACACGATCAATTGAACCAATTGAAATCAACGCCGCAAATCTACCTGACGATCGCGTACACTTGCAGCTGACGCGATAATTTCCTCACGGGTATTCCAATCAATGAATATCAGCCTTCTTCAAGCTGAATTATCCGCAGAACACCTCCAATTGCTCTCAATTTTCAACAAAGAATGTCAATGCTTCAGGATTTTAATTTAGGCAGCATTGATTCTAATAAAACAACTAGTAGCTGCTTTAGGTATGTTTACGTTTAATATTTTCTACATTCGCTGTTATTTTCCCTTTTCATTTTCTCTAATTGTTTATTTTGGTCTAGCAAAATTAATTCCAGAGGCCCATTTCCAGGCCCACATATATATGGCCCATCCATTGAATTAATGACTTGCTCAACAAGAACTGAAGTATCTGCCTGAAGATTAAAATCCTCAACAAAATCCCATGTCTTCACATTATTCGTCTGTGATTTATTCAATTCTCTGCTGAAAGGTTGGTCCGTTCCTGATTCACGCTTAGAATTCATCTCGATTTCATATTTTCCCCCGTTTTTCCCTTACTTGAAATCTGTTGTTTCAGCT
Source organism: Linderniella brevidens (assembly GCA_004919715.1). Taxonomy (NCBI): domain Eukaryota; kingdom Viridiplantae; phylum Streptophyta; class Magnoliopsida; order Lamiales; family Linderniaceae; genus Linderniella; species Linderniella brevidens. The sequence goes on from SWDC01000151.1 coordinate 1,450,777, forward strand.
GCAAGATCTCGCTTTAGCTTCTGAATCGAGATCTCTAAGCTGAGATTTGATCGTTGAGAAAATGTTCCTCACGAGGTGAGGATTGCCAGTTCCTGTTCGGTAATTTTGGTTGCTCTATTATTCCTTCGAAAATTGGTGACTTATCGTAGTTTTACTTGTTTAATATATAAATAGGACTGAGTATGACAGAGGAGTGAACACCTTTTCTCCTGAAGGACGACTGTTTCAAGTCGAATATGCAATTGAAGCTATCAAGGTGAATTTTTATGCTGAATTTAGTCTAAAATTAATTAATGAAATGGGGAACTGTTTTTGTTCGTCATTATTTTTTTTTTCATTTTGTTTGTTAACTATGTTGATGGTCTGTGTTGATCTCCAGTTGGGTTCAACTGCGATTGGGGTGAAGACTAAGGAAGGTGTTGTTCTTGCTGTTGAGAAACGAATTACGTCGCCTCTTCTGGTACATATGTAGTTCGTTTTCACTTTCAACCATTTACAACTCTATTCTATATTTGGATCTTACTGAATATGAAATTCCATCATACTTTAAACTTTATTTGATGAAGAACTTTTAGGTCTGTGGATCAAATATCCATTTTTTCAGCTAATTTGTTCCTACTTTGAGCTTCTCCTAGTAATGCTGTGCTTGTAAGCATATATGTTTTTCTTCTCCATCTTATAGTTTGAGCAGTATTTTTTGGAGTCCATCTTCGGTTCCGTTTAATCAGGGGCTTTTTATGGGTCTTCTTTCTCTTTCCTCTTGCTTTTCGTACGTCGTTTCTTTAGAAAATTATGATTCATGGTGTATAATTAATTGGTTATTCCCTGCCAACAGGAGCCCAGCAGTGTTGAGAAAATTATGGAGATTGATGAACATATTGGTTGTGCCATGAGTGGCCTAATTGCTGATGCTCGTACACTAGTTGAACATGCTCGAGTTGAAACTCAGGTAAATAAATCCGAAACACAAAACCCATTATCTTCATTCCTGTGCTGACAAACAACACTTATTTTGCATCACATAGAATCATAGATTCTCCTACGGTGAGCCTATGACTGTTGAGTCTACGACCCAAGCTCTCTGTGATCTTGCCCTGAGGTTCGGTGAAGGAGACGAAGAATCAATGGTGAGTGCTTTATTACCCTTTTTTGTGGATCATCCTACGTGGGATCCTCAATAGTTTCTGGGTATTTCTATTCTTTGTGTGATTGTCATTTTCCATGTTTTTCTTGCCTTTGTAGTTCTTATGATCGTTAAGAATTCGTTTTCATGCTGTGCAATATACACTGTCATTTCTTGATTCCTTCTAATACTACTTAAGTAAAGAAGAACAATTGCCTTGCTGATTCAGTTATTTCTGTATGATTACTGCGATTCACGAATTTTACGAACCCAAGATCGTAAAGATTCACTGAAATTAGATTCTCTACAGTTAATAAATTCCTTCCGTACTGTCTTCTGCAGTCAAGGCCATTTGGTGTATCTCTTCTAATTGCTGGCCATGATGAGAACGGTCCCAGCTTGTAAGTTTTCCCTTTTCGTCTTTTTTTACTAAACGCGTCTGCCTTACTTTTGGCATCAGCCCACAAATTCATTGACACTTTGTGTGCTTTTGTTTCCAGATACTACACGGATCCATCTGGCACTTTCTGGCAATGCAATGCGAAAGCCATTGGATCAGGTTCCGAGGGCGCCGACAGCTCATTGCAGGAGCAGTTTAATAAGGTGTGCATATATTTATCTTTACATATGACCCAGCTGAACTATGGTTAGATTTGTTTTTTATTTAACTATGATCGTATCCATATATAGTTAGGCCATCTCCACTTCGAAAAACTCATATCTAAACTCAAAATGTAGTAACCGTCACATCATACAATAATTGTTCTCCAGCCATCAGACAAAAACTTCTTCCACAACCAACTTTTACAACTTTTCTGTACTACCCACATATTTTTCAACTTTACAAAAAAATAGTTAACTATGATATTATGTATAAATAAAATATAAAGAAAATTAAATGATCAGGTATAAGAAATTATATACTAAGATGAAGAATAAATTTATAATAATTATTTATGTAACAATTCTATTATCGTAAGTCACAATATCCAATCTCTTTTTATATAGAATTCATAAAACTCATTTTGAGTCTGTTTTTTGCATACGGTGGCTGCGTTTTTTCCCTTAGTTTTTGGGTTTCGATGTTCCATTGGAGATGTTTTTAAATGGTCGGGAAATTTTTTAGCTGATCCCAATTTCATGACTTGCAGGATCTGTCTCTGAAAGAAGCTGAAACCATTGCCCTCTCTATCCTGAAGCAAGTCATGGAGGAAAAGGTACTCCATAGCTTATTACAATCACCATCTTCATCGGGACATTTGCTAACATCTCGTTTGAAAAATTTCCAGGTTACACCGAATAACGTGGATATCGCAAAGGTGGCTCCTAAGTACCATCTTTATTCTCCATCTGAAGTTGAGGAAGTTATCAATCGCCTGTAGAGGCGAATCGTTCTTCTATCTACTCAGGTTTCATTGCATTTCGAATTTGTTGTCTATGTTTCGAACACAAAGTCTTTCTTAGTAAGAAAACATCTTTCTTTCTTTTACTGAGTGGGGTGAATGCTATCTATTGCTGGTGATTGAGTCATTTGACCTTTCTTTGTGTGGGTTGGTTTGTAATAATGTGGTTTTTTTTATCTGTGCTTTTGTTAAGTAAGACCAGATTAGAAAAATTAAAAATGAATCAAAATAGAAATTACAAAGTTAGAAAAGTTCAGGAGCCTTGCGACAAAGCTCGAATTGGTTCATTCGAGCTCGTGCCCGAGCTTGAACCGATTTAGACCATACTGAATCGGAGTGCGGGGACTACGGTGGTGTTGCGCGGGGAATTTTTCCTTACCGACAAAAAAATAAAATACAATTCTATAAAACCAATTATCGATATATATAAAAAAATAATCTTTTATATTTTGACTTGAGATGTGTCTTCCTTCAAATATCGTTATGGTCGTCAACTCAATGGCATTGGAGGTACATTGGAGGCGACCTCAACTAAAACAGAGAGTTCCCTTTATTTTTTTAATTTAATCTTTTTTTTTTTTTTGCCACATTCATTGAATGATCCTCGGATCTAACCTTAATCTACACAAATAACTAGTTCGCGATTATATGGCTCCAACCTTTAAGGAGAGGCCGTTTTGGTATTAAAAACTATTAATAGCTGATTTTGTATTATATGTTGTCTTTGAAAAGGGGTTACCTCGTGGCTTGTATAGAGTTTTGCTTGGTAAATTATATATTAAATAATAAATAATGTCACCGACTTTGCATATATGGTAAATACATATCTTTTGGAAATTTAAATACATGTATGTATTTTAAAATACGATAAACTGTGGCAATATTCTGAATTTCCATTGACTTACAGGTCAAAATTGATCATCCAATATAATTTTTTCTCATCAAATATCGCCGGATTTAACAACATTTCCCTGGAATGTACTTAATTTTGAAAATCATTAGTATAAATAAGAACTTGTAAATTCTATTAAAAATATATTAAAAACTATGCAACTCAATAGGTTCCTCGTGCCAAAAAAATAAAATAAATAAATAGGTGACTCAAATTTACTTTGAAGAGTCAACATTTGTCTCTTCCCGTTTTGCTGCTTCTAGTCAATCACTTGAACCCTAATCAACTTCTCAAATCTTCTAACACTTTAAATAATAAAAAAAAAATCTCAGTAAAGAATTAAATATAACAATAATGCGTCGGCCCAGCTTCATCTTCCCATGCAGATTCTCAGAATCTGATCTAATCTGATCATCATCATCATGTTCATCTCCAATTGTGAACCCATTTGTCTTCCTTCTATATAAACATTCAACTTTCCCCACTATATATCATAATGCTCTTCCTTTTAAGGGTTCAGCTCTTCCCTGAGCTTTTTTCTCCTCTTGGCCTCTAAGTTGATTCAACTCCATTTTTTTTTTCTTTTCTTTTTCGAACTACATAAAATCAATACTTGCGTTCTTGAGCGAAAAAAAAAAAAGAGAAAAAATGGCTGAGCTAAAAAATATTAATGGAATCTGTGTTTCTTCCAAGAGATCATCAACGAACAACGGATTCACCAGAAAATGTGCTTCTTTAGTCAAAGAACAGCGAGCTCGAATCTACATTCTTCGACGGTGTGCCACCATTCTTCTGTGTTCGTATATCGAACGAGATGATTGAGTCCAATATATATATATATATATATATTAATATATACGTATATATAAATAAACGTTTCATCACCGGTTTATCCTCTAAGCAAAAGATCTCTCCTGTTCGAGCAAGAAAACCACGAGCTTTTTCATTCAACTGCCGGCGTATTTTTGCACCTAAATGGCGAAACGAAATCCCCATTCATTAGGCGTTTTTACGCGTTTTCTTGCTCCAAGGTTATGCTTATATATGTCGTATCGAAAAATGCAGTGATTGATGTAGTAGTGATGCTGATGACGCGGGTGGAGGCTAATGGCCGGAGAGTTTTGCGTGGAGGGGTTTCTAATTTAGATCAATGCATGCACATCATCGTCTCTTTGTAATATACCCGAAAGGTGTGTAGTAAGAATAAATTCGAGGTATCGGATCTTATGTTTGTTGTAATAAGTCATTAGCTGCAAGCTCACGCCAGTATTTAGAGGCTAAATCATAGCCAGATCGAGTGAGGATACATCGAGACAGCAACAAAAAAGTCATTAGTTGTAAGTACTAGAGACATATTTCTGGGATTTTTAAAATTCCTTCAAGCCCAAATCCAAAAGCTCAACATAAGCCAACATGACAATTCGTTCTAAAACTAACTGGCAATAGATGGATCAGTAACCCACTGAGCTTACATGCAGACAGTTTTTTACTCAAACGTTGTGAAATTTGATTCGATGCCCCAACAGTTATTCATACAAGTTGTATCAATAACGAATTTGTCGTATGGTTGAATACGATCTTAGCACGACATTTCGGGGGAGATCAAAGATGAACACGGTGTTCGGATTTCGATGGACGCTTCGAAATTTCAAACCAGGCGAAATTAACACACGTGGTATAATTTTTCGTTCCCCGAAGATTGGCAAAAAAATAAATAAAAAATATCGTGCTAGTAAAATAAAATTCGGACTAGCTTTTCGAAAGTAACAAGAAACCCTATATTATAACGAGCAAGAAGCCTTCGAAACCTTCGTTTACGCTTCGCCAATATCTTTGCACCGAGTCGAAAATTATACTAAATGAGGATCTTTTTTCGCTTCACATTGCATCGCGTAATAATACCCCGAGCCCGTTGATGTATTTGCATTCAATCATCATCTGCACAATAAAAGCAGCAACGGCGAAAGGGATATTATAAAAAGACAATTGATTTCGACTTTTAATATCAATTAGGCTCTGTTTGGTACGCAGAATTTGTGAATGGAAAAGACGAAGGCAAACAATGTTAGTGACGATACACGTTTCTTTCTCTTTTCCACAACGAAATCTTTATACCAAACTGAGCCTTAGAGGACTAACCCGTCGATGGATCGACGTGAACGAAGAAACTGGCTGCTACGATGACATAGCACAAGATGAGCATTAATCCTTTGAAGTAATTCGATTGACCTTCCTGCATAAGAATTTGTTGCATATTATTTAAAACTAGAATTTTAAATTTAAGCACACTCAATGTGCGTCTTCTGATATATTTGTATTTTTTTGAAGAGTTATTTACTTTTACGTTTAAAATGTTTATGTATGTCATTATAGTTCAATTTTAATTAAGCATTGTTTGTAATTATATAAAAGAAAAAAAATTGATTCGTGAGGATATAATCAAGAACAAATAAAAAAAGAAGGATAAATTGTAATTGCACGTTACACGATTAATTTTAAGGTAGTTCCTAAACGGTGAATACGGCTAAAAATTACTCCCTCTGATTTTAAAAACAAGCCGTTTAAGGAAGTTACACATATATATTAAGAAGTAAAGTGGAATCTCTCCTATATCCTTAATTAATAGTTTGGCCCTATTGAATCTAACTACAAGATGATGGGTAAAATTGGAAATGCACAAGATATTTTTTATTTTTTTTGGGAAATAGCAAAACGACTTTCATTTAAAAACAAAAAAAAATTGGTAAAACGACTTGTTTTTAAAATCAGACCGTGTAAGAAGAGAATTTCAAATTCGAACCTGGAGCATAAACGCGACGACCAACACGGTTATAAACAACGTCGCCGTTTCGAAGAGTTGAAAGTTCAAATCCATCGGCTTCCCCATAAACCAGCCAACGATTACGCAAAATGGAATCTGCATTTAGTAAAAAATAATCCACAGTCAGAAACTAATTTACATAAGAAAATTGCCTTTAATAGCATTTTCTAGAGGATAAAAAGTGCCTATTTACCACAAACATCGATATCTGCGTAGAGGACCCGATCGCAACTCCAAGAGTGATATCCTGGAAAAATATTTTAAGACCCGAATTAAAACGCGATTTACAGAAATCGGATCTCTAAAATTTTTTTAATAAATATTGAAAATGCTCACGAGCTTGTCCTTCATCGCAAACATAATAGCACTCGCGTGCTCCGCAGCGTTTCCCACTATAGGCAGCAAAATGACGCTGATAAACGCAATAGGCATGTTCATCGAATCCGATGCTCCCTGTAAAATCATCCAATAATAAGATATAATTATCAGATAATGCGGTATAAAATTAAATGGTTCATTTTTTCTAGGCTAAATAGCATGTAACCCACCCGTGGTTTGAAAAATATGCATCAAAACCCATATGGTTCCAAAATAGCGTAAAATCCATTCCTTGTCAATTTCACATAATATTTGGGGGGTACAATGCTATGTTTTAGAAACATAGCGAGTACAGTGCTAAATTTTCGACAATACATGGGGTATTGTGCTAAGTTTTAAACAACACCGGGGATACGGTGCTAAGTTTTACATAGCACAAGGGAGTTTCACGCAATAAAAAAAGCATATGATAGTTATGTGTATTTCAGTATAACCACATAGGGGTATTGCATAATTTACCCTTTTTTCTATATAAATTACCTGTATTGCATCAACTAGATATCCGGATAATACCGATATCCACAGAGTCAAAACGGCGAGCCAAACGATAGCTTCCCAATGAGTAATCTCAGGCACCTCATCTTCATCGTCTTCTTCTTCCCCGTTATTCTCCCTTTCCTACATAAAATGGGAAGATGTAATAATAATAATAATACAAGAAAAGGATATTAATGAAATATTATTAAAAGTCGGTTATTAATAATGAAAAGAAAAAAAACCTCATCGAGAGAGCTGTATAGAGAATTTTGAATCCTGAGCTGAAAGAAAAGGTAGCTCGCGTAAGCGATGAGCATTATGCAGCTGCTGACGCGCGAAAGGGCGATCTCCGATTTCCCTTTGTGTAGTTCGGTGTGAGTGAAGTGCAAAACCGCGGGCAACAATATTCCCATAACGGCCATCAACAGTAATCCCGAGTTAACAACGGCAGTGGCCTGAAATATTATATCGAGAAACGTGTTCATAGCTCCAAAAGATATCTCTTGAAAATATTCTTTTTTTGGAAAAATTATAAGATTGGTTCACTGAGTATACCAGTTTTCGATTTTGGATAATTATGTTTGATAATATCAAAAAATAGGACACTAACTTTGTTTGTCGATTGGGTCTCCGGTCCATTTTTCCGACAAAAATTGTCTTCGACATACGAAGTAAGTGACCTATTTTTGAAATTATCAAACATAGTGTCCCAATTTTGTTTCGACATACCAAGTTATTAACCTACTTTTGCAATTATCAAACATAGTGACCCAAAATAGAAAATCGGTATACTTAGTGACTCAATCTTATAATTTCCCCATTTTTTTAATACATTTCGATTTATGTTACCTGATTGAATTTCTGCACTTTATGACGGTGAATAAGCCCGCCACTGAAGAAAGCGCACCCGAGCACGAGAAGCATGTTCGATAATATCGAACCGAGCAGCGATTGCTGAACGACTCTGATCATGTCATTCTTCAATGCGTACATCGAGATTATCATCTCCGTAGCGTTACCGAACGTTGCATTCAAAAGCCCGCCAACTGAATGATGAAATGTAAAATATTTATGATGATTGAAGCAACAATAGTATTTAGGATTAATTATTTATTTCGTCATGGAACTTAATAGGAGTGGCACTTTCGGGACAACAAACTTGATGGGTTGTAATTTTAGGAGACTGACTTTTAAAATCGAAGCAATTTAAGGGCATCAAGCGCCAGCAGATTGCCACATCATCTCTTCTGATGACGTGACCGTCCATCTGAAAGAGAACTGGGCGACACGTCATACAGAAGAGGTGTTGTGGCGTCCATATGGAATGCGACGTCATAAAAAGAGGCGACGCGATGTCCAGTTGGCGCTCTTGTTGTCCTTAAATTGCTTCGATTTTCAAAAGTTAGTGTCCTAAAATTGCAACCGCTGATGACATGGCATCCAGTTGGCGCTTTTTCTTTCTTAAATTGCTTCGATTTTTTTAAACTAGTGTCCTAAAATTGCAACATCTTATGTTGGGTGTCCTGAAGGTGCCACCCCTCGTGACGGAAAAAAAAAAATTATTAAGCCATAATATTTATTTTTAGCAAGAAAACAAACGCTATTAGTGGAAGATCATAGCTAACCTGTGGGGCCCGTCCAAAACGAAAGTTGCCTGAAAACAAGATTTATCCGAATACAATTTAGATGCTCGATCCACCGAGAAAAAAAAAAAAGAAGAGATAACATTAAACCATTTTGTATCGAGAGGGTGCTTACTCGGTAGCGTAACCGAGCCGCTCCGCTAAAGGAGTAATTCCAAGTAAGCTGAAAAAGAAAACCCATCCCTAGAATTTCATTTTATACGTATGTCAACATACACGATGAAATTCGTATTTTCAAAACATTAAAAAAATCTCGAATTTCTTACATGCTTATTGGTGAGATAATGTAGAACTATCGCCAGAGGCCCAAAGGGAAGCAAAACGTTAATCTTTGCTTTTATTACGACGATATATATACTTCTGATAACGTTGACACGTCCCAATATTTGAATCCACGAAAACGAAGAAGAAGGAGACTTCGAATGCATCGGAGGTAAAACGTGAGAAGTTTCGAAGCTCGAAAACTGCTTCTTACTCGTCGAATTAGATGGGCTTAGTGAGGCCTCTTCATCGGTTGCGAGGCCTATCTTCTCTTCTACAGATCCCATCTACAGATATCTAAAAAAACTGACTAATAATCTCATTAAGGAGATGATTTTTATTTTTATTTTTTTGGGTCTATCTGATTAAATTAACAGTCACACATATTTCAAGAAAGAAGACGCTTATGGATAAGACTAAAATTCGTTCAACACGCATCATTTCAAGAATCAGAGGAACCAACTTTTTTCCTTATATAGTCAGATCAGTCAACGTAAGATGGGGAAATTTTGCAGACAAGAAGCAAATGCCCCAGCAAAATCATGTAATCGAAGATGAGATTCGCATAACGGAGCAAAAAATATAAGAAAACCCATAAATTAAATGGATGGTTTCTTACAGCCTTGCACAAATTTCCGGATGAATGCTCAAAGATCGAATCTTTAGTCCGCCAAATCAGTATGAAACCCAATTGAAGATCCGAACCGACAAAATATTGCTTTAACAAGCTTCCGCTACGCTTTGTTCAGCCAAGTAGGAAGAAAGGGACAAAAAGCCTTCTCAGTTGCTACAAACCTAGCAATTAATTTGTTCTTTCTTTTTTCTGGAGAAGCGTCTCAAGTTGAATTAAGAGGAAGTTTCCGAGAAGTTACACTCCTCAAGTGTCCTTAATAATGCGCCATTTTGATATTTTGGCTTATATTTTAATTACAAAATTTGAATTGAAAGGGTACACATTTATTGTTTTTCTTGATAATTAATCAATTATTATCTAGCACTAACCTTCTATTGTGGGTTGATTATGTGGATGGCAAAAACGGTAAGGACGATTAGGATAACATAGAGAGATGAGAAAACGAGTGGGCAACTACATTTACTTATATGCCGTTTCAATTATTGAGTTTTAATTAAGACTTTCGGATTTCATAGTCATTTTGAAAAGTGGGATGAGAGTGGAACTACACACATGCAATGTCGTGTCAAGTCAATTATTGGTACAATTTTTCTTTCAGTTTTATTATTATTATTGTTTTTCAATTTTTTGTGTAATTCTTTAAATTAGTATATCGTGCAAACTATATAAAGATAGAGTTATTTCAAATTTAAATATTCAATATATGAAATTATAATTTAAATTTTATTTTTGTATTATTTTAAGTATTTAAAAAGAAAATTTGATTTGTGAGGATATAATAAGAATAAAAAATGAAGGATAAAGTTATAATTTTGCATGACATACCAAACTAATTGGATGTATTTATTCTATTGATCAGTATATATATAAAACATAGGGTTGTTTTAAAACATGGGGTGTATAAAACATGGTGTGTTTAAAAGAATATTAGGAATACAAGGACTAGGCGTGTAGTTTGTTAAAAATTAACTATTTGGGCTTTAATTAGGTCGAAACCAACCATAAAACGGGCTCCCACAACAAAAAAAGAATAAAGCCCAATTAGTAGTAGTATTTTGAATGTATGGAGATGTGTTAGCGTCTATATTCAGCTCAAACACTTCTCAATAGTCAATGGTCCTCCGCTTCTTTAGGGCTCTGAGAAATGAAAATCATCTGATATTAATAGCCATTTTCTATTTTCATTATATCACCTCCTCCTCACCCAATAATGGCATGCACGTTCTCACATACCAAAAAGAAAAAATAAAAATAATAAACATAATACAACAAAGAAAATAAATCCAATAAAATGTCCACGAACTGTGAATTAAAATAAACGGCATAGGATCCAACAATTTTTGTAAAAAAATATATAACGACCATTTTTATTACGAGTAATTAGGAAATAAATGAAAAAAATCTGCAACGCGAAAGGGCAATTACGTCATTTTCTTCAACTTGGCCTTAAAAAGTCCCCATAAATATCTCCTCAGCGTCTCGCCCTTTTCAATCTCAGTCTCTTCCCTCTCCAACAACTTTTAGACTCCCACACACACACACACACACAGCTGTAAGACAAAAAGAACGAACATGGCGGCTGCTTCCTCCGCGATAAGCTCGATTTCCTTGACGAGAAATCCGACGCCGACATTAATCCCTTCGAGGAACAACCTGAGTCAACTTTCCTTTTCCAATTCATCAATCTCCCTCCGAAAACTACCGACGGCCATTTCCGACACCAAGCAGAGCCGCCGGAGCCACATTCTCAACGTCGTAAAGACCGTCGCACAGCCGTCATTCTCCAGCGCAACCTCAGATCCGACCGCCAAAAAGCTCCGGCCGACGATCCTCGTGTCGGAAAAGCTCGGGCAGGCGGGGCTCGATCTGCTCCGGACCTTCGGCGACGTCGAGTGCCTCTACGACCTGTCCCCGGAGCAGCTGTGCGAGAGGATCTCGCAGTTCGACGCCTTGATCGTGCGAAGCGGCACCAAGGTGACGAGGCAGGTGTTCGAGGCCGCGAAGGGGAAGCTGAAGGTGGTCGGACGCGCCGGCGTGGGGATCGACAACGTGGATCTGAACGCCGCGACGGAGTTCGGATGCCTGGTGGTCAACGCGCCGACGGCCAACACAATCGCCGCCGCCGAGCACGGGATCGCTCTGCTGGCGGCCATGGCTAGGAACGTGGCGCAGTCCGATGCGTCCATGAAAGCTGGTATGTGAATGTGTGCTTATATTTCACGCGAAATCGTACTTTCTCTCCTCTATATGCGTATCTGTGATTTTCGATAAGTGTTTTGTGGTCTTCATTTGTCTTCCTCATCCAGTTTTGCTTCTGATAGAAAAAAAAATCTATCACTGATAATGAAATCCGTTTACAATGTAAATGCGATTCATTTGGTGGAGTGGAATAAAGTCAATCGATAAAACGTGAAAGAAAAATGGAATTTCTGGATTTTTGTCAATTAAATTTATATTCTGCTAAATTGAGAGTACACGTCCTAAAATTAATTGGCTACACGAGGAGAGACTCCTTTTATTATAGAGTCCCTGATGTCGGACAATTAATCTCAACATGCCCCATAACGTGTGACAAATATTAAAATATAGACATATGAATCGAGTGGCGGTGATTCAAACACGCGTGATAACAAGCAGATCCAATCCATATGTTAAATTAAGGGTTGTATCCCGAAACCAATTGATGATAGAAGGATATATCTCTCTGATTTATATATTGAGTCAGGTGAAGTTAGTTTCCCGATATTGAACAAATCGACTTAACATGTAAATTAAAAAAAATAATTATATTATCCTAAATCGAGGGTTCCATTCTAAAATTAACAGTTGATAGGAGAAGTTAGCTTCTCTATTTTTTATATTAGTCAGTTTCCCGATGTGAAACAAATTATCCCATTATGCCCCATGTGTGGCACGATTCGAACCTAACACGTAGATATATCAATCGAGTGGCTGCGAGTCAAACAATCATGATAACAAGCTGATCGAATCCAATCTCTTACCATGTTAAATTGAGGATTGCATCCCAAAACTAATTGATAATATGGGGAGATGTATTTTTTATTTATATATTGAGTCGGGGTGAAGTTAGTTTCCCTTTTCAACTTATCTGCAGGAAAATGGTTGCGGAACAAGTACGTCGGGGTCTCCCTCGTGAACAAGACGCTCGCCGTCATGGGATTCGGCAAGGTCGGGTCCGAGGTCGCCCGAAGGGCCAAGGGCCTCGGAATGCACGTGGTGGCCCACGACCCGTACGCACCCGCGGACCGAGCGCGTGCCATCGGGGTGGAGTTGGTCTCCTTCGAGAAGGCCGTTTCCACCGCGGACTTCATCTCCCTCCACATGCCCCTCACCCCGACGACGAAGAAGGTGTTCAACGACGAAACTTTCGGGAAGATGAAGAGTGGGGCCCGCATCATTAATGTTGCTCGTGGAGGGGTGATCGATGAGGATGCTCTTGTGAGGGCGCTTGATAGCGGGAAAGTTGCCCAGGTACGGAAATTACAATGTTGTCTGTGTTCTTTCTTCTTAGAAAAGGGATTGTGTTGTGATATCTTTGTGTTCAATGTAATAGGCGGCGCTTGATGTGTTCAATGAGGAGCCTCCGTCGAAGGACAGCAAGCTTGTGCAGCACGAGAATGTCATTGCTACTCCTCATCTTGGAGCGAGCACAAAAGAAGCCCAGGTTTGAATTAACTGATTATGATCAGAATTGGTGCTTCGTTTTTCTCATAAATTAAGTCTTTGTTTGGATTGAATATAGTAAAGCGGAAAAGAAAAATAGAGAGAAAATGGTTTTAATAAGTTCGTTTTGCTCACTATTTCGTGAATAAATTAGCTTTCTTTAGTTATAACTATAAATTTACAGCTAGATTTTATTCTATTTTGTTTTCTTTATCTATTTTTTCAATCATCCAAACATAAAAAATAGTTTTTCGTTCTCATTTTATTTCCCCCCGATTAATTTCTTTAAATTGAACCGAGTGCAAAGCATTTTTTGGATTAAAGAAAATTGCGTGGAAAAAAAAATTGTAAAGAAAATGATGTTAATAAGTTAGTCTTTCGTTTCCTCCTCTCCCTATTTGGGGATCAAATTTGTTTTTTTTTTAGTTTTAAATATAAACTTAAGGTAGATATTTTTGTTCTCGATCAACCTAACATAATAATTAATTCTTCTATACATTCATTTTCCTTTCATTGCTACATTCATCATCCAAACTGAGTGTTAATGACTGAAGTTGTATTTCTTTTCTCTTACAACTTCTCTTGACGTTAATCTCTAATCTCTTCCCTAATGTAACGTCACAGGAAGGAGTTGCTGTCGAAATTGCAGAGGCAGTTGTAGGCGCTCTGAAAGGTGAACTCTCTGCAACTGCCGTGAACGCTCCCATGGTACCTCCTGAGGTAACAAAAAGAAAAGATCCTTTTTTTTCTCTCTCTCTCTCTCTCTCTCATTGCAATAATGATATTATCTTCAAACCTTCTATATTATAACATGCACACATTTTTCTTACACATTAACACCACAAAAGGTTCTGTCCGAGCTGGCTCCTTACGTCGCCCTAGCCGAGAAGCTCGGCCGCCTCGCCGTTCAACTAGTAGCGGGAGGCAAAGGGATCCAGTCGGTGAAGGTCGTCTACGCCTCGTCTCGGGACACGGACAACCTCGACACGAGGCTCCTCCGCGCGATGATCACCAAGGGCATCATCGAGCCCATCTCCGACGCCCACATAAACCTCGTGAACGCGGACTTCACCGCCAAGAGGAAGGGCATCAAGTTCAGCGAGGAGAGGGTCGTAACTGACTTTTCGCCCGACAATCCGTTGGAGTCCATTCAGGTAAAAATTAGAAATCGAGGGCTCCATCCTAAAATTGATTGGTAATAGGTGAAGCATTAATTTGGGACTGATGAGCTTGATTTGTTCGATGTGGGACAAGCCCGCAATTTTAGAATCTCAACACGCGTCTTCACGTGTGGCATCATGCCTGGCCTAACACGTGGACGTATGAATCGGAAGACGGTGAATCGGATCGAATTTGCTCTGATACCAAATTAGAAATCGATGGCTTCATCCTAAAATCAATTTGTAATAGGCGATATATAAAATGGATTGATGGGCTTGATTTGTTCAATGTGGGACAAACCCACATTTTAGAATCTCAACACGCGTCTTTACGTGTGACATCTTGGCCTAACACGTGAACGTATGAATCGGAAGATAGTGAACCAGATCGAACTTGCTCTGATACCAAATTAGAAATCGATGGCTTTATCCTAAAGCCAATGGCTTCATCCTAAAACCAATTGGTAATAGGTGATATATAAAATGGACTGATGGGCCTAATTTGTCGATGTGGGACAAACCCGTAATTTTAGAATTTCAACACGTCTCCTCGCGTGTGGAATGACTGCCTTACACGTGGACATATGGCTTGGGAGATAGTGAACTGATCGAACCCGTTCTGATACCAAATTAAAAATCGAGGGCTTAAATCCAAAACCAATTGCTAATAGATGAGGCTGCCTCATGAGATACTCTGTACATATGCTGCTAATTTCAATTTTAATTACTACTAAGCATCGTTACGAAGCATGTGAAAGAAATTGATTTTTAGGATATGATTGTAATATATAAGCAAAAATTGAAGGCTATGTTGAGAAGATGGATTGTGAGGATATAATTTGTAACGAAGCAAAAATATAGAGGGTAAAATTGTCACGGAAATTGACAGTTTTTATCTCACCTACACAGGTGCAAATAAGCAACGTGGAGTCCAAGTTCGAGAGCGCCCTTTTGGACAACGGGAACATAAGCGTGGAGGGGAAGGTAAAGTACGGTATACCCCTCCTCACCCGCGTGGGGACGTTCGGTGTGGATGTGAGCTTGGAGGGCAATTTGGTACTTTGCCGCCAGGTGGATCAGCCCGGGATGATCGGGAAGGTGGGGAGCATCCTCGGGGAGCGTAACGTGAACGTGAGCTTCATGAGCGTCGGGAGGACGACGACCAAGGGCAAAAAGGCCATTATGGCTATAGGGGTCGACGAGGTGCCGGATAAGGAGACCTTGAAGAGGATCGGTGAGGTGCCCAACGTCGAGGAGTTTGTGTTCCTTGAACTGTGAGATGTGATCGTTAGTTGCTGCTTATTCCTTTTTTTATGTAAGGATTATATGATATTTTTTTTATTTTTTTGTGTGTTTTGTTTGTGGTGGTTTTGGTCGGAAAAAAATGGTAGGAGTATTGCTACCGAAGGAAAAGTTTTGGTATGGTAGTTAGGTATTGTGGAAGCATATGATGCTTAAGCAGTGCTGTTATGAGCCATTTATTGGCAAATGTGTAAGGTTTTGCTGATGTATTTTATCATGTACGTTTTATTGTTATTGCATGTTTGATTTGTATGTTTTATGAGTCGAAACAACATTTAAATTGCTGAAGAACTAAACAAATATACGATGAGGTTGGCTCGGTTTGGTCAATCACGAGGCCTTTGAGAGATGGCGTTTGTATCAAATATTTTGAGTGACTCTCTCGTGATTGGCTTTATTTGAATGTTATTGCGATAGTCATTTTTTACCTGATTCCATAAGTTAAGATTCCCTGGGATAACAAAAAAGAAAAGAAAACACCCAAATTTTACTTACTTGAACCCAAATGACAGAGTTTCCCCATGCTACCAAAAAAAAGGAAAAAGAGGGAGTCAAAAAGATTAAAAAATAATTTAAATCGTTAACGGCTTGGCAATAGAGTAGAAATTTATGTTCCAGTGAGGACCAATTGGGACAAAGATTCTTCGTCCCCGTGGGATGAGTACATGAAAATTTTCTCTCATTTGGCGGGGATGAAACACGAATAGGGATCATACTTTCTGCTCCGTTCAATGTGGAAATCCAATTTATAAGAATTGTCAACAAAATATTTCCATCACACTATTTCTTCGCCATTTATGTCGTTCTTCTTCCCATTTTCTCACGGTGGGTCACCATTTTCACAATCATGAGTGATATATTATATTTTTATATGTTTTATGATACTTTTGTCTGAGAGCATTTTACTTTTGCAGTTTAAATTATTTTTTCCAAAAAAATAATCATACATAAAAAACGTGAGCGGAGCAGAGATTCCCTTATAAATGTCGAGGCAGGGAAGGAGATTAGCCCCCTTCTCCGCCGTTCCATTGCCAAGCTTAGTCCAGCCCAACATAAGGAAGGCCCAATGAGCCTTTTAATATTTTCTACGATCCAAATAACTAAATGCCCAAATAAAAAGCCGCGTAGCTGTAGCTGCCACGTGTCTATTCTTCTATTTATTATTTTATGACGTTTCCCACTGTTTATCAACGCAACGAAATTGGTCTACGAAGACGCGAAGAAGAAGAAACCGGAGAGAATCGATTCCGGCGTCGTGGCCGTCACTGTCAGCGTCGTAGTCGTAGATTTTTGGTAATTAGATAGAAGCGCGTGTCGATAGATGGCTGGAAACGGTATGCACCCGTACCACCACCCTCAGCCGTGGCCTCCCGGTGCAGCGCCTCCTCCTCCGCCTGCCGTCGCTCCACCACCGACGATTCCCATGGATAATCCCGCATATTCAGACGAGGTAACTAGTTAGAATGTATCGTTTCTATGTCTGTATTATTTGTTTGTGTATTTGTTTTATACGGCTTAGGAGTTAGGGTTTCGTAGCAATTGCTGATTAAGAAGTTGCCTCGGATTAGTTGTATCACAGGGCACTTTGTTTCTTCTTTTTACGTGTGTGTGCTTGAGAATGTTGTGGAATCAGCTTCTAATGTAGGTAGCTAAGTTAACTGAGTAGTTCACCCCTTTCTTACTAGATGAAGGTGAAATTTTACAGTTAGTTTCTTCTTTTTTGTTTTTAATTTGTAGTTACGGACAATTTTTATTACGGGATTACCTCTGGATGTAAAAGAGAGGGAGCTGCAGAATTCTCTGAGGTGGCTTCCGGGTTATGAGGCATCACAGGTTAACTTCAAAGGGGAGATCCCAATGGGATTTGCCCTCTTCACAACTCCTCAACATGCCATAGCTGCCAAGGACGCACTTCAGGTTCTTTATCATTTTAATTGGACGAAACAAATCTTATGTTTGTATATGCGTTATGATATTTGTTTGTTTCTTGATGCAGGGCATGGTGTTTGATGCAGAATCAAAGTCCGTTTTGCATACTGAGATGGCAAAGAAGAATCTTTTTGTCAAGAGAGGTGGGGCTCTTGTTTACTTGTGCGCTTATCTTTTATCGACATGATTGCCTGATTTAGTTATTTACATTATCTGACATGAACTCAGGTTTGGAGTACTTGCCGTCAGTTTCACTTTCTTCTGTCTCTTGATCTTTAGCTTGTCTGGATTTCACAATTTCTTTCATGGAATCTAGATCTTTTTCTGTTTTTTTGGGTCTGTTTTAGAAAGGTGTTTGCTTCACATTGAACTTGGTCGTTAACTGTTTTAGCCGTTGTAATTTTCTCATTCCTTCCTTATGCAGTACCCTTATCTTACCATTAAAGGCTTAATTTCCAAAACCAGCTAATTAAATATTTCTTAAGTGAAATAAATTAGTACCCGATGTCATGTTCGCCTCTTGCTTCTCACTGATTGGAGCATCGATTTCTGTTTTTTTTCAAGTGAAACCTTGTTTCGAGACACATTCTCCTTTTTTTTCTTTATAAGTTCTTCCCAAATGCAGGGATAGTTGCCGATTCGAATTCATATGACCACAGTAAGAGGATGCGAACCGGAGGCGACTATACCCACACTGGTTATTCAACATCTCCTTTTCATCCTACCCCACCCGCTGTTTGGGCACCACATGGGTACGTGTGAGGATTTGGAAACTTTCATTTTGAATCTGAAGATATTCAAATTTAAGAGGTGGCCACATCTGTTGACAAACATAATGTTGCTTTCCCAGGTATATGACACCCCCTCCTCCGTCCTACGATCCCTATGCAGGATATGCAGTTTCTCCTCTTCCAATGCCTCCTCCTCCTCCGCTACCAGCACCGAATAGTTATTTACCCGTCCAAGTAAGCCCTCGTGCCTTATCAGTGGTGTCTTTTCTTGATGATGGTAATTGAACCAAAAGACTTTTGAGATTTTCTTATGCATATATCTTCAAAAGATCATTTCGTGGAACTTCTGCAATGTTGACTGGTTTCTTCACTGACAGTTATTAGCGAATCAAAATTACCCTGCTTATGCTATGTTTGTTAAAGCAGTAGTTCCATTTCACATGCTTTTGATATTTGCTTTTAATCACATGCATTGCTACTGTTATGTAGAACATCAAAGACAATCCTCCGTGCAACACTCTTTTCATTGGCAATCTTGGTGAGAATATCAATGAAGACGAGTTAAAAGGCCTTTTCAGCATGTACGTTAGTGTTTGTTTCCCTAGAAAGGCTTGATTGCAGTGCATCATTATTCAAATAACCACATTTTTTGTTATTATTCTTTCCTATTGCAGCCAACCCGGATATAAGCAGATGAAGGTACTGAGACAGGAGAGGCACACCGTATGTTTCATCGAATTTGAGGTAACCTTTACGATTTTTTACTATAACTTGCCCTCTCTCCGTCATTGATGATTTTAATTCTTGTTTTGGGTAAATATTAATTATTATCTGTTGCTCTGCTTTGCACAGGATGTGAACTACGCGACAAATGTGCACCACAGCTTGCAGGGCGCTGTTGTACCGAGTTCTGGTTCCATCGGGATGCGGATTCAATATCCTTTCATTTATGAGAAGTTGATTTTCTATTCAACGTAATTTAATTTCATTTTCGGAACCGAAAAAGCAATTTGTTATTCTTGACTTAGAATTACGTATTCGAAGAATCCATTCGGGAGGAGAAAGGATTTCGCCCATTTAGGTGCATCTTCCCCAACCGTGAAAGGAGAACCACCACAAACACCACCGCCGCTACCACAATTGGCTTACCAGTAGCACAAAGGGGGGATATGTATTCTCTTCTTTTTTGCACATCATATGATTGGACAGATGCATCATGCATGCATATCATCACCATCATCATCATCATCAGCTCTCATCAATCAGCATTTACATCACTTAGCCGAATATGTCATTGCTTACAATTTGAACAGATAATCATGTTTTTAAACGTGCATATAAGGCATTCAACGCCTTTATCTCAGGTATTTTATATATCTGCTGTGGTGCTTTGGTTTCACTACATTATATCCATTTCATCGCCGTGCTTGTAATATGATAATGGTTTCGTGGGTTAATTCCTCAGACATGTCGATCTTCTTGCATGCACGTACATGGACACGTCTTGTTATCATGCAACACATTGCAGTTTCAGTTATAGTTGAAGTAACATATCGTTCATCCCACGAATCTTTCTGGGTATCTATCATTTGCAAAAAAATAGCTTGCATCAATTAGTTGAACCATCATCATCATCATTTCATGGAAGCATAGTGGGGATTTATTAAGTAGTAACCAGAATAGTTACTCATCATTAGTATGTATTAGGCCATAATCATTAGAATGTATTGGAAAATCTATCAGACGCTGCTCTGCAGGTTCTTTCAGACAGAGATGTTCAAGATACAGACACAACACGGAGTAGATGGGCTTATCATCTTTCTATTCCTTCTTTCTTCCTAGTCTCTGCGTTTTTTCCCCTTATTTGTTCCTCTTTATTTCCATTCTCTTTCTGTTGTAATTTCTAGGTTGCCGGTAACCGTAAACTTGTATGTAACAACTGTCCAGATGTTTGGGCTATGTGCGTTTCTGGCCTCCCATTTTCATGAGTTACAGTTTCAGTCTCCAATGTTATCAATTTTGAGCGTTTTTGGTCCCCTAATTAACTTAACCGTTAAGTTGGACGGAAATACGGGTAGGGTCAGTCCGAATCTACGGGAAGGGTTAGGTTTCCCTCTCTTTGGCTCTCAAAATTTGAGTTGGCTCGGCCCGTATTGCCGTCAAACTTAACGGTTATGTTAACGGGGTACCAAAAAACGTTCAAAATCGACAACATTGAGAACTGAAAAACTGTAAATCGGAAAAATGAAGGATCCAGATGCGTCCAGGTCAAATATTGGCAACTAAAAATGTAAAAGTCCCTTATTTTTATCACATATATATTTATAAATTTTTTGAGCCTTAAAGCTTGAGCCCATTTATTGCGGAGTGATTAAATGAGCTCAAGCTAGACAATATGAAGCTCGCTGAGCTCAAGTCGTTTACACTCTTATTGTGCCCAACAAAAATTTTCTCTGTCCACGTTCTTTGTATCTTATCATATACAGACAAGCTCATTGGGTGTCCTTTAAATCAAATAACACCTGCTATACCGTATCGTATCTCACCTCTTCTCCATCTTTTTTACGGGAAAAAACGTAACTTTACTACGGGTTCGAGAATAAGACACAACATTCGTTGGCCCGAGGACGGGAATCGCATTGTGACGCTGGTTGTCTTGTAAGGACTCCTCCGTCAGAGGTTTCAGCTCATATGTGCCCCTCGTGAGCCCACTAGCAACCTATATACAACACTTAAAGCTTATAAATGTATAAAAAGAGAGAGACGAAAAGCATGTAAGAATTCAAGTGCGAGGAAGGTTTAGTTAATACCCCTCTAATACCCCATTTATGGTATTAATTGAAGGAGGTTCCATCCATCCCTTTATCTAATCCCATCTATTATTTATCTAATCTCGTCGATTATTTATTCTTTTAATCATTTCTAGTCACATTAAATTTAAGGCTAGTTTTGTCATTTTACAAGGTAGCCTCCGGCTATATAAAGGGGTCCTGGCTGGAACCCATTGTATATAGCACGTGACCCATGCTATATAAAGGGTACTCTGCGAGCTACGCTATATTGCACGATATATATATATATATATATATATATATATATATATATATATATATATATATATATATATATATCAGGGAATCCATAAATGAGAGAATCAAACCCGTGGCCTATTACTTGGATGACTCACCACACAACAATTGTTCTAAACACCCGACCACCCGCCCTTAAATGCTTCGCGTTTATCAATTTTGTTTTCTATGGGGCCCAATTACTAAGGGTAGAATAGTCTTTTCACATTTGCAGGCTATTTTTTTAGAAAAATAAACCTTCTTGACCAAGGCTATTTACCTAATTAATCCTCAGAACAATCACTAGTGGACTGGGGAGACTTTGGGTATATTTCTAATTACCTTTAAGAGGATCCAAACTTTGAGAGAGCTACTCAATAGTGCTAGCCTCGTCCTCTTTCCCGAAGTGAGATAGTTACACATGTGCCGATCGGCCCTGAGGATCAACCGGGGCCAAGATTTCGAGTTCCCGGGATCTGCTTTCCCGTCCATTGTAGACTGATCGAACGAGAAAGAAAAGTAAAAGGTTACAAAACCCGTAATAGAAACAGTTATTTGTCCTTTTACACACACTTATGTAAGAAAAATACTCACCAGGAGGCGACAGATTTCGTGTTCGATCTTCGAAAACGTGGTTTCCAAGGCTTCTACGCGACCGGTACCGTGACAGCAGGTGCAGGGTTCGCTGATCATAAACGTAACGCTGGGCCTAACCTGTTATTAACTATCAAATATGAAAGAGCATCCATGGTTTTCACTAGCTTTTCTCTCCTTTTCCTCACCGTTCTCTCCGTTTGAGTTTAAATTTTCTTTTCTTTTCTTTTTTCCCATCTATTTCATAATAAACCAAACATAACAATTAGTTTCCCTTTTCCATTTCTTTTTCCTTTCCCCACAACTTTTCTCAAACCAAAACAGCCTAAAAGAAAATGTAATATTCACATGTGTCCACTATGGGACGTGTATGTACATACCCGTTTGCGGGTTATTTCCATGAGCCCGTGCCTAGACAGTTCAGAGACTTTGACGATCGAACGGTCTCTCCCCACTGCTTTCTTCACTTCTTCGTAAACGAGCTTCTTATTTGCTGCAACGAAGAAAAAAAAACATGCGGTACAATGTGAGATCATGATTTTTAGCCCTCTTGGGAATTTCTCTTTAATGGGTTGAGCAGTGACTTTGAATTGAAATAACAAGCAAAAATCGCGAGGATATAAACGAGAACATGATGAGAAATGTAAGCATATGCTTACTGTCATCAACCATGTCGATGAAATCGACCACAATGATTCCACCGATATCTCTCAACCGTAGTTCTCTAGCAATCTGAAACCAGAGAATTATACCCATATCACTCACGAAACATGAAAGTCGTAAATACGAACAAACAAGCAAAGCTTTCGATTGGAAAAAAAATGATAAGTAAAAGAAGATATATAGTTTCCAGAGTTGGTTCAAATAACGTAAAAGGAAAGGATAGGGCCAAGATCAGCAGTTTAATTGAATTGAACATACTTGTTTGGCTGCTGCAAGGTTCACTTCAAGAATAGCTTTCTCCTGCGAAGTCCCTTGGCCTAGCATACACTGGCCCCCATTCACATCGATCGAAACTAATGCCTCCGTTTGTTCGATCACAAGATAACCACCGTTAGCAAGAGGGACCCTGTGAAGACAAGAGCCCTAAACTCAAATGAGAGCCCTAATGCTTCAAGTTGCATAATTATGATGGATTCACAAAATCACAACTGACCACTGACCTTTTACTGAGAATGCTACTGATTTCGTCCTCGATGTTGTATTCATCGAAAAGTGGAGTCCTTTTGCTGTATAATTCAACTCTATCACAAAGATCAGGGGCTATGTCCTGAAGATAATTTGTAACCTGGTAGAAACCGTGATGAGTGTTAAGAGTTTCAGTTAGAACCGGATACACATTCAGATCTTTAAAATTTCCTGTATTGACTAAAATTTCATGATCATATACCTCGTGATATGTTCGTGGAGAGTCAACTACCATGCTCTTAACCTGTAATAGACAGTAGACACAAACAAAGAGTGAAATCTACGGTATCGAGTCAAATTATTAAAGAAACAAGATGATGGATTTAAAATCAATATATATATATATAATCAAAACGGAAAATTGTCACCTTCTCATTAAAATAATCTTGAACGATGGAAAGAGTTTGGCCCATCGCTCTGTGCAGCATAACAGGAACAGCTCCATCAACACCTTCATCTGCAGCAAGAGCTGCAGATTTTGCATGGTCAACAATGCTTTTCCACGTTGACAGCAGACCTTCGAGATCCTTCTGCAACTCCTCTAGTGACTGACCAGAAGCAACAGTCCTCACTGTTAGGCCAAAACCCGGAGGCTGCAAAGTCTTCGCGATGACACGCAGACGCGTACGCTCAACGCCCAATATTTTTTTCGAAATTCCTATCGTGTTAGAACGAGCGATCAGGATCTGAGACATTAAGAGAATTATCAAAAATGTATCACGGTGGTTATGTTTAAAATATTGGATTGGAGCAAATCGAGGCTAGGGAACAGCAAAAATACCCAGAATCTGCTTTTCAGTTTCGGATAAGCAGTCAACGTGGGACCTTTTGTGCCTAATCCTTCCTTAACAACCTGTACAATAATCATAGAACCCTCTTGAACTTGTGCCCACTTATTTTCTTCACCATTTGATTTCCGGTGGTTCTTGCGCTTCTCTCCATCTTCACCGTGTGGTTCCACCGATCCATGTGTATCGATATCGAGTGGGTGCCTCACAACACTGCCATTTAGATTCTCTTTAATACTCTCGATGACGTTAAGATGAAAAATATTCTCATTAGTTCCAAGATCCTCACTAGTAAATTCATCTTCACTTTGTTCATCCTCAAACTCATCTTGCTCCGCAGCTCCATCGGAGAATATTGGACTTTCAGGCAAAGAAACATCCTCTGCAGCCTTGTTAGAAATGGGACCATCTGCCTCTCTTTCCTTCATACAATCGTGTAATGACGTTAGTATAAATGGTTCACGGTTGGGCTTTATATCCATGAACGATGGCCTCGAGCTTCCTATGTTAATAAACGCGCCTCCCATGTGTGGAACCAGCTTCGTTAACACTCCTACGTATACACTATCACACTGCACAGTGGATTTCACGGGTTCTAATAGTAATTCAACAAGTTCTTCATTTTCTATCACGGCAATCCTCTGCATTGTACACAGAGAGGAGTTGATCAATATTACTGTGGAGACAGAATCTTCTTCTGTGGCCACATTACTTTCTTCTTCATCTTGAAGCAACGCGTCAGGTATAAGTCGATGCGGATCAGGTGCCACTGGAGTGAGCTTATCATCGTGAAATTCATCGGTGGTGGAGGCATCTGAATCCAACTGGACAGAAGAATGGATACCACATGTAGAAGATTCAAAGATCCAGGGCTCCTCCACGGGATAATTCGATAATATAGAATTGTGACTTTCTGCGACGTTAACATCATTTACATCTGCGATGTTGAGGTATTCTGAAATCTGATGATGACCATTTATAAACTTCGAAATTTCTTCTCCACCGTCAAAACCCTTACTCTTATCCATATCTGCAGACTTATATGAGGATATGGATAGCCAAGGCTCCTCGACGAATCCATTTACTTGGAAAAATGTTTCCTTATTGTCACTCTCGTTGTCCTTCAAGAACTGGGGAACCAAAGAATCACTTCTACTACACTTCACAATCTTCCCTTCATCTGCAAAATCACTGGGAGCATTTGAGTCTTCAGCATCATTTTGGAAAAAATTCTAACTAAATACAAGACGAGTAATACCTTTAACTGGGAATCTCTTCCCTGTCCATGAATGAAATAGGCAAGCAGATGGTCTTCTTCTAGAACGAGAACCAACCTTCGATGAACGTTTTTTACAGAATTGTCTACGTGAAGGTGCAGGCACATAAAACTCTACTCTGGGTCTCCACGTGACATCAGATGAAAGCCACATGTCTTCTTTAACATAGTTAAAGGCCTTCAGATACTAAAGATTAAATGTGCCTCACTAGTTAGGTTCACATAGCAACCCAGCCAAAAGCAATTAGAAAACATAGAGCCAATGAAGTTTTACGACGAATATCTATCTCATCATCAACAAACAATCACGATGCAAAAATTTCCTCTCAACAGCATGAATTATTAGCCAACATCAACAACCTACCACGATAGAATAGTCTCATATGCAAATTATCAAACAATTGGTCTCCTACCACTAAACATTCATCAGCTAGAGAACTCGAAACTCAAAGGCACACTGAATACGAAACTGAAAATTGCTGTCATTATCAGGACTATATACGCAAAAAACATATCATCTTCAACAATGATAAATCACTTCAATCCAGGAAAAATAGAAGTATCGAAGAGGAAAACGTCCTTAAACAATGGATTTCCTAACATTAACATTCATGAAATAATCAGTGCAAGCGTTAACGAACCTGGCATACGAACGAACAGGAACGAAGCTTTTGCCCAGAAGTTTAAATGGGAGAATCAGACGTATCAAAAACCCAGCTTTGCAGCCAACTGTGGACAATGGCAGTCTTTCGTATTACGTTCTATCTTTATCTCCTTTCAAATGCCCAACTATAGGAGGAACACAAAATAGTTTCATTTGGCCCCTTGATATTTATTAATCTCGAATCGCCCACACAATTGAGTCAATAGTGCAATATTCCACATCTCACTTGTATTAAGAGTAATTACTTAGTAGCCCAAAAATCGCAACTAAACAGCAATTAACCCCACGTAATTACACAGCAATAACGTATTTTCATGTTTTTTTGAGAGAATCTGTGTGAAGCATGGAATTAAGTTTTAACGAACAAGTCGAAGAAAGTAATCGTATTGATGTCGAGTGAATATTTTGCAGATAGGAGGTGCTGAGTTAGGTTTTCAGTACAATGTTGGTGCTCATATTGTTTGTTTTCAAGATCATGTAGGTATCTTCGCAAAAATCCCAGAAAAGGTTGAGAATTTCATCGGACTTCGCAGGTAGGTAGGTCTGTGGTTAAATTCAGCTCGGTATGCATTATCTGATTCAAGTTGCGCCAATTGGCGTTAGCTAAATGCGAGGCAGTGTTCTTCGGTTCCTTACTATTTAATCGGATTTCGACTCTTAATTCCAAATCAGTAGCAGTGGATTGTGCGGAATTCCCTGAAAATTGGGTAAAATTTGATTGATTCTGAAATCCATAGATACATGTGATAGGTGAAACTACATCATATTACAAGATCAGGAAAAAAAAAAATCTATCTCTATCTGTCTGTATTGCAAGTGGGTAGCATTTCATACTGAGTTGTGATATCCATTATTTTCTCACATTGTCTCTGTTTGAATTCCAGGTAAAGCAAAGTGTATACCAGGTTGGTAAAAAAGGTAGTCACAGAGAGAAGACCCGATGCTACCAGCAGGAAAAAGAACTGAGTGATGAGTGAATTCTCATCATCGTCATCTGTTGATGCAACATACGATAAGATGTAACCCGGTGCTGTGGTAAGAGTCAACAGCAGCATCAACAAATAACCCCGAAATGTCCCTTGTGCTGCAACTTTTGTAGCTTGCGTAAAAGCTTTCTTGCCGCCGTATTCACTTTCTAAGGTGGAAATGACGAGCACAAGCGTGTGAATGGATGCTAAGTATGGGTAAGTTATTACAGCTACAACTCCGGTTGCTGGCACTAATCTGATGAAAAAGATGAAGACAGCTAACGACAGCGAAGAACAGAGGCCAACGGTGAAGAGGAAAACCCATCTATGTTTCAAGCGAAGCAGCACTTCTCCGAGGCTAAGAGAGAAACCCTCATGGATGTAGACAGTTTCAAGAGTTGTAGCAGCCGTGGCAAAGATCATAACAACACAAAAAGTCAAGAAAAAAGGGATTTCAATCATTAGAAGGTGGACCAAATCTTGTTTATTCAATGAGTTTTTCTCGTAGCCATCCTCAACTTTTGCGATGAATGGCTTTGCTACGGCAGAGTGAAGCAGAACAAGAATCAAGAAAGGCGTGAAACAGATCATGAAGACGTGGAGCATCAGCTTCTTGTTTTTAAGTGGAAGATCAACAGCCCTTTGCATGATTCCAAATACACTGCTCTTTGTCGATGGTTCCATGCTTCCAGGTGAGTGTAGCTCAATTCCTCCAGCCATGGTTTATAATTATGTTATTTGATGAAATATATTGTAAGGAGACTGTGCTGTGTGTGACGTTTGGTGGGCAATTATAGATGAGTGGATCCAATATTTAAGGATTAAAAGTAAAAAAATGGTCCTAAAAATTATAGGTTAACAATTGACAAAATATTCTGTACCGATCAAAAAGGTTTTGCTGCTAACATTTTTAATTATCAAGATAGACTTGTCCTTGATGCTTGTACTTACTTTACGCGTGTTTTCTTTCTGTTGCCTTTTTCCTGTGCAATTGCAATTGTTATATTATAATATTATACCTGCTTTTTAGCTCAATAAGCTACATTAACTAAGGAAATATTCAGTCAGGGGAGGTATTATGCAGACCAGTCTCAAATTTTTGTCCAATGTGAGGTAGCACTTATCATAGTTTAAAGCTGAATGTTTGGGCCTGAGCCCATTGACTGGCCCGCCAGCCCTGAAAAACTGCGCTCGGGCCTAAAATTAAGTTTCCCCTATATCAATCATCACGTGTGGCTCACGTGTGTTAATTCTTCGCTGAAATGAGGGTTCTAGCTTAATTGTTTTGAAATTGCTTCAGTTTCGAAATTTTGTTGACCTAAAATTTCCACCCTTTAATTCGGGTGCTCTTAAAATGCCACTCTCCCAAATATACATGACTGTAAAAATACTTAAGCCTATAACGAGTGGATTTGCTTGGACGATAATCATCTGAACATCTGTGCTACTAACTTCATGTTACAAACCAAGTTACATTGATACGAGGAGAAGTACATAAATATCACTACTTATACAATTGATTTCAATGTACATTGTTGTTGTAGATGCTGCAACAGCTTCATGCTGCTGTGGGGGTGAATGCTAAACGATCCATGTCAGTACTTTTCACGCCAATTATCATATCTGTACACTTGTTATTGTTGTTGTTGCTGTTGTTGTTGCTGCTACTGTAATTTCTTATTTTTGGCTTGAACAACGACCCAATTAGCCTCTCTAAGGTACCCGCATTGTACCTCACATGCTTCCCAATATCAGCCTCATGAACGAATCTTTCCAGGTAGCTCCGATAAGGTTTTACAATAGCCTCATTTATCTGCTTTTGTATTTTCCTTCTCAGGGCTTTATCGGACACTACCCACTTCGATTGCTTTCTGTACACGTCATCGAAGGAGTCACAGAACGTTGCAACCCGTTTCTTCACCAAATCGTTATCAACCGCTCTACCGTTGGGAAACAAGGTGAGTCCCTCTTCCCCTAAAAGCACTAAAATTCTTTCCCAGCTGTCTCTTAAGTACATCCTTGCATATTGGTTTATAGATTTTTCGTAAGCCCCAAGCCACGAATTTCCTATTAATTCCCCTAGCTTGGTTCCACTTGCGTTGTTGGTTATGTACTGATAACTGTTCATCATAAAAATGCTAGATAAGGCTGTGTCGTTGTACCTCGTGAACCATGTCTCTAAGTTGATCTCTAGTGCCTTCATTACGATGAGGATCTCGTTTTGTAGTAGCCCGTCTTCGAAATTTAAATTATTCCACGCCTGATAAATCTCTAACATTCGTGTAAGAACCAAGCTGTTGTCGTCTTCGAGGAGACGGTTGCAGTACTCGGTTATGAAAGAAACAAGCAGTGGAACACTGCCGTCATCTGGGGGACTAAACTCCCTCTGCAACTCGACTTGCAGCAAAAGCTCCCAAAAGACTTCGCACGCACCATTTACGACGTTCCTCACGAGATCCCTCGTGTGGCTTCGAATTTCATCGCAAAATTCCCCGACGAACATGTCGTTGAACTCGATTCGAAGCCCGTCGAGCGTTAGAAATATTCCGAGAAGCTTCAATAGCTTCACCGCCTCCTTCTTGCACCTTGCAATCTTATTACCAAAATCCAACATCTTCCTAAATCCGCATTCATCGGCGATCTTCGCGAAGCAATTCTTTGATATATTCGGCCCGAATTTCCCGTA
This sequence comes from Linderniella brevidens, assembly GCA_004919715.1. Lineage (NCBI taxonomy): Eukaryota > Viridiplantae > Streptophyta > Magnoliopsida > Lamiales > Linderniaceae > Linderniella > Linderniella brevidens. The sequence goes on from SWDC01000151.1 coordinate 1,480,447, forward strand.
TACCTCATTGCAGAGCCCGTATTCCGTTCGAAGAACGTTCCTCACCGCAAACATCATGTGCTTGTTCCATTGTTCGATGTGAGCCTCCACCGTGTGAACACTCACATCCTCAGACATGTCAATCTCCAGGTAAGAAACATCGAGTCCCTGTAATGAAGCTCGGGCATTCGAAGCCCGAGCTTCTACGTAGCTAGCAATGCATCTCTCTAGGCTTCCATTGGCAGCCAAAACTTCGGCGATTGCCTGAATTTCTTGAACAACGGGTCCCGTTAAAGTCGAAGAGGATTCAAAATCTATCTCCTCCTCTTCGTAGTAAACGTACAAAGGATTCCACGAGAGTGGATAAGTTTTCTCCGTTAACAGACACCTGAAATGTCTCTCTAGGTTTTCCAATGCGGAGCATAGAACTCCTCCCTCTCGGGAAGAAAGCTCTTCCCTTCTGTGCAGTTGTTTCAGTGTTTTTACTACTTTATTAACTTTATTACTGTACCGTTCGTCCTCGTCAGCTTCCGCGTTGTCTTTCAGGAACTGCACCGCGTCCCCGAGCCAGAGGATCGCCAGGTGGCAGTGGTTCCCGAGGAGATCGAGGGCCTCCTTCAGGCGTTTTACGTCGCCTACGTAAGTGTACAAATCGGGACCACGAAGATCTCCATGCAGAGAATCTTCTAACATGCGTACGAGGTCGAGGACCTTTAGGACGGCGGACGCGGGCCCCACGGCCCGATCAACGTGGGGCCCGATGTTATGCATCGTGCACTTGCGAGCCACGTCACCGATAGCACCTTCGAGGAACGCTACGGTGTGCCTCGTTTCGTCTAATTTCGAGGCGATTTTGTCCACTGCGGTGGCTATGTTTCTCGATCTCTCGATGCTGGTTTTCAGGAGTTCTTTGGCGGCGAGGAGGTTGTTAATTTGGTGAGATGATTCCATTTTTAATATTTTTTTAAAAAAATTTTTTTTTGGGGAAGCTTTTAACTGCGGATTGCGGCACGTGGACGAGAGTTTTATACTGAGGCATGAAGCTTGGTTTCTTGAGTAAAGGAACTTAAATGAGTCAAATGTTCTTTTTTACTAAAGGGGTTTGTTCTATTTTCTTACAATCCACTTAGTTGATGTACCAAACGGCGAAAGATTGATTGCTCTTGAGATTAGATAGAGTAACTTTGCCGGATTCTAACCAGAGTACGTAAGGACAAAGATCCACAACTGCCCAACAACCCCCAAAGATTCTTCCTACATGATGATAACAAGGTTACGGTTTTTATTTTATTTTTTTAAGGCTTGATTAGGGGTGGCAAATTTTATGAGACCTAAATTAAATATTGCAATTTGAGGATGGCAGGTTTCAAAGTTTTAAACAATTTTAGGGGAGTTTAGTGTTATCAGAATGTTACTCCCAGGGCTTGACCTAGCGGTTCGGTTCCTGACCTCTCAAACGGAAGGTCAGGGGTTCGAATCCGCTAGGGACCTTGACTATTGTTGTTTATGGGATCTTGGGGTGGGTCCCAGGGACCATGGAAGATTAGTCCCGCTGGAAGCCGTGGTCATCCCATAGCCGGCGATGAGGTTCGGATTCGATTCAGACCGAACCTAGCCGGAGTGTGGGGACTGCGGTGGCGTTGTGTGGGGATACCTACTTGACCGGAAAAAAAAATGTGTTATCAGATTGTTTCAATTTTGAAACTTACTGTCATCAAATTGCAATGCTTTAACTTAAGTGTCCTCAAAATGCTTCAATTTCAAAACTTATTGTTCTTGCGAACACTTGAATTTAACTATCATTTTAATGTCACCCTCCCCAAACATACAATACACAAAGATGATTAAGCTTATTTTAGGTTTGATGCAAGTTGACTCCTAGAAGTTTACATGCCTTGCACTTATACAACGCTTGCCCCTTAACCTACCGTTTTCTTCTCCAATACAATACGCCGATGCTACCGTCGATTAACTATTGGAGCCTCTTTATATTTTTTTTTATTTTTTTTGCTTCTAATCAACAACTAACGGATCCCTCCTTTGAAGTTCTCAAGCCTGCAGCATTCATGCAATAACATATGTGCATTAACGTAATTTAAGTATAGTTCAAGAATTATCATTCTTGGTTTGATAAGACATGTTCTAGGGAAGATGTGATACCGTTAGCTAGCTACGGGTCGGCTTGTCAACGGGCGGGTTCGGTCTATTTTCCCATCTCAGCCCCGCGTTTTTTTTTTCGGGAATTCCCATTCCCGCCAAGCAAACGAGGACGAAATTGCCCCTGACCCCGCAGTGCAGACTACTGTAGCAGCAGGTGGCCGCCGTGAGGTTGTGGCTGTGGGCGCAGGTCGTGAGATGGGCTCGGGCCGGGCCTGTTAATAAATTGAAGGCCACTTCTAGGCCCGATATTACATTCTTTTAAGATTCAGATTTGTTGGGCTGCTGCAAAGAATATGCCATAGAAGATCATGAATGAGTATACTTGCAAATACTGTTTTAATGTTCTTCTTTCTAGAAGAGTACGTGTAGGTGAAATCTTTTGTCCGTGAGGCAAATTTCATCTATGCAACCTCAACTATTCTCCATTGACATGGTGCTCTAAAAGCCCTCGTTAGAGCTCATCAAATAATCTTAGCAAAGACATGATGTGCATGCAGTCTTCGGAGGGAAACAACATCATATGTCCACATGTGAGGTCATAGGTTCGATCCTACTTAAAAATTCCTCAACTTTTGTTCTATGAACGGACTTGGAAGTTTTATTGGAACGATTCGTACCACACAGGCCATATAATGAGTAGTCCCGCAGAAAGCTAAGGTTGTCACATAGACAACACTGAGTTTCAGATGAATTTAGTCGGAGTGTGGGGCTGCATCGGATATTTGATCGACCTCGAATGATGCACACGTGCCAAAAGTATTAGACTTCCTGAAAGTTGAGGGCTGTCCCATAGACCAATTTTGAGGTTGAGATTCGTTTCATATTAAACTCAGAGACAGTGGGAGACTAAGGTTTCTGTGTGGACTTGGGACGACACCACGAGGATTAGCTTCCCGTTGGAAGCCGGTCGGGGTCGTCCTATAACAAACATTAAGGCTGAGATTGGTTTAAGGAATTTAGTGTGGGAAAGAAAATTGGAGAGAAAATGATTTTCATAAGATTTTCTTTCGTTCTCCTCACTATTTGGTGAAGAAATTAGTTTTCATTAGTTTTAAGTGTAAACTTAAACTAGATTTTCGTTCCTTTTCATTTTCTTTTCATTATCTATTTCTTCAATCAAACAAACATAAAAACTAGTTTTCCTTTTTTCTATTTCATTTTCTTTTTTTACTAATTTCCACAAAACAAACGCACCCTAGGGTTTAAATTCACTTTAAAATGCATTCAGTTGGAGTGTGGGGCCTGCGTTAAAAGAAAGACCCTCATAGTCAATCTTTTTTTTTTGTAACCCGATATATCTCCACTCATTTGGTTATAGGCTTGTGCCCGTGGACGTAAATAAACCCTGTGTAAATTTAAGATGTCACTCTCCCCACTAACATCGAAATTCAAAGTCTCTCTAGTGAATTCGAACTCGAACTTGAGAGCTTGAAAAGTCTTGGTACTAACCAGTGTCGTGCCTCATAGTCAATCAATAAACCCCTTCGACGTGTTTTTGTCTCCAAACGATAGGACAAAAGTGGGAGGTACATCACAATCATTATAGCCATCGCCAGTGGATCTTATCCAAGAAGATTTAGTGAAACCCTAATAATAATGGGCAATCATTAAACACATTAGAAAACCCTAGATTAGATTACCAACAAGAATATTAGCAAACTACGGTAGTACTTACTTTATTGGGTAGTTAAATCTTTGCATCCCTAACTTGATGCTGACTAAGACTGGACACACAATATAATGTTCTCACCTTTTAATAAGTACCTCAAATCAATTAATTTTACACTTCATTAATAATTTATTCCAATCATATCCTCATAAATCAATTTTTATTTTTAAATAATATACAATTAAAATTTAATTGGTGTATTAATGTTTTAGATTAAAATAAATAATAATATTATATGTATTTATATTTTAGTGCCCAGGCAATTGAGCAAAAATATCCGAAATCCGGAATCCGATCCGGTATCCGGTTTATAAAATCCGGAAAAACGGATATCCGGTTTTTAAAATCGGATCGGATATCCGAATCCGAATATTTTAACATAAAACGGATCGGATACGGATACGCTCGTAATATTCTAATTTGACCCAAATAAAATATATCGGATTGAATTGATATCATTCGTGAAAATAAATTGAGAGTTGAAACAAAATCGAATACGTTACAATCAATTTTTCTCAAAAAAAAAAATTAATCGAAATAAAAAACTGGATTTCGGATATCCGATAAACCGGATCGGATACGGTTATAGATTTTCGATATCCGGATTTGCTCACCCTTAGCAGAAATTGTGCTCAAAATTCTTCTTCATTATATATGACACAATCTCATGTTTGTAATACTGTTTTGGTTCAAGCCCCATGTGCCATTGCCACCTTCGTGAGGACACATACAGTACATACACATCTTACAGATTGAAATGAATGTGCATGCATGATGACGTTACGGCAAAGATATTAATTATTAGAAGAAAATGAAATGCATAACCTATGTTTGAAGATATATATATATATGTGTGTGTGTGTGTGTGTTTATGTATATATATTACAAAATCCAAATCAATCAATAAAAATTACATGCTATTAAATCATCAACGTTCAAACGACGAAACGCAAACAAAATATGTATTCTACACCAAAACCGTCTAATAAATAAATAATTAAATAATCCAAGAACAAAGATGACAGAAAAAACTCAACCTTTTAACTTCAGAAACAAAATTCACGCACGTGTGTTTAAAAACTCTTACGCATCAATCAAGCGAAACATTAATAATATCCCTTCAAGTATAAAATTAATTTGCTTGTGTTCATTGCCTATCACCACCACCACCACCGCCGTGGGACCCACTCGGCTGATGAGCTCCATCGGTTCCCCGGTAATCACTGCTGTTCAATCCTCCAAACAAATTACCCAATAGCCCCTCCGACCCCAAGCCACTTCCTCCGCCCGGTAACAAAGAAACAAACGGAGCCGGAAAATTCATGAAGTGGAGCCCACTCGACGTGGACCCTCTATACACTCCGCCGACACCACCATTATTACTACTGCTCAAACTAACACCTGAAAAATTAGACCACACTGGTTCGCCACTGATAGCTTGATTATTATTATTATTATTATTATTATTATTATTATTATTATTATTATTAATATTATTATTACCGTTTGAATTCCGAAACATCCAAAGACTCGCCGGAACTGAAGCTTGCGTGGACGCCGTAGCTCCGGCGGCCGACTGCATTAAATAGCTCCCACGGTTACGGTGGTGGTGAAGAAGCTGCGATTCTTGCTCGGATCTGCTTCGTTTTCTCGAGATAGAAACTTCATTGTCGTCATCATTATTACTACTGGTGGGGTCTGTAAGATCCAAGGTGGTAATAACATTATTGTTTCCGGTACCGTTCTCGTTGTTCCTTTCATCTTCCTTTTCTTCCTTCGCGATCGTAAAACTAGGGTTTAGCAGGTTCGCGTTCACATTGCCGCGATGGAAATTCCAGAAATTCGTCGCCGTCGCCGTCGAGGGAAAACCCTGAAACGTATGATGATGATGTGGCAGGCCGTGATTGGCGGGACTGAAATAACTCGACGGTACGGACAAGCTCGAGCCCGAGCTGCGCAGGGAGATGTTGAGCGAAGTGAAGTTGGCCGGAATCGTTCCCGTTCCGGTGGCGGCTACTACGGAAGGCTCCGCCTGCTGCAGCAGCCACTCGACGGTTTCGCCGTCTGATTTGTGGCCGAGCTCGCGTGTGAGCTGGAAGACCCTCGCCGCGCACAGGGTGGGGAGGCGCACGCGTCTCCCTCGGCCGTCGACCTTGGTGTGGCGGTCTTTTGTGGAGGTTCGCTTGGGTGGGGGCTTTTTGGTGGGTTCGGCGGAGGAAGTAGTGGTGGTGGTGGTGACGGAGGAGGTGGTGGTGTGGTTAGGGTTGGGGATGTATGTGGAGGCGTCGAGGGATTGTTTCTTTTAGAGTAGTTGGAAGGGAAAGGTGGGCCGCCGGCGGTGGTGGAGGTGGTGGTCATCGCCGCCTTGCATGATCGGTTAACATTTGATGGGTTTCTTCAGTGGAGAGCGTGAGAGAGGATAAGGGAGAGATGAAGGAAAGGTACCTTTAAGCAACAAAGACAATGAGTGGGGCTTTGCTTTTAAAGGAAAAGGGAAATGAAATATATTTATATATATAATGTAGTAAGAGCTTTATTTGTTCGAATTTAACTATCCATTTGCTTCTCTACATTTTCATGACTTCTACACACAAAAGGAGGGATTTTTTATTTGCTTGAAATTTAATTATAAATAACTTCGGTGGGCCCTGTAAATAATTCTTGATTGGCTGTAAGAAAATTTTCGAGGGACGATTAATTTCTTATATATATATATATGATTAATATTTCATTTTCATTGTTGTGGTTGGAAACAAAGGCATTTGTATCAGACTCCACGTGAGGTGCTCTTTTATGTCATTCAATCCATGAAGACAATGGTGTCTGGTGTGGGACCCTGACTTAAGTCAAATATATTGAGAGAGACTTAGAAAAAGATAGGAAATATATGAAAAAGAAAAGGTTGATAATTATTAAAGGCAATTCAAGTAATCATTTCATTTTTCCTTTTGTTCTTGCAAGTTCAGGATTCTTGATTAGCCACTAGTTAAACTAAACTGTCTTAATCTTATAATAATATTGTAATAAACCATGTATTATTATTATTTAATGAGATAATCTTGAGACATTCGTAATCCTTGGCATCATCATGTTTCTCCGCTGCAATTTGCACTCCACATATATGTAATGTATAATGGTTACAGTGGGGATCTCAAGATAATGCGTAATTTCGATCACAATTTTATTTTTCGAACATTATTACGAGTAAATTAATTTATACATTATAGTGCGTATAACCCATTGATTTCAAAAAAATAAAATAAATAAAGAATGATACGTGTCCCGTGTAGCTTTCGGACATGAATAGTAACCTAACGTGATGTGCCCAACTGCCCATATTATATGACTAACATTTGATGAGTTCATCAATCCACCAATAACATTGAATTATATCCAAATATTGATTACATCTTAAAAATTATAATATTAGGTCACTAAGTATACGTGTTTTCGTTTTTAGTTACTATGTTTGATAATTGCAAAAGTAGGACAACTTTGTATGTCAAAACAATTTTGCGTCATGTTTTAGGTCACTCCGATTTTGAATCACTATGTATACATTTTTCAATTTTGGGTCACTCATTTGGTAATTAACTTTGTAAACATAGTAAAGTGACCCAAAATTGAAAAATATATACTTAATGTCCTAAAATTAAAAACATAACCCAAAATTGTTTTGACATACAAAGTTAGCGATCTACTTTTGCAATTATCAAACATATTGAACCAGACTATTTCATTGAACAATATGATTTTTCTTGTTGCCATGTGATGTCTTTTGTGGCTGCTCGGCTTTGTCGACCACAACTTTTTTTTTTTTCACTTATTCAGTGGCTTTTGTTACTCTCCACTATGAATCAAATATGTGAACTCATTGTCCGCCAATAGCTTCCAGCGTAATTAATCCATTTGATCGGTGTAACTAACACCCCAAAGATTACGATAATTAAGAAGTACAAGCGAAAAAAAAAAAATTAGGACCAAAATCAATAAATCTAAGGCAAACAGAAAAAAACTCGCGAACGAAGAATCCCTACTCCACATGCCTAACAATAAGATTTTCATATCTGACATCGAAGCTTCTTCACGCAGTCTTCGCCTTTATACGCTTCACTCTAGAGTAAAGGAAAACACCAGCAAGAGCAATCCCAGTACCTTAAAAACATCACAGAAGCATATAATCCATAGACATTGTCTCCATGAAGAACGAAGAACGATTGAAATTAAAAATAAAAATAAAAAATTATTACCTAGTGCATTAACGGACGAAACGGGAGTACGAAAGAAGATAACAGAGGTAAAAATGACCACCACGCGTTTAACGCAGTTGCCCACCGAATGCGTGACGGGGGACACGCGCTGCAATATCATGTAAGAAACCTGCTGATAAGCATGGAAGCATAGAGCTGCGAGGAGGGACCGAGTGTAAAGCTGCTGAACGTTGATGCCCTGTGGATAATTAGAGGGAAAAAAGATTCGTAAAAAAATCCCGAGCAATCGTTATTGAAAAATGGTAGCAAATATGCTATCTTACGGAAGCTTGAATGTAAGAAGGTGTTAGCTTGATGCCTTCCACGAAGAAAGTGACGGGTGCCATCAAGAACAGGGACATAATCGTAATTATCGAGAAGAGGGTTATGTTGTCCAGTGACTCCTGCGTTTGAGATTTAAAAAAAAAAAAGAAAGAAAGAAACAGAAGCTGAAGTGCAGATTCTTGTAGTGAAAATTGTAGCAAAGGTGGTGCGAATTATTACCTCCTTCTTAACCATGAATTTCTTGCTGAGGACATTGCGGGATTGGTTCGTGAGATTCGAGGCCATGGCGCTCCAGAAACCGGCCCTTTTCAAGAACGAAGACAACATGAATAAAAAAAGAAGAAAAAAATGCTGTAAGAAAAACCCTCGTGGTATCGATGACAATGGTGTTATCGATTCGTAATTGTTTACCAATTGAAAGAAGTCTCGGTCATCGAAGCAAGAGCTACTCCACCAGCAATGGGAAGGAGCGAAGAAGCTACCCAAATTGTAGGAAACTGACCAAATGAAAAGTTCGTAAAATTCACGAGCAACGAACGAAGATTCACAATTAAATACTGAACTCAGATACTTATTTCTCTTTCACTTAACAAAATAGCAATGATTTCAAATGCCCATCAAGATAGGAGTGAGTTGAGAGAAGAGGAAATCAGGTATACATACCTCCCCCAGGAATAAAGCTGATAGTACAACTGAGAAGAAGGGCTCCATGGCCTTGATGGTGTGAGTGAATGAAACAGCAACTTTTCCAAGGCTCATGTTGGTGAAGAGGTTGCCTAAGGTGTGCACTATTGCCAATGGGAGGATGCCAACGAGCTGCGTATACAAGACGGTGAAGTATGAGGATTCAGATTTGGGATTACGAAGCAAAATAGGGGAAAAAAGAAATCGAATAGAGGATTTATTCGAGGGCACTAATGTACCTGTGCCCCGCTAATTTTAGGCCGTTTGTAGAGATTTAAACCCCACATTAGGGTCACGAGAACGGTCCCGAAAGCAAATTGAACAAGAGTGACGGTCATTGGGTAGTGAAAAGCCATCAGAACCTGGACAAAGAATGTGGTCACATATGAGCATTGGAAAAACAGAACAGAACACACTTATGTTGTAAGGATTCAGACAATAAATTCAATTCGATAGAAGAAATACAAGCCTATTGGCTCATGGCAAGATTAATCGCAACAAGTGATTCACTCCATTGATCTTCTCCTGACCAGACAAATACAAGCTCGAAACAACCATTGCATCGATTTTTTACACTAATTCCTGTTTAAGGAAAGCGATCCAAGAAATTGGCAAACTGAAATATCACCACAACAAGCAATATATTACACATCAAAGAAGCAAAATCTAGTGTAAAATGGCGCATTATTAACAGATCACGAAGGGAGCACACATAATCCTTTCATATCTACGCCAATCGAACCTCACAAATGAGCACCAAGTCACGTCTTACAATATCCAATACGGCATTGAAATTTGAAAAATAGAGGGGGGGAAAATGAAGCCATAAGAATCACCTGTTTGTTGTATATGTTGAAGTATATGTTGAACAGGTACCAGAGCCCAAATAGGGTACCGAGGACCAGCGTGTCCGCGAAGCTCTTCTGTTGAGGGCTGCTGTCCGCGGGTCCCACGCTCTCCGCCGCCGATGCATGTAAGGACGTCGCCGCGTCATTTCCGCTCCGCTCCGATTCTGCTTTCGGACGCGGAATCCAACGGCTCCGGTTCAGGAAGCAGCTGGAGACCGGTCTCCTCGACGATGTCAAACCGGAGGAAGAAGCCGCGGCTAGGCGGCGCGGCTGCGGAGGAGGAGCGAATCTCGCAGCCGAAGCGAGCTTGCGACTGCGAGGAATCGTTGAGAGAGAGGGCGAAAATGTAATTGCGGAGCTCTGCATTTTTTTTTCTCGTCTTCGTTCGTTTTCGGAGAGGTCGAGAGAAACGTGTAGTGTAGTGCGTGTGCTTGCTTTTATTAGAGGGAGTGAGTTGGCGAGAGACCTCGGGTTCTCCGTCAACACGCGACGAGGGTAGTTTGGGCAGAGAATGGTAATGTGTAATTATACAAATAAAATAATATTTTATTTATTTTAATCTAGTTACTCCAATACTACCTAATGATTCAGTTTCTGACCTTTCAAGCAGGAGATCAGGGGTTCTAATCCTCTAGGGACCTTGACTGTCGTAATTTGTGGGATCTTGCTGTGAATCCTATAGACCATAGAGGATTAGTTCCGCTGAAAGTCGTGGTCGTCTCATAGCCCACGATAAGGTTCAAATTCGATTCAGACCGAACCTAATCGGAGCGTGGGGACTGCAGTGGCGTTGTGTGGGCATTCCGACCAAATTGATAAAAAAAAATCTAATTCTTTGTAGGGATGTCAGTTTAAGTTAGAATTTTCGGGCTACCAAATATTTCGAGTTAATTTCAAGCTATTGTGCTAGACTGCTAGTACTCGCGGTTTTTTGGTCGGTAAGGGTTTATTATGTTAAACAAATAAAAAAAAACAAATTATTTTCTTTCTCCCACGAATTTTTATTTTTTTATCCTTGCTCAGTTTCATTATTGTCTTTTCCACCTTTCTTTGCTTTCTCTTTTATGGGAATGCCATTTTCGAAGTTGACGAGCTTGTTGAAGTTGGAGACAAAAAAAATGAAGAGCACATTGGAGTTTTAGGCTCGACTTGCGGTCCTTTTTTTAGTATTTCTTGTTCTAACTTAAAAAACTAAAATCCTTTCGGTTTGTTTTTCGTTTGTTACTTTATCTCTCAATATCATAAATATTTCTTTGCTACCATTTTCAAAGGGGATTCTCTCGGCTATTTAGTCACTTATATATATATATATTTTTTTGTCAATTATGCAGTTAAAAAAAGTCTAAAGATGTATTGAAAATAGTGATTACCAAAGCCTTCGAAGTTGAAACAGATTCTAAACGTTAACATGCCATTAGAAAAAAAATAAAGCGTAATACGCATTCTCAAGCAAAGTATCTCTATTACTTCAAATGAATCGAAAAAACCTCCAACTTCACAAAGCATGGCTTCTCTAATCTCAATCAAGGCGGCGGTGGCTCTTCTACTCTCCTCATCCCTCCTCCTCCCACCGGCCCACGGCTACGGGCCCACCAACCCCTGCCGCTCCTTCTGCGGGAACCTGACGGTAAATTACCCTTTTGCCCTCGAGCCCGGGTGCGGCCACCACGGCTTCCGCGAGCTCCTCTTCTGCATCAACGACGTACTCATGCTCCACATCAGCTCGGGCTCCTACCGGGTCCTCGACATCGACTACCCCTACCAATCCCTCGTCCTCCACGACCCCCACATGTCCGACTGCACCGGCCTCGTGCTCGGGTCCCGTGGCAACGGGTTCGTCCTCGAGCCGTGGCGGGCACCGTACATGAGCCCGTCCCCCGACAACGCGTTCATGCTCCTGGGCTGCTCGGCCGGGTCCCCTCTGTTCCAGGTACGGACTGCGAATGAATCGAATATTTTTTATTCGATTCGAAATTTACGATTCTGACTTTGAAATATTCGAATATCGAATATGGTTTTTATTCTAATAGTATTCGAATACGAATACATGTACCACGATATTCGGATTCCAATATTTGTCAATATTTGATTTGACTAATTCGATATTTATTTAAATATCATATATCATAATCCAATATATAATTAAAAATGAATTATTATAATATAATATATATTTAAATATAATGTTACTTATATTGTTTTATTACATGGGTTTATGAAAAAATAGAAAAAATAAAATAATATTGTAATTCGAATAATTTTTATTCGATTCGAATATATATTAAAATATTCAAATATTTCGATTCAAATATATAATCGAACAGAAATCAAATACGAATATTCGACATATTCGTGTCATATAGAGTTGAATCCGACATAATCACTCTTAGGATTCAAATAGAAATCGACACGAATATTTGACATATTCAAAACAAATTCGAATCGTTTTTAGAATCCGAGTAGAAATCGAATATGAATACGAAAGTTCGAATAGATAACCGAATACAAGCATAATATGATGCTATTCGATTCGATTCATTTCAACCCTATTTCCAGGGCTTTCCCGGGAAGAAGGACCACCACCTCCCGTGCAGCAACATCTCGGGCCTGGGCTGCGAGGAGTACTACGGCTGCCCCGCATGGGACGTCATCGGGCCGAGGCCCGTCTACGGGTCGGGCCCGCCCATCTGCTGCGCGACCACGTTCGGGGCGGTGAAGGGGGTGAACCTGACGGAGCTCGACTGCCAGGGGTATACGAGTGCGTATAGCTTGGCTCCGGTGAGGGCCCGTGGGGCCGAGGATTGGGCTTACGGGATCGAAGTGAAGTATTCACTTGAAGGGAACGAAGGGTTTTGCCGGAGCTGCGAGGCCACGGGAGGGGCGTGTGGCTACGATATCGGTGACAATAGCAGCTTGTGTTTGTGCGGGAAATGGAATTCGACTACTAATTGCGATTCGGGTGAGTGAAATAAAATGGTTTTTGTGTGCTTAAATTGAGGGGAAAAAAACAAGTTTTTACCACCAAAGTGATTTTGTATTACAGGAGTTTTCTCAGGGGGAGTTCAGACAAGAAGGGTAGCTTCTACAGGTATCAATATCTTTGGGCTTAATTAACATTGTTAAGGGGTGGTGGAGTTATACGTATGGTTAAGTTAAGGGGTTGCAATTTTGGGACAATAAGTTTCAAAATTGAAAGCACTTTGAGTACACCTGAATTGAAGGTTGCAATTTTAAGACCGTAAGTTTAAAAAATTGATGCGATTTGAGGACAATTAATGCAAGAATTTTTAACTTACCGTGATAAAAATGCAACCTTTAATATCTGTGTCCTAAAACTGCTCCAATTTTGCAACTTATTGTTCTAAAATTGCAATCCTTAACTTAAGGTGTCCTTATAAAGTCGCCACCTCTAATATTCAGGAGCCAAAAGAATAACTAGGCCATATCTTCATTACTAGTTCAAGAATCACTTTATTACAAATGAACTGCAGTTTGAGGCTTACTTTAAGAACTTCTTTGTGCAGGATTGTTGGTTAGTGCAATAATTTCTTGGATGTTATAATAAGAAGGGAGAAAATGAGACAAGAATGTCTGTATTTTTTGTTCTCTTGGATCATAAGACATTATACGCACATCTATTCTGAACAAGAAATACGTCATAAAGTGATTTTCTTTGTTATGAAATGTGTTGGTTCTTCACATGATAAATGTGACTTGATTTATTGAAAAATAATTAGCCATCTAACCTGATTTAAGGAAAGGTACCCTAAAGAAACTCTCTCGTTGACGGTAAGAATCTGATGACGAAGCTCGAAAGAGACCAAATGCAGACAACTCCGAGGAACTGAAGCACGTTCAAGAGCGTACCGAGCGAGCCGTTTATGGCCGCGTTGTGCGACGTCGCCTCCGCTCCTCTCACCGTGAAAGACAGAGCAGTCACCAGCTGTGCCGCTCTGTTCAGCTGGTGAAGCCTATAGACCTTCGTATGGTTTTCCAAAAAAAATAAAAAGTTAAGTTGAAAGGGTTCTTAATAGATTTTGAACCTACAAGTTTTTTTCAAAAAAACACTCATATACCATACTTTTCAGCCAACAGCCTTAAATTTAAAGGTATTTCCGTCATTTTATAGGGTGGCATCATGCTGTATCAAAGGGTCATGTGCTATATATAAGGGGTCAAAAAAAATTGTTGTCGTAAAGGAATCGAACTCGGAGACCTATTATCACTTAGATGACTGACTACACAATTACTGTTAAAAATAGCCTTTGACCCTAAATTTTTCAAAAATAGCCTCGTTGACTGAACTTTTACGTCAATAGCCTTAAATTTCAAGGTATTTTCGTCATTTTGTAGGGTGACATCCTGCTGTATAAAAGAACTCGGGACCCCTTAGATATAGCAGGGGGGCCCACACAGAAAAATAAAACAAAAATTGTTGCAGTAAGGAATCGAACTGGTGACCAATCTAAACTTAGATGACTGACTACACAACCAGCCATTGAATGCTTCACATTTAAAATAACATGTTTTATGGGCCCTTTTTAGTAAGGGTATAACGGTCTTTATTTCATTCGGAGGCTATTTTTTAAAAAAAAAAATTCCTCCATGGCTATTTACCTAATTAATTCAAACGACGAAAGGCTTCATCACAAGAATAAAGATTTCGATCGAGCGAGTTTTTCTCGGGATATATGTTGCTTACTTGGAAAATCACGGGAATAGCCGCCCACGACGGGGACCTCACGTATCTCGCGTACCGCTCGAACGCGAACTGCACGACGATCCCGACGAGGTAAGGAGCCAGCGTGGCGGAAGCCGCGGGTCCCGTCCAGGGCCACACGAAGCCCATCGTGACCATCGGGATCGTAAGGCTAAGGGCCAACACGGCAACGGATGAGACCCGTTGGCCCAGCTGAGGATTCGGGTCCCGGGTCGTCGTCGGCGACCGTATCCGCTCCGCGGGTCGGTGGAGGCGGTCCGAAAGGTAGAGGGAAACGGCGACCCCGGAGTAGAAAAGGGCTTCGGTGAAGAACAATATTAAAAAGTCTGCAGAAAAAGAAAATCGTTAAATACCAATTTTTGAGCTAAAACTGAAACGAAAAATAATTCCTCACCGGTTAACAAAGAATCCTCGAATATCGTTGAGAGCAGCCTTCGCAGGTAAAGTGAAGGAAAGACGAAAGAGGCAACGAGGATCGTGGGGCAAACGAACCATAGCAGGGGATTCTTCGGACCCGTTTCGTTATTACCGCGGGATTCTTCTTTTCTTACGGGCCCATGATTATAAAATGAGACAAAACCCGCCTTTCCCTCAGCTCCCACGATTTTTTTACTGTAAGAATCAGACGAAGCAGCTTCGTTTTCAGGTAAAGGCTGCAAAACTTTTTCTTCTTCCTCTAAATTGCTAGGCTCGTAGCCATCGTTGAAGGATTGCTGATCTTCGGAGTTGGTGGCAAGAAGAACACATTGCCTCTTCGATGAAACCTCCTTTGCACCGTGTATGAGCTGCAGTGGCTCATGAGCTAGCACGAAACGAATAGGGAAAGGGACAATATTATAGGCACTGAATTCAATAAGCAACAGACATTGTTTTATTAGGGCAATTAAAACTACCTTTGTTACTTGTCAGTTGCTTCACGGTGAGGCGATGCTTGCCTTGAATTCCGAGTCTCGAGTTCGACTGAAAACCAGCAATAAAGAGGATTATAAACAACCTGTTCTTAAATACATTATCTTTAAATCGGAGAAGAAAGGAGAAGAAAGATGTCGTTGAAAGTAAACAGTACAGGGAAAAAACTTACACCATTAGACCTATATAAATCATCCAACAGCACGACGGGTTTTTTTTTTAAGAAAATAACCGTTGACCAAAAAGTTTAAAAAAAAAAATATCATCGTTGACTAGTCTTTTTAGTCAATGGCCTTAATTTAACGGTATTTTTTCCATTTTACAGTCGGATTCTCAGCACAATAGGTCCCAGCTCCACGAATGATGAACCCAGTGTAAAGATGAGAACCCACAGTGGGTTCTCTGCACCATTGGATTCTCACCATTATACTGGGTTCTCAGCACCATAATTGGAGTTGAGAAGCTATTATATAGGTGAAAACCCGTTAAAAAAAATCTCAGCTTTATTCTGGGTTCTCAGCATCATAAGTGGAGTTGTGAACCTCTCATATAACTGAGAACCCTTTGAAAAAAAATTGCTACTAAGAATTTGAACTCATAACTTACTACATAAATGACTGACTACAGTTCCACAACCCACCCACCTACCCTCAAACGTTTCGATTTTAACATAACCACATAACCCATTACTTTGGTCCCAATTAGTAACTCTATAACAATCCTCACACACTACGAAGCTGTTTTTTAAAAACCCATTTGTTCAGAAGCTATTAGCCATTCAAATTAAGTAATGGGCAGCAGAAAATCGCAGCAAGATAGCAAATTAAGTGCGGATATTCTCTTACCGAAAGTATTCATTTGCATAAAGGTCGCTCTTTTATAAAGCACAATAATCGTGATGCTCGAAACTCTTACTCATCCATTCAAAGAGCGAATGTGCAGATAAATACTCGAGAGAACAAATGGGCATACCATCGCTGAATTCTTTCGAAGAGACGCCGACGAATCAATTGAAGAAACACACGGAAATGAAGCACCAATTTTCACTCTGGCCACCATTTTTGTAGGCCCACAAGAAGCGAATTGAAACCTCAATTACTTCTGAAATTTGAGAAAGGCTGAAATTTTCACGTCGTCGGCGAAACCCATTTAATCTGACGGAACAAAAACAGTCAAGGTCGCAATAAAATTGTGAAAATCTTAAGGTAGAGAAAGCAAAAGCAAAGAAAGCGGCTGCTTTGTTCTTTCAGGGGGATATTTGTTTATTATTTTTCTTGTTTTCACTTATTTTCCGCAGTTAATATTTTGGGCTGCTTACCCCGCAAGCATTTATCCCCGAAATTTTGTTACCTTTCTTTTTTTTTGTTCGGTTTGAATTTTATTAGTCATCTCACTTTTATGTCCATACTATGTTGAGAGAATTTAATTTGGTATGGTATGAATAATAATTATTTTACCTTATTCCAATTATATCTTTACATATTTATTTTTACACAATTTAAAATAGCTCATAATTAAAATTAATATTTAAATTTTCATTTATTAAACAAGTTTAAATTACACACACTATTTGTTGGGTTGAGAGAAAAGGGAGAGATCATTCTTCTACAAGAAACAAACACATTCACATCATATTATATAAAATACTCAATTTTTCTATTTGCCTGTCATCCAATAAATCCAAAATTCATCACATTGAAAAATATGTCTTAATATTTCCCACGCGTACAAAGGTTCTTTCCTCACAAGCTTGTAGGAATTGCAATTTGGACCCGTTGAATCCTTAATGGGTCCTAAATCAGCGAGTATAGACCCAATTAGACTCATTAAGGACTAGAGTCCAAATTGCCATCATAAGCTTGTGATGCCTATATGTATTAATATTTTAAATACACCGGAAATGATCATAATGCACGTACACTTCGACTGACTTTGGGCCCGGCCTATAATTGATGGCCCACTAATTACAGGAGCCCATAAAGTAAGTCACATATGGGCCGGGTCGGTGTGACTGGTGCAAATATGGTAACCCGAGAGACTTTTTTGAATGGCAGTAAAACATTTTCAGTAACTTTTCCGAAAGAGTAACTTACTATATAATGTCCCAATTATTTCTGTTCGACATTGTAGATGGTCAGTCGTACAATTATTGTGTATAGTCTACGTCACACGTGCGATGATGTTGAAAATGGAATAAATTGACCAGTCCCTCCCAAGAAAATCTAGCTTGCAGCAAAAAAGAGATTCTGAACTGCTTTCCCTGAATTATTGTTCCAATTTATTAAAACTGCTAACCCGAAAATGTGGTCAATATTGTATATTATATGGACATGTTTAGTTTTTTGGATATGTCCATAAAATGCCGTTAGTATAGCAATTTATCTTGTTTAGTTTTCTCAATTTTAAAATTAAAGTTACATCCCGAGATTTTAAAAGCCCATTATAACACCAACAGGTTTCTTCCCACAATAACTCATCCAAGGAAAAGGGGAAGATTATAAAACCAATAGATCAAAATCACCCTATTAAATATTTAATTTACCGAAATAACCTATTAATTGTTGATATATTTGCGAAAAAAATATATTTAATTTTCTAACATTTTTTGTTTTATGAAATAATAACTTTAATTGTGAAATAAATTACTCTGTCATGCATCCGAGAAGAAAAGTGATTTTTTTTTTTGCAAATTATTCCCAACCTTTCTTTTTTAAATATGATAAAAGGGCTAAATTGGACAAATTGCTTGTACAAGTAATTATACAACTGAATATGCTTAAACAATGTTGATATTATTGTCCAACATTGGGAAATTAACTTCACCCGACTCAATATATAATAAATCAAATAGAGTCCCTCCTCCTAACACGAATGGTGTTAGGAGGAGGGGCCTCTTTGATTTAGATATTGTCGGATGAAGTTAATTTCCCGACGTGGGACAATAATCTCAACAAACATGACTAAACTAAACATTAGACTTACATAAGATTTGTTATTATCTCGCCTTTTAACACATGGAAACTAAACGGACCCTAATACATATACAAGCATGTAATAAATAGAAAATGTGGCATGCATGTGTACGTTCGTTGTTGTTGTACTGTGTATAGTCTCCATCAACGAATAAAGAACAAGACGAGATAAAGAAGCCTGGTTTTAATTATTATGTGTGGTTAAGTGTCAGCAATATAACTCAAAACAGCAACTGGGTTTTCGAGGTTTTCTCTCATAAATCGGTATATGTCTGTGTGCAGCAGTGTTTGTGCCTGATTAAGTTTCGCTTCAAACATTAACCCGACATCGCACGTTAAAGAAACGTGTGACGATGATCTAATAATAAAGATGCTGACGCGGGAAAGACGGAAGAAGCAGCAGACAGTGTACGAGCAAAGTAGTAATGTATGTTGTCTGTAGACTATAGTTCATTATAAGTTGACTCAGTGCTGCTGAAAGTTTTATTGTGGGAAAAAAAATTGTATAGAATTGTCAGTTTTGTGCGTGTGTTTATGTAAGTAGGGGAGGGGGATTTTCCATGTTAAATTTTATTTTTTTTGGCCTTTTAGGATTTGTCCCCACACAGCCACCATGTTCCTCACTCTAAGCTCAAATTAGGTTGGATTTGAAGCAAAAATTTTAAAGATGGGGATGAGGAGGATGGAGGCCAATAGAAGATTGTAAATAATTATATGGGTTAATTACTTTTTTAAGCCTTGTAATTTAGATGGTGTGGCGTTATAGGGACATACAATTTAGGAGGTGGCATTATATGGACTGAATTTTGGGACCATTATACGTTGGAATCCTAGCTTATGCCACAAATTGCTTAATTTTGAAAGTTAATGTCCATATAATGTCCCATTTAAATTTGTCGGAATACAAGATTATACGCCATAACCCTAGAATTTGGGGCAAAAACTAGGGTTTCGGTGTAAGATGTCCCGGAATTGGTGTCCATATAATGTCACATTAAAATTTTTTGTCCCTATAACGCTACACCCCTTGATAAATTACATGACTAAAAAAATAATTAATCCTAATTATATTTTGTATAATGGTGTCTATATAATATATTTTAGTTTGCTCTTCCCTTGTGTATCCGCTCACAATGCAACTATAGTCATCACAGTACCATTAAATTCAGCCTGAATCGAATATGATCCTAAACATGAGCATCGACTATGGTATCACTTCCGCCCAGTGGCGCTAATCATCATAAGCATGAGTGCACAGTCTCAAGTTCACATAAACAACGAAAGAGTTGTTCAGACGAGATCGAACTCACACGGAATCTCCATGTGGTGTTGTTTATATCGGTTGAAGAGATTCGATGATTTAAGGTGACAATGAATATGAGAGGACGGATATTCTTGTTATTTACGGTTTGCTATAATTTTGGTGTGCTTTGAGCGATTTTGTATGGGAGAGATTTTTGAGTACTTGAAGCTGAACGAACTTAGCAGCAAAGAATAATATTATTTTCTTTCTTTTACATGCAATAACTCTACTGCACTTCTCTCTCTCTCTCTTATATCAATACACACATGCATATATATATAGCAAATTAGATAAGATGATAACTAAGAAATAAATGCACGTAATCTTATCAAATCATGCACGTTGAAAATTTTGGGGCTGCAGCCGTATTTTTATATGCGCAGCCCATGTGTTTTTTTTTTCTTCTCTTGGGTCCCACATTGAGATTATTCAACAAATTCCTCCCTTAATCTCAATGTCTTCCGGTCTTTCATCCCGAGCATCCTTTTCAAAATTTCAAACGTACCTGTCAGTAGCGGCTTTGTTAAAATGTCTGCAACTTGATCCAGACTCGCAACGTGCACCATCTTCACTTCTCCATTTTTCACGTGCTCTCTAATAAAGTGAAAACGAGCATCAATATGCTTGCTTCTCTCATGATGGACTGGATTTTTCGCCAACTCGATCGCTGACTTATTGTCTACTCGAATATCAGTTGGCTCGAGTTGCTGAAGATTTAACTCGAGCAATAAATTTCTCAGCCAGATTGCATGACAGACACACCACGATGCTGCCACATATTCTGCTTCACAGGTTGACAGAGTCACGATTGGTTGCTTCTTCGATAGCCACGTAAATGCAGTGCTCCCGAGAAAAAATACATAGCCGCCCATGCTTCTTCGATCGTCAATGTCTCCACACCAGTCACTATCCGAATATCCGATCAGTTTGTTGTCACTCGTCTTTGAATAGAATAATCCGAGTGATTGTGTTCCTCGAATGTATCGAAGAATCCTCTTGATAGCTTTGAGATGTGACTGCCTCGGTTCTTCCATGTAACGGCTAACAACTCCAACGCTGTAAGCGGTATCGGGTCTCGTGCATGTCATGTATCGCAGACTTCCTACGAGACTTCGATATTCAGTTGAGTTTACTCCTTGTCCTCCCTCAAACTTGGACAATTTTGCTCCGAGCTCCATCGGTGTAGCTACCGGCTTACTTTCCTCCATTTTATTTTTCTTCAATATATCATTTGCGTACGCTTCTTGTGAGATGAAGATTCCCGTGCTTCTTTGCTCGACTTCGAGACCGAGAAAATATTTCATCAGTCCCAAGTCCGTCATCTCGAATTCCTTCGTCATCGCCTTCTTGAAGTCTGTGATTATCTTCTCACTGCTCCCCATGAAAATAAGATCATCAACATAAAGGGCGACGATGATCATTTCATCTCCTTCTCGTTTGACGTAGAGGGCATGTTCGAACGGACATTGCTCGAACTTGTTCCTTTTGAAGTATCCATCGATCCGGGTGTTCCATGCTCGAGGCGTTTGTTTTAGTCCGTAGAGCGCTTTCTTCAACTTCAGCACCTTACTTTCTTCTCCTCGCTTCGAATATCCCGGAGGCTGCTCCACGTAGACTTCCTCCTCGAGATCTCCGTTAAGAAAAGCAGGCTTCACGTCCATCTGATAGATCGGCCAGCTAAGTTGTGCAGCTTGGGCTAGTAGCAAACGAATTGTCTCCATTCTAGCCACCGGAGCAAAGACTTCATCATAGTCTATTCCCGCTCGTTGTCGGTAGCCTTTCGCGACTAGTCTCGCCTTGTAACGCTCGACTTTTCCTTGAGCATTCATTTTTTTTTTATAAACTCATTTTACTCCGATGGATTTATGACCGTGCGGCAATTCAACAAGCTTCCACGTCTCGTTCTTTTCAATCGCATTGATCTCCTCGTCCATCGCCGTCTTCCATCTCTTGTCTCTTGCCGCTTCTTCGAAACTGATTTGTTCCGAATCGGCCAACAAGCAGACTAAGTGAACTTCTTCAGTTGATTCGTACATGTCCTGCAAGCTTCGCATCTTGGGCTGCCATGGTTCGTCGTCATCGTTATTTTCTTGAGGTACCACAGGGATGAGTATTGGTGCCACGTTCAACGGTTCTCCTTGCGTTGTATTTTCTTCTTTCCAGTTCCACGAGCTTTCTTCGTCTACACGGACATCTCGACTGACCGTCACCTTTTTATTTTCTGGATCGAACAGCCGGTAAGCCTTCGTCTTCTCATCGTAGCCAATGAAAATAAGCTTTTTGCTTTTGTCATCAAGCTTGGTTCTCTTCTGATCAGGAACATGAGCATACGCCACACTTCCAAATATTTTGAAGTGTGCTACGGTCGATTTATGGCCACTCCATGCTTCCTGTGGTGTTTGGCTCCCGAGGTTGCTGTGTGGACACCGATTTTGAATATATACAGCGCAATGTACCGCCTCGGCCCAGAACTCTTTTGGCATTTCCTTACTCTTCAACATTGATCGAACCATGTCGAGTATGGTTCGGTTCTTTCTTTCAGCCACACCGTTTTGTTGTGGCGAATACGGTGCGGTGAGGAATCTCCTGACGCCTTGTTCCTCGCAGAAAGTAGCAAAAGCACCCGACATGTATTCTCCACCTCTGTCTGATCGGAGTGCTTTGATATTTGAGCCCGTCACCTTCTCGACCTTGGTCTTGAATTTTTTAAACGTCTCCAGCGCTTCTGATTTTTCTTTCAAGAAATACACCCATGTTTTTCTCGAATAGTCGTCTGTGAAAGTGATGAAATATCTCTTTCCGCTGAATGATCCCGGTGTGATCAGGCCGCATATATCTGTATGTATGAGCTCGAGCGGTTTGCGTGCCCGATATACGGCCTGCTTCTGAAACGTCGTTCTTGACTGTTTTCCGATCACGCAGCTCTCGCAAAGCTTCTTTCCTCCCTCAATCGTCGGCACTCCGTGCACCATGCCACTTTTGGAGAGCTCCTTCAGTCCCCCGTAGTGTAGATGTCCGAATCGCATATGCCACAGATGACCTTTGTCCTCCAGGTCAAGTTGTAAGCATTTTTCTTGAATCATCTTTAGGTTGAGTTTGAACATTCGGTTCCTTTCCATCTCGACCTGTGCGATTATTTTACCATCTTTATTCATTAGCTGTAACGAGCGGTCCTTCATGAACACCGAACACCCCTTTTCAAGCAACTGCCCCATGCTTAATATGTTCGTCTTCAAGTCCGGTACAAAATAGACGTCCTCGACCGATCCTTGTTTGCCATCGTTTTGAGAGAAACATATTTTCCCCCGACCTTTAACTTCAATTTTCGATGCGTCGCCAAAAGACACATGCCCGTCCTCGATCTTCTTCATATCCGTGAAGAGATGTTTGTGCCCGCTCATATGATTGCTGGCACCGGTGTCAAGATACCACACCATGTCGTTGCTCGATTTATTGTCCTCGAGCGCCATCAAGAGAACGCCTTCGTCTTTTGGCTCTTCTTGTGCGAGTAAGTTCGCATTTTCTTCCACCTTCTTGTTGGACCATCAGTCTTTTGCGAAGTGCCCGTACTTCCCGCAATTGTAGCATTCGACGTTCGGTTGATTTGAGCAACCGCCTCGTCCTTGGGCTCGACCTCGTCCCCTCCAATTATGATTGCTACTTTGTCCTTGTTTTTCTTGATTATATCCTCGTCCTCGGCTTGTATTATGGCCGAAACCTCGTCCTCGTTGGCCACGTCCTCTTCCTCGACCGTGTTGTGTATACAACGCCTTCTCTTCTTTAAGTGACAATTTTGTCTGTAGTGCCTCGTCTAGAGACTCCTGCTTCTTCTTTTTCTTTCGTTGCTCGTGAGCTTCGAGCGAACCGGAGAGTTCGTCGATCAACATTTTCTCGAGGTCTTTCGATTCTTCAATTGCGCACACCACGTTCTCGTACTCGTTCGTCAAATAGCGGAGAATTTTCTCGACTACACGGGCATCTGTTAGAGCCTCACCATTTCTCTTCAATTGGTTGGCGATGTTTTGCACTCTCGTTATATATTCTGATACGCCTTCGCCTTCCTTCATTTTCGTCATTTCGAATTCGCCACGGAGTGTTTGCAATCGAACTTGTTTTACTCGGTCGGCACCTTTGTACGCTTTCTCTAGCTTATACCATGCTTCTTTCGAATTTTTCGCCCCGGCTATCTTTTCGAAACCGGCCTCGTCTAGCGATTGGTAGATGATGGCGAGCACGGCATTGTCTTGTCCGCGGGAGTCTTTCAACGTCTTTTGTTGGGCTTCCGTGTACTCTTTCGTATCTTCGGGTTCGATATACCCGTTTTTAACAACTTCCCATACATCCCGCGAGCCGAGAAACACCTTCATTTGGATGCTCCAGTTGTCGTAGTTGGATTTGGTGAGGCGCGGAACGGGCAGACCACTAGTTGCTCCGACGTACGACATGGCTCTGATACCAATTTGTTGTTTATATCGGTTGAAGAGATTCGATGATTTAAGGTGACAATGAATATGAGAGGACGGATATTCTTGTTATTTACGGTTTGCTATAATTTTGATGTGCTTTGAGCGATTTTGTATGGGAGAGATTTTTTAGTACTTGAAGCTGAACGAACTTAGCAGCAAAGAATAATATTATTTTCTTTCTTTTACATCCAATAACTCTACTGCACTTCTCTCTCTCTCTCTTATATCGATACACACATGCATATATATATAGCAAATTAGATAAGATGATTACTAAGAAATAAATGCACGTAATCTTATCAAATCATGCACGTTGAAAATTTTGGGGCTGCAGCCGTATTTTTATATGCGCAGCCCATGTTTTTTTTTTTCATTCTCTTGGGTCCCACATTGAGATTATTCAAACGGTGTAAATATCACGTGCTTCACCACTTAAAAAAAATTGTTTTTACGAAGCTAAAATAAAAAGAATAGGTTACCTACTACCTAGATGTCCTTGACCTACGCTGCAATACTTCAGAAACCCTAATGCAAAGTAAAAAAAAAAGATTATTGCAGGCTTTGCCAATTTGGTCTCAGACAACAGGCCAATAGGTGGTCCTCCACAAGACAGCATCTGCTGGTAATAAATGAGTTAAAGAACTCATTTAGGGTTAATAATGGAGGATGAATCAAGCATTTACAAATAACAAAAAGCCTGCATTGAGAGTAATCTCCTTTCAAGCAACAAACTATACATAATTCACTATAATTCTCGAGTCTCGAAGCAACACATGCACACAAACACACAAACAACACATATTTTTATACATTACAGAAATCCAGACAAAACAATTGACATTGTTCTTTCGTACAACGTGGGAATTAACAGTTTCGCAAACAATGTGTATTTGATCAAATATTATAGCACATCTTCGCTTGCTGTATAGTAGTAGTGTGCTTCAGATAAATGATATATATGTGATAGGGTAAATAATATCGATATTACACCATTTATTAAAAGACCACGTAGAGCTTTTGCAGAAGCTATTAAAAGCTACCAACAAAAACCCTAAAACAAATTCTTACCACGTTTCTCTCACATATTCTTACCACAACCATGCTCGTTGTTCCTCGGGAAAATCCCATGGCCACCGCCATAAGGCAACGAATAGCCACCGTAATTATTATTTGCACCGTGATGATGGACCCCATTTCCATAGCATGCGTAGTACCGAATCAGCTTAGCATTAGCAGCATCGAGCTCCTTTTGCAACCGAGCCACTTCCCTCTGGAGGAAAGTGATGGCCCCAACGCACCCGTACACGGGGTCCCTTATGCGGGCTTCGGCCTCGTAGGCCAATGTGCTAACCGCCTCCTCGCGTTCGTGGGGGTGGAGCTCGTTGAGGAGCTTAGAGACGTTGCTGGCTCCGAAGACCTTGTGCACGTTGGAGAATTTTAGGGGCTCCTCGGGAGGGAAATAAGGGGCGAAGACGCAGCCCGGTAGGCATTTTCTTCGGAGGAATTTGCAGCCGGCACATGGAGTGCTGTAGCAGCTTGATGATGATGAGGCCATTGATTTTCTGGGATTTGTACATAGGACAATCAAAGAAAGATTATTATTGCAAGTAAGTTTATTTGTTAGACTACTCATAATGTTAGAAATATTTCTAAGGCCCGAAAACGAACCAGTCATGTAGGGGACTTCAAAAGTGCATCAAAGTTCCTTTTTTTTTATTTAATCTTTTGTTCCTATATACAAGTGATGCCCTTAAGCTAATATGATTTAGATGGATCATTGATATATTGCTAGGAAGAACATCTATGGACTTGATGATGACGTGGGTTGTCTTCTACTGGAAACTAAATAAGGAAAAGGTAAGATCTTGTGTAAGTTAATAATCACTGGAGAAAGATCAAGAGAAAATAAATAAAAAGAAAACCCTAGATCTAGGGTGCTAGTAACTGTTTGAAGGCATTGTCATTAGTACCTTTCTACCAGCAACATATGATTAGTTGAAGAAAGTGACTAGACACGTATATAGTAAAGCAGATCCTTCTTGAGTTCAACTATTTTTACCTGTCTATGGTCTAGCAACCTTGTATTTCTTGATCCTTTTCTAGGGTTTAGGTTAAAAAAGGAAGTATTTTTATGTGAAGCGAAGTTTCAGAAAACTGTTCTTTCCTTGTTGACCAAAAAGCGAGCACAAATGCAGCAACTGGCTAAGGAGGATCTCGCAAACATATTTGTGTCAGCAGAAGTAAGAGATTGAAAGTATTCAAGCCTTCTTATACTGTACTTATCATCAGGAAGATAAAGATTAGAAAAATCTTAATTGATGTGGCAATAATGAAATAAATGGATGGTGGACGAGCATTATAATGGGGTTGAGAAATAATTAATGGGAAAAGACAGGTGATCATAAGGGTTTTATGTAGAAAAAAAATAAAGATGATTATGACATTACACCCGATAAATTTACATAAATATAGATCTGTGTCGGGTATATATCATCTTTTAGTTCCTGGCCTTACATATGAATCTCCCCCTTTTATAGAAATAAAAAATATTCATCAAATCAAGAATTTATACTTGAAATAATTTTTTTTCCCTCAAGCACATACGGCACATATACAGATGATATATATTTGGAAAGAGGGAAGCAAATCTTCTATATATACGCACACACACAAAGAGAATGTCAATTCATATTCCTACCAATTCTTGCAATTTAATTGTTTTTAACCCATGAATCCTGACATTTAGGAATTAGGATAAAGAAATAGCATGCAAATTATGTCAATTCGGTAAATCATCTCATGTACCTAATATGCGACATACTTAGTCAAAATATTAGGGACTCATAAATATGATGTTTCAATACCTTGAGGCCTAAACATTGACCATTAAGCCAAGATATCAATATAAAAACTTGTACATTGTAGATCTTATTATATGTAGAAGAATTTGGTGCTTTTGATCGAAATAAGTGGCTGCAAATTAAGTGAATATATTCTGTTTGATAATGGCTGCGACCCCTTGCCTTTTTCATTTTGCATTCCCCATCTTCCACTTCTTTTTAATATCTAAGCAACTCTTAACTATTATTTAATTTCTTTTATTTAGTGCGCATCGACTGTGAATGGATGGATCTCTGTTGGAATATATGGAGAATCATTACTTTGTAAGGGTTTACTATCAACAAAGCCAATATTTCGCCCACGTACTCAATATATATATTTTTTCCCGATATGTAATAAAGTAGCTACATATATACATTTCTGCATCTTGACTTTGAAGTCAAAGATACGCATTATTTAACGATGGTATTTAAATTGGAATGTATAACAACACAATACATTGCTTTCTATTCTAGAGAGATTCTTGCACCGCGGAACATATATAACTCTTGATTTATAAGTTTAATATTTTTATAAAATAAAGTTTTTCCTTTTTTTGGCAATACATACGTACGTACGGATGATGTTACCTCACCTCGATCACTTAAGCATGCGAAATAGTACAAATAGAATCCCCATATCTATTCTATAATATTAACGATAATGGGTGACTATAAACTGTCCAATTTGGTGTATAAAATATATTTCAATTTGACCCCTCTTTTTATAATTATTTTAATATGTATTTACACCTCAATCTTTTATTTATTACAATCACATCCTCACAAATAATTCTTTTTAAAATATTATTACATCTATTAAATATAATAAATTAAAAATACCTTAAAATATAAATTAATATTAAATATTTATATTTGGGCACTCGCATTGAGTGTACAAGAAATACGAGGTGAATTGCGATGCTGAATATGATGATTTGTCAAAAGAGATACGGGCTTGACCCAATAGTTTAATCCGACCCGTTCATATTGCAATAGCCCACCCAAGTAGATGAATTGTCTACATGGACGGCTCGGATGATTTTGGACCATCCTTTGCAAGAGAGAAATTCTAACACATATACAAGGCTTAAATGTATTATTAGTCATATATATTTTTGAGGGGTGACATTTTAGTCTCGTTAAGCTAAGGGTGACAATATTTTAGTCCCGTAAGCATCAAATAGAGATGTTTTTAGTCTCGTAAGTTTCAAATACTTTTTTATTTAATCCTTATTTTTAAATTTGATTTTATTATTTATTTTTGTTATTGGCGCTTAATTGGAGGAAAGAAAAAAGTAAATTTGGGTCAAATCGGCATTTCCACCGTCAAATTTCGGACTGAAATTAAGTTTTTTGGTTAAAATTTTAATACTTACGGTGACTAAAATTGCAACCCTTAACTTAACGGGACTAAGATTGCTTCAATTTTAATACTTACGAGACTAAAGTTGTCACATTTAACTTAACAGTACTAAAAATGCCATCCCATATCAAAGATTCATGACTAAAAATGCCTTAAAGCCTACTTATAACATCGGCGTCAAGAAAAGGATGCAGAGGAGTTGAATGGAAGACGACGACATAATCGTACATAAATATATAATAGCTTCAAGAATTCGTGTCAAGAGAAGGAATTATTCCTTCCTTCTCCCTCGTATTAAAATCTCAGTTGAGAAAGAAAAAGAAAAACAACAATTAAGCCCAATACAAATGTTGTGGTCCGATAACGAAAAATCAAGAAAATTCCCGCGGGTTGCAGAGGCCGTAGCCCGACACGAGGCAGCTGAAGGCGAAGGCCACAAACGCCAGAAAGGAAACGGAAATCGACGCGGTGGCCATGAGCGTGAACTCGTCCACGCCCCAATTAGAAGTCCAATCGTACACTCTCGTGGCGGCCGAAGAAGACGCCGACATTAGAAGGTATGCAAGAATCTGCTCCAATAATAATAAGTCAAAATATTAAATTAGGTCACTTCGTGTTTTTTGTCGCTAAATTTCATAATTGCAAACTTAGGTCACTAAGTAACGTATTTAAGTATCTGATTTTTTTGGGTCACTCGTGAATTTTTCGGCGACAATCCAACGTGGCCGTTGCTGACATGTCATCGGCCACGTTGGATTTTCGATGATTTTCGCCGGAAAATTTCACAGGTAAACCCCCAAAAAATCAAATTCATTACTTAGTGACATAAGTTTGCAATTAAAAAACATACTAACCCAAAAACAAAAATTGTACCTAATTTAATAATTTGATCCAATAATAATCATAAAAACATCGCAATAAATAATCTCAGCTTGATTGGATGTTATATTATTATGACAAAGCTTTGCCTGATCCATTGAGAAATCGAAATGGGGTCGTAGGCTGTGAGATACGGCGCGTTTCCCGGTGAACATTTGGTAAGAAACGTCGAAAGCTTGGAAAGTCGAGTACGAGAATGCGATGACGTTTACGGATAAACAGTACCTACATCACAAGGAAGAAGAGGTCTTTGATTATGCTCTTTGGATTATTTTAGCACGCGTCGCGGGTAAAATTTCCACTTGAGCCCAAATTGGAAACCAAACTCTGGGCCCACGGGGTTTCACTTTAAAACCAATTAAAGTCGAGGACTAAGACCGCAGATTCTAATTCTTTGATCTATCCAACGTGGAATTTTGGTTGGACAACCAACAGTATGACCTTTAATTATTTTTAGTCGTGAATCATGGAGAACAATTGAGGACACCTAAATTAAGAGATAATAAGTTTTGAAATTAAAGCAATTTAAAGACGCGTAACGCTGAAAACCTAATTTCAACCTGTCATTAACCCACGAGAGCCACACGTGACAATTAATTCGGGGGGAGAAATTAAATGTGGTGTTTGAAAAAAATTTGGTTCAGGTCAGCATCTCCGACGAATTGAGCAATTTGGGGACATTTAATGTTGAAAACCTAATTTCAGTTTGCAATTAGCGCACGCGAGCTATGTGTCGTAGGAAAAAATTTGGTCAAAATCAGCATCACAAACGAATTAGAACAATTTGATGATAATTAACACCAAA
Organism: Linderniella brevidens; assembly: GCA_004919715.1. Taxonomy (NCBI): domain Eukaryota; kingdom Viridiplantae; phylum Streptophyta; class Magnoliopsida; order Lamiales; family Linderniaceae; genus Linderniella; species Linderniella brevidens. The sequence continues at coordinate 1,510,621 of SWDC01000151.1, forward strand.
AACTTAATTTCAGTCCGAAATTAACACACTGCACATGCCAATTAATTTGGAGGGAAAATCCAAGGTGTCATCGAAAAAAAATCGGTTCAAATCACGATGCATCATTGGATTTTTCTCCAAAACTAATTGTCACGTGTGGATCACGTGTGTTAATTTCAGGCTGAATTAGATTTTCGACGTCCTTAAATTGGTTCAGTTTCTAAACATATTATCCTAAAATTTAATCAATTAATTTATGTCCTTAAAATTCCTCTTTCTAATTCTAAAAAAAAAAAAATTAAGACTAATCATGAGAACGGGGAGCTTATGTGTCGATATAGTACCGATATTCTTTGTACCGATCGAAGGAATCGCCGCTCCATCCTCGAGTTTTGTCGGCCGCCATGACTGAGAATGAGACCAAGCAAGCGACGGCTTCGAACACTCTGAGGGCCAACGTCGCCTTCTTCACCGCCGCGTTCCTCTTCGACCTCCTCAATATCGCGTCGACCGCCGCCCTTGACTGCTTATCTCCGCCTGCATCGTCCTCCGAATCACCACCGTGTCTCCTCTCCTCGTCCTCGCCGCCAACGGGCCCTGCGTTCCGCTGCAGCTTGTTGACCTCCACAACCACTAGAGAGGTGTCGTTCGACGTGGCATTGGGACTCTCCGGCGAGGGATTCTCCGGAGAACGGCGCTCTTTCCGGGCGCCGCTTCCCCTTCCGGGCGGCGAACTCGCCGGAAAATCAGTATTATCAGGCGTGGGATTCTTCTCTTCAGGAAAATCGAGACTTTCGGACAAGTGGTCTATAAGGCGGTTCTTCTCCGGCGACTTCGCGGGGAAATCGAGATTTTCGTTGTGGGTTTCCTCACCCTTTTCTCCCTCCGCCGGGAAATTCGCCGGAGAGTTGGAATCGCAGTAGCTCTTCACCAAAACAAGGGCTTTACTGTATTTATCGTCGGAACTGTCGTTTTCCGGCGGAAGAGAAGGGTCGTCGGATCTCAGCGGAGAATGCCAAGAAGTCGCCGATTCGATGTCGGAGATAGATAAATGGCCGCTGCCGCTGCTCCGACGCAAATTCCTTCTGCCATGGTTACTGTTATCAGTGAGCTCAGCGTTCTCCATTGCTGTTACAGTAGTGTTCTTGAGTGGAGAGCGTGTGAGCTTGGTGGTGAAGAAGCTGAAAATAAATATGAAATGAATAAATAATATGAATAATTATTATTATTAAAATCCAGTCCGTACAAATCATCAGACATGAGTCATACGCAACTCAAACAAGTCTTTATTTAATGACTTCATCTAAATACTAGTATCTCTTATCTTTGGATTTTGGAGAGAGACATTGTGGGATTCTTATTCTATTTTTATTTAATTCTTAGAATATAGCTTTTACAAAAATAAAAGAGAATTGGAATATATGCGGGCTGATAACATTCGAATCCCTTTTACTTTTCTAGGAAAAATAAAAGTTAATATAATTCTACATTATTTCACGAAATTATGAGTCGTTTTCTTGGCTACGTAGGTAGTATATACAAAAATTATATAAAATGAGATATTTATGGGAGCCCACACAACTCTAATTTATATATTATGTATATATAACCCTTGAATGTGGAAGATTTGTGCAGACATTGACTGACTTGTTGGTGGCATAGCGTGATATTTATTAGGTTTTTAGAACTTCTTATTTCTCTAAATATATAGAAGCAAGCATGTGGTCAAGTCATAATTTTCGACCCCTATAAATCTGTATACTTGATTTGTCTTTATCTGTCTCCAAAAAAAAACTGATTTTTCTTTATATTTCTTATTTAAGGGAACTTGAGTTCGATTACGATGTAACTCGATATTTAAAATTATTTTTAATTAGTTTTAATCCCTGTGGAAAGTCATAATTTACTAATATCAAACAAATACAATTGTAATTAATGTCACGTGATAGACAACTGTATCACGTATAACCTCGGAAACGTTCAACTGGTCGGTGCAGAGACAAATCACATAGCTTTGAATTTTGACAAAATAAGGACATAATCTTTTCCATACAAATGCGTCATATCTACACATAGATTTATATAAATTGCATGTGATCATGCATGGTAAATAAAAGAAAACGAACAACAAACTTGCCCAGGTAATAAAATGGAGAGAAAGGTTATCGAGAAGAACAAAAGAATCCACATGAATGACCGTTGCACTTATAACCCAAAAGCTAATGGTGTGGGATCACAAGTTCACATTTCATGTTTCAATTTAATGTTTCACTCACCAGATTGTTGATTTTTTAACACACATGTCACAATCTGGTGAATGAAACACTAAATTGAGACATGAAATAGGAATAGATGATCCTGTCTAAAAGGTAATACGTGAATTCATACATAGAAAACCAGAACGAATAAAGAACCGAAGAAATGAGGAAAGAAGAAGCTAAGCATTATTGTTGAAGGGCAATGGAAAGAACAGAAACCCTAACAACGAACCGAGCTTCCCTCTCCTTCGAATACGCGAATCGGGCTCAAAACGTGGAGGTAGTTATATGATAATAAGGCGGGCCCGACAGAGCTTTTCCCGATGGCTCGAGCCGTCAATGTGCTCGAAGAAGAAGGTGCCCGTGTGGTCTCGGTGAGCCTGGCTAATATCGGAGACCGGAGCCTCCACATGCACCATGCTCGGGTTAAATTTTCTAGGCTCGGGTTAGAGATTTCGAGGGTAGGGGAGAGGCTAATGCAGCTGGTTTCTTCAATCATAGCAACATAATGTAATAAATCTTGCAATGTTCTTGATTTCAATACTCGAAAATACTCAAATTCTATATGCATAATGTGAAAAAGGTTCCATTGTTTTTTTTTTTGTGGTTTTCTGTGGGACAATGAAGGGGATTTTAGGATTTTCAATCAATGATATGGAAATTATAGTAAAGTTGAAGTTTTTTAACACGAGGTATCTATCATAAATTTCAAAAAAAAAATTATATTATGTCAAGTAGAGTAGAACGTGAAAACTATGCTAGCATGAAAGCATTGATATGATGAATAAATAGGCAAAGTATAAGACAAATGCAAAAAGAATAATACATCTGACAATTCATCCCTAGCAATAATTCCATGTATCGGGAAAAAGAATAATAGAACAAAAGAATATGTACTTGGCTATTCCTACGTACGTACCCCTCTCTTAATATATATAAGCATCCAATACTAATAGGGGATCATCAAATCAAAGCCACACGACACGTACTTCTTTCAATCTATTTACATAGCCGGAGGAGCTTTTCTTCTTGTCTCTCCATCTTCATCATCTTCTCTCTTCTCTTCTCTTTCTAGCGTGTAATGAAGGGATGTTGAAGAAGCATCTCCACCGTCCATCTCTCATTAGGATCGACGAACAGGCATTTCTTGAGGAAATCCACGGCCGTGTTGGACATCACCGCATCGCGATCTATGCCGGGGACCCCATGAAGTCCGCAGATCTTGGCAAAGACGGCATCCTCGCAGCAGCCGCCGAACAGAGGCTCTCCGGCGATCATCTCCGCCACCGTGCAGCCGAGGGCCCAGATGTCGACTCCTTTCCAGCATAAGTGCTCCTTCAAAGCCTCCGGCGCCATGTATCTGAGGGTTCCCTTCCTGTTCTTGCACCTCTTCGACGCCTCACTCACAAACTTCAACTGTTAAAAAAAAGAAAGAAACCCTTAATTTATTATTAGATATATCGACGACGATTTGTGAAAACCCTAAGAAAAAGAACCATATATAATTATTTACGTACCTTCTTTGCGAGGCCGAAATCTGCAATCTTGATGTCTCCGTCGGAGTCGATGAGGAGGTTGTCGGGTTTTATGTCTCTGTGGACAAATCCGGCGTCGTGTATGAACTTCAAACCCAGCAGCGCCGACTTTGCGTACTTTCCGGCGGTCTCCTCCGGCAGGCAAAGTCCGGTGACGGCGTCGAAGCCGGTCTTCTTGATCAGAGAGTGAACGCTTCCTCCCGGGCAGTAATGGAGGAAGAGATTGTAAATCTGCTTTCCTTTTTCTCGAGTGACGTCACAACCGTAGCAGCGCAAGATCTGCGGACAGTCTCTGAAATTTGTCCCAACCATCATCCACTCCTTCTCCTTGAACAGCGACAGCGCGTGGTCCACCTCCGCGCTCTTCACCGCCATGAAAACCCTCCGCCCCGTCGCAGTCTCCGTCGCCTCCGCCAGGTAAACGCTGCCGTAGCCTCCCGTGCCCAGCCTGGGACCGCGAGTCCACGTCATGTTGTCCACGTCGATCATCGTGTTGTTATTTCTTGAATTGAATCTGATCGAAAATAATTTCTTGGCCTTGATATTATATATATATATATATATGTATGTTCGTCGCATAGGCAACTGTGGGCTTTGGGCTTGCGCGCGCCGATATTTTCTCTATTCAATTTTTTTTTTTAATTCCGTTTTAGATCGTAAATAAAATACACGGACGAAAAGATCAAGGGTTCAAATCACGTATGTAGAACAAGTTTTTGCGTGATTTTCATATTTTTTCGGTAAAACGTATCTTTTGTTTTCGGTGAAATTCATGATTTTATTATTATTAAGGCTTAATTATAGTATTAGTAGATTGAATGGCAATCTAAAAAAAACATAAATTAGGAGTGACACTTTTAGGATAAGTTTCAAACATTTGTTGCTAATTGATCTCAAGTTGATTTAATTTTGAACTTAATCTACTATAAGTTACAACTTTTAATTTACTTGTCCTCAAATCACATGAACCCTTTAGTTTATGTATGCTTATATGTGACTGCCCTTAATATACAATACCAAGAAAAATAACTAAGCACTGATTAAGATGATTAAGAGTGTGGACTGTGGCATGGCAACAATTACAACCTACAAGATTCCATTCAAAAAATAATTATATGTATATTTATATAGTTAAGTAATTATTTAATTCTCTTTTACATTTTATAATTATTTCTAACTCTTTTAAATTAGTTTTTAACTGTAGAATATTGAATTAGATTTATTTGTTCCTTTTTCTTTTTTTTTTTCTTTTTTTTAGTTTTTTCCTAATTATTAAATCCAAAATAATAAATTAATATATACATAATTTTGTGTCGCTTACATTAATGGAGTGCCATTTTTTTTTAATATATACGCCCATGGTGCACGCTATTTGAACCATAGCTCATAGATAATTTCTATTACGGACATTATTTTCTCGAATTTTTTTATTATTTTAGATCATACATTATTCGACCCCCAAACTAAAATCCGAATTTCGTGCACAGCAAGCACATATTTTGTCAATGATTTCGTTACATAATATATATATGTGTGTGTGAATTTATTCAGAATAACTATTCGTATTCAGCTGTAAGATTTCTAAAGTTTGGAGGACATCTTTGATTTGAGATCTCTTCTAAGTATCTTGCCCGAAGCCGACTTTGGTATGTTGTCCAAAAAAATAACCCTCCTCAGCCTTTTGAACCTCGCAACCTGTTTACAGAAAACATTTTATTAAATAAAAGGCAAAATTATAAGATTATTTTACTAAATATAGATGTTTTCGTTTTGAGTCAATAATTGCAAAAGCAGATTACTAACTTTGTATGGTCTATTTTCAATTTTAGATCACTAATTATATATTTTTCGATTTTGGGTCAATGTGTTTACAAAGTTAGTTACCAAATGAGTGACTCAAAATTGAAAAATGTATACTTAGTGACCTAAAATTGAAAAATATATACTTAGTGACATAAAATTAAAAACATTTGACATACAAAGTTAGTGACTTACTTATGCAATTATCAAACATACTGACCCAAAAACGAAAACACATATACGTAGTGACCTAATCTTATAATTTTTCCTAAATAAAATTATGCATTCTCTCCGTCTTATTCTGTCAATGGAGATTGATTTCTTACATGCCGTCCGATGAAATCTTTGATCTCTTCTTCAGTTACTGAATTAGCCGATGATCGCACAACATACGCTATAGGTACTTCTCCGGCTTCGGAGTCGGGAAATCTATAAGGGAACAAATCTTTTTAGATTTATATTTTCTTTATTTTTTTTCGACGTTGTCTTTGGGACATTGTCGATTTGTTACATACCCGATAACGGCAGCGTCTTTAATCTCGGGATGCGCAAGCAATAGCTCTTCGAGCTCTGCTGGTGCGACCTGAATCGTAACCTAACCGTCAGAAATTGATAAAGACACAAATGAAATAACAATTAAGTTTCGGGTATATTTTTTCGCATGTAAGTCGACATATATTTATATATAAAATAAATTACGAGATCAACAAACTTATTCGATGTTCTTCGAGCTCTTTGACGAGTTTGGATATGAAATATACTAACTATATTTCATGATGAACGGAAGAAGAAATGCATAAGATCTCTACAATTTTCAGAGAGATAATGGGGCGTAGAAAAATGAGGAAATGGACATTCTCTATAAGGTGGGGTGGAATTTGCTGAAGAGTTACGTTTGTTCATGATTGGTGACAACTTTTCATATTTGAATAGATTTATCTCTTGGTCAAATAAATGCAATATTTCGTGAAGTCTTTTCAAACCTCTCGTATGAAATGTTGTTTTTCAAACACTTTTCACAAAGAATTACAACAATTGCATTTGGTTCTATTAATATTATTTCGAGTACCTGAAAGCCTTTGTACTTGATCAGCTCCTTCACTCGGTCGACGACGTAGAGCCTCCCGTCGTTATCGAAGTAACCGAGATCTCCCGTATGCAACCATCCTTGACCGTCCAAAGTTTCTTCAGTGGCCTTCCGGTTCTTGAAGTAACCTCTCATTATATTCGGGCCCCGAACCCAAATCTCTCCTCGATTCATAGGCCCGAGGGGACACATCGTTCCCAAGTCCACAATCCGGGCTTCGACCCCCGGGCTCAGAAAGCCCGCCGAGCCCGAATCGAAAGAAGTCGCGTTCGAGTCCTCTTGCGAAACCGCCCCACAAGTCTCCGTCATTCCATAGCCCTAATACAAAATAATTACAACGATCCCGCTTCAAAATAATGCATACTAATGATCAGGGCAGGAGATTTAGTAGTTTGGATTCTCTGTGTCCATTTGGTGTTCCAATGTGATGTTCCACTCACCAGATTGTTACACGTATAAAAAACTAATTGAGTTTAACACTTTCAAAATCTGGCAAATTGAAACATCAAATGAGAACAGACGATCTCATATATCGAATTTTAGCCCGTGGTCATGTCTGTGCACACATTTTTAGGATACAATATCACATTAATCTGCAAATTTTTTGGCCCAATATCGCGAGGCCCCAATTTGTTATAAGAACGGGGGACAGAAAATTTAAAATCGGCTATAGGATTGTAAGATGAGTCGAGCTAGCTCACACGGGCTCGAGAAGCCGGCTCGATAAAAGCTCGGCCCGAGCTCGAGCCTAGCAAAATAAGCCGACCTCTACTCATTTGGAGCCCAACTACTGATGGAAAACTTTTCAGAACCTGAAATAGAACCGCGTGCGGGAAAATCTTGGCGCATTCTTCTATGGTCTCTTTCCCAAGAGGCGCGGCCCCCGAAGCCATCTCCCGCAGGGAGGAGACGTCGTAAGCCTCCACCACCTCCCGCCGCTTCACCAGCGAGACCACGACTGGCGGCACCGTGCAAAGGTGGGTCACCCGGTGCCTCTCGATGGTCCCCAGCATCTCCTCCATCACGTACTTCTCCATCACCACCACCGAGCTTCCCCTCTGGAGCGGCGCGTAGATCACAACCGCGAGTGCGAATATGTGGAACATGGGCAGAAAGCAGAGGAACACGTTGCCCCTGTCGCCGCGAGTTTCTTGGTCCGACGTCACCATCAGCGCCGCCGAGATGAAGTTCCTGTGCGTTAAAACGGCTCCCTTGCTGGTCCCGGTGGTCCCCGACGAGTACAGTATCGCCGCCGCGTCGCTCTGAGACACCTCCGGCAGCCTAAATTCCGGCGAGGGGGACGGCGTTGCTACGTCGGAGTAGTAGACCCACGCCGGGTTTCTGCTGGAATCGTCGCCGGGAGAGCTCAGCATCACGATTGGGAGGTTGAAGCCTTCGATCTTTTCGTAGAGATCGTCGACGGTGATGACGAGTTTTGGGTTCGAGTCTTTGATTTGCTTGGAGATTTCCCTGACGGTGTACTGTGGGTTGACCGTGGTGGCGATGGCGCCGATGGCGACGACGGAGAAGAAGGCGACGGGGAAAAGAACGGAGTTGTGGGAAAATATCAGCACGACGTCGTTTTTGGAGACTTTGAGGTCGGTGAGGGCCTTGGAGAATCCGTAAACTTGTGCCTTGAGATCCGAAAACGTCAGGGTCCGACCCGTTTGAGCATCGGTTAGAGCCGGAGAACCGCGTAGGGCGGAGAATCTCCTGAACAAGAATGGGATCATTGAACGGTTGGGATCTTCCGGTAATGAAATCGGAGGCCTCGGCGACCTGTAGGTGCCGTCTTCTCCGTAGACCGTAGTTGCTTTCATCGTGTGTGTGTGTTTGTTTTGTGTTTAGTGCGTGTAATAATAGTTTACGGATTTTAATACAGATATTAACGTTGTTTTTTTTTTTTTGTCTTGTCAAGTGGCGATTAAAGCTAGGAAAACCAGAAATAGAATATTTGATTCAATCACGGCTGTATGGTATATAATATGTAATGTCTTGTTTGATATTTAACGCTATATTCTGAGCGTTGGTTTGTGTGTCTTTGTCCCACCGTTTTATTTTTCGGTCACGTAGGTATCTCACACAACGTCATCGCAGTCCCTACACTCCGACTAAGTTCGGTCTGAATCGAATTCGAAACTTATCGTCGGTTATGAGACGACCACGGCTTCCAACGGGACTAATCCTCTCTAATCCATTGAACTCATCCCAATATCCCACAAACTATGACAGTCAAGGTTCCAAGATGATTCGAATCCTTGAACTCTCACTTGAAATGCCAGGAAGTGAACTATTAGGTTAAGTCCTTGGGATTGTCCCACCGTTTTATGAATGAGTGATGTAGCTGCCTCAATAAAATGAGTCAAATATTAAAATAAATTATACTACTTGGAATTCTATGTGTGTTAACTGTTAGAAGATTAATTCTATCAAAAAGATTGGAAATTAATCAGTTTTTTATTGTTGTAAATTTGATGTACTCAAAAACTGCGTTCTTGTTCTTGTTCTCTGTTCCAATCTAGTGTTTCATACACCGGATTGTGACAAGTGTTAATCTCAGTTAATTTTTTTATACGTGTCACAATATGGTGAGTGGAACACCAAATGAGCACAGAGAATCCAAACTATAAGTTTAGTATAAATCGAATCTGAACCATATTAATCAAAGCCACAACAAAACATCGATAGTCAGAACGATCAAGTTAATCGAACTCGTAGACCCTCATGTGGAGATATCGCGATCCAGCCACTTCAAACCAATATGAATGCAATTTTTGGAGGGGCTAAAGTTACAAAGCCTAAGCTTTAAACCCTTAGTATATTGATGTAAACAACTTCTAACATAACGACAATAATGAGTTTATTTGCATTGAGCTCGTAAATTGACGAGATTATTCTTTAACTTGACAAGGAACAAATTGTTTTTTTTTTTTTGTCCAATTGTAATTGTGTTTTTCTCCTCATAGCGGACTACAAAAGTGTATCGACATGGATTGGATAATTAGTTCTAAACATTAAAGACAAAATACACACTCATTTATTCAAATAAGTTGCTTTTATACTACAATGGGGCTCCGAGATGGGTTTGAATAAGCATATATGAAGTTTATTTGAGAGAAGCAACTTTTGCAAAATTCCATTACCGTCAAACACTTAAAAAAAATAAATTTACATTTATAAAAGCTACATTTTCGAAAAAGTTCATTTATCCGACGTGCTTATGAATCAATAGTGGAACCAAACTAGTCTATGAATTATACGCGGGAATAATTAAAATTTTGCTTTATATTTCAATCAATTCAATGTCTGCATCAATTTACCTCTACAAAATAATATTTTCGAATCTTGGTCCTTGAACATTGTATTAAAGTTTGATACGACGCGTCGAAGGCAAAACGACGATGCACTCCAAGGGGTTGTCTAAAAGCATCGATGGCTCTTACTACGACCACAACACTTGCATTAAATTATGATTACCGCAAAAAATAAGAAAATTAATAAATCAAGGCAAATATATAAAATACTTGCATAATGATAGACACATCAAGATATGCATGTGAAGTAAATTCAAGAACCAAATAGATGCACAAATGGATCCTTTTTTCTCCACATCACGACTAAATAACGTAACTAAATGAGGATTGAGATCCACACATGGATACTGTAGAACGACATAATATTTAACTTCTCTAAAACACGATTATTTAATCGTACCGGTCATGAGGACTTACCCAACTCTCGAAGAAATTGAAGTGAGGAGAAGAATTTGCCAGGGTAAACAAATAGCCAATCATCGCGTCTAAAAGAAAAATATAATGGGCGCCGAACACTTGCCCTATTTATTAGTTGAATATGGTCGTGATTTTGCTCACGTGATTATCCACGAAATTGTCTATTTTGTAATTTAGGAAAATAAATATTTGATCAATTAATAAAAAAAACAATTGACAACAAAAAAAATTCAAATTCTATTATGAAATATTAAAATAAAGATTTGGATTATTTAGAATAGCGGTTAAATAAAAAGATTGGTTATTAATTAAGAATTGGAGGTTGAGAAAATTATATTGAAATGGTAGATGTGATTATTTTATGATTAATGTGATAATTTATTTTTGGAGGTGTAGTACAAAAAATTGTTTATCTTTGTCAAAACCGTCTAATTCAATATTCTAAAGTTAAAAACTAATTTAAAAGAGTTGAGAAAGAATTATAAAATGTAAAAGAGAATTAAATAATTAAATAACTATATATAGTTGTAAACTTGTTGGTTGAAATTGTTGCCAGTTGCCACACCCTCCGTGAGTGCTTAGTTATTTTGTTGGTATTGTACATTAAGTATTGTGACATATAAGCATACATAAATTAAAAGGTTCATGTGCTTCGAGATAACTAAATTAAAAGTTTTAATTTTAGTACATTAAGTTTAAAATTAAAGCAATTTTAAAACAATTAATAACAAATGTTTGAAACTTATCCCCTCAAATTGCAGTGTTTAATTGTGTCATCAAATTTTTTCTACTACAAAATTTATCAACTTAAAAATGTGACCCTGATTTATGTTTTTTTAATAATGTCATTCCGTTCTACTAAAACGAAATTTTACCGGAAAAAAAGATACGTTTTACCGAAAAAATATGAAAATCACGCAAAAACTTGTTCTACATACGTGATTTGAACCCTTGATCTTTTCGTCCGTGTATTTTATTTACGATCTAAAACGGAATTAAAAAAAAAAATTGAATAGAGAAAATATCGGCGCGCGCAAGCCCAAAGCCCACAGTTGCCTATGCGACGAACATACATATATATATATATATAATATCAAGGCCAAGAAATTATTTTCGATCAGATTCAATTCAAGAAATAACAACACGATGATCGACGTGGACAACATGACGTGGACTCGCGGTCCCAGGCTGGGCACGGGAGGCTACGGCAGCGTTTACCTGGCGGAGGCGACGGAGACTGCGACGGGGCGGAGGGTTTTCATGGCGGTGAAGAGCGCGGAGGTGGACCACGCGCTGTCGCTGTTCAAGGAGAAGGAGTGGATGATGGTTGGGACAAATTTCAGAGACTGTCCGCAGATCTTGCGCTGCTACGGTTGTGACGTCACTCGAGAAAAAGGAAAGCAGATTTACAATCTCTTCCTCCATTACTGCCCGGGAGGAAGCGTTCACTCTCTGATCAAGAAGACCGGCTTCGACGCCGTCACCGGACTTTGCCTGCCGGAGGAGACCGCCGGAAAGTACGCAAAGTCGGCGCTGCTGGGTTTGAAGTTCATACACGACGCCGGATTTGTCCACAGAGACATAAAACCCGACAACCTCCTCATCGACTCCGACGGAGACATCAAGATTGCAGATTTCGGCCTCGCAAAGAAGGTACGTAAATAATTATATATGGTTCTTTTTCTTAGGGTTTTCACAAATCGTCGTCGATATATCTAATAATAAATTAAGGGTTTCTTTCTTTTTTTTAACAGTTGAAGTTTGTGAGTGAGGCGTCGAAGAGGTGCAAGAACAGGAAGGGAACCCTCAGATACATGGCGCCGGAGGCTTTGAAGGAGCACTTATGCTGGAAAGGAGTCGACATCTGGGCCCTCGGCTGCACGGTGGCGGAGATGATCGCCGGAGAGCCTCTGTTCGGCGGCTGCTGCGAGGATGCCGTCTTTGCCAAGATCTGCGGACTTCATGGGGTCCCCGGCATAGATCGCGATGCGGTGATGTCCAACACGGCCGTGGATTTCCTCAAGAAATGCCTGTTCGTCGATCCTAATGAGAGATGGACGGTGGAGATGCTTCTTCAACATCCCTTCATTACACGCTAGAAAGAGAAGAGAAGAGAGAAGATGATGAAGATGGAGAGACAAGAAGAAAAGCTCCTCCGGCTATGTAAATAGATTGAAAGAAGTACGTGTCGTGTGGCTTTGATTTGATGATCCCCTATTAGTATTGGATGCTTATATATATTAAGAGAGGGGTACGTACGTAGGAATAGCCAAGTACATATTCTTTTGTTCTATTATTCTTTTTCCCGATACATGGAATTATTGCTAGGGATGAATTGTCAGATGTATTATTCTTTTTGCATTTGTCTTATACTTTGCCTATTTATCAATGATTATGGCCTATCGCATAACTCCTAAATTAAAAAAACCGTCGTGCATGCATGGTTGTGTGGGGTTAATTAATTTTTTTCTCTCTTTATAATTTGGGGGATGTGGCTTTAGGGAAACGTGTATTTAGGGAGTGATATTTACGGATGATAACTTTCAAAATTAAATAATTTAGGGATATTTTCAGTCTCCGATGTTTGGCATATTGGCGACTCTGGGCCCCGATGTTCTCGTTCCAGTTTTAGTCTTCAATGTTGTCGATTTTGAGCTTTTTCGGTCCACCGGTTAATTTAACCATTAAGTTTGATAAAAATACGGGTCGGGCATGCACAAATTTATGGGTCGGATCGGGAAAGGGGGCCATATCCCCCTTTCTTTGACCTGTGAAATTTGGACTCGCCAGGTCTGAACTGTAATATTTGCTGATACGGCCAATATATTTGTTCAACTTATCAGTTAAGCTAATCGGTTGATAAAATGTCCAAAATCGATAACATTGGAGTCTAAACTGCAACTTGGAAACATAGGGGACCATAGACGCCAATAGGCCAAGCACTAGGTACCAAAAATATCGAAATTCCTCCAAGTTATAAGCCCATTGAGATTTCTGTTAAAATTGACGGTTACTGTCAAGTTGAGATCAAATTGGTTTATTTCCGAATTATGAGGACTAAATTGATCCAATTGAAACATTGGGGGCTAAATTGGTTTAAAAGCAAACATTGGGACCAAAGTGAATTTTATCCCGTTATTTAAATATTCCAATTTTGATCCAATATGTACTTGCCTTAGAAGTAATTTATGGGCCGTTAAATGCCTCAGTGAATTATTAATTCGTAAGGGCCAACTTATAAACCAGTAGTCTTAATCTACGAGACCTTGTCAAACAAGGCACTTCGAAAAAAAATATAATACCAAATACACCAATAATATTTGTGCCAGTATAAAAAACAAGATGATCTTTCGGACTACATTTTGCGACCTTCATACTTATTGAATTCAACCTCGGAGGAATAATAAATACTTTACATAGAAATGTAATTTTTATCAACAATTGACATATTGCTAGATTTGATACACTCACTACGCGTGCCCCTCTTCATTACGTAATATCAAATTCAGCGTAAGGATAAAAAATAAAACAAATAATTCATTTTCCCAAGTCAATTATTACCAACTAAATAACAATTAGTGATGTCCCATCTGAGGACTGAGACAACGCAATGATTCAACATTGCCTCAATCCTTGTTTGACTATAAAATTCAGTTTACACTTATCTCCAAATGCACAAAAATATATATTATATGCAAGTGGCACGTCACAAGAATTTCCGACGACGTTGATTGTAGTCAAGTAAAACAAAAATATAGAGTCGACATATTATATACAAAGAATTGCGTTTACACAAAATCCTTTATCCAAATTAGATTTATTCATATTACAACTTAATTTGCTAAAAAAAAAATCATATATATAGTATTTTAAGCAAACTTATGTCCACTAATATATATAATATTATTTCATATTTTAAGAGTTATTTAATATTTAATTCATAAAAGTAAATTTTTTTTTATATGTGCATAGATATAAGGAGAAAAATTAATTTGTGAGAATACAACTAAAATAAAATAAAAAACTATAAAACAGTAATTCTAACAGTCCACACAAAATTCAAAGCCCAGATCGGACTATATTTAGATGCCATCACCCTTTATTAAATAAAAAGACACCGTAAAATATTCTCGTACAATGCAATTAAAATTCGTATCTCCAATTAAATTCATTCTGTTTTGAGTATAATTCATTGTCAAGTACAAGAAGACTCTAATTTCAAGCGAGACTAATTATTGTCCGACAACAATCTTAAAAAAATATCAAGTAAAAATTTCAACTCATCATTCCACAAGTATAATGAGCCTTCTTACAAGAGGGGCATTTCTGGGAATTCACAAGTCAACGGCGATGCTAACTCTTCTTCTTCATTGGTCAACACTCACCACCAATGCGCGTTGCGTATAAAAACGACGCACAACCACTAACAACCTCTCCGCAGCAACCCACCACCGATATCTCCCCCTTTCTCAGCCGCAACGCAACCTACCGCCGCCGCACCGGAAAACAACACGCCCTCCATTAAAAAATGCCCGTCATAGCCCAACTATGCCTCGCTCTCCTCTGTTTCCTCCTCACACCACTCTTACGCGACGCGGCGCCCTCGTCTCCGTTCGAGAATCTCAGATCTCTAAACTTGTCCGAAAACAATTTCCTCGGAGACGGTAAGAAAATCCCCAGACGCTACGTCTTCGCCGAAGCTCCACAGTCGGCGGCGGCGAAAAACCAATCGTCGCCGATCTCTCAGCCCAATCGCGAGACCGCGACGAAGAAGAAGAACAAAATCGGGAAATCGATCCTCAAATTCCTCGTCGGGATCCTACTCGGCGGCGCCTCGGGACTGATCTTCGTCCTCCTCCTCAAGACAGCACTTCACTTCATCAGACGCCGCCGCAAGAACGAGCCGCGACTCACAATCTTCAGCCCCGCCATAAAAAGGCCCAAGGACTTATCCTTCCTCGCGAGAGAAGACGGATTAAATTCCCTAGAAATCATAGGACGCGGCGGCTGCGGCGTAGTGTACAAAGCTCTCTTGCCCGAAATCGGTAAGGAAATCGCGGTAAAGAAGATAATCCCGAGCCCGAGAGACGGGGACGGGCCCACCACCACCACAGACGGAGGAGGAGAAGAGACGAAGCTCGCGAACAAGAGGATGAAGCAGATAAACTCCGAGATACAAACGGTCGGCAAAATCCGGCACAAGAACTTGCTCCCCTTATTGGCCCACTTGCCTCTTCCCCGGTGCCACTACCTCGTATTCGAGTACATGAGAAACGGGAGCCTGCAAGAAATACTACAGCACGTGTCCGAAGGGAGACGGGATCTCCCGTGGCGGGCCCGGTACAGAATCGCAGCGGGGGTCGCCGCGGGATTGGAGTATCTGCATAATTATCACAGCCCGTGCATAATCCACCGGGATCTGAAGCCCGCGAACGTGCTCTTGGACGAGGAAATGGAGGCCAAGATCACGGATTTCGGGCTCGCCACCGCCGTCCCCGACTCTCAAACGCACATCACGACCTCCAACATCGCCGGGACAGTGGGGTACTGTTTGTTTGAACGATTCGCTTTGCCTGAAAGTTTAAGCTTGAAAGGGGTGTTATCGTGTTTTTAAATTGGGTTGATTATTTTTTAGTCATGTGATTCAGGGGCGTTATAGGGACATATAATTTAGTGGTGTCATTATACGAACGATAACTTTCAAAATTAAGCAATTTTGGATCGCTACAGCCGGAACCCTAGATTTTGCTCTAAATTTTTGGGTTCCACCGTGTAATCTAGGGTTTCGAAAAAAATTTAGGAGGTGACATGAGCAAAAATTTTCAAAATTAAGCAATTTTAGAACAAATTCTATGGTTTCAGTGTATAATATCCCGAAATCGCTTAATTTTGAAAGTTATTGTCCGTATAATGCCACCCCATAGATTCTATGATGTCCCTATAATGATTGACCCCCTAAATTACATGACTAAAAAGGTAATTAATTCTTTTTAAATTTATCGATATTCTCATGAGCTCTGATATCACGCTGAATGACCACAATCGCCCGAAAGTTTAAGATTGATGGGAGCAGTATCGTATTTTTAAATTTATACATTTTATTTCCAAACAGGTACATTGCGCCCGAATATTACCAGACATTTCAGTTCACAGACAAGTGCGACGTGTTCAGCTTCGGGGTGATGCTCGGGGTTCTGGTGACGGGGAGGTTCCCGTCGGACGAGTTCTTCCAGGAGACGGAGGAGCTGAGCTTGGTGCACTGGGTGAGGAGCTTGGTGGGCTCGGAGGAGCCGGCGAGGGCCATCGATAGGAGGTTGTTGGGCGAGGGGTACGAGGAACAAATGCTTCTTGTTCTTAAGGTTGCTTGTTTTTGCACTTTGGATAATCCCAAGGAGAGGCCCAATAGCAGGGAGGTTAGGGCCATGTTGGCTCAGATTAATCATTGAGGTTTTTGCTGGAAAAAAAAGGTTTTAAAGTTAGTTTGATTTGAATGTTGTGTGATGTATGTAATTGTGTGCTTGTGGTGTGTGATAATCATTAAGGATGTTGTGAATTGTGATCTTATGTGAGGAGTGTTGTAAATTGGAAAATAGAGTTGAATTGTGCTAAAATTATAAGGGTTGTTATTTTTTTTTTCCTATCTGGTTGTGTAGCAATTAAATTTGCGAACGACGTGACGAAAATTCAACGAAATTGGTTTGTTTCTGGACTGGATACGATGGATAGGATAAATCTTGGATGGTCAAGAAATTAAATTTTTGGCGCCGTTGATTCTATATTTATGTATTTGTTTCTAAAACCACAATTTTAAGTCCTATTGACATCACATGTCCCACACTCCATGTCTCACTCCATCATTACCATTTAATTTTGAATACGATGGCTATGTTTATTTTCTAATTATTTTTTAACTTTTGAATTCTATACTCCACCAAATCATAAAATATTTGTTATTTCATGTGATTTATAACATAAAAACAAATAAACATATCTAATTTATTAGTTGTTTCATAATGATTAAATTGATATCCATATCTTATATTTTTCGATATCCGTTAGAATATATATTTTGGTAAATTTTGTAATATGAGACATAAAATAAGACATTGATTATGGGACACGTGATTTTAAACGATAAACGTTCGCAATTTTTTTATTACCGGAATCGTTAAGGATAGATTGAAAAAACAAAAATAAAATAAAGGTTGGAACATGATTAATTGACAGTGTCGAGATTATGAACATTGATCCCCAATAGCCATGAATCTTGATCGTTGGATTTATTTAATATACACCTATATAAATTGTCGGTTTAATAAACTTTAACCGTCCATTTTTAACTGAAAAGTATAACCATCGGCTGGCGGTTTTTCTCCTAACCGAAATCGTTGACCGCGGTTCGAACACGGTTGCGGGTTTCTTAACCGAATGAACACAACGTACATTTGGCTAATAAGGTTGAATTTTCACACACAAAGTTTCGAAAAATCTGAAATAAGAAATCAAAGGGTAATAGTGTCACATCCCAAGAAAAGGAGCGTATAAAGGTGTACAATACAAATAAGCCGAAGAGAAATCAAGAAAAGAAACAGCTGCTTCAAATAAAGAATGAAAACGAAAGGGTGATATTGTAATTTACTAAGAAATTAATGGTATAATTTATTTATTTATTTATTAAACAACAGCTTGACCTCAAATTTCAGATCCCGCCCAACAGCAGTTACCCGCGGCAGATTGAAATTTCATTCAAAATGGTTCAAAACTCGAAACGAAATGCTTGAAATCATCACTCCCTTCACTTCAGCCAACAAAAATTAGTGCAATTTCAGATGAAGACAGCGCCCCGAAATTGCAATCCCTAATCTGCTGCTCTTCTCTCCCGATCTAGGTAATTAATCGTATCCACCGTCTTCGTAAGGTTTTCATTCATGTTCAGCGTGTGTGGAATCGGGAATTTTAATTCGGGGTTCTAAAGTGGCTCCGTCAATGTGTGCAACTTTTGATTTTTGGGTTGCGTAATTTCCGTTTAATCATGGTCCGCGAGCAAAGCATCGATTCCTTCTACACTGGGTTGAGAGAATCCGCATTGAGCTCAGCTCTATCCCTCTCTTCGCCATTGCTGATTTTTCCCTCAACTTCAGACGTAGATTCGCTCTGTGCCCTGAAAATTATCCAGCACATACTCGAATCCGATTCAATTAGGTATGCGTGTCACCCGGTTTCGAGTTTCAAAGAAATTCACAAGTATGCAAAACCCTATTTGAGTTCATCTTCTTCTAATTCCGATGGGGTCATTACGATTCTGCTGATTAATTGGGGTTGCCATAGAGATCTTAGGAGGGATTTGGGAATGGAAACCTCCGCTCGTATTTTCGTCGCCGACAGCCACAGGCCTATTCATCTACACAACCTCAGCAGCGAAAACGACCGCGTTGTCGTGCTCTACACGGGGGACGATGAAAACCAAGCAGATCTTGCTTATGATTTCGATGTCTCTGCTTTGGCTAATGCCAGTGATTTAAACAGTGATGATGAGATCGAAGATGATAATGATGGTGATGATAGTGAAGAGAGTGACAGTGAGGAGGAAGAGGAAGATGGTGATGGTGTGAGTAGAAAGAGGAGAAGAGTTGAGAAAGAAACCGATCCCGTAAAGCTATTTAGGAAGCTAAAAAGGGAGTACTATCTCATGGGAACCTTCCACGGGAAACCCTCGGGTTGCTTGATGTACGAATTGTCCCATTCTTTGAGGAAGAACACCAACGATCTTCTCTGGTTAGCTTGTGTGGCCTTAACCGACCAGTTCGTTCACGAGAGGCTAACCGACGAACGGTACCAAGCCGGTGTGATGGAGCTCGAGCAGCACATCAACAGCTCGGGCAACATGGATGCGGTAACCTCGGTCACCCTAAAGGACGGTACCAAAGTCAACGTGCCCGATTCTTCTAGGATAGTGTACGAAAATGAACCCAGGCTAATGTTATTACAAGAATGGAACCTGTTCGATTCCATGGTGTGTTCCTCTTACGTGGCCACGAAGCTGAAGACGTGGAGCGAAAACGGGCTCAAGAGGATGCAGCTCCTGTTAGCAAGAATGGGGTTTTCGAGGGACGAATGCAAGCAGAAGTTTCAGCACATGAATGTGGAGATCAAACGCAAGATGAAAGACATGTTCGAAAGGTACCTTCCCGAATTCGGGCTCACCGATTTCTATTACAGAGGCTTCTTGCTGGTCCTCGGGTACAGTTCGAAAGTCTCGGCTGCTGACGTGGTGTACGGGGTCACAGCCCTTCTAGAATCTTCCGTGGAGGAAAACGGGTCCTCGGGTTCGAAGCATTTCGGTGCAGCCTATGATGCCCTGTCACCAAACAAGCTCGAGAAGCTCGAACTGGGTATGAGGCAAGCGATTAGGGTTCAGAGGGCGGTGTTGAGGAGGGGGAGTGCTGTAATAACGAAGAAGGGGGCGATAAGGAGCGGGAGCAAGTTTCGGTGGGTGAAGCTTGATGACTCAGCGGATGCGAAGCTGCTTTGTCACCCTCAGGCCCTGACGAAATTCGGGAACTTTCTCATGGATGCTCTGAGGGAGAAGGGTGCACGAATGAAGCCTCTGGTGTGCGTTTGCTGCGGGGAGGAGAGGAAACGGGCCCTGATCGTGGGCATCTGCGGGAAGCCGAGGCTCGGGGCGGTTCAGGGAAACGGGTTCGGGGTTGCTTTCAGGGTTGCTGCGGAGGAGACGGGTGCTGAGTACTTCCACGAGCTGTTTGAGTCTTCTTGGATTGTTTTGGAGGCTGATGAGGTGAATTTGTTCATGTTAAGGCTCACGGAGAAGCTCTTGTGATTCAAATCTATTACTTGTTGAGAAATTTCCTTTTAATGATTTGTTTTCCATCTCTCGGGCGACGTATTATTTTGCGTTGTCATTTAATCGTTTCTTTGTTGTAGAATAATGCTGAGTGGTAGAAAGACTGTTATGTGCTGCTTTAGCTGTTCTGTGTTGCGCGGCTCTTCATTTCTTTTTTTTTCTTTTTTTTTTCTTTTGTTACCTTACAAGTTACGGACATTAAAAGTGTATTTGAATTTGTATTCTTCGTTTTTTAATACTTTTCATCGTTACATTTCAACAACTGTTGTGCTCTTAGACAAGGGTTTTCATGGTTAGACACTTCTTTGGTCACCCCCACTAAGTCTTATTTCAAGAGTCCCACCTCCTATATTATTTATTTGCAAAGATATATTTTCTTGAATAAAGTTTAGGCTTAATTATCTTTAATCATGGTATATTTGGATGGTGACATTTTAAGGACCAAATGTGTAAATTATAGAACAATAAGTTTTGAAATTGAAGCAATTTGAGGCTAATTAATGATAGAAATCGAATTTCAGCACGAACGGGTGAGAATTAATTTGGGGGAAAAATAATGCGTATCGTTGGAAAATATTAGATCCTAATCAGTATTTCCAACGAATTAATGCATTTCGCAATGGCGAAAACCTAATTTAAGGTAGGAATCAACGCACGTGAGGTACACGCGACAATTAATTTTGGATAAAATTTTACATAGCATTGAGAAAAATTTCGATTCAAATCGTCGTATCAGTCGCCACCTAGGATTTTCTACTAATTTAATTATTAAGTAAAACTCATGTTTTAATTTTGGATTGACATTTAACTTCTAGGGTTAATTATTTCAAATTGTTTCAATGTTAAAAATTATTGTCCTTTGTATCCTTAAATGACACATCCCAAATATTCAAAACAAAAAAAATAATTTAGAATTTTGAAAAAATCGTCCTCCTGCTATTAATAAATACCGAAAAAGAATTGTAATTCCTATTTTTCGGGTAATTTAAGTCGGCGTAATTCATCAACGATTTTCAGAAATCAAAATGGGAGGCGACGGTGAAGATTCGATCGAGGCTGCGGCGGCTGCGCGAAGAGAAAGGCTCAAAGCCCTAAGAGAAGCTCAAGAGCTCCTCAACACTCCCGACGAAGACGATGGCAACAACAGTAAGGAAGCAGATGATAAACAAGACGAAGACGACCAAGAAGAAGAAGAAGAAGAAGAAGCGTGAGTTCGGCTCTTTTCATTCACCTATTCGTTTTAGGGTTCCTAAATCCGTTTCTCTATCTATTTCAGCTGTGATTTTATTTTCTTTCGCAGCGATGTGAAGAATGTGAAATTCCGAAATTACCTTCCTCACGACAAGCAGCTCCAAGAGGGAAAATTGGCTCCGCCGAAGCTTCCCAAGTTCGAGGAGCTCGCTGTGACGGAGCCGCCGAAAGAGGAGAAGAAAGAGGACCCCTTCTTAAATATAGCGCCGAAGAAACCTAATTGGGATTTAAGGAGGGATGTGCAGAAGAAGCTTGATAAGCTCGAGAGGCGGACTCAGAAAGCTATGTTAACTCTCATGGGTACTTTTTTTTGCTTCTTCTCTATATATCATTTATATACTGCTATGTTACTGAATTCATCACATCCTCAGTCTCTTTTCATGCTTTGAAATTCATGGCTTGGTAGCCGACGATTATGGTAAGCTAAGTCTCTAAGTTTTTACCCGAATTTTTGTTCTGCAATGTGTGTCTTTATGTTAAGTATCACCAAGTTTAGTTCTCCCTCAAGAATTCAGTGGATGAGTACTAACTAGTAAAGGAAGAAAGTGCTGAGAAGTGAAGCATATTGTTGTTTCGGTCTCATGGCCAATGATTTCTTTACAGTTAACCACGCTCGAAACCCACGTCTTTTTGGCCTCTGTGTGCTTAACCGACTTCGAAATTAATTTGAAAGATGTGAAGGGTCTTTGCTTATTTTACAAACATGAGAATCGTGTCCATCGTTTTGAGTACGTGTACAGAAAATGATGTGTGTGTTCTTAGTTTAAGTCTATGAACTGCTTGTTATGTCAGCTTTATTACATTGATCGTGCAGAACGAGAAGATGAGAAGAGAAGAGCAGAAAATGGAGAGAATGGTGAAGAAGAAGAAGACTGATCAAAAGGTTGTGTGCTACTTACTACATTCTCCTCATAAATTCATGATAAACTAAAGCTTTAGCTATTAGATGTGTTACTGGTTTTGAGCTGCTTTGTATTTGAATACAGAGATTTTTCTAGGTAATAGAAATTCTGCGTAATTGATGGACAGAGGTGAAGAAGCAAAACCAATGCCAGAGAAACACTCTTTATTGTCATTACACTTCTGTGTTTAAACATATTCCTTAGTCGCAATGGAAAGAGAGCAACAAGTTCTTCCAGTATATGTAAGGGAAACCCTTTTCGGAAGAGTCTCAGCGTTAAAAGACACTCGAGGCATAATGCATCACGCGCTGCTTGATATACTAATATTGGTTTCCTTCATATTTTCCACGCAGAAATTACACTGAAGATGTTTTCCTTTAGACCAAACATGGTAAGAATTGGCTAGTAAACAAGTCAAATTCCACTTTTTATTGATTGATTTAATAATCTTACATGAATTCCCAACTGGGCAAAGACAACTACGAACAGCACTCTCAAATCTAACTACACGGAAGCACTGGACATTGAAATTGCCAATGCCAGCTACATCCCAAAAACATAACAAGGAAAACAAACACAAAAAACGCAGAAGCTATGATGAAAGCAAAGCAAAGCAAGCACCATTATTCTATCAAGGGAACAAAAAAAGAAAGAAAAAAAAAAGAGAAACTAAGTCCCATAAGTTATTGACCACCACGGCAATGCACTTACCCCATTCTTGTCTCCACCAAGGACACAAGAAACCAAATCGACCACAGCAACCCAAAACACTTCACATATTCTTCAAGATAACAAAATTCACACTCGAATATATCAACAAATTCACACCGTTCAATTGGCATCGTCGGCCTCCCTTTGACGACGATGCTGCTGCTGTTGTTGAGAAGCTTCTGCCGGCGCAGCAGATAAGGAGGCCAGCAGGTTCAGATGATGATGATGATGGTGACCCACCGGCAAGTAATTCCCAACCCTCGCTGCAGAGGCTTCGCCGATGCCCAGCGAAGAAGAAGGGTTTTGCTGCTGCTCTAAGAATCTAAACGAAGCCACCGACTGATGATGGTGGCTCGGCGGTGGCGGCGCTGCAAAGCTCCAGATTTGGGTTAGGTCAGGCCTCGTCGGCAGAGCCCAGAATCCACCACCGTTCGCGTGGCCCACGACGTCGTTTTCCTTCGTGATTTGCTGCTGCTGATGACGATGCGCACGAGAATCGCCGTCTTCTTCGTTGGAACGGAGCCTCTTGCCGAGGATGAAAGGGGCGGTGGATATGTGATGGGGATGATGGGCGAGGGTGAGGGTGTTAGTTTGGTAGTCGAGGGAAGCAGCGGCAGCGTGTCCGCGCGCGGAGGTTGAGGACGGGGACACGGTGGAGAAAGACTCCGGGGTAGTCCCTGTGCCGGTGGCGGCGATGATGGACGGCTCGGCCTGCCTGAGGAGCCACTCTATCGTCTGGCCGTCGAACTTGTGGCCGAGCTCGCGGGTGAGCTGGAAGACTCGGGCGGCGCAGATGATCGGCATGCGTATGCGCCGCCCGCGCCCGTCCACCTTGCTGTGCCGATCCTTCGACGGCGCTTTCTTCACGGGCAGCGCCGTCGTGTTGGTGATCGCGGCGGTCGTCGAAGGCTGCACCACGACGCCGTTGGCGCCGTCGCTCGCTGACGTGGACATAGATCGGATTAACCGAATTTGTGGTAATTGGAGGGGAGAAGGGAGAAGCTAGCTAGGGTTTGTGTAGATTTAATTTTTTTTTTTTCTGGGAATGGGAGTGAGTGCGAAGAAGTGACATGAGGAGAACACACAGAGAGAGAGAGAAAGAACAATGATTGAGTTGAGACAGTAGGAGTTCACATGGGTCGTGGGTCCCACTATCTCCATTACAACTTACAGCTCATTTTTCATACAGTTTTCCTTTTTTTTTTTTCCTTTCAAAAAATTACGAAATTATTTTTATGGTTTCGAAATTTGGATCGAAGAGACCGATCTTTTTCCCCCAAAATTATTTATTGCATATACCACATATGCAATTAATTTTGGAGTGAAATTGAAATTTTAGCAGTCATTGTCCCCCAATCTGTTCCATTCATTCAAGATGCTAACTTGAACAGGATATTTTCCAAATACCACGTAGGATTCCTAATTAATCGAAGGGTGATGCTGACGCGTGTTAATTCTGGACTAAAATAACGCTTCCATCTTCCATCGTTAATCATTCATCAAATTGCTTCGATTTCGGAATTTTCCTAATTTACACCCCTTAATCTAGGTGTCCTAAAAACATCACTCCTCCAAATATACAAAATACAAAGGAGCCTGCAACTAATGATGATATTAATCGAATGCGTTGTCTCGTCCACAGATATTAGTACACCAATAGCATTAAATGTAACTAAAAAATGACCTAAACAAAACTTACCTCAGCGCGTCTTCGGGTAAAACCTGGCAACCCACGGGGCGAGAACCGTGACGTCCGGCATCCGCGGGTTGACCCGGTAATAATCGGACCAGTAGCAGGGGGACATGCTCCCCGCGAACTCACCGTCCCCGTAGACGCAGAAAGGCAGCCACTTGTCGCCTCCGTTCATCCTCCTCGCCCTCTCCCTCGGGTATGCCAGCGGGGACTGCACATACCTTACGCCCTCGAGCGTTGCGTCCCAGCAAAAATGCGTGTGCCCGAAGACGTGGCATAGAGATCGCTGCTGCTGATTTCGGCCTCCTTCGTCGGCGCCGTGTATTGATCTTATTCGGGACTCGAGGTAGTTCGAGCCGATGATCTTCGGGAGGTTGGGGTAGAAAAGCATTCTCTTCTCCGGGCAAAGTTCTTGCCTGCGGGAAGAAAATCAACATCAGCTCGATCGAATCGAACAAACGTAGTTCGTTGTTGTAATAAAAAAGGATTGTCTAATCAATAATCAAATGAAACCGTTATAATATAATATTAGGCTTAACAGCTTTTTTAGTCCTAATATACATATATATATATATAGAGAGAGAGAGAGAGAGAGAGGGGCATGTTGACGTGGCATTGATTTGGCATATTGACGTGGCATCAATCAATGCCACGTGTGAGCTGCTCACATAAGATGAGCATCATAAATTCATCTCTCTCTATATATATATAGGGAGTGACATTTTAATTACACTTAAATTAAGGGATGACAATTTTAGGACAATAAGTTGCGAAATTAAAGTAATTTGAAGAAATTTAATGCGAAAATCTTATTTCAGCCTAGGATCAACACACGTGAAAATTAAGTTGGGGAAAAATCTTACGTAGGTGGTGTTGGGAAAAATTCGGTATTTCCGACGAATTGAAGCGATTTGAGGACAACTACAGTCGGAAACCTAATTTCAGTCAGGAATTGACGTACGTGGCGAGCACGCGACGATTGATTTCGGGGGAAATCCTATGTGGTGTCGGGAAAGTTCGACCTAAATCAGCACGTCTGACGCCACTTATGATTTGCCACACTTAATTGTTAAGTACGGCTCACGTGCGTTAGTGCGGAACTGAAACAAGATGCGTTAGTCCGCAGATTGCTTCAGTTTCGAAACTTATTTATCCAAGAATTGTCACCACTAATCTCGGTTTCCTGAATAACTAAGCAATTATCGAAGTAAGTTCATGTAATGGGATCCAGGTTCAATTCTAGTCGGGCAAAAAGCTTTTGATGGGCACCCGAAAGGGTTTTCCATGATATGAAATTCAAGACCAAGAAAACAATCTTACTATATGGAATTAACCGACCGACTTGATTCAAACCGGTTCGAGATAATTACTACCCACAATATAAAACGTATAGACAATAGAAAGACAAGAAGATAGCGGTCTTACCGTGGCAAGAAGTGAGAAAATGTAACTATATGGCTGCATTTCCTCGCAATATCTTCAACCAAGTCCCAATATTCATCGTTCAAGGAGTCAAAATACAGAGCAAGCGAAGCGTCTCCGTTGTTGAGACCATCGGGCCACTTACATACATGAAAGTCCTTACAAGCCTAAGATGCAAAACCGAATGTATGTTACAAGAAAGAAATGAATATCCTTTGTATATATGTCGATGCAGAGATACATGGAGATGAAATACATATGAGCATATGAACTCTGATTAATCTTTAATACATAGATATTTCAGGAACTGCTTACGAGGAGAAAGAAAGTTAATCACCATCTCCAGTGATGGAATTCTGATTCCTGTGATGTCTTTTTCCTCGTCGAAGCTCTGCCGGATATAATCGAGGGATGAATCAGAGCTTAATTTGTTGTAAGGTAAACATACGTAGTGAGCAATTCAAAGATCGTCAACTACCTCATGATACCAAGAGTACAGGGGGATCAGCCCCAAATCGCCTATGAAATTAGGTTTTGTCTCTACCCCTAATTTCCCACATGCCTCGAGCAATCTACCTAGCTTCTCGAGAGAGTCCCACTGATCACAGTAGAAGAGATTATGAGAGTTAGCTAAAGAAAAAATCAATCCAAATTTTCGAAAAATTGCCGTGAATTTAACAGATATGGTCGGTCGATTGTGATTGCCTGGTCCGTTTTCTCCCTCCGAAGCCAGAGATCGTGGTTGCCGGGGACGAAGAAAACTCGATGAAACTTCTCCATCAACACGGACATCGTCGACACGAAATTCTCGAGGGTCTCGGCCACATCTCCGGCTACCAGAAGAACGTCTCGGTGGCGCGTGTCGGCGGTCAAGGATCTCACCCATCGCATGTTGTCTGGGTAATCGGTGTGCAGATCCGAAACCACGAACACCCTGGGACCTGAGCTCTTCGTGGAGCTCGCGTTCTCGATCTCGGGCCTCGTGACACGTGGCGACCTTACGCTTCGGGTCGCGGCGGAGGGGTCCGCTAGGTTGTGGCTCGGAGGTAGCCGCAAGAGAGGAGAGTGAGAGTAAAGGCCATGGGCCATGTGCTGCTTCACCGGCCGACGAGGATTTCGTGAGTTGATGCTCAGCTGATCGGAAAACGGCAACAGAAATTATTATCCAGCGAATCGTCGTCTCTTTCAATACTCCGAAGTCTTTGTTGATGATCACGATATGAAGTGTGAAGCCAGCCAAATATAGATTTTTCATTTGCTCCGAAATTATTATTACTATTATTATTATTATTATTAGGATTAAATGTATTTTTGGTGCGTAAATACCAAAGTGAGCAATTTTAGTCGTACAGTTAAGAGCAACAAATTTAGTACCATGAGTAAAGAATTTTAGAATAATTGATCCAGAAACCTAATTTGAAATTTGACGCCAGAAATGTCGATTAGTACCAAATTTATTTTTTTTTTCTCCAATTAAACGCCACGTCATAAGTAAAAAATTTAATAAACTAATTAATAAAAAATAATTAAATAATAAAAATAACTAAATAATAGTCTAAGTCGGCATCTTAGCGTCAAATTCCGAACAGTTAAATTTTAATACTTACGGGACTAGAATTGCTACTAGTAAATTAATATGACTAAAATTGCTTCAATTTTTTTATTTTTACGGGACTAAAATTGTCACTCTTAATTTAAGGAGACTAAAAATTCCGCCCCTCAAAGATACATGATTAAAAATATATTTAACCATTATTATTATTATCATTATTATTATTATTATTATTATTATTAGTATTATTATTGGTGTTGTTAATAAAGAAAAACACTTCTTCTATTGAGAGCTAAATCTTCTGGACAGGTAATCTGTGTTATACCAATAGTTTATTTCACTTCATCCAAATGTAGTAGACGATCGCCAAAAGCTGTATGTGTAAAATGTAATGTTAATATAATTTTTTAGCCAAGTTATTTTTTGTCGGAATAGCCAATTTATTTCAACCGCCGAAACAATACCGTCTTCAAACTGATAATGTGGCCATGAGAAGCGAGTTCGAGAATGTAAGAAAAAAAAAGTTTGGAGTGCTAATGGAGAGTTTTCAATGATATAAAATTCAGTCTACAACCACAATTTCAAACCCAACCACAACTGGGCCAATATTTTCTTTTAAGCCCAATATATTCTCAGACTGGCCCATGTAGTTTCCCCAAATTGTTTTCAATTTAATTGACGAATATCACATTATATTTAATTTTTATGTATTTTTTATTATCAGTACGTAGTGTAGTAACAATAAAACTTTTTTTGGGGTAATATATTCCCAACTGCCGAATTATGTAGTCAAAGTCCAATGATTATGATTTTTATTAATTTATTTAGTAGGCTAAACGAAGCAGTTGCAAATTTCGGCGATCAATGCGTTGGTCTTGTGGATGTGTGTGCATTATTTTAATAACTTAGTCCATGTTATTATCCATATAATATATATATATATATATATATATATATAAATGGTTGCAAGTAGAGCTGTCAAAACGGGGCCGACGGGCCGGGGCTGCCCGTAGCCCGCCAAAGCCCGCCATCTGGCGGGGAGGGCGGAGGCCTCTGAAATAGGGCCTGCCCCACCCCGCTGGCGGGTGGTGGGCCTGGCCCCGCCCAATTTAAAAAAATAAAAAAAATGACGTCCAATTTAAAAAAATAAAAAATAAATAAATAAAAAATAATAAAAAATTGAGTGTACTTGGGCAATTTATAAAATATGACGCTCAAAATTTATGAAATATTACACTTTTACTATTAGACTAATGATATATTTATACAATTTGATACATATATATTAAATTCATTAATAATATATATATATTTTTTTTTAAAAGGCGGGCAGCCCGCGGGCTATCCCGCCCCGCCCCGACCCGCCAAAGCCCATGGTCCGCTCCCCGGCGGGCCTAAAAAATTGAGGCCTGTCCCGCCCTTTTGGCGGGCTGCGGACTTTGAGCTTTTTTGACAGCTCTACTTGCAAGAATAGATCCTATATTAAAAAAGACCGCTTGCAACTATAAATATTTATAAACTTGCCCACTGTTTTATGTCTAGTGTTTAACTAGAGTAGATTAAATCAACAACGAAATTTGCCAGAAGAGAGAGTTATATTATGTCTAATTATGTCGCAGAATCATTCAGTTTCGAGCCAAGCAAAGAATAACTAAAAAAATACAATATACATCCAACTAATTCAACGTCAGAAAATAAGGGAAAGTATATTCTAGGCAATATATGTATATATATTACATATAGTTAGAACTTATTTTTGGGCATGGTCCATATTGACCCACTTTTGTCCACGATTATTGATTTATTTTTGTTTTCTTTCTTTCTTTATTGTGAAGTAACGTAAACATTTGGTAAGTTTGAATACAATCGTACAGAAACAAGTTTAATAAAATACAATAAGTTACGAAACTTCTCTGATGCCCATGTACTATTACTATATTATATGGTCCCTTCATTGTTTTTACTTATTCACAACAATCATCACCATGTCATAATTTCTTTATGGCATGCGATTTCACCCTCTCGTAATAATATAATAATATATTGTTATATCATGCTATGTTTTGTACTTTAACACCACACATCAATCTAATAAGTCTACATAAATTGTCAATCAATTCATTTTTTAGGATCAAGCATGAAAATTTTAATACCATAATTCTCGAGCTTACCTCAAAGATAAATAATTAATAAAATGCTCACGTGGCGGTTCGTAAACTTTCATATATATATATGACGAAGCAGAGCCGGTCAATCAATTTCTCGATTGGCTCAATTAATCTTTCACCTAATTTGGGATTTCAAACAGTTAGAACGAAGCTCGAGCTCTGATTCGATCTCATCTGTCACACAATGTCAAATGCTAATCGAATGATGATAAAATCTTTGATTTATGCATAAATTAATCTATGTGTGAACCCTAACACGATTAAAGCTTAGATTTATTATCATAACCTAAAGAGAGGAAACAAACAACATGAAGTACGAGATTAACATCAGATGACGACAAATACATGTCCTAAATCATCCCCATAACTTAACGTTCTTCCCAATAAACTATCCATGATTATTTGTTCGGATTAATCGAAATTAATTAATCTCTTTTCATTAATATTTCTATAGAAAAATGACAGATAGATCAGGTCAAACCTTGTCTCGATTACTCATTTCGCGAGCACTGCGTCTCACACTGTAGCACTGTTTCTCTTCATTTTTTTAATTTACAATGATGATCTGTCACGTATATTATAGGCCGCATTAATTTTAGCTTTAATGCAACATACCATTTATGCTATTTAATTAAACAAAATATTATGAAATTAAAATCAGAGAAATCTTAATAAATGAGAACCCAGCTGGCCAATAAATGTGATTTCTTCAGTTACGACTTCAGAATATAAAAATTTTCTCAGACAAAGACTGTTAGAGAAGCAACGAAAAAACACACACACACACACATCGCAAAACACATTCAATAGAACTTCTCCTGTAGAGCCTCTCAAGCATTCTATTTTCCTTCGTTCAAAGGCAAAGCATATGCATTAACCATAAAAATCTTATTTCCATCATCTTATATACCTCCTCATATTTATTATTCATCATCACATAAGTTTCCTGAAAAAAAAAATGAAGAGCATCGCCGTGTGCTACAGCGAGCACGCGATTAAGGTATCGGATTCGTATTGCTCGGGCCCTTCGAACAAGCCCCGCGTCGAATCTCAGCCGAGCCAGGCGCCTCAAAGCTCAGCCACGTCCGTCTACAGAGCCAAAGTCTCGAACAAGAAGACGATTTTCATCGGGCTCACATGGTGCAGAAGGCTCCTCGACAAGGGTTTCTTGATTGGCTTCAGCGACAAAACCCTAATTTATTTCTCATGTTCCAATTCGTTTCTTCTGCAGAAGGAGAAAGGGATTAAGACCTTAGATTTATTCGGTTCGAAGATCAAAGTCCTGTGGGACCTCAGTAGGGCGAAATACGACTCCACGCCCGAGCCCGTTGATGGGTTCTACGTCGTCGTTTTAGTTGACTCGGAGCTAGCCCTAATTCTTGGAGACGTTGTTCTTGGGAAAGAGATGGCGTTAGTGAAGCTAACTTCTGATGGGCTTTCGTTGATCTCGCGATGCGAGAGCTTTTCTGGGAATGGCTTGTACACGACGAGTGCTAGGTTTTCGGACACTGGGCCCCACCATGACGTCACGATCAAGCTTGTCGGAGAGGATATAAAGAAGAAGGCGATGGGTTTATCTGTTTATGTAGACAAGAAGGTTGTGGCTGAGGTGAAGAGCTTGTGTTGGAATTTCAGAGGGAATCAAACTATTTTCTTGGATGGATTGCTGATAGATTTGATGTGGGATGTTCATGATTGGCTGTTTGGTTCGGGTTTTGGTGTGTTTTTGTTCAGGACAAGAAATGGATTCGACAGTAGATTATGGTACGTGGAGAGGAAGAAGATGAGTGACGTCGATGATGACGACGATGTAAAGGTTGGCTTCTCTTTGCTGATTTGTGCGTGTAAGAATCCGGATTGATTTATTCCTTGCTTTTTAGGAAATCTAACTATCTTTTTTTTATTTGTCTTTTTTGGGTGTTTTTTTGTGTCCCTTTTCGTTTTATATTCGTTTGGATTTGTTTTTTCTTTTTCTTTTTTTTGGGTTGGTTATTCGGATTTTTAATTATATTGAAGTGTGTGATTTTCCTATGGTTTTTGTAAGGAAAAGAAAGATTTGATTGTGGGCTGCATTATTTTCTTGTTCTATATTTTCATTGTAAATTATGGTGGTATATAACGTTTTCTATTTGTACATTTATTTTTATTATTTTTTCAGATATTGTACATTTTATTCGCGGAAGAAAAACAGTATATATGGAAAGTTGTTCGTTTTGTAATTCCCTTTATTGCCCTTAGTTTTTATTGGGCTCTCGACTCTTGATAAATGCAAATATTGCCCTTGGGTTTGGTTGGGATATTGAGAAATGCAAATGCACGACCCAAACAAGCCATGGCAAATTTTACTCTTTTTCAAAATAACAAACAATATAAAACTATGAAAGACTAATATATATATATATATATATATATATATATATATATATATATAAATTCATATTTTTAAAAGACACGTGTAAAAAGATAGATAACCGCATATATTGCATGGGCGAATCTAGTATAGGGCCCGGGGAGCCGATGAAAATTTTCGAAGTTCTTAATACTTGTGTATATAGTATATAGTTTCATGATTTTATTTATAAGTCGACATTATAGATTGTAATAGCCTCTATTTTTATCTGAGAGGTGAGGGTTCAACTTCTTGCTCGAACATTTTTGTACACTTAACTAATACTTTATTATTATTAGTCCCTAGGACATGAATTTTAGGGGTATTTCAGTCTCTAGGTCATGGATTTTATTCATGCATTGGACGAATTTCACTTGACCTCGTGATTAATCGCACCATCGAAGTGTGTGTCGCAGTCTCATACCTGATTAAGTAGAGAAATATGAATTGACATATGACATCTCTATGCAAAAACTATGGCTTTGATTCTACTTAGGCTCATTGACTTTCGTTGTCGTGCAAAGAAGATTAATCCCGCGTTTCATAACTGAAAGATTGAACTCAATGGGATACAACGATATAAACAGTCGATGAGGCTCTCTCCCGCATTCCATAACCGACGAATAACAATTTTGATTCGATTCAGATTAAACTTAATATTGATATTGAGATGAGACTAAAACGTCCGGGGTCGACAATATTGGACTTAATAGGAAGACAAAAGCCCATTAAACCATAGCCCATAAATAATTTTTATTGGCACTTTTTTATTGGGCCCATTACTCTCATCTCCCTAAGACGGTTCTATCACTAATCAAAATGTATAGCCCACACGTAAATAATGGTTATTTGTCCAATCCATCATCAATGAAAATCCTAAAAAGAATAGAAATATAATATATAAATGATAAATAATATACTAATAACAATATTGGAAATTAGAGTAAAGACAATAGTGTTTATTGTGTGGGTCAGCTAATCTGCAGAGCGTGGAACCCACATGAAGCCTTTTGTCTTTTCCTATTATTTTGTATTTTCTTCTTTCTTTTTCTATTTACCTTATTCTTTCTTTTTTTTTTTTCTAGATATTATACGTAATTTATACATTATTCAAAATAGAAAATACCTAGCATGCACTTGCAAGTTGCACTCAATGACTCCATTTTTTTTATATGGACTCTCACGTGTCGCCACGTGACTTGTATCTTCGAGGTGGATTAGAATAATAAATTGAAATGAATCATATTAAAGCACAACAATCATAAAATAACACCTTTGTTTACGCACCCAAATGCACGGGACAATCTCTGAGAATAACACCTAGAGGACCAATTTATTTATATAAAACCAAGAATATCTTGATAGTAGCGTAATAAAACAGAAAATTATTTAAATGACAGCTCTTTGAAGACTTCACAAATGTAAAACAAGCTCATCTTCTTGAAGTTCTAATTTCGAATTAATCATCAAGAAAGATGTCATGCCCAACAAAGATTCCAAGGTTATGTACATCTTTAATTACATGTCTAACTTTTTTTTTGGTAGAATGTCTCACGCATCAACACTTCAGTCTTCATGCTTCAATCAGAAGCACAAAAAAACTCAGTGTCGTCAGTTATGATAATTAAGGAGTAAAAGTGATTTGCAACACATTACCTCCATCTGAAGACAACGTCGGCGTCATCCCCGCGCTCTAATAAGTTCAGTCTAAAGTGTCTGAACTACTGAGATTTATAATTTCATGCAGCCCAACACGTAAGCTCAAGTGATGTTTCACTCTAAAATCAATTGACAAATAGACGGATTTTACTTAATTGATGTGGAATTGAGACAGATACTTCTATGCAGACCCGATTTTCAGGAACTTTCTGTATGGCACGAGACAGACAACGTTAGGTTATAAGGCCTCACGTTAAGGCCCAAGAAAACTATTTATAACGAAATTCGTAATATTTTATCTCATTCATTTTAGTAAAATTATTTATTACCAAGAAGCCAGTGATATTTTATGTGGGGTTAAAAAATGAAACCAAATGGATTATTATTTGTCCTAATCGAGACAATATACCATAAAGCCATACATACTAAGGTAGTCAAATGAGACTGGTGAATTCAATATTACAAACAAGAAAAGGGAAGTATTCGTTGATTTAATAATTCCATGTTCCTCTCAACGTTCGCAATAGTAAAACACTGAAGCATCTTTGACCGCATTTCCCAGTTTTACTACAGAACTGTCGATTCAGTGGACAGAGGCAACGTTCTGGGATTTAAGCTGAAATAGAATTCTCCCTCTTTCTTCTTTCTTTTTTATTCTTTTCTTTTTGTAATTTTTTATATTTATATTTCTCTTCAGCGTTTTTTACATTTTTGTCCCCGATGTTTGACATGTAAGCGTTTTTTATTCCTCATATTTTCGAGTTACAGTTAAGTCCCTAATGTTATCGATTTTGGGCGTTTTTGGTCCTCCGACTGACTTAATCGTATCTTTCGAGGGAATTTAACACATTACACGCACATGATTTCACTCTTTCCAACTTAAAACATTGCATTTTCATATGACAACCCAAAAAAGGTGCTCATGTCGACTTAGTCGCTCAGAATATTCAATTGTTATAATGAAATCGTTAGTTCAAATTAATGCCATAACTCTCCCAAAGTCTTTCATTCCACGTTGAAGAAGATGATTTCTAAACATTTAAGTCGATTATAATTAAATCAGACGCGTGCAACGTGTTAAATTCCGTATAAACTAACGATTAAGTTAAATGAGGACAAAAAACGTCCAAAATCAATAACATTGGAGACTGAAATTGTAACTCGGGAAAACAAGAGACCCAAAGACACCCATTCGCCAAGCATAGGGACCAAAAATGTAAAATTTTCTCTCTTCGTATAACTCTTTTCTTGCAACTGTCTTGTCTTGTCTTGTGACAGAGTACTGTGTTTGTTTTTCTCTCTGGTGCCTTTGGACTTTCCCCTTCAGATTCAAAAAACACATTTTTAAAAACGCTTCATCTCTCTCTCTCTCTCTCTCTCTCTCTCTCTCTCTCTCTCCTCACCTTTTCAGCGTTACCCATGGACTTCAACCTCAAGCAATGGAGATTCGATGAGTCAGCAGAAGGACATCATCATCATCAGCAGCAAGAATCTTGTTACTCGAACACACCGAGATACGCCGCCGGTAATAATAACCACCACCACGACCACCTTCAGCGGCAAAACTCAGTAGCGACGGGGCTATCCCTTTATGCGCCTTACAACATCTCTTCTTCTTCTTCCTCGGACAATAAAGTCCCAGCAGGTAATAAAAAATATGGTCTCTTCACTTCACTTGCTTTGTTGTTATTATCGCAAGCGGCTTTGTGTGTGAGATTTAGGGGCTTTGATTGCAGAAATGGGAAGCGGCGGCTGCTGCTTTAGCATGGGCCAGTGGCAGGAGCTTGAGCTTCAGGCGATGATCTACAGGCACATGATGGCCGGCGCCGCCGTGCCGCCGGAGCTCCTTCAGCTCGTCGCCGCCTCTTCTCATCAATATCCCCTTCAGCATTATCAGACAGCGAGTCGTGAGTAGTTGTTATAATATCTTCCTTCAAATCGTTGTGTTATGTAACTTGCTGCAATAAATGCTTTGTGCTTTGACACACCGTTAGTAGTTCAATCGGGTTACTGGGGAAGGGCGGCGATGGACCCGGAGCCGGGGAGGTGCCGGAGGACGGACGGCAAGAAGTGGCGGTGCTCGAGGGACGTGGTGGCGGGACAGAAGTACTGCGAGCGCCACATGAACCGCGGGAAGAACCGTTCAAGAAAGCCTGTGGAAGCTGCTGCTACTCACGCGCCCGCCGTCGCCGCCGGAGGCGGCGGCGCCCACAGCTACTCCGTCACCGCCGCTCAAGCCATGGACTTTGGCGGAGGCGGCGGTGGAAGCGCTCGCTTCACTCTCTCTGGTCAGTCGCCTTCCATGGACCTCCTTCACCTCAACCAGCAAAGGTAATAAAAAAAAAACACTTAGAAAAATACTTCAACGACTCGTCTCTCAGATTAATTATTAACCGGCGAAATTACTAAATTAGGTCACTAATTATATCGATTTTGGTTTTTTAGTCATTATGTTTGATAATTGCAAACTTAGCTATAACATATATTATTTCTTTAGAGTCACCGGTGAATTTTTCCAGCGAAAATTGCCAAAATTCCGACGTGGTCGGTGACATGTCAGCAGCCACGTCAGCGACCACGTCGGATTTCTAGTAATTTTCGCCGGAAAAATTCACCGTGACCCTAAATGAATAAGATACGTTACTTAACGATCTAACTTTGCAAGGATTCAAAAAACACAAGAACCATAATTATAGTTAGTGACCTAATTTAGTAATTTGCAACTAATTACCGCCCAAAATATCAATTTTACGTAGCATATATGTATGTTTTTGCTGATAAGCTTTCTCTCGAGACTTATGTTCCCCAAAAGCAAGAACAAGGACAAAAGCTCTGAGCCATCAATTTAGTCTTTTTAACATTCTGAAACACACTTTCCTTGTCGCTAGCTTTTCGATGGGTCCTCGAAATTGAATTCATTTCAAGATCATCACTGCAATAAATGGCATCTCTCTGGGCTCGTAGGACCCTCTCCATTGATATATATATTTTTTTTATCTTACAAGTACTTTGCTTTACAGGCTGCTCTCATCAAACCCTAGCCACTTGTTATATAGCATACCCCACAGCATCTTCCAAGACCTACAAATTAATATTCTTTAATATTCACTTCAGCCAAAAAATGTTTAAATTTGAAAGAACTTATCATTTTCTAAATTTATATATTATATTTCCAACGTGTTCCACCGCGTTTTTAGCTGATTTATTTATTATCTAGCCTTTAGACGTTTAATTTTCTTAAATGGTTATTTGTGACTCGGTAGGATTCGTACCGTGACATTTTGGTTTGGATGTCTGATAACATGTTGAATGACTGTTTTACCTAAAAACTTAACCTTTTTGAGAGGATATCATTTTTAAAATTTATATATTATATTTCCAAATGTCATCCATAAAAGGAAGAAAAAAGACCATCTTTTTATAATTTCTGCCAGGCCAAAGTCTCCATTTACAACCACCCCACAAGGCGGCGATGATCACAGCTCCGGCGGAGGCGGTCGGGTGCTCCGGCGGTTTTTCGACGATTGGCCCGGTTCGTTAAATCACGCGGACAATTCCGGGTCGGTGACGGATTTTTCGTTGAAGCTCGGGACGGGCGGTAATAATAACGGGGACGAGGGTCCTCGGGTTCATGCCATGAATGGTTGGGAGAGCAACGGCGGCTACAATCAAGTGGCTCATATGGGTGGACCTTTGGCTGAGGCTTTGAGATAGGGTGCATCGAGCTGTTTTAGTTCACGAGGGACTTTTCTTTCATGTGTTGTTGTGTAATAACATCATCTCTTTCTCCATTTACGATTTCGAATCTTGTGCTTTAGGAGATAATGTCGTTTGTTTCTTTCGTTTTAAGTTTTTTTTTTTTTTTTTCTTTTCCTCGTGTGGTTTGCGTAACTTTGGGTTCTCTTGAACCTCTAATGTTGAATGTGATGCATCTTTTTTTTTTTTTTTCCAACACACGAAAAGAGAGATTAATATTCAGATGCAAAAAACAGGCAAGAAATGTAGTATATAGTAGATTGTTTGCTTCATCTATGCTTTACTGTCCGAAGAGAAAATAGTTTTACTATATTTTATAACATTACACCGTATAAATTAACGCTCGTGTTTAACCCAAATCTACGACCCCTTACCCGTATGTTTACTCTCAGTTAGCCCCTCCCATCTCAATATAGGTTGGATTATCTGTGCCCAGTTGGTGTTTCAATCGGGTGGTCCACTCACCAGATTGTGACACGTGTAAAAAATCAATTGAGATTATGGAAACGGAGAGAAATATCTCCCCGTCCCATCTTTGCGGGGACTTGTCGGGGTTCTTTTTTCCATGGAGAATCATCACCCCGTGTTCGTGTATAACATTTTTTAGGGATAATTACACTAATATCTCATAGGGTATTACTCAATTAAGCAGACCTCTTCTGACTTCAGTGATTACATTTGCACCCCTTTTAGTTTACTCGTCCTTTACGCTAAGATCCCTTCAGTCTATTTCGGATAACAATTTAAAATTCTGGACATAATATAATATCATATATATGGAGACTGTAAGATGGAGAATTTCCTCTCTATAGTCGACCCCTAAGTTGAAGGGACATGAAATAGATCATCTTTAACAGAAAAAAATTAAATATACATATATATACACTATAATAATCATTATACATCATTGAAGAAAATGGGCGAAAGCATATGCATATGATTATTGTTGGCCTAAAAGAAGGATAATGAGTTAGGTCCCCAAATTCGGACCACACGCGCATTTCATTCTATTCTATTTATATCCACCTATTAACCATATTATTTATACATCTTCGAATTCTTCTTCTTCGTCTTCTTTCAAGAAAAGGTTAAGTCCAATATATTTTACATATATATTTATTATATCGTATTTTCACCTACAAAGTTAGGCAAAAAGGCCTTTCGGTTGCTTTCTTCTTCGAGTAAGTTGGAAATTAGCTAATAGTGAAACTCCACTTCATTGCTCACCGTTTTCTTTTCCGCGAAACTTCGTTAAAAAGATGATGATTGAGTCGTACGAAATCCCAACATTCTCCTATATATATATATATATATATATATATATATATATATATATGCATGTGTTTGCTTATATATGTAATTGCTCTTGCTTAAGACATTAGCAGTGGCGCATATTTTCTTTTACCGACGATCATTGTTTTTCAGAAATGGAAAAGCTGAACACGAAGCTCTATCTCGAGAACTGCTACTTCATGCAAGAGAATGAGAGACTGAGAAAAGCTGCTGAGCTTTTGACGGAAGAGAACCAAACCCTACTTAGCGAGCTCCGGCAGAGCCTCGCTGGAGCGGCGGAGG
Source organism: Linderniella brevidens (assembly GCA_004919715.1). Classification (NCBI taxonomy): domain Eukaryota; kingdom Viridiplantae; phylum Streptophyta; class Magnoliopsida; order Lamiales; family Linderniaceae; genus Linderniella; species Linderniella brevidens. The sequence goes on from SWDC01000151.1 coordinate 1,549,951, forward strand.
AGGAGGCTGAGGAGGCGGCTCCAGTCTCCGGGGAAGGAGGCGAAGTCTCCTCAGCCGCTTCACAGCTAAGCAAGAGAGCCAAAAAGTCCGGCAAGAAGGCCAAGAAATGATGACCGGTCACGACACGTACGACTCATGCTAATAATGATGCTTAAATGCGTAATTTTATTTTTTTTGAAATATGCTTAATGCGTATTTGCTATCTATATATTGTGTTGGCCAAGAAATGAAGATATTATCGTTCAATAACTACATTTCGTCTATGCAAATGACATAAAAGAAGTCGAAGAGAGTGCATCTAATTTTAATGTTACAATATTTTTATTTCCAATATGCCATCCTCAAGTTCATGCTATTTTCGTCTTAAATATTCTTAAACATGAATTTTCTGTTGAATGGATGGTTGTGAGAATTTGCATTCAAGACCTCATGAGATTTATTTAAATTTCTATGAAATATTGGGTGTGGATGTCAGGGTTTGTGCCGAATACGTTTTTAGTCATGGCTTGGATACTATATTAAATTACCATTTCATCCAAAATCTTGAAATTGAAGAGACTGTGTTACATTTTTTTAAGGAGAGCATATTATATTTTAATTTTATATGTTTTATCTCCGACAATACCAAACTGGTCCACAAAAGCAACGACACGTCGTCGGAGCGGTAATGACCGTCACCTCACGTCATGCCAACGAATTTTAAAATATATGAAATAAAACATAAAAAACGGAAATGGCCAGCGAGTCAACGGTCAACCGATCAATCTACCCATTGAATTGGATATGTTGTGGGCTTGGATACCATATTAAATTACCATTTCACCCAAAATATTAAAATTGAAGAGAATGTGTTACATTTTTTCTGAAGAAGTGCATATTATATTTGAGGCAAAATTATAAAATTAGGTCACTAAGTATCCAAGTTTTCGTTTTTGGGTCAATATGTTTGATAATTGTAAAAGTAGGTCACTAACTTTGTATGTCAAAACAATTTTGGGTTATGTTTTCAATTTTGGGTCACTAAGTATATATTGTTTCGATTTTGGGTCACTAAGTATACATGTTTCATTTTTGGGTCACTATGTTTACAAATTTAGTTAACAATGAGTGACCCGAAATTGAAAAATGTATATACTTAGTGACCAAAAATCGAAAAATATAAACTTAGTGACCTAAAATTGAAAATATGACCCAAAATTGTTTTGACTTACAAATTTAGTGACATACTTTTTCAATTATCAAACATAGTGACCCAAAAATGAAAACTTGAATACTTAGTGACCTAATTTTATAATTTTCCCTATATTTTAATATGGAACAGATTCGGTCGGAGCAATATTACTAGCACCGGTCGTGAACAAACTGGTGGCCCCATTATTCCAACTTGTCCCAAGCAGTGGCTCATGAGTCGGGGAGTAATAGTTTTCAGAATGAAAAAAAAAAAAACGATGATGAAAATGCGTTAGATATTCCAAAATTTGAAAGATCATCTTAAAAAAGTATCTTCAACGGTGATGGAACCGTGCTTCTAATTTTTTAGGACAAAATTATCTCCCACGTTTTAACATTTCTCCTTATATACACCCTTATCACTATTTTTAATTACATAGCATATATATATTTCAACTAAAATATTTATTACAGCGAGCATCATCGTGCCGTATGATTATCTCAAACTCCAGACGCTGTCTTATTTTTATTGCACAAAATGTCGACGTCAAAGAAAAACCCGTTCTTGTCCTGAAATAAAACTGCACCAGAAATAAACATTACAACCCACAGTTGACTCCACAGAAACAAACAAAAAGTTTAAAAAAAAAAAGTCATCTTCTTCCTTCTGCTGCTCAACAAAGAAGAAGAGTTATGTTATTATACACTCACACAACACAAGCAAATTCAGGTGATCAAATGTTACAGCAGAGGAATGAGGTTATCGAAGTACAAGCACGGCTTGTTGTAATTCTTCGTAGCATCATAGTACCCTATCCTCCTCGTACTTCTTGTCCTAAAGTTGTAGCCAATGAGATCCTTGTCTTCCACGTGGACAATCAGCTCCTCCGAGAAATCATCGCAGTGAACGAGAAACTTGGGCACCGAAGGGAAATCGATGCAATAATTCATGACCCAAAATGTATTTTTACCATTTTCTTGCCTCAGCATCCATATGTCCATTTTCGAATCTTCCCTCGAAAACCCGACGACACACAGAGACCCCATTAGCCCCACAAACTCCGAAAACACGTAGTCCCCCGTTTCTTGACCGGGATACGAAATGCTGCTGAACTCCTCCCTCTCCAAGTCCAGCGAGAGGACCGATTTCTCCTGCCAACCGACCCGTAGGGCCCAGTGGATCGACCCGTTAACACAAAGCGGGTACTCGTCGATGTAGGCAGCAAAAGGGCAGTCCCGTAAATTCCTCCATGATCCCGAGGAGACGCTCTCCCCGCTCCTGAAGGAGAAAACCTCGCACCCCATGTTTCCACCTCCATCGCTCGACTTATAGAACAGATGAACGATCTTGAACTCGTGGGTCCCACGAAGGTACCCGAATCCAACGTTGTATATACGGGAGCTCGGGTTATAAGGGACGGGAACGATCTGGCGGGTCCCGGGATTGCACACGTAGAGAGAGTGCACGCTGCAGAGGATGCTTAATGGGCCACAGGTGACGAACGTGTGGACGGGCCCGTCTATGAGCTCCTTGAACCCGTCCACCACGAGCCCGTGCGTGTTGATGGACGTGAGTTCTACGGTCACGTTCGTGTTGCTGAGTTCCCAGTTTTCTTCGGAGATGTATCTCCTCACGAGGAGCACGGGATTTCTTTTCGACCGCGCGGCGTGACGGGAAGTGAACTCCTTGTTGCGGGTTAGTAAACCGTACCAAGATTTAGATACGCACCTTAGCTTGCAGAGGGCTTTCGAGGGAAGACGGGAGAGAATCTCGATGGCAAGATCGTGAGGGAGATTGTTGATGATGCCTTGTTCTTCTTCCATCATGTTCTTCTGACAAAAATCTCTTATTCATTACAAGATAAATAGATGTTTAATAAGACTATATAGGCCCATATAAATAAAGTGGCTGCTAATTTTTTTTTTTAATTGAAGATCATGATTTTTTCATATCTTGTTCTTGACTAAAAAAACTAGCAAAGTAGTTTAATTTAAAGAATCCTAGGCGCCACGCCATCTGTACAATTCTGACCATTATCACAGACAAGAAAGCAAGCATGAGTCATGATGACTATGTAATGGACAGGAGGCTGCCAATTGTGAAAATATTGATTATGACCTTTTTCTTTATTGATTCAATGGATTCGGTAATCCTTGATGATGTCTGGTTATATAATATTCTAAGCTCTCCCCATCCCCCACTAATAGTAATATATAATAAAATTCTCCCTCACATCAGTGTTTCTTTTGTATAATGCATCAACCAACTCCAGGAAAAAATAACTAAAAATGAAAGAAAGAACACAATAATGGAGTCAAAATGAGGCACATAACTCAGTAGAAACTGCTACTGCAGTGCATCAGTGATCCACATAACACTGATTCAAAGGAAAGGTAGGAGTGTGAAGATTAGATCTCCACAACAATCTCAAATTCTACTACAACATTCCTTACTGCAATGATTTCAAACCATCTTGAAATTCTACGATATTAGGTCAACAAAAAATTAACATAAGCTGCAGCCAGAATCATTCAGAAACTCGAAGTAATAAATCAAATCAAACCTCCTTAACTTTCATGATTGAGCAACTTCAAATCTCAGAAAAACAGGGAAAATATTCTCTAGACTTCAAATACAGTACCATTCAGGGCTCAGCATCAGCTGAAGATATTAAACTAAATCCTAAACATTTAACTACTTTAAATGAGCTTCCTCAATAGATATTGCAGCGCAGCTCGGAATACGTTATACTCGAGAGGAACTCTCAGAAAATTTGAGATCATATATGAGAAAAATAAAGCAATGGCTCCTCACCTGAGTAATCCGACGAACGATGCCTGCAATCCTCGAGCACCGACAGGAAATTGTATCGAATGAAAACAATGCGAGAATCCCCAGGCATCAATTTTGTATCTCTTGTTTATTTATTTATCTTTTTCACTTATAGGAAGAATTGGGCAAACTTCAGCGAAAATTGTCACTGGGCCTAACAAATGTGGGCCTCATCAACCCATATATGGGCCCAACGAGCGTAATTATGCTTGAAATTAGTCTAATCTATACTGTATGCATAGGTCTCTAATATGTTTTATTCTATCCTGTTGGATATAACCAAACTTATTTAAATTTTCAAGTTTTCGATGATATTTCAAAAATCTAACGGATTGAACGGTGTACCATCATCAGCTTTATAGTAATAAGTGGTCCACGTATCAAAGTGTGATAAGAGTTGGGTTGCCAATATTGTAACTAGGGCTAAGCAAAAATATTCGAAATCCGAAATTCGATCCGGTATCTGGTTAATAAAATCTGGAAAATCGGATGTCCGATTTTTAAAATGGATCGGATTTCCGAATCCGAATAGTTTAACATAAACCGGATTGGATACGGATACGCTCGATACTAAAATTCGGATATCCGTTATCCGGTTTATGATATTTTTTTAAATAATAGTCCAAAAAAATTAGGCCCAAAAAGAGATAAAACAAAGAAAAATAACTCATTATCCTAATTTGACCCAAATAAAATATATCAGATTGACTTACCACCATTCGTGAAAATAAATATAGAGTTGAAAACAAAAGCGAATACATTGCAATCAAATTTTTTTTAAAAAAATAATTTAGTCGAAATAAAAAATCGGATTTTCGGATATCTGAAATCCGGATATCCAGATTTTCGGATATCTAAAACGTAAAACCGTTTCAGGAGATAAAAGAGCATCATGGAGGAGCAAGAAGAAAACTTTCAACAAATAATATAATAAAACGGACACATGAACACTGATTGTTATAAGAAACATGCAGAGGCTTTCACAGCAGTCGAGCTTCCTTCAGAGCAGCCTCAAAAGCCTTCTCGCTATCCCATGGGCTAACCTGAACCCAAAAAGACAAATAATAAATATACTCAACATTAACTAAGTATTGTTCTTATTGGAGGAGATTCTAATTTGACAAGGCTACGTTACCTCTGATATGTGAGCGTTGAAGTATTGTTCAATCTTTGACATAATCATGTCATCTCTGTCATTATACAGCAAGTTGAATGCAGCCCCTGTTTGATTTTACCAGCAGCAAATTAAATCACAAACCAATCATCAACGAATAGCAATTCTATCAAAATGTAATAAAAGATAGATAGATAGATTATGACCTTTGCGGCCAAATCGCCCAGCTCTACCAACTCGATGAAGGTAAACTTCGTAATCGGGCTCAGTTGGTTGATCATGTCTCACGGGAAGATCATAATTGACTACCAAATTAACCTAAGATAAAAAGAGTCATTAAAAAAAAAAAATGTGGGCTTGTAGTAAAATGCAAAAAATTTGATAGATAATAAGAACCTGTGTCTGATCGAAACCCCTGGCTAGAAGATCGGTAGAAATAAGAACTTGAGTTAAGCCATCCTTAAACTCCTTTATGATCTTGTCCCTATCTTCTTGCCTAGCAGCACCCTGTATCGTGGTCACCTCCCACCCGAATTCTTTCAAGGCATTGTGCAGCATGCCCGCGCTGTGCCTCGTGCGAACGAATATAATCGTCTGACCTACTTTGTCTCCGAGCTCGAGCATTCTTTCACGGATCACCATGATCTTAGAGAGCTCATCGGGGCAGTGGACTTTGAACTGCTTGACGGAATCCAGAGACAGTTCTTCCTGTTTTACGTACATCTGGTTGTATTCTCCCACAAAGATCTGTTCCACAATCTTGGCAACAAATGCCTTCACGGAATCGTTAAACGTGGCCGAGAACAAAAGGACCTGATCGTGATTTTAATGGAAAAAAATACAGTCACAACAAATAAGTTAACAAGATTATCCATTTGGGTCCATAGAGAGTAACTAAAGGAAGAAACTGGATACGAAAAAAATCAATTCACCTGGCACCTGGGATTGGATTTTGCAATTGTCTTCATAATCTTTACTGAGTCATCGCGGAAGCCACTCTGGATAATTTTTCTTTTTAGCAAAAGTCCATAAACAATATTTCTGATTGATCACATGATAACAAATACTAAAGCATTGACCCGTGAATGGAAAAGAATTTGAGTTGCAGTAATGAAAAGCTAAAAAGAAGCAAATTATCAGCACAGCAAAAAATGCCTTACAAGAAATATATCGGGTATCTTTTAAACAGTCTCATAAAGTTAATGTGCGATGAGAACTATGTAATACCTCCGCCAACATATGATCTGCTTCGTCGAACACGAGAATCTTCATTTGGCTCATTCCAAGTTTCTTAGCCATAACCCACTTGCTAATCGTGCCAGGCGTACCGATAATAACTTGCGCCGCGATCGGCGGCCTCTTATGGATGGATATATAATTCGCAGGATCTGCAGGTATCGCCAATTCTGAAGAGATCCCCATGAACTTCCCCATTTTCAAAAGCACTTCCATGTTCTGTGACATTGATTTCCAATTGCGTTAGTTCAAGTAGCTCCACATAACACAAATTCTACCTTAAAAAAAGTATTAATGTATACATAACATAATGAACCTTGATATTCAAATGTTATGTGGGAATAAATACAGATGAGAACCAGGTTTTACACTAACCTGTATGGCTAACTCTCTAGTTGGACAAATACAGAGTGCTTGCGGAGCCTTGATATTCGTATCGACGCGACTCAACATGCCGAGGACGAAACAAGTGGTCTTCCCCGAACCATTGTGAGCTTGAGCTATTAGATTCTTGTATGGAGGAGTTAAGATCATCGGCAAACTAATCCCTTGGATCTTGCTGGGTTTTTCAAACCTCATCTCAACATATAGACCCTTCAGCAGATCTGGAGATAAGTTCAAGTCCTCGAAAGTCTTTGCTGACGTGTATGGAGTGTCACCAGACATAATCTACATAAAAATGCAGCATATAAGCAGAAATAACAAATGGAGTGCATTAAACATAAATACCTATGCTTCCGAAAAAAATGAAATTCGTAGCTAAATCAAATTGCGCCCCCTCACAAAAAGAAAAGTAAAAATCAAAGATTATTCACATAAAGTTTGTAACATAATGATTACAGCTTCGACGCTTGAGTCGTCGGGATCGGTGAGCTGTGTTTTTACAACTGTTCCTGACTCCTCTATAGTTAATGACTCCAACAACTTTACATCCGATGTTGACGAGGATTGAGCTTCTTGCTCCTCTGCGTCGGCCTCTTCGGCGACATCGGCCCACCGTTTCGTTTCCGTCGGCTTCTCAACAGTGGTGGTAGCGTCGGAGGACATCGTGATGATTCGCAAGATGCTGGGCGATCTAATTCTGGAGAAGGCCCGCTGCTTCCCACTGTAATATATAAGAAGAAAAAGAAAATTAGAAGGCCCAATCGTAATTCATTCTTCCGTGAATTTACATCAACCCTCTTCAACTATCCAAGGTTCATATATTAAAGTTGAATATCAATCAAATTTTTTTTGTTCGATTCAAAATTTAAGACAAGTCACCATGAACAGATTTTCGAATATTGGATTTGCTTAATGAATTCTAAACCGAAAAAATTTCTATACCGGCAACGAAACAGGTTCAAATCCATCAATTTCTATTTCGAAAATGAAAATCCCAAACTTCAGATGCTTACGCCAGTAAATAATATGCCCACTAACTATACGATCTAAGGAGTTGAACGTTCCATACAAATACATTAAAACCCTCGGAAACAATAAACCTTAAATACTAGGTTGCCTCATCAAAGTGATGAATGCGAGCAAATCACTGTTCGACACGATCAAGAGAACTCAGAAGCTTGAATCTAAATTCCAACAGTAAGGATAAACCGCAGACTCGCTCCTTGTATCAGATCGACAAAAAACCAGACGTGAATTCACCAATTCACAGCTAAACGTAAATAATAACTACAAAATACCAAATCGATGAGCGAAACGAAACATACTGTAACGTACCGAGGTTATATGTGTGGACTAGTATGGATCCGATGTTGAGTTGTATGCTATAGATATTAATAGTGTAACATTTTTGGGGATTTTCAGTGTGATTTAGAGATCGAACGAGAAGAAGGATTTGCAGCGCAGCTCGGAATACGTTATACTCGAGAGGAACTCTCAGAAAATTTGAGATCATATATGAGAAAAATAAAGCACTGGCTCCTCACCTGAGTAATCCGACGAACGATGCCTGCAATCCTCGAGCACCGACAGGAAATCTTATATTAGAATAGAAATGTAGGATTCATTCTCTAACTACACGTGTCCATTTCATTATTTATTTTTATGACGTTAAATAGTTTAATTAATAATTGCAAGTGAACTAAACTTACGGTAACCATCCCGCTACACCCATTAACTATTTTATTTTTTTAATTTAATTATGAATTGGTAACCACCCACTACACCATTAGCACACCATTAGCACAATTATTTAATATAACACACATGTTCCATTACGATCACCTTCTCCTTTTTAAAGATCTCTTCTTTATTGTTTTCTGGCATCATTATCCTGCCAAATGCTATAATCCCGGGATAAAGCTATTGTGGTATGTAAGATGAGATACTAAATACAACAGTTCATTCGTATTATAATATTTCTTATTTTACATTGCTAATAACTGAAAGCAGGACTTTATTTGGTATGATGATCATTCCATCGCGTTATCTGCTGGTCAAATAAATCACAGTCTTCTTCATCTACACATTGTTACTGAGGTATATTATCATTCATTATTGTTTTCATGTTCTATTAATCGTTAAGCACATGTATTATCTCCACAATTCATTTTCGAAAAAAATACGAACGCGAGCCTCGACTACGTCTACAACGATTTATCTATTTCAAAACAGATTGCAAACACAGTCATATTAAACAAATTTTTAATTATATTATTACAATTGTTATTTATTAATACTTTTTTTTTGTTACAAAATTCATATTGGGATCAAATGAAAGAATGCATTCCTGATTTTTCATTCCTTATAGAAAGAATGCGTGTATATTCATATCTAGGTTGGTTCGTTAGCTAAGTAGAATTATAATTCTTAATTATGTTATAATGCATTCCTGATTTTTGGCTGATTGGATTTAAGAATGGGTTGCGAACACAATCATAATAACTTATGCGTTGCCTTGGTGAATCATTTTTTGTTGTCAATGAATGTGTTTATTTATTTATTTTGTTTTCCAGAATTATAGTGCCATGAATACTCAGTATTATTTGTATTTTTTTCTCGATGAATAAGTTTATTTACGAACAATTTTAATTATGTTTTTCTCGATTATACATTGTTTAATTACATTTTTACAATAATTTGAATTACATTTCTACAATCTTTAATTATTAATAAATTTTTTCTAAGTCAATGCTTAAAAATATTAATGCAATGGATCAAATAAAAAAAAATATGTTATCATTTTTCTCACTTCATTATATTCTTTAATTTTTTTCTCGATTAAGTATATTTTTTAATTATGCTTTTTTAAATCATGCTTATTTATTAATACCGTTTTTACTACAAAAAAAATTATATATTTATAAATATATAGAAATATTTATTATTGAAAAATGTTATCAATGAATGACTAATATTTATAAATATATTTTCATGATATTTTTAGTTGATTACGTGAATTTTTAATTCTTTTTAATTATTACTTTAATATTTTAACAATCTTTTGAATTACATTTTTAAAATCTTTATTTATTAATAAATTTTTTCTAAGTAAATGCTTAAAATATTAATGCAATGGATCAAATAAAAAAAACCTAAATATGTTATTGTTTTTCTCGCATCATTATATTCTTTATTTATTTCTGTCTCGATTAAGTATATTTTTTAATTATGCTTTTTTAAATCATTCTTATTAATACCGTTTTTACTACAAAAATTTATACATTTATAAAATATATCGAAATATTTATTGTTGAAAATTGTTATCGATGAATCGAAATATTTTTAATATATTTTTCATTATTCCTCTTATTTTTAATTCAATTTAATTATTAATATTCTTACAATCTTTTGAATTACATTTTTACAATCTTTATTTATTAATAAATTTTTTCTAAGTAGATTCTTAAAAAAACTAATGCAATGGATCAAATAAAAAAACTATGTTATTATCTTTCTCGCTTCATTATATTCTTTGTTGACATTCACTTCAATGGGTGGACGGATCGACAACAGTGTAAATGATGGTAGAGGACCTTATGTGTTTCGCATAGGTGGTAGCAATTACCACCGAATTGGATCATTAATCCCTGAACCGGGTAGTGGTCCTAAATTTGCGCAACTTTATATTTACGATACTGATAACGAGGTTTTCAATCGTCTGACTATAATGAGATCGTCGAGCAATTCAGATATAAATAGTGACATTCTTCGTGGCCTACAAGACATGCTTGATCATGTAAACCCTTATGTTTCCGTTTTTCGAGGTGCTCGAGATATGCTGGTTGGACAAGAAAATAATATAAATCTTCGTATACGTATCATTCAAGCAAGAGAAGGTAGACAATATGCGCGTCCAACGTCAAACGAAGTTGCGGCTTTATTGGTAGGTGATTGTACCGAGGATTTGGGACACAGAGACGTGATTTTACAAACAAGAAATGGTATATTACAAAGGATAAATGAAACTCATCCTGCTTATATACCGCTCCAATACCCGTTGTTATTTCCTTACGGGACAGATGGTTGGTCAGACGGCATACCAATAAGCTCTTCAACTACATCAAGGAATAAAGTTTCAATGCGTCAGTTTTATGCATATCGTATCCAAGATAGGGAAGCGGATGGTGATAGTTTCGTTAGAGTTGGTCGGCTGTATATTGTGCTATTGTTGACGTATATTGTGCTATTGAGCAATATCGTCTTCTTTACGTCAAATGTAACCAAGGTCGATTGCGTACCGAATTGTATAGAGGTTTGCAAGATGCTGTTTTAAGCGGAGATGTTAATGCATCTTCTGTTGGAAGAAAGTATATATTACCATCATCATTCACTGGCGGACCACGCAATATGATCCAACATTATCAGGATGCAGTCGCAATTTGTCGCGTAATGGGTCCTTTCTCCTGATTTTTTTATCACGTTCACGTGTAATCCAAATTGGCCGGCGATTACTAGAGAGATACGTCAAAATGAACGTGTTGAAGATCGTCCTGACATTGTGGGTTGAGTTTTCAGGCTAAAAATGAAAGAGTTACTTCATGATTTGAAGGATAGGCGAATGTTTGGAACGATCATTGCAGGTAATTTTTTATATTTGTGTTATTTAAAAAATTTCAATATTATGCAGATTTACATGTTATTGAATTCCAAAAACGTGGGCTTCCTCATGCACATATTCTTATTACATTGACTCCAAATGATAAGCCTACATGTGCAGAGGATGTTAACAAATTCATCAGTGCCGAAATTCCCGATGAAGAGAATGATCCTCTTGCATTTGAGACGGTCACAAGGTTTATGATACATGGACCATGCGGTCCATGCTTAGTTGATGGAAAGTGCTCAAAGCATTATCCGAAAATTTTTTGTGACGAGACGATTGTTGATGATCGAAGCTTTGTGCAGTACATGCGTAGAAGAACAGATGTAACAACTTTGCCTAATGGTCGGAATATCGATAACAGATGGGTGGTACCCTTTAATAGAGATTTGTGTGTCAAATATGATGCACATATAAATGTTGAACGTGTAGCAGTCCGAAGCGTGGTTAAGTACCTATACAAGTACATCCATAAAGGGCATGATCGAGCAACTTTTGTCATTGAAGATAGTGGACCTCAAAATAACATTGACGAGACACATCGACATCGTGCTGATGAGATTAAGCAATATTTAGATTGTCGATATGTGTCCGCCATAGAAGCATGTTGGAGGATTTTCGACTTCGCCCTACAACATCATTACCCGTCTGTTGAAAGAATGCAGTTTCATTTACCAGGCGATCAAAACATTGTCTTTCATGACAATGATAATTCCATGAGGTAATTAACCAGCCACAAAAGACCATGTTGACAATGTGGTTCGAGGCAAACAGGCGGTATCAGGAAGCTCGGTCTTTGACATATTCAGATTTTCCAACAGAATGGTTATGGAACCGTCGACATAAAATGTGGACAAAACGTCAACAACGTGTTTCGATTGGAAGACTGCCTTTTACGCATCCAAATGCCGGTGAACGCTACTATCTTAGGATGCTCCTTACGAAGGTTCGTGGTGCAATGTCATATGAGGACATACGTACAGTAAGAGGAGTTGTTCAACCGGCTTTTCAGGCAGCGTGTCTTGAAATGGGATTACTATACGACAACAATGAATGACATGATGCTTTAAGAGAAGCATCTACATGGACTACAGGTTCGCAACTTAGAAATATGTTTTGTTCCATATTGATGTTTACTGAAGTAGCCGATCCAACAATATTATGGGAAAGACATTGGGAAAACATGACTGATGATCTTGAGTACATGATTCAGCGTCAGTCTAATAATTTCAACATGCGCCTCACAGACGAAGAACATCGTAATTTGGGTATTCTAGAGATAGAGCATATCCTCAACAAAAATGGAAAGTCGTTGAAAGATTATCCACAAATGTCCCAACCATCATTCGAGGATGTACACCGCGCCACCAATCGATTGATAAGGGACGAACTTGATTATGATACATCATCAGAGATTGAAAATTACGACCGTCTTGCTCAGGCGCTTAACGAAGATCAATACAAGGTATTTTCGACCATTATGAGAGTTTACGCTCAAAAAAGTGGTGGCTTATTTTTTGTCTATGGTAGTGGCGGAACTGGAAAGACCTACTTGTGGAAAACGTTGATATCTAAATTTAGATCAGAAAGGCAAGTTGTAATTTCAGTTGCATCATCAGGAATTGCCGCCTTATTACTACCTGGTGGTAAAACTGCACATTCCACGTTTAAGATACCGCTAAATCCTTCTGAAAATTCTGTTTGCTCATTTGAGAAAACGTCATCACGAGCTGAGTTAATTCGATTGACATCTTTAATAATTTGGGATGAGGCTCCTATGACTAATCGACTCGCGTTTGAAGCCGTCGATCGTCACTTCAGGGATATTTGTGACAATAATTTGCCATTCGGAGGAAAATTATTTGTATTAGGAGGTGACTTCAGACAAATATTGCCGGTTGTCGCAAATGGTGGTCGAGAAGCAATTGTCTCATCTACTTTGAACCGTGCTAATTTCTGGAATCAATGTCAATTAATGAAGTTGGAGATAAACATGCGTCTTTTTGTGCTGATTTTTCCAGTGAAGATTTACATAGAATAAAACAATTCGGGGAATGGATCTTAAAAATAGGAGATGGCAGAATCCCTGGCAGATCATTAGCAAACAATGGCGAGTCAAACTGGATTGATATTCCAATGGAATTCTTGATAAAAGACGACGAGCACGGTTTTGACAACCTAATTGCTGCAACTTATAATGATCTTACATCACGTTTTTCCGATTTGGTTTATCTTAAGGAACGAGCAATACTTGCACCAACCAATAGTGATGTTGACAATCTCAACTCAAATGTATTATCTCTGCTTCCTGGAATCTCTCGAAATTACTTGAGTTCGGATAGAATATGTTCCGCGGAAGCTGTCGAGTCAATGGAAGAAATGAATCCTATAGAGCTGCTCCATTTCACAAATTTTGCGGGTCTTCCCAACCATTGTCTAGAACTAAAAGTAGGAGCACCGGTCATTTTATTGCGAAACATGAATCAGTCGATTGGTTTGTGCAATGGAACACGGTTGGTTATTTACAAGCTAGGAGATAAGGTCATTGAAGCGACGGTTATATCGGGGCCAAAGACGGGAGAAAATGTTCTTATACCACGGATTGACTCATCACCCTCCAATCAGGAATCGTGTTTTGCTATAAGAAGAAGGCAGTTTCCTCTGAAATTGGCTTTTGCGATGACAATTAATAAAAGTCAGGGACAAACATTAAATTCGGTTGGTTTATATCTTCCGAATCCGGTCTTTAGCCATGGACAACTTTATGTTGCATTATCCCGTGTTACGTCGCCTAATGGTCTCAAGATTCTAATACGCAATAAGGGTGATTTACCGGGAAATGTTACAAAGAAAGTGGTGTATAGTGAAGTTTTATCCAATATGTAATGTAAATACTACTCTCAAATTCCTTTTTCCTTGATTTTACTTCTTTTTTAATTTTTTTCTTTATTTTTTTCAATATTTTTAACTTGACATTGATTCTCATTATAGTTAACTTAATGATATATGTCTTCAAAAAATTATAGATGGAACATCTAAGATATAGGCCAGTTACACATATATGTCCCAAAAATTATATGTGGAATCTGCGAGGACGTTTATTGTGGCGATACGACGTTCATACTACGTTACGATCCAATAGAGAGTATAAAGTGCAAAACTTAATCTTCATTGATGTCGAGGTATGAAAATACTTTTCACAGCCTGCTAAATCTTACTACTTATCATTATGTTCTGGCATTAATTAATGTTATATGTATTAACAATTTTTTTACAGGGAAGCGAAATACAAATAACCCTACATAACAACGATATTGAATTTCATCGAAGTATCATGGAAGTAGGAAAAGTATATTGCATTGAAAATTTAAGTGTAGAGCCTGCTTCAACTTTGGATTGGCCCGTTAGGAATGACTATAAGTTGAAGTTTAGCCGGTCTACCAAAATCGTAGATTATCAACAACATTGTGATGATGATATTCCTCTGTACAACTTTCGATTTGATCAACTTAGTGCAATTCCGCAATATGCTACCCACAAGGACCACTTAGTCGGTGAGTACTCATTATTTTTTCATTGTTCATAAATCATTATACACTAATCTTATCTTACGTTTATTGCAGATGCAGTTGGCTTAGTAGTTTATGTCGGTGAGTTGGAAAATGTCACTTTCGAGAAAAAAAATGGCACCTCTATCCAAACTCACGTTCGAAATGTATTGCTTTGTGATACGAGGTACAATGCTACAACATTTATATTTTTTTCCAAACCTAATTAATATCGTCGTTCTAATTATTTTTCATTTTTTTCAGCACGAATACAATAAGACTTTCCCTCTGGGGAAATTTTGCCACAAATGAGTGTTACCAACACTTTTTTGATGCAAGAAAGGTTCTACTTCTGGCAGTATCAAGAGTTGAAGTTAAGAGTTTCAATGGTGAGTTCAACGCGTTCGACACTTATTTTCCATTCATTGTCTTATATTGATGTAACTTATGTAGGTGCATATTTAAATACCACAAGATTTAGCAGAGTTTTCGTTGATCCAAACGTCGACCACGCAAACAATATCCGTAGCTGGTATGTTTATCTTTTTTGTTAAGTTGATTTAAAAAATAATAATTATTCGATTGCATATTACTAAACTAATGTGTTATTATAATTCAGGTACGCCAATAATTATATTGCGCAGAAGCACATTTCATGTAATCAGAGAAGAGGAAAAACTATACATCAATTTCAGTGTTTGCTTGATGCTGTTTCGATCAACTTAAATGATTATGGTGTCGTTGATGACGTAAGTTTTACTTACCTTTTCGTAAAATTTAATAATTAACCTATTATATGTTAAAATATTAATATATTTTTAATTACATGCAGGTGCAATACTTTCGTGTACGCGCATGGATAGACCAAATAGATATGTCAACTATATGGTACGAATCGTGCCCATTCTGTATGGTCAACAAAGTTACGGATGGTTGTTGCATAAATTGCAATAGGTCGGTGTCACACTCTATCCCGAGGTAAACACTACTCACTAGCATTCACGTGCAAATTATTTTTCGATATCGATTATTTATAAATTTTATATTTTATATATGTCATATTGTTATGTAACTTTAAGGTTTATGTTGAAGATAAAGATAAGTGATAAATCATGCTCCAAACATTTGACATTTTGGAATGATAACTCAAAAATCATATTAAGCCTATCTGCATCGGACTTAAAGCAAATTTACGATGAGGTAATAGTTTTTACATGGTTCCTTTTTTTTTTTTTTTTCTAATTTCAAATACTTATTAGTAATTTTTTTATTCAATAATTTAGGGTGGAGATGATGGGTCATTCCTAATTGAAGAATACTTGAACAGTCGTTTGAAGTCGGAATTCGTTTTCATTCTCCGTGTTCCAAAAACACCCGACGATGAAATTAAGGTTTCATATGTTTTTAAAGTAGATTGGGAGGAAGAGTATAATTATTTACTCTTCAAACGACAACAATTATGATGCAATTAACTTTTATTTAATATTATATCTCATTTCGATACATTAATTATTTTTTTATGTTATTTATAAAATTTTTATTTTAGATATGATATGTTATGTTACAAAAGATCTCTAGCATACAAAATCTTATCCCCTCCCCCAACGTAATTAAATTATTTTAATAAAATAAATTATATATATATATCGTATGACCCGTGCATAGCACGGGCAAAAAACTAGTTGTATCGAATGAAAACGTAGGCTAGAATCCCCACGCATCAATTTTCTCTCTAAGATAGGAAGAATTGGGCCAATTGCAGCGAAAATTGTATCATTGGGCCTAACAAATGTGGGCCTCATTAACCCATATATGAGCCCAACGAGCGTAATTATGCTTGAAATTAGTCTAGTCTATACTATATATAGGTCTCTAATCTGTTTTATTCTATCCAGTTGGATAACCTAATCTAACTTGCTTAGATTTATGACACGTGAAATTTTTGATGATATGTCGAAAATATAACGGACTGAATGGTATATCATCATGAGCTTGATAGTAATAAGTGATCCACGTATCAAAATGTGATAACAGCTGGGTTGGGTAGGTAAGACAAATTTTCCAAATAATTAGTGTAACTATAATATATAGGTCTTGTTTGGTTAATGTGTTTAGACCTTTTAAAAGTTGTTTATACTATATTGAAGTGTTTGATCATTAGTTTATATAAACTATGGGTTTACGTATACCAACTTTAAACCCATGTACAAAGGTTTAAATAAACACAACTCTCGGGTGTGTTTATTTAAACTCATTAACCAAATACACATTTTATTTTATATTCACTAATTAGTTTTATATAAACCTTACTAACTTAAACCCTTCTAAATATAAACCGACCAACCAAACAAGCACATAAAAATATATAATATTACTTTCTAATTAATATTATTTTAATTGATGAAATTGTAATTTTAATTTCATATTATTAAATGATTTGGGATATAATTGGAATATATTTTAGAAAGGGCAAATAATTATTATTTTCATCACTGGTCCACTTATCACTATTTAGCCTATGTTGGTACGCCAATCAATCCGACACATCATAAAAAATTCTAGGTGTCGAAAATCTACTCGTGGCATTATTTAACCAGTTATTTAACTGGTGCATTATTACACTAAGGTTGCGTTTGGATGCGGAATTCATGTGTCGAAAGTACGATGGAAAACTAAATTAGCGCATCAAACAATTGTACTTCACGCTTCTACCGTTGTACCCCTACGCCTTTCCTTTTCTTTCCCTCACTGAATTCCACAAACAAAGCGCCGCCCTAATTATTTTGACCTATAACAATTTGGACGTACATGTACTCGTGGCATATTATTGAAACACCAATTACTTTATTATTCCATGCATATGTTAACAAAAACAATATCAAACCACACGATCTTTATGTAAATTAATTGAATGCATGGGGACAAGCTAAGAATGGCTCCGATTTGGCTACGTACGGCGTCGAGAGAACCTTATTCCTCCGATCCCGCTGTCCCTTACGCAGTTGTAATAGACCGCAGCAACCGGTTTTCCGAGGCCGTAAACACCAGCAAATTCCTCGTCAAGAAATTCTCGGGCCGATCCGGCGGTTCGATAACCGCCCCGAGCCTCCATTGCTGGCGGAATAGGACGAAGACGAGCCGGTGGATTCCCGCCGATGGCCTCGGGCTCTCGTAAGCCACCACTTCCCTCCCTTTAATTGCCATGCCACAATCATTAAGGTGTGTTTGGTTTGTGGAAATTGGTAGGGAAAAGAAAATGAAATGGAAAAGGAAATCTAGTTTTTATGTTTGGTTGATTGAAGAATTATATAAGGAAAAGAAAAGAAAAGAATATCTAGCTTAAGCTTACGCTTAAAACTAAGGAAAACTAAAATCTTCACCAAATTGTGAGGAAAACGAAAGAAAAACTTACGAAAATCATTTTCTCTCCAAATTTCTTTTCCACACTAATTTCCTTAAACCAAACACAGCCTAAATGGATTAGAAAATCCTACATTGAACATATGTATTATGTACATACGTAAAAGTTTGACCTATCTTTTCCTAAATTGTATATTTTATTTCTAACAAACCCCTCACGTGTCGACCAATTTCTTTCTTATCTAGTTTATGTGTGATTTTTTTTTAATGGATGGTCTCGAGGATTCATAGCATGACCTTTTGGTCTGAGTTATGATACATGTTAAATGGTCAACTCACCTAAAAACTTAAGCTCATAGAGAGTGTATCATGTTTTAAATTGTATTTTATTTCCGACAAAATATACATACATATATATGTAGTGTGTGTGTGTAATAAGATAATATTAAGATATAAGACATGCTCACCAAAATCGGCCGTTGTTGATCCTGGGATATCAATCACCATCCTATTTATACATTTCACAACCAAACATCATAAAGTAACTTATTTATACATTTGCATATATATGATTTATGACAAAATTAAATAACCATAATCAGGGACGTCAACGAGCCGAGCTCGACTCACTCTCTATATACTCGGGCTCGAGCCGAGCTTCGGTCGAACAAGTGAGCCTGCTCGACTAGTCTTTCACCCATAATCATAAGACAGAGTGGAGAGTGGAGACTGGAGAGGGAGTATACCAGTGCAAGTACTCTCTGTGATATGGATTGCTAGGGCTAGGAGCATCAGGGTCCACCATAACCTATCTTGTAATACATTACATATATAGGAATTCATATTTATAAATCACATTACCTAAATGTATATATTTACTTTGATAAAACGCTAGAAAACAACTTACGAGAGTGTAAAAAGTACGAAAACCCTCGCCCCCGATATCTACCCGGGGCTTGATGGCTACTTGAGACGCCTTCAAAACACAGCCGTTGGAGAAAACTTTGCCATCGAACGAGATTCGAAGGGCTGCCGAGGCTGTGAAGGGCTCCAACACGTCCCCTATTACACTGCCGATTATCAATGAGTCTCTTGCCATTATTTTTTTTGTTACTACAACAAAAGATTATATGTAACTTATGGTATTTATTAATGTTGCCCACTTAGATATTTGTCATCACAGCACTGTACAGTGTGTCACGTTCTTGGATTATATACAGCTGCTTTGTCCGTGCATGCAGTGGTGGGATTTGAGGGAATCTCTCATATATAGCCCACGGATATATGTGAACCCGGCCAATTGGTTATTTTCATTATTTAAACTCTTTCTAAGAGTCTTTGGTGCACTAGTGAAAGTTTTATATTTTAATTTTATATATTATATTTTTTTAAAGGGTTACTTTATTTTTCAGGCCTTAGAATGTGGAATTTTCTTTTATACGGGTGGCCGTGAGAATTTGCTTCGGAGATACCATGTTAAGCAAAAAGTTAGGTTGTGCTATATGTAGTATGTCTAATTTTTATATTTTATTTTAAATATTTTTATTATTATGTTGAGGTCATATACAATAGATACATTTCTGGCATATATGGTTTTGCTTTATATGGAAATTATTGCTATATAGGGTTGTTGTAGTTATTATGCCACGTCATCCCATCTTGATATGCGGACGCCGACTGCTTATTACGAGGGGGAATATACTTGATGTATGGACAGCTTTCGAGATCCATTTATAGATATTATGGAATGTTACTTCTATTTGTAAGTTAAATACCATATACACACACCACACACACATTGTATAATATGAATTTTTAAATTGCGAAATTGTATAATATGTATTTTAAATGGCGAAATTGTATAATATATATATATATCTTGAGTTTTAAATGGTGAAATTGTACAATATGTATTTTTTTAATCCTATATGTTATATCCTATTTTGGAAGTAGTCCTCATCTTAGTTGAAATAAAATAATACACAATACCATTATAGATGAGTGACACAAGGAATGGGCACAATAGCACGTGAAAATGGAAATTATTTCCGATTAAAGTAAGGATATAAAAATGATGCTATAAAATATTCGAAATTGATTTATTTGGAAAGAATAAATATTCTCATCTTTCCTTAGTGGGAATGTTCGAAAGTATTACATTCAAAAGTTAAACTGATAGAAATGTTCAAATGAAGAAACCTCCGCGTGATGTTATTCGTATAATTGTCCATTTATTCAATCCCAGTGAAATCAACTTCATTGTATTTTCGACGTATCATAGAAAGTTTATCAAAATTTCCGACAACTTATGGGAAATCCAATTGAGTCGGGTTGTTATTGAACTCAATTGAAAAAACAGGCACTGCACTCGACACGCGACCTATTTTATTTTATTTTATTTTGCCGGCCTTTGAATTTATGATCTGGTCGAGCAAATAAATAGTCTGACAATCTAATCAACCTGCACCAACGGGTAACAGTCTTGTAATACATTTTTGTAATACCCTTATTATTATTGATATATTTTAACATTTTAAAAAAAAAAGTTAGATATTGTAGTAACACTTTATATTTTTTCTATAAATGAAAGAATCCAAAATAAATTTCTATGCACATATTATCTTATTTAATACATTGTTGAATTGTAAAAAATAAATAATTAATGATATATGGATTCAAATTTATATAATTTCTTTTTTCAAGAGAACAAAGGGTTAAAGATACTAAATGAATGGGCCTGCGACATCATATATATCTTTAATCAAATGGGCTGTGGGACTGGGATATATAGTATTTTCAACTAGGGGATAAATACGAATATGAAGAAATATTAGGGTACTAAAGTAATTTAAAAATAGTTGGAGAAAGCCCACAACATCGATAAATCTAAACCCTAATTCTAATCGAATCGATTCCGGCGACTAAAAGGATCAGCAGATACAACAATTCGCAAAGAGGCCGTCGACGATTTGGCGACCCCAGTCACCATCTTATTTTTTCCTGGGTTTAACAAATGAATTAAACTATCTTTCTAATTTCTTCTCCCTCAAGTCTCTTCTTCCTCTATTCTGCTCACCTCAGCGATCATCTTCTTCTTCTTCAATCCTTCTTCTCGTTCGATCTCTAAATCACACTGAAAATCCCCAAAAATGTTACACTATTAATATCTATAGCATACAACTCAACATCGGATCCATACTATTCCACACATATAACCTCGGTACGTTACAGTATGTTTCGTTTCGCTCATCGATTTGGTATTTTGTAGTTATTATTTACGTTTAGCTGTGAATTGGTGAATTCACGTCTGGTTTTTTGTCGATCTGATACAAGGAGCGAGTCTGCGGTTTATCCTTACTGTTGGAATTTAGATTCAAGCTTCTGAGTTCTCTTGATCGTGTCGAACAGTGATTTGCTCGCATTCATCACTTTGATGAGGCAACCTAGTATTTAAGGTTTATTGTTTCCGAGGGTTTTAATGTATTTGTATGGAACGTTCAACTCCTTAGATCGTATAGTTAGTGGGCATATTATTTACTGGCGTAAGCATCTGAAGTTTGGGATTTTCATTTTCGAAATAGAAATTGATGGATTTGAACCTGTTTCGTTGCCGGTATAGAAATTTTTTCGGTGACATATACTAATTGCCTATTCATTTCATTTTCAGACACGAAGACTCATCTGCTGCGGTCAGCCTTGCGTGTGGATGTATCTCAGGAATCGCTGCATCAACAGGTGGGTCTTCTAATGATTGATTGTACGTTATGTATATATTTTGAATCTCTGTTTGTATGAAGTCAAGTTCAGATTTTGAAGTAGAATAAAGAATCATTTAATGCTTAATAATCGCATTAGTTGAGAACTCGAGTGCTGACTTCCAAAACCTGAGACCATAGAAAACTGAAGCCATATAATATTCATCAGATTTCTAGCGGATAATATAATGGGGGAAATCTGAATGCCTGTAGCTCTCTTGATGCTTTTTTCTATGCAGAAAAAAAGGCAGCAAGGCTGACGATGCAGGCTTCTCAGTAATATTATTAACCAGATTTGACCTTGGTTGGATACAGAAACGAGGTCGAGGGTGTCTTAATCTGGCAAAACTGAGAATGCTTGTAAGATCGAAATACCATTCAATTTTAATATATAGCTCAATAACTTGGCTCCCTAAAATTACAGCCTGCCTACTCCTCTGTTAAGTACATACATACATACATACACACATACATACATAGTAATTACAGGTAAATGAATTGATCTTGTCACTTCCAAACCAACCAATAACAATCTAGAAAGTAATGCACCGTGGTATAATAATCACCGAAAATCTAAACGAAGAATGGTTTTTTCGCTGTTTTTTCTGTCTTTTTCCCTGAAAGGGACTATAAGTCATTATATATGGATTTAAAAATGTTCCTCTATAAATTTTGTTTTGCAGTGGTGTATCCCCTGGATCTTGTGAGGAGGCGGAAGCAGTTGGAAGGAGCCGGTGGCAAAGCCCCTGTGTATAAGACCGGTCTCTTTGGCATGGTGAAGCACATAAGAAGGAACGAAGGCTTCCGCGGGCTTTTATAGGGGGATTCTGCCCGAATATTACAAGGTTGTACCGAGCGTGGGCATCCTCTTCATGACTTAAAGAAAAATTGAAGCAACTTCTTTCAAGCGGATGGCTAAAGTCTTCTACTGCTGCTGATAAACTTGGGTTGTGGAAGTCTCATGAGAATCCATGGTGTTATAGATAGATGAAGACCAGTTAACTAGTAATAAAATTCTAACATCGATCGCTCTCCTCAATTTTTGCCTCGATGATTTCTGTTCTAGTGTGGTAGGGTGGGTAAATAATAGTTGTTATTAGCGATCCAAAGAAAAGAAAAAATACATATGAAATAGTGGTTGATGATGATAATTCATGCGTTTGTTCGTGTATCCAGATGGATTGTCACCAAGTGGACCCCCCACACCATCATCGGATGGAATTGAAAAGAAATGTAATACGTCCATAACGAATTGAGGCATGTTAGTCAGTGCCATGCATGCTATTAGCCGGAATACTTCTTGATAAAGAAGAAAGATGAAAGTTGGCAATTTTGCATAGATTTACCGAACGAAAATTAAAGGATTTGGATACGTCTTGTTATAAACAGGAGTTATTTTGCATATTTATTAGTATTATTATTAGTATTATTATTATTATTATTATTATTATTATTATCTATTTTGCTTTAAAGAACCGCAATCAAGATGACAGACAAGGACCGAAGGATTTCAAGGTCTACGGGGGGCTCGTACAAGTATGTCTACACCCGTAGAAGACAACAACAAATTATATTCGTAGACATATATGTTTAAGATCGTTGACGTAGATAGCGAATTTGACTTGTAGATGACGAAAATATATAAAGAATCCGAAATAAAATTCTTTATATATTTTTTTCACGAAAATATGTTTAAATGAAAGAATCCGAAATAAAATTCTATGCACATATTATCTTATTTAATACATTGTTGAATTGTAAAAAAATAAAAATTAATGATATATGGATTCAAATTTATATAATTTCTTTTTTCAAGAGAACAAAGGGTTAAAGATACTAAATGAATGGGCCTGCGAACATGTATATCTTTAATCAAATGGGCTGTGGGACTGGGATATATAGTATTTTTCAACTAGGGGATAAATACGAATATGAAGAAATATTAGGGTACTAAAGTAATTTAAAAATAGTTGGAGAAAGCCCACAACATCGATAAACCTAAACCCTAATTCTAATCGAATCGAATCCGGCGACTAAACGGATCAGCAGATACAACAATTCGCGAAGAGGCCGTCGACGATTTGGCGACCCCAATCACCATCTTATCGCGATGAGTACCAATTTCACTCAGGAGGCTGCGTCGCGGCTTCAAGAGGGTGTCGATTTGTTGCTGTCTCGATGGACAGCGCTGCGCATGGCCGTTGAGAACGAGTGGGGCGGGCGCGACTCTCATCAGAAGGCTCATGAGCTCGGACAGAAACTGTTTCATCGCCTCACGCAGTCCAGAGGTATACGCCTTTCACTTTCGACCTTTTAATTTTGCCCTTTTTTGGTCCCTGTTTGATTTTTGGGTCTTTTTTGTTCTCGTGCTTCTTATGTATTGTTTGATGCATCAGTAATTTATCTTCTGAACTCTATTAGTTTATCGAATTCGTTGGATCCAACAGAGGTTTTCAAGCGTTGTAGCAGATTACTCTGTTTCTGCATTTCTGCGTAGGATGCGAATACTAAGATATGAAAATCGTACTGTCGATAGTATAAAAAGTGAAGCTGCATTTGGCTCTTAATACCCTTCATATGCTGATTTCCTGTGATAATTCGTGTTTTTGTGCTTAGAGCAAGTGTACATTGATGATATAGAGGATATGCTCGATGAATTCATGGATTCTCTCAGCACTGTGATAGAAGATGGAAGCATTGAAGAGGTATGCTATCTTCTCATTGAAACCTAATATGTTAGATATCATATAGACGGATTTTTTTTTTCATTTCATCTGAAGAAAACTGTAATGTCTTATGTGGAGTTTTCAAATTCTCTTCTGTCAGATAGCCGAAAAGCTAATGGTGATGCGCGAAGAGTGCTTGCAAGGGAACTTTGAGGCCATAAATAAGCTGAAAGAGATAAAACCCGCAACCGTTGCCTATACCCGACAGGTAACCAACTATTACTCCATTGATTCTCATACGAACAAATGATGCAACCCTTTTTTGGCAAAAAAATACCTTTTTTGCATCGAATTCGTGTTGGTCTTCCCTGTTTTTAGACTGGGAACAATGATGATGATGATAGTAGTGATGATGATGATGGTGATGATAATATGGAAGAAGATAAATCATCAGAAATGGAAGTTGATGATGCCACACAGAACCGATCGAGCATCGATCGAACGAGCACGAGGGCTCGTGAAAGTAGTCTAAGCAAGGCACCCGAAGAAGGGGACGGGTGGACCATGGTTTCCTCGAGACGTAGCAAAGGTAGAAGGAACTAGCCATGCCTGTAGTTTTGTATTTCTGTCTTAAGACCTCAGTTTCATGGGGTTTTTACTTATGGTTGTTGAAGATTTTGATATTTAATGTTTGAAACCGATTATCTATTCAATTTTATAAAATAATCGACATAATAACCGCCCACCGTCTATTGGTATGTCAATTTTGTTCAACTCTATTTTAAAAAACAACTAACACCAACAATCTATTGATTTAGTTAAAAGAATTATATTTATCATATGAAAATAAATAAATCCACGAATCCATCTTTTACAAGAACGATCAACTGACACATGCGTTAATATCATCACGGCTCTCACTCGTAAGGACCAAATTCTCATCTTTTTTTTTTTAACTTAGAAATTTAGGGTTTCAACATTTTTAGTTGGTGTCTTTGTTCTTTGTAACAACAAGTTGATGTTCTGAAGCATAAAACATTGACCATAAAATCAATTATGTGGAAATCGAAAACCGTGAGTAATATGATTCTTTCTGCTACAGAATTAATAATGGGTTATTACAAATACAATGATCTGCAAATGAAGATGTTAAGGATTCAGTTGAACTAATCATAGAGGTATGATAATCATTTGTTTCATTCATTGTGTCTTTTTATAAAGTTTTGATGTGTTAAATAATGGAGATATATAGTATGATTAATGTATTTTTGCGAATTTAAATTCACGCTTGATATAAGATCATTATACCTGCAATATTATTTACGATTTTATTTCGATTCTTCAACTATAAAAATTTAATTTCTTAGATCTAAATATTAGTTGCACACACATGGAGCATCCATCAAAATAATTATAGGTTATAAGTCAACTTAATGATGGTTCAATTTTCAGATTTGCTATTTACTCCCCTTTGATTGCGTTTTTATGAATTTGAACCGAAAAACAAAAGAGAAATACTTCAATACGAAAACCTGAGAATATCTTGTGAATTATGACTGAAACAAATTTTTTCGTTTAAATTTTAATTTATTATATATATTGGTGTTTTTAGGACAAATCCTCATCTATTAGTTAGTCACTGATTGTATTGTACTACAAAATCTGAGGCTAATTAAATAAAATTTCGTTATGACGGGGCGATTTACCAAATAAGTAACGAAAACACGTGTTGAGGTTATAAAGGTTAGCTATTTCTTTTTCACAGCAATCATTCTCTCTCATATAATTCACACCCACATCACAATCTCCTTCGCGACTCGCGAGTTCAGTCACAAACCCTCACCTCAATTTTCACGCACACGCGCGTCAATCGGTGCTGTGTTTTGGGGGAAATCTCACCCCGTCTCTCCATATTCATGGCTGGAAGGAGAAGAAAGAAGACGAAATTGTATGTATACGACTATTTTCCCCTTTTAATTTTATATTAAATTGAGTCGTGTTTACCGATTTACCTCAATTCAGCTGCGGTGTAGCTCGGATGTGCTAGATTTATTCTTCTGTGGATTCCGACTCTTGCTATAGATTCAATTTTGTGGAGAACTGCGTTAGTTATCATCCTGATTAAACCTAATTTTGGTGAAAGATTGCTCCTTTTTTTTGGCTGCTTTAGTGAGCTCAATGCATTTTGTTCGATTCACTCTTTTTCCTGAGAGTGCCCTCTGTTTGTGAATTCGGTAATTTTTCAATTCACTCAACTCCTTACAAGTCCCTCGATCACGGTTCGATTTCGCCTCTGCAGGTTAGCAGAAGCAATCAAAACCGAAGAGAACACACCCAAAGAAGAACAACCCGAAGATGAACATACACAACTCGAGCTCCCAAGTGATATTCTAGAGCTCATCTTCTCTCGATTATCCCTGAGAGACAACATCCGCGTCTCAGCCGTCTGCAAACGGTGGCTCTCCATAGCGGTCTCCGTAAGAAAATCAGGCCGAGCCCCATGGCTCATGTTCTTCCCCAACTTCGGGGACCTGTACGAGTTCTACGACCCCTCGAAACGAAAGACCTACTGGCTCGAGCTCCCCGAGCTAAAGGGCTCGAGGATCTGCTATGCAAAGGACGGTTGGCTCCTTCTCTACAAGCCCAAAACCAAGAACATGTTCTTCTTCTGCCCTTACACAAGGGAGCTCATCGATCTCCCCAGCCTCGAAGTCCTCTACCAGATCGTGGCCTTCTCAACGGCCCCCACTTCCCCGAGCTGCGTGGTCTTCACGGTCAAGCACGTGAGCCCGACCCTGGTGGCAGTCAGCACGTGCCGGCCCGGTGCGAGCCAGTGGACCACCGTCAACTACCAGAACCGGCTCCCGTTTGTCAGCAGCATTTGGAACAAGCTGGTTTACTGCAACGGTGGGTTCTACTGCCTGAGCCTGACCGGGTGGCTCGGGGTCTACAGCCCTGAGCAGGGGACTTGGTCGGTCCACACCGTGCCGCCGCCTAAGTGCCCCGAGAACTTCTTCGTGAAGAATTGGTGGAAGGGGAAGTTCATGGCTGAGCACAAGGGGGAGATCTTCGTTGTGTACACTTGCTCTGCTGTGAACCCCGTGATTTACAAGCTCGATCAGGCGAACAAAGTGTGGGCGGAGATGGAGAATTTAGGGGCAATGACACTTTTCGCCAACTTCTTGTCTTCTCAAGCGAGGATTGATCTCCTCGGGGGGATGAGGAACAGCGTTTACTTCTCAAAGGTGAGGTATTATGGGAGAAGGTGCGTTTCTTATTCTCTTGACAGCGGGAGATATTTCCCCAGAAAGCAGTGCTATGACTGGGGAGAGCAGGACCCGTTCGAGAGCGTGTGGGTCGACCCGCCCGAGGACGTTTCGGTTTTTCTTTAGAAGGTTTTTTGATCGCTGTTTGTTATGATTACTGGTGGCTTAAATTCGCTCCCGTTGCCCGTTTTAATAATCGTTTCGTTTCTGCCAATAAGTTGTCTGGTTTTTTAGACCGTTGAAGCTTTTTCGTCTTTCTTGTTGTAGCAAATCAGGTACTTGCTGACAATTTCGTGATGTTTGTTTTAATGATTAGTTATTGAATACAACTGCTTTGTTTCTTTGATTGTCACGGTTTTTTCGCCCTTTTGTCCTCTCGCAGTTGCTTGTTTTTCATCTGAGTAGTAGTTGCAAGAAAGAAAGATCCCGGGGAATAAATGGAATATATCCGAACAAACTGTATAAAGTCTTTCATGCTTAGAATAAATGTTGAGACAACAGATGAGAAATTGTGGTTATCATCAGGAAATAAACTGAAATTGAAATCTGATGCAGGGAACAAATTTGGTTGTTTTTTTTTCTGGTTTTTTTATTTCTCTCTGAGCTTTTTGGTGACGGCGAAAACCGCTCCGGCCACGGCCACGACGATTCCCGAGACGATAATGGCGGTTTTGAGGCTCTGAAGCTGAGCATTCTTCTGCTTTTCCTGCTCTTCGAGCCTCTTAGCTGCTTTGTACTGTTCCTGAGAATATACATAGCAAACATCAAAGACACAAAACCTTCACCAGTGTCATCATAAAGCGCATCCATTCTTTTTTTTTTTTTTATATAGAATTGGCTCACAAATGGGATTTTAATACTCTGTTTGGTACGCGGAATTCGTGCGTGGAAAAAGACAAAGGAAAACGTTGGAGTATGTATCAAGCAACGATACGTTACGCTTCGAGCGTCGTGCCATCACAGGGAGAAAACTCAAAATGGTACCTCTAGTTTTCGATGTTTCGCCTGAACAAAAAATACTCCCTGATGTCGACGATTTTGGACCATTTTGGTCCTTCCATCACGAATTTTAACAGGAATCTCGCGCGTGCCCCGATCCTGGTCTACATCTCCGATAAAAATTCACTAAATCACGTCCGGATCGATAAATTACCAAATCAGGTTGCTGACGCTTACTGGGTTTTTAACGGAGAGAAGACCACATACTGTATCAATTTGTTGCTCCACACGACCGCGATCTTAGCGAGTTGTTAACGGAGAAGCAGGTTCGAGATTTCCGTTGAAATTGGCTTTAATCGTGACGAAAGGTCCAAAAATGGTCCAAAATCGACAGCATCGAAAACTAAATTGGTTCGGGCAAAACATCGAAGACTAAACTAGTCCACATGGTAATATTGGGGACCCATTTTCTGGTTTTATTCCTACCGTCACACTTTTTTTTTTTTCACGTCGGAATCTTTATACCAAACACTGAGCATATGTTAGTTAGAAGTGTATTTAAGTGCGTCGTATATTTTACCTCGGTTTCCCTGGCTACATCAGATGAGATGGGATCAACCTCAAAATTATTGTTCTTGCTCGGATTAAGCTCTTTGTCTACATCGGCAGCTGGAAATGTAGCCATGTTTTGATTCTTCAATAAATATTTTAAAGTTGGGCTGTAATTTTTGTTTTTTTGGAAATGTTTTGCGTGATAAAGTAAAAGACAAGAATAGGTCATACTCTTTGGCGTAGAATTTGCCATGCCATGTAGTTTGTTTCCACTATTTGAGGATCTCAACTGTTTTTCTCATTTTTTGGTTTATTAATCTCCTCACAAAAACGAGGTTGTCCAAACCATTCAAGGATCATCGAATCTATACTATAATTATCACTGTTTAAATGTTATATTAGAAAGGGTTAATAATTTTGTTCGTCCTATATATCAAGGGTGGTGGCGCTAGGACGCCTAAATTAAAGGGTTGTAATTTTTGGACATATTATTTCAAAATTGAATCAATTTGACAGTAGTTAAATTAAATGTTGCAATTTTAGGATTGTAAGTTTCAGAATTGATACTTACGGGGACAAAAATTGCAATGTTTAACTGAACGAGACAAAAAATACCACCCTTTAATTATTTTATTATTTAATAAGTCATTTTTTATTATTAATTTTTGCACTTATTATGTGAAGCTTAATTAGAGGAAAGAAAAAAAAATTTGGTCCAAACGGCATTTCCATCAATTTCGGATCAAATTAAGTTTATGTATTAATTGTCCTAAAATTGCTTTAATTTTGATACTTACGAACTAAAATTGCCACCCTTAACTCAACGGGACTAAAATTCCTTCAATTTTGATGACTAAAATTGTCACCCTTAACTTAACGGAACTAAAAATGTCACCCCCTCAAAGATAAGATACATGAATATAAATGCATTTAGCCTAAAAGAATCATCAATGACTAAAAGCAACAACCTTAATGTATACATCTTAGAAAGGAAAAGATTGAAAGAGACCAAGAAGAAAGAAAGAAAGAAAGGAGAATGTGAGATCAACCACATATCATTTTAACTTCATCTGTACAAGAAACACATTCATCTTCCAAGAACGGAATCGTCTTCCACACAGTCAATTTAACCGGAACATTTTCTGTGCCCACAAAACGAAAATTTAGTCACGTTTAAGTGTCAAGTCTTCTTGCATTACTTTGGTGTAATAAGGACGGTTCGTACCTTCGTGCTTCTCGGTGCAAATGGCTGCGTAATGGGAACTAGCCAACTCCAGTAGAGAAAATTTCCAATCGCACGTAAGGTCGGTTGACTCGTTGGAATCGACAGTTACTTCAGAAGCCTGAGGGCAAAAATGGAAGATGGCAAAGAAATTTCAGGCTATGCTACGATGATGCCTTAGGTACAAGAGGGAACGAAACTGTTAAATTTAGGGTTCCATCTTAAAACCAATTGGTGATAGGAGGAGAGACCTCTTTGATTCATATGCATGTGGGAGAAATAATCTCAAACAGAAACATTTAATACGCTGTAGGATATAAATGCTCAGATGATATTAAGCATCCATCCCTTACATCCTTAAAGCGGATGGTAAAAGTTTTAAACGGTGCACCAGAAAACCCTTTTCCTATTGCTTTCACATATGCCTCCTGCAAAAGAAATTTATTTCATGAGAATCTATTGACAATGTATATGCTTAATTATTTTTGAAGAAGATAAAGGGAAGAAAATACAACAACAAAAAAAAACAAAAGCAGCAATGACCTTCAAAGTCCATAACTTGATAAATTTCATTCGCTGCTCTTCTGGGTCAGAAGTACCGCATAAGTACTCGACCTCGTGCTCGGAGAAATACCGACGAGCAAAAGACGAGACATTGTGTTTAATGGTACGGTGCTTTTCTTCCACATCAATACCAATCTACATTTAAAAATTCAAAAACAAAGATCCCATAAAAAGCTTCATAAAAGGGAAAATTTTGTTGACCGATTGCACTCTCGGTATAAAAAGTACCAAGTGTGATGAGGGCACTAACTCGAGAATCAACAGTCACTCCACATGCTATCAAAGAAGACGTGTGAGAGAGATTAAATTTCAACGGCGGTTGATGGGTTTCAAAGCTCCTTAGCCACTGAACCTGCCAACACAAACCCATAATTTTCAACCACTAAAGATAATAGATAGATACAATCGAATATTATACTACCTCTGGCTTCCCGTGTTCGTTTTTTCGGAACTTCAATGACTTTGGGGTAATCTTCGGATTGATAAGATCTACCAAACATCAAAGAATATTGCAGGTGGATTAGAAATCTACATGTAACCTCATTCATGGCCAAGCAAAGAACAAAAAAAAATATGACAGAAATTACATGAAAATCCCATCACACACATCTGGAAATTGTCGTGCGAACTAACGCACGAGCTATCAGCGCGCTTTTCTTCAACTCCTCCCCACTCATCCGCAGCACGTTCTCTCTCTCGCATGGAGAGAGGATATCGAAATATTGCTTTAGCAGCGAATCGCCCTTCACTTCGCTGGGCTTTACGTACCACAGGTGAACATCCCTTCCAAAACGAGAGAGATAACAACAGAAATTAAAAAAATGTCGGATTTTCAGGGTATTCGCGATTCCTAATAAAGATTAAATGTAAGAATTGCGGTATCTAAGGAATTACTTTGGTGAAGGGAGCTGAATTGAAGTCGAAGGAGGTGAAGAATGCAGCAGCTTCATCCTCGGAAACATCATAGCAATCGAAGGAAAGTGAGGATAGGGACCAATTTGTGATTGGGCATTCGATTAACTACGCCATCTCTTCTCGTTGAGGATGATCGAAATGCATAAGGCAAATTAGGGCTCCGTTCATTTGGGAGATCTCGCTACAACAAGGCGTTGCGCATCGTCTTTCGTAGTAGCGATTTATATGAGAACAGCTCTACTACAACTCAAGCATATTCTCAACTTGTTTTTATATAATTATAAAATATATATTACTTTAAACCTACGATTTTTTTTATTTTTTTATTTTTACTGTCCCGATGTATCCCCACTTGACCTGGCTATGAAGCTAGCTCCTAAATACCGGCGTGGGCTTGCGCCACACACTTCAGAGGTGTAACACCATATTGAAACACCAAATGGACACATATGAATCAAACTACTAAAAATAGGGGCTTAAATCTCTTGCTTCACCTACTTTACCCAAAAGCTGGTCGTAATCGTAGGTTGACACGCAAAAAAGGCCTCATTTTAGTGATCGCTTTAGGCCTCATGTTATGATTAACTACCACTGCTTGTGCTTAAGTGTAAAAAGAGTGTATTTAATTTGAAATTTTATTTTATTTTTACCACGTCTCTCGCCTTTTATCACTGATTTCTTTTCAATTTAGGCGTAGACGTGATTTTTTTATGAATGATCGCGATAATTAGTACACATTACGTGAGCTTTGCTATTTTGTTAAATAATCACTTTATCTAAAAACTTAAATTTGAACCGTTAAATTTATATTTTCAATTTCGATAATAATTTTAAAATTAAAGAAGTTAGGTGGTGTCATGAATAGTTTTATTTCGTTATCGACGAACCATATATATAACAATATTCTTTTAGTATTATTTCTTGGTCCGACATTAGTTTGTGAATGCAATATATCATCGAACTTCTCCAGTTGATTTTTCAGGCTCAATCACTTGCTAGCATGCGGAAGTGTGTGTGATTACGAAAATAATGAAATGCCTAATACCTATACATTATTACATCTTTCATTCGGAAAAAAAAAAAAAAATCACCCAAAAAAAAATATTAATACATCAAGTATTATCAATATATTATTAGTACCTTATCCTTTTCAAATATATATATATATATATATATTAGTACCTTATCTTTGGAATACATGATAATATCATTAAAGTGTAGTACTACAAATACTAAAGGGGGAAAAGAGCAATAAAAAACATTAAGAGATGTCAACGTTGATAAATCTCCAATTTCCTCGCTATTTACACCATTAGTTGACATACTATTTTCATACGTTTTATAAATATTTATTAAATTTTCGTTATAAATATTTGTCAATTTTTAGCACCTCGTCAACCACGAACATTTGATCATTCTCTGGTTCGTCGTCAACTGAAATACTGTCTTGGTTTATGCAAGTTTTGTCTTAGCAAGTCCTCCAGAATTTCGAAAAATGATTATCATCATTTCAACTCAATTCACACGAAAGCTTCTAACTCGTATGTAAAATTCTTTTTAGAAACTTCGGTCGAAGGTTAATTCTTATATAATCAACCCAGAAATACATGCATTTATTTACTATTAACACTCATATAAAAGCATATATATATAGCAAGTCTTCTCATTGTATTATACCAATTGATCATTTACCTAACATCCAATTACTATATATAAAGTCAAATTAAATAATCAAAGGAGACAAACGAGTGGCCTCTCTCTCTCTCTCTCAATGTTTTCTTAGGTCAACACATTTGACGAGCAACGTAACATCCTACCACAAGATCATTTCAACCAAAAAGAATTCATTCCATAAACGCACACACACTAAAGTATATGCTTCCGTATATAATAATGGTGTACTTGTGTATATGTGCATGTTTACAACTATATTAAAAATCCCACGTTAAATAAAAAAGAAGTTATGTTTGGCAAGAAACTTAGTTCAATGAAGAAGCAAGCCATCAAGAAAGTAAAATCCATGAAGAACATCATCATCGAAAAAGATGATGATCAATCGGGTCCCTCCCACGGCGAGAGCCTTATCGCAAGGGACCAAATCGAAGAAGGTGAAATTACGAATTCGCCCCCGGGAATGTGCCCCGTGTACGTAGGCAAAGAGCGGAGGAGATTTGTGGTCCCCACGAGTTACCTCTCGCATCCATTGTTCAAGATTATGCTCGACAAAGCCCGGGAAGAGTTTGGATTTGACCAGAGGGACGGGTTGGTCTTGCCATGCAGCGTCGGTGCGTTCGAAGAAATTCTCCGTGAAATAAAAGGGCGAAGTGGGAAATTCGAATTCGGGGATTCGATTTACGAGTTTATTTAGGGTTTTCTTCTGAATTAATGGACGGGTCAATAATATTACATGGAGCTATGAAGAATGTTTTTGTGTGATTTGGCTTCGTGTTTTATTACTTTTTAGAGAAATTCATTGCATGCATGTAAAAGCATTTTCCCTCCCCCTCTTTTTTTTTTTTTAAAAAAAGTGAGGGCTCCAAATTAAAATTAAAAAGGAAAAAAAATTAGTCAACTGCAGTTTAGTTCGATGGGAAAAGTCTTCCGCTAAAAACATAACCGTACGTAGGTTGACTATTCACCTCTAAGGATAGAATATTATTAGTACATTTTTCACTATCTCGAGGTTAAAGCTCTATGTCGATGTACGTAGTACACGGACGTTGACCTTTTTGTCATATATTGACGATATATGTAATATATATTTTTTTTGTATGTAAGGAAAATCACGTACCAAACCCTATCTCCCTACACTTCGATTAAGTTCAGTACAATGTCAATCTTTTTTTTTTGGGTATGTCAGGAGATATATATCCACACACAAAGACACTGTAACTCCCACATTTCAACTAATTTTTTTTTTGTCCATTAAGATATCACACATAATGCTGCCATAATCATCATATTTCGATTAAGTCCAATCTGAGGAGAATTAAAACGTCATTGTCGGTTCTGTGACGATATCGGCTTCCGTCAATACTAATCCCCGGACCTATATGTATTGTTCCAAAGTTCACACAGAACACAATAGTCAAGAATTCTAAACTTGACATTTCCCCGGGGGCAAATTAGAAAATTACTTTAGATTGCTTATAAATAAAAAAAAAAAGGCCCAATGACAATGAGCTACACATGATAGCTCCGTTTTAATTTTATGAATTGTTTATTAGGCCTAATTCCTTGGTCCTAATAAACCTTATTGGGCTTTGGACAGCACAACTGCTTCACTTGGCCCACAAGTACGTGCTCTGTAATAAAGTCTTTTCTGAATTAAATTTAAATATAATATAAGTGCATTTATGAAATAATAATAAACTACGGTGTTCACACGCAGTTGACCATCTCGAACATGTAATGAATCTCGCCAACGGGTTTTGAGTACGCTTTGGATGATTTTTGTTTTATTTAATGTAATATATATTATTATAAATATTGCCATCTTTAATGTAACCAAGTTGCAGATTGTCAACAACAATTTGAAGCATCCGGTGAATCAAGCTGGAGCGAAATAAAAATTAATTTCATTATTTATATCCCAAATAGCCGGTTTTTCAGGGAGAATATGGACGACTAGTTCGTTACATAATGATATAATAATCTCCTATATTCAGCTCATAGTCTTAAGGGCGAGTTGCCTTAATATAAATTCTTATCCTTATTATTCTTATTATTTTTTGCTACTACAATTACAATACTGTCAATGACGTCGTGAAACGACTAATGCTGAATATACAATATAAAAAAAAAAAGCCGACCATCACAAGATTTGAAAATTAAATAGGAAAAAAGAAAGGTCACCATTAGAATTGCATTTAAAATTATTAATAATGAATCTGAAAAATGATTTAATTGGCCAATCATTCTCCTGCGATATCTAACGTTTTGTCGATTAAAAGAACAAACATAATGTGTTAGTTATTCCCCGCACAATATCAAATTCGACTGGAATTGAAATCACTCATTATTTCCAAATACAAAAGCCCTACTCGCAAGAAGACAAAGCAAACTACTCCATTAGACAAAGTTTCCACTACACACTCATATCTCGAAAATATATTTAATCTTTGTAAATCAAGTCATCAAAGCTAATCACCAATTAAAAAAATTTAAACAATAACAAAATCTATCATACTAAATACCTTACCTTTTGCGTATCCCTACATCTTTAAATAGATAGCCATCCACATGCGACCATGTGGATTACATCATGACATCTCCCCATATATATATATATATATATATATATATATATATATATATATATTAACTCATCTCCGTTCAAATAGTTCTTACCCTCAATATTCATAAATCTTCGTTTCCCTTAAAAGAAACAGTCTTTCAACGCCTTCATAGCTTTCCCAAAACTAACGACTCAACCAAATCTATGGTGAGAAACTTCTTCTTCTTCCTCTCTCTCTCTCTCTCTCTCAACAAATGGGTTTTTTGTTCGCAGGCGATGAACAACGTAAAGTACGAGGAAGAATACGTAGTGACGTCACGTGGGATAAGGCTCTTCACGTGTAAATGGTCGCCTTCAAATAATGCCAAGCCAAAGGCTCTGATCTTTCTCTGCCATGGATATGGAATGGAATGCAGCGTCTCCATGAGAGGTAGCTTTATAATTAATTAATTAATTTATTTATATATTAGCTTTATAGATAATTAATAAATAAGCTGTTGTTATTAATAATAGGCTGCGCTAAGAGACTCGTCGACGCTGGATACGAAGTCCACGGCGTTGACTGCGAAGGCCACGGAAAGTCTCCCGGGCTTCAGGGATTAATACCTAATTTCGATTATCTTGTTGATGATCTCACGGAACACTACACTAATATCTCTGGTAATTTTTTATTTATTTTTACTTTAGCTTTGACTATGTTTTTCCATCATGTAATCAGTTGGTGAAAGGATGATTTTTATTTTATTTATATATGGAGTCGAGTGAAGTTTAATTTTGTTTCAAGATGCCTGTCACGTGTTGCACGATTCAGAGTCCAACACGTAGGCATATGAAATCGGGTGCTAGTAATTAAAGAACTGTGATAACATGCAAATCGAACTCGCTGTTATATATTGAGAGTTTCATTTTAAACCGATTGGAGATACGAGAGAAATGTCTCTTTGATTTAAGATATGTGATGAGCAATCTAAACATAGACTTCGTTTTTTTATTTAATTATTTAAATTTTCAGAAAAGAGAGAAAACAGGAGAAAATTAAGAATATTGATGGGTGAATCAATGGGTGGAGCCATGGTGCTTCGTTTGCACCGGAAGAAGCCTCAGTATTGGGACGGGGCAGTCCTCGTTGCGCCGATGTGCAAGGTGATTTTTTTTAGTTATTCTATTTTCTTTCTATATAGTTGTGTCACAAAATTAAAATAGAAAAATTATAAGATTAGGTCACTAAGTATACATGTTTTCGATTTTGGGTCATTATATTTGATATTGCAAACGTAGGTCACTAACTTAATATTTCAAAACAATTTTGATGTTTTCAATTTTGGGTCACTAAGTGTATATTTTTCGATTTTGGGTTAGTTAGTATATACATTTTCAATTTCGGATCACTCATTGGTAATTAACTTTGTAAACATAGTGACTCACAAATGAAATATATATACTTAATGACCCAAAATCGAAAAAATACATACTTAGTGACCTAAAATTGAAAATATGACCCAAAATTATTGACATACAAAATTAGTGACATACTTTTGCAATTATCAAACATAATGAGCCAAAAACGAAAAATTGTATACTTAGTGACCTAATCTTATAATTTTGTCAAATTAAATATTAATAGGCTTTCGATGAATTAGAAATAGTCCACGTTGTATTGTAACGGGCTTTATTGACTTTGTCGCAAATAAAAAATTTATTTAGTTTTTAAATGAAAAATTGCAGATAGCCGACGACATGAGGCCAAATCCATTGGCGATCAAAGTATTGATGGCTTTAGCTCGCATCATCCCGACGTGGAAACTGACTCCGACACCGGACATCATCGACATTGCTTTCAGAGACCCTCAAGTTCGAAAAGAGGTATTTTTCAATATTATTACCATTCTTATGATTTTATCATTAATAGCATTTTAAGCATAATTGATGTGTGTGTTCCAATATATATAATATTATTTTAAATTTAATTGTCTGTTTGCCGTCCGGTATTAGATGACAATTAGTAACACGTTTACTTCTGTTTGGTTTCTTTTTATCCACACCAAATTAAAAAAAAATCCACTAAAATATTTCGGACTTGCCTATAAATAATTTTACTTAAATGGTTGAGAAAATATTTAGACTTGATTATAAATAAATTATTTTTAATGTAAAATGTTTATTTCAAGTTTAATTGAGGATTATTTGTAAGTATATAACGAAAAATTGAATTTTGAGGATATAATCACAATAACTGAAAAATCAAAGGATAACTTTGCACTAACATGCAAAATTCCAAATTAATTCAAGAATAGTTACTCTACGGTGCTCACCGTTTATCAAATGACGACATAGATAATTTTCACGTTAAGCAATATTATAATTAAATGCAGGTCAGGTTGAATCCCCTAACCTACAAGGGCAAGCCCCGTCTGCAAACAGGTGCTCAGCTGTACACAGTGAGCACCGATTTGGAGAAGAGGCTCGAGGAGGTATCCTTGCCGTTCATCGTTCTGCACGGCGAGGACGATAGAGTCACTGACCCCTCGGTGAGCAAGGCACTGCACGAGGCGGCTCGATCGACGGACAAGACTCTGAAGCTGTACGAGGGCATGTGGCACTCCCTCTCGTACGGGGAATTTCCCGAGAATCTCGACGTCGTGTTTTCCAACGTCGTGCGTTGGCTTGAGGATCGGGTTTTGGCTCGGGGCAAGGAGATGGTGGAAGAGCAGCGGAAGGTTGATAGTGATGCCATTAAACTCAACAAGGTTTGAGAGAGTTGTTTATTTGATGTGTGCCTCTCCTGATTTTGTTTTTTATTTTTTGAAAATCTTTTATTTGCTATGATCATTCGGAAATATGAATAACGGTTATAAATTGGTTTTTATGAGAATAATTTCGTTGAAAAGCAAGCATTTCATTAAGAATTTACAATGCTGTTAATCAAGACTAGGGTTGCACAACGGAATGACTCGATATTATATCTGAATTCGATTTTCCGATCGAATATTCACATTCGTTGCTATTCGAACCGTATAATCAATTCAAATTTGATCCGAAAATATTCGACTAAAAAAATTGAATATAGTAGATAATTTTATTTTGTCTGCTTTTCACGCAAAAAGTATTATTTTGAGTTATAATAAATAGAGAAATTTGCTATTATTTGCAACCCTAGTCTTGATTAACATACAAATCAACCCAACTCCCTTAAGATTTTAATATATTATAAAAAATTTGCTATTATTTGCAAAAATATTAGAGATTTGGGTTACTAGGTAGGATAGATAGAGTGGACCATATAAACATATATTGAATTATTCGGATCGGATATTATCATACTTGTATTCGAAAAAGAAAAACCATTTTTATTCAAATATTTTAGTAACTTAAATTGCGACCCGATTAGAAAATTAATTCAATTCATTTGCAATTTGCAATCCTAATCAAGACGTCAAGCAATTGTTGCAAATTCAAACATTAAATCGAAATTCCATGCTAGAAGATGATAATGACATGTACCACCCGTGAAAATCGAACTGCAATCAAAGAGGTACAGCCGACAAAGTTGAATGGCGTTGAATATAGGGAACGTTCGACACCCGATTGCGCAATAGTGCGAAACGGGTAACACTTACAATTCCCAGCAGATGAATAACTTGTAATGTTCGATTAACCTATATATACTGCTTTAGGCCCCACATATCATAGAAAAATTCGAATAGACAGTCACATAATTCAAACAAAGAGACAATGACATAGGAGCAATCGAAAAGGTCTTTAAACTGAACCATAAACAAACGTCGACAAAAAAAAAAAAGAACAGCAAAAAAGTTCAACAACTCACATTCTATAAGAAATGGCAAAATTAGAGCCTCCTTCCTCTTCTTCCACCCTTTCTACGGGTGCTATCAGTTGGGATAGGAGTGACATCCTCTGCACACCATAAAAGAGGAAAATATAGCTTGAATTTCTATTGCAATAATAATAATAATGTATCACGAGATTATATTTTACCTATGCGACCAATCTTCATGCCAGAACGAGCAAGGGCTCTGAGAGCAGATTGAGCACCGGGGCCAGGGGTCTTTGTTTTGTTGCCACCGGTGGCACGGAGCTTGATGTGCAATGCGTTGATGCCCAATTCCTGTGTTATTGAAAATATTAGTTGATTGTCATATTATTAAGAGGGAGAATTGGATAAATTTGGAGAGATGATGTATGTGCCTTGCATCTCTGAGAAACGTCTTGAGCTGCGAGCATAGCTGCATATGGGGAGGACTCGTCCCTGTCAGCCTTAACCTTCATGCCACCTGTACAAATTTCAGTAAAA
Source organism: Linderniella brevidens (assembly GCA_004919715.1). Taxonomy (NCBI): domain Eukaryota; kingdom Viridiplantae; phylum Streptophyta; class Magnoliopsida; order Lamiales; family Linderniaceae; genus Linderniella; species Linderniella brevidens. Next base: position 1,590,684 of record SWDC01000151.1, read on the forward strand.
AAAATCCAAGATTGCTGGGATTAAAAAGAATTCTAACAAATAAATGCACAACCCAAAATCAGAATAGGGATAAAAGGGAAAAAAATATCATGTGATCATTTTCCAACACAAACAACAGAACTTCCACAACAATTAGATGAGGCCCTAAAGCAAATAACACATGAAACCATCAGTTAAAGGCTAAACATTTGATAAATTTACTAACGCGTTGAGGAAACTTGACATTTGCTGGTAATTTTGCCACAATAGAACTCAACTAAAATCGAGAAAGATAATTAGAAAAGGGGCATCAGGTCTCCAAGGTGATAACCATCAAAATAGAATATTCAGACACAAAAATCCATTGTTAAATGAGATTCATCACTTGCCCTTTGTTCAAATTCTAACAAAATCAACAAACTAAGCTCATCATGTTGACCACATACTTCCATATGGCATGGCAATAAAAAGAAAGTAATTGAGACTACATGGACAATAGTGCAAAATGTACAGTCAGCTCAAATCAAGATAATGACAAAGAAATTAAAATTAAAAAAAAAATAGAAGACCGACTCACCGGTGATACGAACCATGGTCTCACGTCCAGACAAATCAGTCACATGCTGCCAATTAAGTGATACAAAATAATGAAATTAAGTTAGCTTCATGAAAAGACTGCAAAGATCTGGAATTGACACAGCAGCAAAATTATAAAACTTACAATGAAGGTATCATTAAAGGATGCAAAGATGTGAGCGACACCAAACACTAACTCGCCATCTCTAGTAGCTGGTCCCAAAGTTACATTGTCTTCCTTAGGCTCTCTTACTCTTCTTTTCGACTACAATCGTCGCCATAACAAATAAGGAAAAGAAAACAGTTCGCTCAAATTTTAAAAAATAAATAAAACCTTGAAATACAACAAAAGATTTATACAACCAATTGAAAAAGATCAGCTCAAATAAGCAGATCCAACTTCGTGTAGTCCCAAAATCAGCTCATGAAAGCATAGATGTATTGAATAACGTAGAAGAAATAAATAAAAGATCAATTCAGCAACAGATGAAGCACACCATTCAAAATAAATTCCATAATTGATAGAGCAAACATTTGAGCTCAAACATTATCGTCGGATGATTAAAAGAACCAATATGCTAAATATTCAGAAACATATCAAACAAAACAACCGTGATGCGGTGGCTAATGTGAATCAATTGCTGAACATCATTATCAGTTAATCACGAAAGAAAAGTTAGTCACGAATCCGAGGTACCATGATTTCGTCTCGGAGTATCAGAGAGGCTTGTTGGCAGCTACTATCAGCAAGAGCGTGCTGGAAAACCTAAACAAGATCTGGTGCACGTTTATATACCTAGGGCTTTTGACCCAAGTGGGCTGATATTTATGATGGGCCTAGTTTATTGGGCCTCATAGATCTCTTAAAAATGATTGACGATGTATCAGCCTCAATTTTTTTCCCTATCAGCCTAAATTAAAAGCCACCACTGCCAGCGATTTCTTAATTACTACTTTACAATTTAATTATTTCTTTACTTCATTAGAATAGCCTCCTTCAACTTATTGATTTATTAAAATAATCACTTAAAAATAACACGCTATTAGTAAACTATAATTTTAAATATTAAATATTTTAAATTACAAACACTCAAAATATATTACATATATATATATCTTAGAGCACGATGAGCAATATACAATTGCCCTACAATAACTGTTCTTAAACTGCTTTGGTATGGCATGTGAAAGAAAATATTTACGCTTCAACTTTTTTATTTATTCCAATTACATCACCACTAATTAGTTTCTTTTATGTACTTAAATAATTCAAAGTTAAAGTTAAAATTTCATCTTCTAAACAGTTTAAATTAATAATAAATCTAAAAATATAAAATAACATTACATAAATTTATATCTTATTTTATTAAGAATTATAGTTATTAAGATTAGAATAGCCAGCCATACCTGAAAATCTCAGTAGCGCCAACAATTAGAAAGAATCGCCTTCGTCGGCAGCGATTCTAGCTGCGATTTGGGTACATGTGTCGAAGCGCCTTTAAATAGAGATGTTTGGAGCCAGTTAGTAGTTGCACAGATCGACACTAATCCAGTCTCGTGCCCTAGCTAGCTAATTTCACCATCTTCTTCTTCTTCATCGGTAAATTATATCCAGCTCTTCAAATACCGTGATCGATATTTCTCATGCAACTCGGATTAATCGGAGACTGAAGAGAATTTCCAATCCGCGGAGGAGGTGCGCAGCTGAGTGAGCTGATTTTTCCGACTCCGAGTTGATTTATTTAAGAAGCCGTTAGTTGATCGTTTAAACGAGTATTTAGGTGAATTCTACTGGTTTACGGGAGCCGTTGGGGTTGAGTGAAATGGCGAAGACGAAAAAGGAAAAGAAGGAAGAGCAGAAAGGCAGGGAAAACGCGGATGCAGTTGTGAAGCACCAGAAGCTGTGCCTCGCTATTGACTTGGAGAATCGCCGAATCTACGGGTTATTCCTCAGCTCCTTCCATAATCTTTTCTGTTTTAGGTTAATGTTTCTACGGGTGATTCTGGAAACAGTGGCGTTACGTGTGTTATGCACATAGTTATCTGGACTAAGTTTAATTTTTGAGTACTAGGCTCTTTCTACGCTTGATTGAAAGTAAAGTTTAGGGGAATTATTTGTGATGATGGAGTTGTATCGAGTGGTCTTAGAAACCTTTTTTCTTGCATGATTTTGCTAAACTTTATTTTGCTTTGAAGTGTGGCACGGGATAAGGAAACTTCTAAGTACGTTTCGTCAGGTACACGGAATTGCAGATTGCGGTGCCCGAGAATGGAATTGTGGGTTTGCATGCTGATAATTTGGCGATTGAGAGGGTGACAGTTGACGGACAGCCAGCAGAGTTTGAAGTTTTTCCCCACTATCAGGATCTCGACCCAAAGGATAGGTGGTGTGTGGTGTCCACTGCCTCTTCAGCCGCCGATGCATCTGGGTCTGTGTACTTGTCGTCGCTTGAACTGGAGTTGCTTCCTAATTTGCTAATAATGTGCTCCAAGGCTGCTGGGTCTGAAAACCTCGAAGGAGAACACTCGCAGTTGGATAATGGGGATCAAGCGCCTGATGATTCTTGGTTGAGTGTAGTATTTTGCATATTCATATCATTTACTTTAGTACTATTTATTGATTGACCATTTTTGTTGCATGTGGTGGGACCATAGATAGTCGATAGACATAGGACACGTGTAAGCCAAAAAGTTGCAAAGAAAGATAAAAGATAAAAAAATGTTACAAAATCTGGGGTTTTGCACCCGTGATGTTCTAGAATCATGTCCATTCCTGATCACCCATGCATATTCATAAGTTATTTCTATACGAGAGGTTGATTCTATGTTATATTCTTTGTCAATTCTTCTCTGTCTTCAGAGGCCCCCATGAACCTGCGTACTTAGCTTTTAGTTCAATATAGGTTGGGGGCGAATGTCAGATGTGTCCGGATTGATTACTGGGTAGAGAAGGCAGATACTGGAATTCATTTCAGTGACAACCTCTTGCATACAAATAACCAATTTCGACGTGCGCGATGTTGGTTTCCTTGTATGGATGATAGTTCACAATGTTGCTGGTATAGTACTCATTTATCGGCAGTTTTGAAGTTATTAGATTATTTTGGATCATCAACATCATTATGCTACTATTGTGTAGCTACGACCTGGAAGTTACGGTGGCCAGTAATTATGTGGCTGTTAGCTCGGGATCCTTGCTTTATCAGGTGAGATTGCATGGTCTGTTATGTATAGTTACTGCGTCATATTACTGTGACAAGGTAGCGACAATTTGTTAATGCATGAACAAAAGATGGAATTAGACTAGTTCAGTGTGGAGGTTGATGAGTAGTTTCACAACTGGGGAGTGAATTTGATGGCCTCTCACGGGTTATGGGCACAAAGGAGTGGTTGACTTTATCATGATAAAGTATTGCAAATACTTTTTATGCATACTCTTCCTCCAGTCACATTATGTGCAACATAGTTATCTGATGTCATTCTTTAAAGTTTAAGCTGTTATGTTGTATGCAATTTTATGCATAATCTTAATGAGCCTGTTAAGTTAATTGGTTTTTGCAGTTGATATTTCTCCAATTCACCACACTCTTGATTATGCTGTTTCCAGTTTAAAATTTTAAATTTTGGATGGCAAATGCTTTCTCTAGGTCTTGACCAAGGATAACCCCCCACGGAAGACATATGTTTATAAACTAGACGTCCCTGTTGCTGCACAGTTTATATCTCTGGCAGTTGCACAATTTGAAATTCTTCCTGATCGACACAGTAGCCTTCTGACACACTTTTGTGTACCCGCTAACTTACCTATGCTACAAAATACAATGGTATCTTTCTACAATGCTTTCAGGTATTCTCATACATTATCACTTTTCCAACTAGTCATAGTGCCTGTTCAATTAGTTGGGGCTTGGGGTCATGATCAGTTGACATACTTGGTTTTTATCGACTTCAACGATGCTTTTTTATTTATGACAGTCACTATGAGGATTACCTTTCTGCATCATTTCCATTTGGATCATATACGCAAGTTTTTATTCCAGCGGAGATGGCTGTATCCTCCTGTAGTTCGGGAGCTTCTATAAGTATTTTCAGTTCCCATTTGCTTTACGATGAGAAGGTCATTGATCAGGTAACTCTTAAGATATTACATAGTCATATTTGTTGTAATCTCTTCGGGCTGTGGTTTCCTTACGTGGTGTTCTGAAATTGTAACCTTATTGTTCTTCATTAGCATGCTAGAAATATCAACGTATTCCCGAAGTACTAGGATCCATCAGTTGTCAGAATTTTTTTTTATGATATTATAGTTGCCTAGAAATAGACTTCAGTGCTGGTGGAATGTTATTAGTTTGCGAGTCTGAGTTTGAAAGGATAACTTAATTAGTGGTTTGTGTGAGTTGTGAAGTCAATCCACTTCTGGATGCCATTCAGATCCCAGGAGCCGGAGTTGGGAGTGTAACATTTGCTGATTCCTGATATGCTTGTTTTCCCTGATATGGGTGCCATTATATATGATTGAATGTCCTAAAGGGAAACAGAAACTTAATTTCATACATCGTTAATGCCAGCTTTACTACGCCTTTAAGACATGATGATATTTTCACCTAACAGACAATAGAGACAAGGATTAAACTTGCTAAGGCTCTTGCCAGACAGTGGTTTGGAGTTTATATTGCTCCTGAAGCTCCAAATGATGGTAATGTTCTCATTTGTATATCTGCATCAATGGCTGCAGAAGACAAGCGTATGTGATATGACTCACTGATTGTTATCAGAGTGGTTGGTGGACGGTCTTGCTGGATTTCTGACAGATTCGTATATTAAAACTTTTCTGGGAAACAATGAGGCCAGATATAGAAGATACAAGGTTTGCTTTAATTTCAGACTTCAGTACTTATTGTGTATAATAAACCCAACATCAATGTTACCACTCATAACTTGTGTTGGCCTGGATGAAATTCAGTAATGGGATTTACTGAAGTTAGATTTCTTGTAATTGGCAGTGGATCATACCTCACATTTTACCTTTTTCTTCAGGCCAATTGTGCAGTTTGCCAAGCAGATGACAGTGGTGCGACTGCCTTAAGCTCCTCGTCGTCATCGAAGGATTTGTATGGAACACAGTTTATTGGGTTTTACGGAAAAATTAGATCTTGGAAATCTGTAAGCTGTTGCATTAGAGGTTTTGTATTTACTTTCGCTGAAGTTTTTATTTCTAATCGAACACTTTTTATGTGACAGGTTGCAATCCTTCAGATGTTAGAAAAACAAATGGGCCCAGAGTCTTTCCGTAAGGTAAGAGACAAAAGGCTTTGTTATGTGTTGCCAAAGAAGTTATAGTTTAATGGTCTGTTTTTGTGGCTTGAGTGTATGCAAAATTCTTTTTTGTACTCCTTTATTTGAGGTCTCTCTGGGGTAACTCTGATGTTCTTTCGTTGCATGTGGTCAAGAGATCTTGAATAAATATTGCTATACTGGATGACCTACATTCTGAGGCTCATGATGATAATTTACTTTCTTGATCTACAGATTCTGCAGAATATTGTGTTGAGGGCTCGAGATGGTAGTTGTTCATTAAGAACGCTCAGTACAAAAGAGGTGATTCAATTAGCTTTGCTATAATCCATAAGCTCTTGATTCATGAATTGTTGTGAGGTCTCTGACAGGTGTTGGCCCAGTCATTTTACTTTTAGCTTTGTTTTTGAAACATATATCTTATCGATGTTGTTCTGTTATCTTTGGATTCAATTCCTGTTTACAAGTTCTTTAAACAAACTTCCAATCGATAGTCAGCTTTTATTTCTAATTTTTGCTGTCCTTAACGTTTGTTAAATGACAGTTCCGGCATTTGGCTAACAAAATTGGGAATCTTGAGCGCCCATTTCTGAAAGAGTTTTTTCCGCGTTGGGTTGGATCTTGTGGGTGTCCAGTGATGAAGTATGGGTTTCGCTCTATTTGTGCTATCACATCATTTGTTTAGATTTTAATCATACTGACAAATCCTTTCCCTCATCAAATTTCTTGCTGTTGAAAAGGATGGGATTCTCCTATAACAAAAGGAAAAATCTGATTGAATTAGCTGTGCTGCGGGGGTGCACATCGAGGCCTGATTCATACGAAAATTTTGGTAACTCCAACACAGCCACTGATAATCGAGAAGGCTCTGTTGGGTGGCCTGGCATGATGAGCATTCGTATACATGAGTTTGATGGCACGTATGATCATCCAATTCTCCCAATGGCTGGTGAACCATGGCAGATCTTTGAAATTCAGTGTCATTCAAAACTTGCTGCAAGGCGTTTCCAGAAACCAAAGAAAGGGTTAAAAGCTGATGGGTCTGAGGATAATGGTGATTTTCTTGGCATCACGGATGTGCGGTTTAAGTATGTGTATTAAATTTCTTGTGTTTTGCCATCTTTCGTAAGGTAACGATGCTGACATTGTCCACTTTGGATATTGCAGTTCAGATTCTCCACTGCTGTGGCTCCGTGCTGATCCGGAAATGGAGTACCTCGCCGAAGTTCAATTTAACCAACCTGTTCAGATGTGGGTGAGTGGGGTCATCATGTTACTTTACCATGAGAGAGAAATTATGCTGATTGTGTTTGGTTATGGGAAAACTGCAGAAATAATTTTTGTTTTTGTGATCATAAATACCATTCTCATTTGTTTATTGCCTTTATGTTAGTAAAAAAGCAAGAAAGCAATATGCATAACTTCCTTATCCTTGCCATGAAAAAAGTCTCACCACTTAATGTTGAATTGAGACACAACTTATACAACAATTCTGATCTGCTCATGTGAGTAACAAAACACAGTATAACCTGATATATATTTGATAGAATTTGTTAAACTTGTTTGGCAATATGCTTGAAAGTTTAAATTCAACTGGCATTATGATTAGGTATATTTAATGTTATCTGCTAATGTTGTACTGTTTTTTTAGCGTTTTATCTTTAATGCAATACTTTGTAGGTATGTATCTGCTGATTCCAGAAGACATTGTTTGCTTACACATCAGCAACATCATCCATCTGAATGCATTTGTGGTTGCTTTTGCAGATAAATCAGATGGAGAAGGACAGAGATGTTGTGGCCCAGTCGCAATCTATAGCAGTACTGGAGTCACTGCCGCAGCTTTCATTTTCCGTCGTGAATTCTCTATATAATATTCTCAATGACTCCAAGGTCCTTGTCTTTTACTCTATTTGTTTGGGAACTTGTGCACTGCATTATGCACTATGCTGTAATTCGTTGTTGGAATCCCATAGAGCAACCACAGTGTAACCTGCATCTTTTTCATCTGCAAATCCTCACATTCTCTACTTTAAAATATCATATTACCATTTTTCGGATATCTTCCTCAAAATGTGTCATGCAAGCACGTGTATATATGTTTCTTATCTGTGCTTAGTCAACTATTTAACATCAGGCTTCATACAGGGTTTTTGGAGAGTCCGGATAGAGGCTGCATATGCATTGGCTATTACTGCCTCTGAGGTACCTTAAGGTTTAGTATGTTGCCACTATCCTTATAATTGAATGTATAGATATCCTTCTGATGCACGTGCTTACGTTATTGCCATTTTCTATGGAGATAATAAAATCGTTATCTTTACATTGTACAATAAGCTTTTCATAGTTTGTGAATATTTGAAATTTCACGGATTTTTCTGTGTTTCGATTTCCTTTAATCTTCTTAACCGATCATTAGTAAACTAATGTCTAACTAGGACACAGAGGGTTTACTACATCTGATCAAGTTCTATAAAAGTCGGAGGTTTGATCCAGTTATTGGGCTTCCAAGGTAACTGTTCAAGCTCAATCAGTGTAAATAACTCGAAAATTATCTCGTCTGCCGATTAATTTTGTGCTGTTCCCAATCATTAGGCCAAATGACTTCCATGATTTCCAGGAGTACTTTGTACTTAAGGTAATGGACTGAGATAGGATGTGATTGTTAGTTGGGTTGTTTCCAGAGGCCAAGAGATCTTGAAATGTTGTTTCATGCAAATTTCTTTACAAGTAATCGCTGTGTAATCCACTTCTTGGTAGGTTGTTGTGTAAAAAGTTTTATTCTTATTAAGAGGGAACACCTATGTGGATTTTGTGGAAACTACGTTAAATATGTTGTGATATTTGTTTCGTCAAATTTTGTTACCGAATTTCCTCCTTACCTGAGTTTTGCTTTTATGTTCAGGAAATACCACTCGCCATTGCCATGGTGAGATCTTCAGACAAGAAAAGCCCTAGAGAAGCAGTTGAGTTCATTTTGCAACTTTTGAAGGTACTTTTCGGCTTATCTGGGTTAAATTGATATTATCTCTGTTTTGCTTTTCACTTTCCATTCTGATGCTTTTAATTTCATAATTAAGTTTGATAATTTGGCTTACCTGAGAATCATTGGAATTTCTAAGATGACAACCCTGATATAATCCCCGATAGTCATACGAGTGATGCAACTCCCATGCTTCAGAAGAATTTGACTCTGTCTATACTATTGGCTGTAGATTTTTCTGCCCTATATTGCTTCTTTGTGTTAACTTTTGTCTTTAACACGTGTATCAAAGACCATGAATTTTTGCTATGCTTTCAAAGTTCTAACTTCTACCTGTAATCTATTTTTTGAGCAGTACAATGATAACAGTGGGAATGCATACTCCGACGTATATTGGGTTGCTTCGTTGATTGAGTCCGTTGGAGAACTTGAATTTGGACCTCAGGTATATTAGTAAACTTTACAAATTAGCAAAATTATTGATTTTTTGTTAGTGTTACGACGATGCATCCTGCGATGATATTTTTAATAATATGTGAATGCAGTAAAAGGCAGTATGTTTTTACATGCAGAGTATCTCCTACTTGACCAGCCTATTAAAGCGACTCGACCGTCTTTTGCAATTTGACAGGTATCATAAAATAAAACTTCGTATTTACTTAAGAAGGGAGAATTTCATTTACGTTTAAACTACTGTCAACTGTATGTACTAGGTTGATGCCAAGTCACAATGGTGTTTTGACAACATGCTGTATCCATTCGTTGGCTAAAATCGCACTCAAATTATTGGAGTACATAGCTCACGTGAGTCTTTGCTGCTCTTCAATATGAATCAATGTGCAGTGCCTTACATGGCTATGCTATACACAGGAACGCGTCATCGAACTCATCAAACCATACCAAACGTCTATGACGTGGCACGTTCGGGTTTCTGCTACCAGAGCCCTCTTGGAACTCGAGTTTCAGTCCAGAGGAATCGATGCAGCACTAACTCTCTTCATAAAGTACCTCAAAGAGGAGACTTCTCTGCGCGGTATACTTCGATTTTACATACTTATTCCCTTAATCCCTCTCGTTTTATCGGTGAACATGAACAAAATTGGGCTTCGTGTTTTAACAATCACACGATACTTTGTGTAGTGAATTTGATAAATTTCTTCTTTTATAGGACAAACGAAACTGGGTGTTTATGCCTTGCGCCTATCGCAGTTGATTGCTCAAAATAGCCACGACAATGACGTAAATAGCGATACCCTCGTCGCCCTCTTACGGTTGCTCGAGAGCCCGTTGTGTTTCGACAACATTACTCTCCGTCACTACGTCTTCTGCATTTTGCAAGTTATCGCTGGAAGGTACTTGTGTTTCCATTCCCTAACACACAATACATGGCTTTCTCCTTTCTGTTGTTTTCTGCACTTCATATGTAGACTATTATCAAATTTTGCCCTTTATTTTTTTTTTTCTTACGAGCAATCATCAGATTTTCACTGGCTATGGAAGTTGTGATTACCATTTTTTTAGCTGCATATAAATTATGATGCTTTTGTTGTCTCTTGATTCTGGGTTCTTCTCTTTCTCGGCTTGTAATACATTTCTGTGACCCATCACATTTTAGGGCTCCGACGCTCTACGGCATCCCGCGGGATGAGACTCTAAGGAAGGGGCACACGAAAACCAGCAGCGAACTCAAAATCATCTTCGCTGCTCTCATCAAGCAATCCAAAGCCCCAGAGCCTCCTCCATTTGCCCCTGAGCTCTCACAAGATCCGTTGCCTCCAGAAAATCTCACACAAGTGGAAGAAGAAGCTCTTAACAGCGAAAGGAACGCGTTAACCACCGGAGCCACTAATGCCCCACCAGATTTACCACCAGCGATTCGCGACGTACAAGTCGTCACCGGCTCTCCTCGTGCCCATCCCGAGGAGACGAATCACGTGCCTCCTCATTCCCAACACGAAACAGTCAAGCAAGATTTGAAGCCTTCAGCCGAAAATTCCACAGAAAAAGAATTTTCGGCAGGCAACAAAGAACTCGAAAACCCACTCGGTGCCTCGGTCCCCGCGAAAGATGCAACCGATGCAGCAGCAGCAGCAGCTTCCATCAGCTACGAGGTGAAAAGACCGAAGCTTAAGATACGCGTCAAGGGAGCTTCTCTCCCGAGCACCCATCACACTGAAGCCGATCGAGGTGGGGCCCGCAGCTCGGCTTCCGTCGATGTGAACCAAAAAATTCTCGCAGAGGCCACGAGCACCGGTAATAATAACAACTCAAACTTCGAGGATGCCAATTCTTGCCACGAAGTGGGCTCCCACGTGACTGCGAGCATAGGCAGCGTGAAGCCGGCAGTGGGCGTCGAAGAGCAGCAAGTTATTAAGGATCTTCAGTGTACCGCAGATTCGAGCAACAAAGTTTCCTTAGAACAACAAGTGCCTTCTGAAGGAGACCGTCAAAAGAAGGAAAAGAAGAAGAAGAAAGATAAGGAGAAGAAACGAAAGAAGCACGAAGGTGATGACCCTCACCGCAAAGAGATGAAGCGGCTCAAGAGGGAGAGGAGGAAAGAGAAGGAAATGGCAAAATTATTGGCCGAAACACCGAAACCGATAGAAGCCGTTGGTTCGGAGGGTAAAGCCCTCGAAGAAACCGTGCCTTCGAACGAATTCCCGAGCCAAGAAAAGCAGCACGCGTCGGCTGTGCCCGAGCCTGAAACTAGAGAAGAAAAAGATGGTGGGAAAGCAGGTGCATCTTTAGTGAAGGAAATGCACGCAGTAAATGAGCCTGGCAGTGAGCCGTGCGAACCGGCCGAGCCAGTAAATGAGCCTGCAGCTGTTCGTGGCGGTGAACGGCTCGAACCGGCCGAGCCCAGTGAGCCGAATGTGGCTTTGAGTAGAGCCGATAGCAGTGTGAGTGCGCCTCCGAAAAGTGCTGCTACCTCTCATAAGATCAAAATCAAGTTTAAGAATCGAACGCTCGGTGGTGGCAAACCGTGAAAAAGAAACATACTTTTTCCTGTCATTTATTTGTGGAACAGCTTCTGCTGTGTATAACGTGGCTCTGTTTCTGAGCGATTTGTCTCTGTATTAGTGATTAAAGGAATGTTTGTTATTATTACAATCGGATCTCTGCCTACCTTTTTACTCTACAAAAAAGAAAATCGCTGTCCTCCTCCTTACCAAAATCCCCCATATATTGTACTTAATTGAGTAATCCCCCACATATTGTACTTAAATTGAGTAAGCACTAAGTAATTGCCTAAAAGAACCCCAAATTAAACACATATTTGAGACCTATAATATGATTCGTACAAATTAAACGTCTTAGTCGAGCATATCATCGGCAATCAGACCATGATTTCAAACAGTGCTACTAAGAACTACATTTTTACCAAACTTACTAAGTTACAAGGTCCTTGTTTGAGAATGATCACTGCAATTTAGATAATTAACTGGAAACGCGGATTTGCTCATGGTTTGGTCGTTAGAGTTGCGGGTTTTTCGGGAGGATGGTCGATGTTTTGAATTAGGGAAAGGAATCGATGTTGATATTTACTAGTATTCAAGCACACTCATACGCGTGTGTGCATCTATATATTGTTTTATATTTAGATTTATTGTTGAAAATAATTGAAATTAACTTCCAATAAAAAATAAAAGATAAAGAAATTGGTGGGCGTTAGTTTTTGTTTTATTAGTTAGCAACATGATATTCATTTTTTATTAATGATTAATTGTTGAAAAAAAGTTAATTAGTTATTGAATACGCTGAAGAGTATAAATATTAAAATAACGGGTATAATCGTGATTATGAATAAGGGGTATTTTTGTCCATTTGCTCCTTAAATGTACTAAAACTTTTCGGTTGATTCTTAAACGACTTTTTTTTATGACATGAGAGTTAAGTGATATTTTTTTATTGTTAGGGATTCAAGTGTAATTCTCTCTATTTTAAAATTAATTTAATAGTCCAACAATAAAAAAAGCCCAATTAGTATAAAAACACCCATTTTTTCAGCCCAACGCAAAATAAATCCCAATTATTAGAAAATAGGGTTGTCGTCATCGTCGTCTTCCTGCAGCCGCTGGTACAACGAGCTCAAAGCCACATCTTTCCCCGACCTCAAAACGCCGCACTATCGGCCGTTAAGCCGATTGGCCGCTCTGTTCCGATCCATCCGTGATCTTGCAGCGACGCCGAGATATCGCCCGAGACAGGACCAAAACCCTACCAACCCGTGTCTCCGGCGCGGGGAGGGCCGATCCCGATCCGGAACGACCGAGACGGCCGAGATATCGCCGCTACGGCGAACCATGGATTAAGTTACATGGATCCAACTGAGAAGGATGATGGCGGCGATAGGTCAAGAGATTCAGTCAGTTCTCACGTTTTACCAAAAGAACAACCTCCTCCTAGTAGAAAAAGTCCCGTTAAAAGTAGCCCGGTGAAGAATAGTGTTGAAGGGAAAGATGATTTGTCGTATGCGAACGTTCTTCGTTCTAGAAATAAATTTGTTGACGCCCTTGCAGTCTATGAAGGCGTGCTGGAGAAGGATGTCGAAAATGTTGAAGCTCATATAGGTAAAGGGATCTGTTTGCAGATGCAGAGCATGGGGAGGCTCGCGTATGAGAGCTTTGCTGAAGCTATTAGGCTGCAACCACAAAATGCATGTGCCCTGACTTATAGTGGGATATTATATAAGGAGGAGGGCCGATTGGTGGAGGCTGCTGAGGTATGGTGTCTTGTTGCATGTAATAAACCTAGATTTTTGTCTCACATGTTAGCATCACCGTATTTGTTTTAGTTGTAATACAATGCAAAAACGTAATTGTAATAAGGAATCGATCATTTGTTTCCTTCCCAGATTCTGATTTTGATATCAGTAGTTTCTTAGTGTGTTTTATGTCCTGGTTTACTGATCACGTTGTAGTGATTTTACTTGTCACTACAATTTCCTCTTATGTTTTGTCTCTGCTTTAGTGCAGATGTATCATAAAGCTCTGGAGGCCGACCCTTCTTATAAGCTCGCATCAGAATGTTTGGCGATTGTTTTAACTGATCTTGGGACTAGCTTGAAACTTGCTGGTAACACTCAGGAGGGAATTCAAAAATATTATGAAGCTATCAAAGTTGATCCACGCTATGCTGTAATTTTTCTTTGTAATCTCCTTCCTGGATCAAGCTTTTTGTAATTTGCCCTTATCAACTTTTTGACATTTTTATGTCGTTGTGCAGCCTGCTTACTATAACCTTGGTGTTGTCTATTCGGAAATGATGCAATATGACATAGCTCTTAATTGCTATGAAAAAGCTGCTGTAGAGAGACCAATGTATGCAGAAGCATACTGCAACATGGGTGTCATCTACAAAAATCGTGGGGATTTGGAGTCTGCAATTGCCTGTTATGAAAGGTATCCAACCCTTTTGTTTCTTTAAGTTGCTGATTGGTGGATTTTTCAACGTGTCTGTCCTGAGTGGTTTTTTCTTCAATTTCCCTTTTATCCAGGTGTCTAGCAGTCTCTCCTAACTTTGAGATTGCCAAAAATAACATGGCAATTGCCTTAACTGATTTGGGCACGAAGGTAATATGGCTCAAGATCTAGTCCTTATTTTTTTAGATCAAATTCGATACTCTCCAATTTAAACATACCCTTTAATTTGGGAATGTAAGAATTAGAGATGCTCTTAATCCAGGTTAAATTGGATGGTGACATCGACCAAGGTGTTGCATACTACAAAAAAGCTCTGTATTATAATTGGCATTACGCTGATGCTATGTACAACCTTGGTGTTGCTTATGGAGAAATGCTGAATTTTGACATGGTAATTTATTATATATTCTTTGGACGACCACTTGTTATTGTATTGTAACTTGGTGGTTAAAGGTAATTTATTTGTGCCGTTCATAACCAACATATTTAAATTGGTGGCTACTAATGCAGGCAATTGTTTTCTATGAACTTGCTTTCCACTTCAATCCTCATTGTGCGGAGGCATGTAACAATTTGGGGGTGATTTATAAGGATAAAGACAACCTTGATAAAGCTGTAGAGTGTTACCAGGCAAGTTCAATGTTTTCATGTTTTTTTGTTGATTGGTCGCACATTGCTGATAAGATTCCACACTATTGCAGATGGCCTTATCAATCAAGCCTAACTTTTCTCAGTCGTTAAACAATCTCGGAGTTGTTTATACCGTCCAGGTTCTGTCTTTGGAATTTTTGTGTTCAGCTCTTTCATCTCCGTTTCGTGTTGCTGAATTTTGGCCTATGTGCATGAAACAGGGTAAAATGGATGCTGCTGCAAGCATGATTGAAAAGGCTATCATAGCAAATCCTACTTATGCAGAAGCATACAACAATTTGGGTTGGTTCCTTCATTCCTTGAGTTTGCTGTTCTAAGCAAAATGTGAAGAGTCTTTGTGGGTTTCTTTAAAAGGGCGGCATATAAGGGAGATACAGATGATGAGGGTGGATATGCCGAACCTTAAATGTTTTATTTTTCGACTCTGACTGTAGCTTGACTTGTGCTGTGCTTATATTTTCGCGATTTGTTTTTACATTATATGGAATTGGGACATAATTAGCTGTTGCCTTTTGAATGTGTAGGGGTTCTATACAGAGATGCTGGAAGCATATCTTTAGCTGTTGAAGCATATGAGCAGTGCCTCAAAATAGATCCCGACTCCAGAAATGCAGGCCAAGTATTTTCCTTTATCCCCGACAAATAGTTGATTCATGCCTTCAGTCAAATATTCTAACTTTTACATTTACTTTGTGCCTTGTGGTCTTCGTTGAAGCCTTTATTACGCGTTTGGTTGCTAAGTATGGTCTGATTGCTACATTTCGTATGCAAATTTCTCGTCTCATCTAATCATTTGCTTACGCTTTGCAGAATCGCTTGCTTGCAATGAACTACATAAATGAGGGCACTGATGATAAGCTATATGAGGCACACAGGTCAGGTTTCTTACAGTTATATTAGTTTGTATTGCAATAAGGTTGACAATAACTTGTGTAATCTAGTTTTATGTACTTGATGTGTTACAAATTCCATTTAGATATTCTTTACCTAACATCCTTATAGACAATGCTACAAAGTTGTCTATGTTTTCAGAAGATAGACATGGTCAGAAAACATCTTTTACTGAATAGCTTGTTTCATAGTATTTCTCTGCCCATTTCTTTTTCATACTATTTATTTGTATGTTTTGTATATCTGTATAGTCCATACAAATATGGGCATATGTGGCTAAGGATTTTCGAATATGTCACTTACTTTACCAAAAGTAGCGACTTCAGTGGCCTTATTTGAATAGTATAAACTCTAATTTCAGGGACTGGGGCAGACGCTTTATGAGGTTATATTCACAATACACTTCCTGGGACAACATTAAGGATCCAGAGAGGACACTTGTTATCGGATATGTGTCTCCAGATTATTTTACTCATTCAGTGTCATATTTCATCGAAGCACCTCTGTCGCATCATAACTATGCAAACTATAAGGTCGTTGTTTATTCAGCAGTTGTGAAGGTAAACCCAAAAAAATCTCCCCCTGTCATACTTTAGCGGCTATTTGGAGCCTCAATTCATTTGTCTTAATGATTTCTTTCTAATTTTACAGGCAGATGCAAAAACCATCAGATTTCGGGACAGGGTCCTCAAACATGGTGGCACGTGGAGGGACATATATGGGATCGATGAGAAGAAAGTTGCAACTATGGTTAGAGAGGATAATATTGATATCTTGGTGGAACTCACTGGCCATACAGCAAATAACAAGTTGGGAACGATTGCGTGTCGGCCCGCTCCTGTTCAGGTATCGGACTTGTTAAAAATCCCTTTTGCTACTGAATTATTGTCATTTCGCTTCAACAAAGCCATTGTAACGACTGAGAAGCTGGATTTTAAAGAAATTGGCAGGGCCATTGATTTAAGAAAAGGCTGCATATATTATGGACCAATCGTGTTTTATAACCTTATTTTCAAGAAATATCAGGGGGATAATCCAAGTTTACAAGAAATTTTCCTTTTTTCATTGTTAATGACTAGAGAGTGTCATTTAGAATGAAAAATTGAATACTATAGGAATTCGTTCACACCTGTTTGTGCATCATTGCTTGATCTATTTTAGGACAGGCGAATTCTATTTGCTTCTTACGTTTAGTACAATGGGCTTTGTAGGTGACATGGATTGGCTACCCCAATACTACTGGCTTGCCAACCATCGATTACAGGATATCTGATGCACTAGCGGACCCGCTTGATACTAAACAGAAGTAATCGTCAATTTACTATCCAAGTTTTTTTTCCTTGGCATTCTAAAGTTATTGTACTTAATTTTTTAGTTCGAATAAAGTAGCAAAAAACTTTCCATCAATGGCAGGCACGTTGAAGAGTTGGTACGATTACCCCATTCTTTCTTGTGCTACACTCCTTCCCCAGAAGCGGGCCCCGTGTCTCCAACTCCTGCTCTATCTAACGGATTCATCACATTTGGTAGCTTCAATAATCTTGCAAAGGTATGTGGAATATTAGTGTAAGTAAGCAGCTTATTTGCATTTAAGACGCACTTTTCGATATTCAACTAATTTTTTTATTACACCAGATAACACCCAAGGTGCTGCAAGTATGGGCAAGGATCCTCTGTGCTGTACCGAACTCGAGGCTTATCATCAAGTGCAAGCCTTTTTCTTGCGAGAGCGTGAGGCAGCAATTTCTCTCGTTGCTGGAGAAATTGGGATTGGAGTCATTGCGTGTCGATCTTCTTCCTCTGATCCTTCTCAACCACGACCACATGCAGTCTTATTCGTTGATGGACATTAGGTAAAATTTTAATCATGAAATTATTCAACAACAAACTCAAGGTAGTTTTTATTTTCATACAATCATCTTTTTTTTTTTTTTAAGTTTCTGAATTTTAACCAGATAGTTCTTGTCTTCGTAGCCTCGATACGTTTCCATATGCGGGAACAACTACCACTTGCGAGTCTCTGTATATGGGCGTTCCGTGTGTCACCATGCAGGGTCTTGTACATGCTCACAACGTCGGCGTCAGCCTTCTCAAGACAGTTGGTATGTCTTCTTTTCATATAGATGCGCAAATCACGGGTCATATTAAGAGGGCTTAATTATTTTTTTTAGTTCTTTATATTTGATAGAGTGGCATTCTAAGAACACCTAAGTTAAGGAGTGGAAGTTTACAACATTAAGTTTTCAAATGGAAGCAATTTGCGGATTTAACACACGTGAGCCGCTTAACAATTAATTGGGGGGACAATCATATGTAGCGTTTGGCATGCTGATTTTGACCAAATTTTTCTCGATGCCACGTGGGATTTTCCCCCCAAATGATTATCACGTGCACCACACATGTGTTAGTTCTGAGTCGAATTTAGGTTTTCGGTGTTGTTTGTCCTCAAATTGCTTCAATTCGTCGTAGATGTTGATTTGGACCTAATTTTTAACGCCGCGTAGGAAACCCCCCCCCCCCCCCCTCTCCCGATTAATTGCCACGTGTGGCTAAGTCTGTTAATTCTGGCTAAAATTAGGTTTTCAACTGCTAATTGTCCCCAAATTGCTTCAATTTCCCAAACTATCTGTCCTAAATTTACTATCATCAAATTAGATGACCTTAAATGCCACTCCCCAAAAAATTGCTTGACCAAAAAAATTAATCAAAGCCTATTACGAATCTGTCCAAGTTGTCCGTACATAAAAAGTTAAGAAAACGTCCATGGGTATTTTTTCGGGATCATCACATTTAAGGTTGTACGGTGCTATTCTACCATGTATACAAACAACTATATAATGCTGTGTTATTTCATTACAGGACTGGACGATTTAGTAGCCAATAACGAAGAGGAATACGTGGAGCAGGCCATAAAATTGGCCTCAGACATCGCATCCCTCTCAGCCCTGAGAATGAAACTGCGGGATCTCATGCTCAAATCTCCCCTCTGCAACGGTCCGAAATTCGTCCAAGGCCTCGAATCAGCTTACCGCGGTATGTGGAGGAGGTACTGCAGCGGCGACGTACCGTCACTGAGGCGTATGGAAACATCATCATCGTCATCACAAGTGAATCCTAACCCGCAAAATGCAACCCAAGAGCCCATGCAAAACGGTACCCTTTTGCCTCTAAAGGCCAACGGGTTTCTCCCCCATCAATGGAATCGTGAAAATGGATCCGCGTTGTGAAAAAGAATAGTAATTTGTTGGTTTGATTGTTTGGGGTTTATTTCTGCATATCTCTTTAGCTTATGACGACTAGGTTTATGTAGTAGTGACATTACGTCCTCCGCTATTGGAGTCGTCCTTCAGATTCGAATTGGCTTACAAGTTATGATGCCTTTGCGTGCTTTAGAGCTGTGAATTGAAGTATTCTTTAAAGGTGGTAGTCGTAGTAATTGTGGAAAGTAGTTAACTCTGCATACGTGCGTAAGTATTGTTATATATATATATATATATATATATATATATATATATATATATATACGTGTTTATGTGCGAACTTAGTTCAAGAAACGTTGAATTTGTAGTATAATATGTATTGTGTGAATGAAATGGTTCTTATCCCTTTTATTATTATTATTATTATTTTTGCCAAGGATGCTCAACTTACGGTTGATACTAATCTTCAAAATTGAAGCAATTTAATGATATAAGCTCATGATGTGGCAGTCTATTTGCAAGCCAGGGGCTACATCTTGTAGAAGAGGTGATGTTGGCCTCTAGTGGGGCTACCATGTTGTTTGGCGCATGATGTTCTTAAAATTCTTCGATTTTTAAAGTGTATTAAAATTATATCCCGTATGGTGTCTTGAAGTTGTCCTCTTAATTTACAAGAATAAAATAAGGGAAACTTACACTTAAATATCATTTTGTATATAAAAATTTTCAATTCAGTCTCTTGTCAGAATTTTTTTACATGTAGGTATCTATTAGAAAAAAAATTTTACACATAAGTACCCGTTTGCACCGTAGGTACGTCGTATAAGTAATTTTAGGTATCATATAGAAACGTATTATGGTACATAATACCGTGAGAAAAGGTACATCATATAATAAATTTAGGTAACATAAAGAAGCGTATATATGTGCCATATAAACGCTTGACGTGGTACATAATATACATATAAAAAAGTACGTCAAGGATGATAAAATGGTATACACAGCCAATTGAGTATCTAATAATAATTTTTTTCTGATAGGATAGTGAATTGTAACTTTTTTTATACAAAAATGTATTTATTTAATTCCCAAAAAATAATTAAGCCGACATAATAGTTTCATTTTAACTTATTGAAAGAGTGCCCGTTGTAACATATATCCTATAATCATATCATATCCATCATTATCTACCCCAACATATAATTCCACCAAACCTACCAAGTTATCATTTTTTTTTTCCTTCCAATTCAGACACCTCAAAGATAATGCTTTACCAACTCTTCCCAGCTCCATTACCCAGTCAAAAAAACTTAGTGGGCAAAGAACCCCAAAAGGTTGTAATATCATTATTCTTGGAGACGCACACTTGTAATAAAAGCCCCCCTACAGCCGTACAACAACCGACTCTTCCAATTTCTTGTCAAACTTTTTCCATCAAACCCTCCTCATGGAGACAAGTGAACAAGAATCAACTTCCAAAGACGAAGCGCCGCTGCTCGGCGACCAAAGCCCGAGGGATCGAAAAAAAGGGTACAAGCCGCCGGGCATCGGCGTCCTCGACCTCGTCGCACGTGTAACCGCAGCCGCCGCATCTCTCGCGGCAACGATCGCCATGGGAACATCCGAGCAAACCCTCCCTTTCTTCACCCAGTTCGTTCAGTTCCAAGCTAGTTTCGACGATCTCCCTAGCTTCACGTAGGTGCATCATGATTTAATATAGTACGAGGTTTTGCGTTGTAACTTTCTATTTCTTTTTTTTCTTTTTTTTGCCCGACCCGGGGGTCAGTGTAATAGAGTGCAAACCATGCCAAATGGGTCAACCGAACATATACAGGCCCATATGTGACCGTCTGTTCTGGTTCTATTGCATTGTCGTGGAACGATCGCGGCTGTATGCCTAAACCGACTACTGGATGATCGGTTTAAGTAAACTCTCTAACGCCTTCTTTTAAATCCATATCAAATTATCGAAAAATTCAACTGTCGTTGTTGAGTCGGTAGCAATATGGCAAAGGGTATTCGGTGTTTTCTTCTTAACCCGAGATTTTCGTAAAATCTCTTGGAATATCGTCGTTTCGGCCGCGGTATCAGCCCGGCTATGGAAAACGTTCAAAACCCGGAGCGTTGGCACAGAGGCCGTGTTAAATTGATGGTTCATTTCTAAAACCAATTGGTGTTTGGAGGATGAGACTCTTTGATTTATATATTGAGTCGGCGAAGTTAATTTCCCGACGTGGGACAATAATCTCAACAGGCTGCCGTTCCAGTTCTGGAACGCTCGTTCTGGCCGTTATAACAGCGTTATGGCAAACCGAGGAAGTTTCCGTTGGCATCTCTCCGAAAATCCTTTTAGGCCTCTGGTTAAAACTTGGAGTAGTTGGGAAATTGATTTTTCGGCGTTTTCGAAATGTGTTTAAGGGTTATTTCCTAAAACAATTTGTGATATGCCTGTTTGATTTATATATTGAGTGGGACAAAGTTAATTTCCCGATATAAGACAGATAAATCTCAGTAAAATGCAGGTTCTTCGTCATAGCGATGTCGATGGTCACGGGTTACCTCGTCCTCTCGATTCCCTTCTCCGTATTCAGCATCGCGGTCCCGGGGCCGAGGCTTCTACTTATCCTATGTGACACAGTATGCAAAATCATCGATGTTCTTATTGTTAACCCATAAAAAAAATTCAATCTTTTTCCATTTGATATATATATATATATATATATATATTATATACTATATGGGCTTTCTTGGCGCAGCTGACGGTGATATTGGCCACGTCGGCAGCGGGTTCTTCGGCTGCGATAGTGTACTTAGCTCACAACGGGAATTCGGATGCTTACTGGCCGTCGATTTGTGG
The DNA here is from genome assembly GCA_004919715.1 of Linderniella brevidens. Taxonomy (NCBI): domain Eukaryota; kingdom Viridiplantae; phylum Streptophyta; class Magnoliopsida; order Lamiales; family Linderniaceae; genus Linderniella; species Linderniella brevidens. Next base: position 1,612,539 of record SWDC01000151.1, read on the forward strand.
GAGGTTCGATGATTTCTGCCGGAGGACTAGCGGAGCTGTGGTGGCCTCTGCGGTAGCGGCGGCTTTGGTCTTGTTATTGGTGATGCTCTCCGCTTTAGCATTGAGGAGATGAGTTTGAATTATTAATTTATTTATTTTTTTGTAATGAAGTTGTTGATGATTGGTAACTAATTGTGTTTGTTTTGACTTGTACGATTCTTGATTTGTGCTTTTGATTTATGGATCGAATGTATTTATTTGCAACGCATTGATGATTCTTTTTTCTCTCCTTTGAGCTTTGGAGCTTTGGGTTTCTTGATACGAAATGCTAGATGGATGCGTATATATATGAAATTATGAACATTACTAATGTAGAAATGATTTTTTTTTATTACCTCGAAATACTGGTCTTGAGACCAAGTAAACTCGAGGACTAGTGCAATAGGAATCACTGCTAAGACATGTAATCCATGCTAAGACATGTTAATGCGTGACAGACAGAATCACTCAATGTATAATAATAATAATTTGATCCTATCATTTATCCCATATTGATTTGAAGCCTAAAACCTTTGATCAATAAATCAATATTTTTTTTTTTCGAAACAATGGATTAATATATAACAAAGATAAAGAACTAAATAGCCCAACATGGTCTCGCATACATGCAGGCATTCGATAGGGACGAAGTCTCTACCAAGAGTGAGACTAACAACCATGAACAACAAAGAAAAAAAATCCGAGAAAAAACAAGAATTCGAGCTCGAATAAGAAAAGCTAAACAATCTATTAAAATTGAGTCTTGAACTTCTGACCCAAGAATTAAAACTCGAAATAAAAAAAAAAAAGTAAAAAAGCTGGATTTCTCACCCGTAAAAAATATATATTCATGATTTGAAATATATTATATGTATATTTATATATATAATTTTCGTCGCCAGTGCCACTTGAATGGTGCAATTTTCTTTCTTTTCCATTTTATTGTCTCGTATCATAGTTGAGGTAGACCAGACCTACTTCACTAGTTATTGCGATGAAAGATAGTTTTTGAATGTGAGCATCGTTTCGAGGACAAATAAATAATAGGGTAAATTACTATTCAGTACCCTTTAAAGTTTCAACTTCCTCTTAGATACCCTTCGAATTATTTCTTTCTGTTAGGTACCCATCTGGAAAAAATTGTGTGTTAGGTACCTAAAAAGCGTTAAAAAGACAAAAATAACATTTCTCATACATAAATATTATTTCAATTATATCCAGTTTTATACCAAGTCAAATTTAAGAATATTATATCAACTATTATCACATTTATACCAACTGTTATCACTATTATATCAATTGTTCTCGTTATTATACACTAATATTTTCAATTATTATACTAAATGTTATACCAAAAATAATATTTTTTGCATATTATACGAAAGTGATTTTTCATATTATACCACAAAACACGATTATTATACCAACAAAATCGCTTATTATACCAATAAAATTGATTATTCTACCAATAAATTCAAATGTATACCAAACAATTCGGATATTATAATAACATTACTTTTGGTATTACAATAATAATATTTGGTATAATAATTGAATATATTGGTATAATAATGAGAACACTTGTATAATGGTGATATAATACTCTTAAATTTGACTTGGTATATCAGTGATAACAGTTAGTATAGTAATTGAATATACTGATATAATAATGGAACACTTGGTATAATATAATACTCTTAAATTCGACTTATTATAGCAGTGATAACAGTTGGTATAATAATTGAATATATTGGTATAATAATGAGACCAGTTGGTATAATAGTGATAAATTACTCTTAAATTTGACTTGATATAGCAGTGATAACAGTTGGTATAATAATTGAATATATTGGTATAATAACGAGACCAGTTGGTATAACTGAATCTGTAAAGAAGGGTTATTTTCGTCTTTTCTATGTTTGGTGGTATAAAAAACACAATTTTTCGCAAGTGTGTACTGAACAAAAAGAAATACTTGGATAGGTACTGATCAGTAAATTAGAACTTAAAATGGTACTGAAAGTGAATTTAACCTAAATAATATAACAAGAAAAAATCTCCGGACAGAATCACTACAGTAGCAAACACACGTAATATATATATATATATATATATATATATACAAAGATGATATTTATCTAGAGGGGGGGGGGGGGGGCCATTTCTCATGCCACCAATTCCTCAAAGTCCCTTTCACAGATTTCAATCCAATCTCCACATTTTTCTCTTTACGGCCACACGTCTTCGATTCGATCTTCAATCAGTGATACTTTCCCCAAAAATCTGGGATTTTCGACATAAGTCCTTCATTCTTATTTTTTTGTACTTTTTAAACTTTTACATAATATGCTTTTTATATATATTCTTGAATATATCTTTAGCGATGGATCAATTATCAGACCTGATAAATTGATATTCTGGTTACAAAATTAATAATAATTACCTTTATTATATATACACAAAATTTGACATTATTATATTGATGCTGTGATATCGTCTTTTTAATTAATACATTTTAGAGCATCTATTAGATACTCTCTTTTTTTTTATATCATCTATTAGATACTCTTTAACACTGATATTCAAATATGACTGTTTGATTTCTTCTCATTTTGATATCGTAAAGGAAAGGAAATCAATTATTACCAAAATAAAGCAAGGCAAATATCTAACACAGCTTCTGCATTGTTCAAGAAATTGATTGACACTTTGCTTGTTTAGATTGACTTCTCAATTTCATGCATTTATTTCCCTCGTTTCATTTTTCTTACTTTTTTTTTTTACATTTGTTGCTATATTTATCAACTCCTATAGGGTATTAGGACAGTAAAGAGACACTATCTATAGAAAAAAATATTGTCAGAACAAAATACTAAAATAACATCATAATATTCTGGTCAGATTAGATAGCAGGAACAAAAGTAACTACACTGTAGCTTCATGCATGGGATCTGTTTCATTTAGGGCAACATAGATATCGTCGAATTCACTAATTACGCACCGTGTAATATTTGTTGGTGTAATGATTAAAATATTGATGATATTGTTGTTGGTGGTCGTGGTGGTGGACCACCACTGCTTGACCCCGGCTCGTGGACATGGGCGAACCCACCGGCGTGGATGGCTCGGACCACCGGTCATCCTCCCCCGTTGGTGGTTGGTATTCTAAGTTCACTCCGAACAACCTCAGCCTCTTCGAGTTGTTGTTAACGGGTCTTGTTGATTGGCTCGTAGCAGCAGCAACCGACCCTGTAATAACGTAAAAGACCGAGTTACTGATTATATCATGTTTTCATTTTGAATCACTATGTTCGTTAAATGTAAAAATGGATCAGTACTTTGTATATCTTAATAAAATTGAGTCACTAGCCAATTTTTCGGAAAAAATTACCGAAATTCGGACGTAGAATGACACGTCAGCGGCTACGTCGGTTTTCCGGCACTTTTTTTCCGAAAAATTCAGTGGTGATCCAAATTCATTAATACGCACAAAGTTAGTGACATTTTTTTTTACAATTATCGGGTATATTGACCTAAAAATGAAAACTAGTATAATTAGTTATCGATAATTCTTTCTATAATTATCGGTAATGAAAATCTTGAAAAATGGAGAGAGAGAGAGAATGATTTTACCTGCGAGAGTATTATTATAATAATCACTTGTATTCGAGCTGTTAGCAAAAGAACCACTTTGCGGCTGATGATAATACAACAAGTCCGGCGATCTCCAACTACCTCCGCCGCCGCCATGAGCCTGAGCAGCGCCGCCTTTCCTCCTCCAGCTTATGAACATCCGGTCGCCGTCGGAGCGGTGGCGCAGGAAAAGCACGGCGTCTCCGGCGTCGAGCTTCTTCTCCTTGACGAACCTGCTCCAGCCCTTGGTGAGCACGTAGCTTTGGCTGCTGTTCCAATACGAGTACCGAAACCTCCAGCACTTCCCCGCCTCGTCCTCGAAGCTCAGGAGCAAACCCTTCTCGCCGGTGGAGCCGCCGCCGCCGTTCAACGGCGGGAAGTGCTTCTCCGCGTGCTGCTTGGGGATGACGAGGCGGTTCAGCTTGCCCACGTCGCTCGGCGTCAGGGGCTTCTGGAACAAGGGCATCTTGGTAATTTCACTTCCTCGTCCTAATTCTTCGTCGTCGACGGTGCCGACGATTGTGCGGCTAAGGTTGTTGGAGGTTGAATGTGATGAGATTCTTGAAGATGATTCCATCGTGGACGAAGATATATGTGCTTAGTGGTTCGTCGACATTTTCTTGAAATATATATTTCTTTCTTTTTTCGTGTAATAATATTATCACAAGTGCAAGTAAAAACCTAAGACATAAATATTGCTGCTGCTGCTGCTGCAATAGTTTTCTCTATCAGAAAACGTGAGGATTTGGCTTTCTTATAGCGATGGATATACATGAGATGAAGTAGTACGTGTATGTGTGTGCTGTGATATTTATAACGAGAAAGAGAGAGAGATATACATATTATTTTTAATGTTTTGCGTGATGGGAAAAATCGGAGAAATCATAATATTCAGTGCCCAAAATCCCAATCGTGCAACTTTTCGAGGGTTTACACGGAAATGAGGTAACACCACAGCAGCGCTGCACAAAATATTATAGCAGGGCTTGGAATTTGGCAGAACGTGTTTTGCGGGTGAATCTTTATTTATTCTCTAAAATATAATCTCTTTTTTTTTTTAAGAAATGAATTAAAGTATAATAGACCCTCTACGAGTTCTTACTGCCACGTGTTAAAAAGAAAAATCCATATCTATGGATAATAGAGAAATCGGCCCAGGGTACCAATTCTCACGACACCCGGAAAATGATGGTCTAAAACTATACAAGAAAAAAAAAGATACAAGCGTAAAATACGATATTCTGCTAAAACTTTTAGTTGAAATGATTATTTAATAAATTTGTAGTTTAATGGATGCATGCAATAATGCAAATTGGTATCAAGTGAAATCCACATCGTGACATTTGCTGGTCCAAACTCCAGCTGTTTTTGTAATAATAGAATTAATAAATACTTCACATGATATGAGACGATAATGATTGACCCTAGCATGCAATGCAATGTAGTAGTAGTTAGCTCCCTCAATAGCAAATTCAAAATTCGAAGTAGCGACTACAACGAATAGTTTTCCATGAAAGTTTAATAAATAAGAATTGAATGGGAATTTAATGTTGAAAGTTATTTTTTTTTATATAAATATTAATCTGAAAATTAAAAAGGAATAACAGAAATAAGGCTAGCAATGATTTAGAACGAAAAGAAATAAGATATCGAAACCAAAACTATAAATGCAGACAAGAATTCTATGCTTTCGGACAAGACCAAGATGAGATAAGATATGTTTCATCTCATAAACTAATTTAAAATAAATGAGAACCAACTTGCTTTCGTGTTCGACTGCTATCCTCATATGATAATTCAACATCTATATATTTTTATTTCGTCTCATTTTAATTTGTCTCATCTCACTGGACTGCACGACACGACCATCGTTATCTATTCAAACTAAATATAAATTAATTATTTTCCTATATGAGCTCACCATTTATTTATTTTTTGTATTGGGACTCTTTGTATTGTATGTATCTGAGTCACGAGAATCAGACAAACCCCACCTCCAACTTCAATGTTGGTGTTTGTCTATTGCCTTTATTATTTATCAACAATAAAATAGAAAATAAGAAGGAAAAAAGTCGTTATTTGGACCGAATATTCGCAAAGCATACAATGTCCCTGTACAGATGTCATGTTTGTGAGGGTTTTTTTAATTTTATTTCTTACATGCATGTACTAGTGAAAAAGGTGAAATTGAAAATCAAAGATCATATGTCGGGTAACGTTGGTCACATGCACCTTACTATTAAGTCGAGGAAAATGTTAGAAAACATGCTTAGTCATTGCTTGCCCAAATCACAAGATGATGCTTAACAGTTTTGAATGATAGTATTTTCTAATTTAATTGTCCCGCATTAATAAAATAGAATTATATGCTTAATATGTTTTTTAAATCATCATATATCATCATGTATATATATATATATATATATATTAATGTCCTATCTTTTGAAAAAGTGTAAGAATATTGATGCTGGGAAGGAATCTGACGTGCTGTTTGGCTTCGCATTAATGGGATTTAAATAATACAAAATATAGTACATGTAGTTGGCAACTTGATGCTAATGTAGTTACAAGTAATACTACGATTACGGTATATTACTTTTCTAAAAAAAGAAAAATTCGATGGAGACGTTATAGATTACTTTATGATCGGGTCCGGCCCGGGTCCTGCCAAACCCGTTTCAGACCCGCCCCGTTACCACCCCTAGGAGACGAATACATGACTTTCTTTCCCCATCTCCGTCCAGCTCAATCCAGGTTCTTTCTTCACGTTATTTTCCCGCATCGATCTCCATAAAGATCCAATCTTGTCCCATCTATTCGCTCCCGCGTGCATGTTAGAGACCAAAACGCAAGTCCCTGTGTCCTCGGGATCCATATGCAGCACAAAATCTGCAATTTTCTTGCCAAGAACATAATTCTGATGAACGTGGCAAGCATGTAGCAGCGTCCTCCAAGCCACGGTGTCCCACTTCACCGGGCCCGATCTCATGTAGTCCTCCGCCTCTTCGAGCCTCCCGGCCCGGCCCAGAAGCCCGATTATGCAAGTGTGGTGCTCTAACCCGGGTTCGATCCCGAATTCCCGGGTCATTTGGTTCAGGTAGTGGAAGCCCTCGTCGACCCGGCCCATGAAGGCACACGCGGTGAGAACCCCCACGAAGGTCACGTAATTTGGCTTGTAATTTTCTTCCTTCATCCGCTGGAAAAATTCCAACGCCTGCTCTCCGAGTCCGTGATACGAATACCCAGAAATCATCACGTTCCACGTCACGAGGTCCCTATTCGACGTTTCATCGAACAGTTTCTGGGCATCTTCGGTTAAGCCACATCTCAAGAACATAAGGATGAGGGAATTGCTGACCACAGTGTTGTTGCCCTTCATGCCTATTTTCTCGAGACGCGAGTGCAATGAGTTACCGTAGCCGAGTGCCGCCATGGAAGCACACGAATTGATGACAACGGCGAACGTGTTCTCGTTTGGAGCAACGTTTTCGATTTCCATTTGTGGGTACAGTTTCAGCACTTCTTCGAAGAACTTGTTCTGCAGGTAACCGGTCAACAATGCTGTCCAAATGACGACGTTTTTGTCTGATAAAGAATCGAAGGACTTTCTCATGCAAGAAAGCTCACCGCATTTTCCATATGTGTCTATTAAGGCACAGCCCACAAACTGATCGAAATTCATACCGTTCTTGATGACTCTTGAATGCAACTGTGTACCCAAGTTCAAATTCTTGACACTTCCACTTACAGCAAACACATTAACATACGTCACGCAGTCCCAATCTTCAAGAGCACACTCGCCAATTATCCTACGCAAGATAGAGATTAATTTGATCGAATCTCCCTCATCAAGTAGCCCACCAAGCAAGGAATTATACGTATAGAGATCCCAATTCATCCCATCATCTACAACACTCATAGCATCTTCCACTTCGCAAAGACTTGTATACAAATGCACTACCGCATTTTTAACATATTGGTGATATATTAATCCGGATTTCAATGCATACCCGTGGCACTGTTGTCCCTGATTCAGCGACCCAGAATCCGTACAGGATGAAAGAACAGTCGCTACGATGTATTTATTGGGCTTCAAAGAGTTACCTTTAACCATGTCCCTGAACAGATCCATGACTTCCGAGGCTTGGCCGTGGCGTGAAAAGCAGGCCATTATGGTACCCCACGAGACGACGTTCTTCTTAGACATTTTGTCGAACAGGTGACGGGCGACTGACTGCTGCCCGCACTTCGAGTAGAGATTGATCAGGGAGTTTCGATAGACCACATGGTCTCGAGTGAGTTGTTGGGATGTAATGAGATGGGCGTGAATTACCTGGCCAAGCTTCAGGTTTCCGGCGTCCGACGATGATTTTAGTAGCCGCCTTATCTGTAAAGGGTTTAGCATGGCTTCGCTTCCGCATCGTCGGAGGCCAAAAACGCCTGAGAATAATAAAAAACTCAGCACTTAGACTGCTGTGAGGCGAATCGAAAAATCAGAAGATGGAAATTCCCAGAATCAGTTGTTCGTGCAGCTTTGGAGTATTCGTTGGATCCATTCGGAGGCCCGCTTTGAGCATCTGTTGCTAATTGCTATATAGTTTTGGCGCTAATAATTTTCTAGTTATCTATTTTTAAGGAATTTTAAGAACACATAATAAAGAATGATAACTTAAGGTCAGTAATTTTTAGAATTGAAATTATTTGAGGATAATTAACGCTAAAAATCTAATTTCGACCTCAAATTAACACAAGTGAGATGCAATTACAAATTAAATTGGAGGAAATTACGTGATTTCGGATACGATGATTTGGATCCAAACGTAGGTCCCTCTCATTAACTGTCACGTGCATCTCAGTGGTGTTAATTCCAGGCATAAATTAGATTTTCTATGCTGCTCAAGTTGCTTCCATGCTTCAATTTAATTACCATGTGTGTTAGTTCCACGCTGAAATTACATTTCCATAGTTAATTTCTTAAATACTTTCAAATGTTACGTCCTAAAATTGCCACCTATTAATATTATTGAAACCGGGTAAAAAGAAAGTAAGCCAATACGTAGTCAAAAGTTACAAAACGCGACTTTATTATCGTTTTATGTTTGTTATAGCAGGGCTGGCAAGATCGTGATCCTCAACAACAACGTTTATGCCATCCTTTTTTTTATTATTTTATAAATTCATCTTCATATCGTCCTCGAGGCAAAGCAGCCCTAATAAAACACATGCAACATTTAATAAATAAAAGATTTATTTTTACTATGTTTTAAACTCGGTACAATTTGCTCTTGACCCTACAGGATCTTTTTTATTTAACTGATTCCTTCATAGAAAGATCCAAAGATCATCACATCATCATCCCTTTCATCTTCGAAACGGTGGCCATCAAACTAGGGTTAACCACACTATACCCGCCGTCAACCACGAGATTAACCCCACTCACATACCCCGACTCGTCCTCGCTAGCCAAGAACAGCGCCACCTTAGCCACATCCTCGGCCCGCAGGACCTTCCCGGTCAAATTCCCGACCCGACCCATAATAAGATTGAACGCGGCCTCTTTTATCACGTTATCCGCATCCGACCCGGTCAGCAGCCCGAACGGAGACACGCAGTTGACCCTAATCCCGCTGGGCCCGAGCTCGGCCGCGAGGCTCTTACACAAGCCCAAGATACCGTATTTCGAGGCCGCGTAGGAGGCGGAGGAGATCCCCGCTACCTGTTGTAAATTAAATAAAAAAATTTGAAAAATGATACGATCCCTTTGAGTTTAAGTTGTTAGGTGAAGTGGTCATTAAGCATGAAATCAGTGCTGATGGGGCATGGAGGTCAGGGATACGAATCCTCACAACTATCAATTTACGAAAAATTAGACGTCTTAGGTTAGATAAAAAGAAATCAGCATGAACGGGAGGGGACGCGTTGGAAATAAAATATATAAATTTTTAAAAAATGACATGCTCCCTTCAAGCTTAAGCTTTTAGTTGAAGTTGTGTCCAATATCAGAGCTCAGGGGGCAAAGAGGACCCATTTAATAAAAATTGTACGTCTAAGGCTAGATAAAAAAATCAGCATAGACGGGAGGGAACACGCTGGAAATTAAATATATAAATTTAAAAAAAAATTATACGCTCCCTTCAAGTTTAAGCTTTTACGTGATGTGATCATTTAACACTACCTCCGTGCATGCACTGGCAGTGAATATGATGCAACCCTTCTTGTTCGGAGCCATGGACCTAGCCGCGTGCTTGGCTCCCAAGAACGAGCCCACGAGGTTCGTATTGAGCATCTTCTCGAAGTGTGCCTTCTCCGTGGTGGTTAGGGCGCTCGAGCCGAAGCTCGAGGCCTGGTCCATGATTCCCGCGTTGTTGTACATTATGTCGAGTTGTCCGAAGGTGGAGAGGGTCGTGTCGATGAGGTTTATGACTTGGTCCTCGTCGGTTACATCGCAGTGGACGTAGCATACTTTTTCGATGTGCTTGATGCTTAGTTTCTGGGCTAGGGCTTGTCCGAGGTTGTCTTGTATGTCGGCTATGACCACCTTGGCCCCGTGCTCGAGGAAGAGCTGCGCGGTGGCTGCACCGATGCCGCTGGCTCCGCCAGTGATTATCGCGACCTTTCCTTCGAGTCTGAAAATTTTTTAATATGTAAATATGTATTGAAGTTATATCAGCATGATATGTTGGAAATAAAGTATATAAAATTAAAATGTGGTTTCTGTTTTAAAGCTTAAGTTTTTAGGTGAAGTGATCATTCAGTACAGACACGGCCAAGGGAAGTCATAGGCACGAATCGAAAAAAATTACGCGTATAAGGCTAGATAAGAATGAAATCAGCCTAAACATAGGTAGGGCACACTGAAAATAAGTATAAAAAAATTAAAATAAAATACACTCTCTTAAAACTTAACCTTTCACGTGAAATGTTCGTTCAACGTAATCAACAAAGGAAACAAATAAAATGAGTGATGTTACAATCATATATGTTTATATAGATAGATATTGTATTTCTAACCTCTTGTGGGAAATGGTGGAAGAACCCATTTTAGCTTCGACGTTTTATATTATAGTGAGGTTCTTGAGATGGATTTCTAGTGCATGCATAGGAAAGAATAGACGAAGGATGCCTGTATATATAATAAAATGAATTTACTATATTTGTAGGCTCATTTATTATCTGCCCGATGAACTCCCAAATCAATAAAAACTAGAGCATCACGCATGACATGTTTTGAGCATATCATGTTAGAAATCCTCATAAATAACGTCGACGTAGAACATGTGAGGATAGTAGTTGTGAGGACGAATATTGATTTGATTAATTAATTTCCCATAAATTATAAATGCCCATTTCTTCTAATTTAACGTCGTCGTTATTTGATTGGTACGATTATGACTTGATTAAAAGGTTTTTCTTATTGTTATCACCGGTTATGATTTTATTTAGATTAACTAATATATTCGTAACATTTGAAATAATAACAATAATATTATTATTGTAACGGTACCGTATTTATTTCGTTTGTATGCATGTGCGATAGCCAAGAGATTTACACAAAGCCACCTCAAATTTAATGTTGGAATTAGCTTTTATGCCATTATTTATTTAAAAACAAAAGTAGTTATTTGGACGGAGTTAGAAATAAATGTTCGCATTGCATCATACACTATTATATATCTTTGTGCCATACGCACGTGGCAAATAATTAGATATGTATAAACATATTATTATTATAATTGTTATTATTATTATACAATTTATTTCCATATATATCTAAAAGTAATTTGAAAATGTCGTGGAAAAATATACTAATTGGGTTGGGCTCGATCATAGGCTGGCTGTGGGTTAGTAGTTGGGCTAATATTGAAGTTGTTAGGCTGGATATAAAATGTTTGAGTGGGTAAAAATAATAAAATTTAGCCAATTGGGTGTCATGAGATATTCTCGCACAACGCCACCGTAGTGTCTACATTCTAGGGGTGTAAACGAGCTGAACTGCTCGCGAGCCGCTCCGTTAAAGCTTGATTCGAGCTCGGTCAAAATCGAGCTTCGAGCCTATCATATATGGGCTCATGGCTCGTCGAGCCCTTATCAAGCCTACACTTTTATTTTTAAATATATTAAATATTTCATAATATATATCGAATTCGAGCTCAAATACCTCGAATTACACAGTTTATCGAGCCAGCCGAGCTTTATTATTTTTAACCGAGACGAGCTCGAGCTTAAATTTTTCAAGCTCGAGTCCAATTATACTTAATCGAGCCGAACTCGAGTTGTCAGTTATGAGCCGATCCCAGCTTCCAGTGGGTCTCCGATTCCTCTTATCTATGTGTACCGTCTCAATTCCACATAGACTACGATAGTAAAAAAAATCCAAGTAATATAGAATACAGTTATATGTAGATATATGCTACGTTTATTTTTCGTATGTACGTTCATATTTATATGTACAATGAAGAATGGAACATCTTATCTATACTCTTTTATTAATGGTAAAAAAAAACTGTCAATTTGGTGTATCCAATAATCAATCAAAAAAAATTCTACAGTTAATAATTTATTAAAAACTATGAAAGTTACTTTCAATTATTTAAATAATAAATCTAAATATAAAATAATATATAAATGCACACGTATATGAATGTGTTGGAATACTAGTTTATAGAATAAGTTGGAATCTGTTAAAAAGTTGAGACTAATATAATGAGTGACACCTTTTAGAATACATAATTTTATGGATTTTCATTAATAAATAATTTTCTATTTATTTTTTCTAACAGTATGAAGAGGTCGCCCACGTGCCATACCACTTGGGCCTCACTAATAGTGATTGAAAAAAAACAAATGGACTGTATTATTTTTTAAGTCGATCACGAATGCTCATACAAATATAAAAAAATGAAAACAAATAAAATACCGATGTACTGAAATAATATTGATGATGATCGGACAAGCAATTTATTGGTGATAAAACTTATAGTCTGAGGCTGCTTTTTCTAGTGACATTACACATTGAATTGAAATATACACAAATTAATACTATGATATAGCATCAATTGCAATAAGATATATACCCAGCGGACAGAAGCCCGATCAAGAATACTGAAAGGGAAAGCTCTGCCCCATAGATGAAGAAAATAAATATCGTATTTATTATCTATTCTACTGATTAAAGCAAATGATAATATCTACAGATAAGATATTAATTCAACTTATCACTTTCTGAATGAGTTGGTCTTTATTTCCAGGAAAGTTTAGTGTCTCCCTTTTAATGTGTCAGGTAATGAATTGCCAGCGGACCTGAAATTTAACATATAAGTTATTACATAAAATATATAAAATCGAACATATAAAATTAACGGTGTTTTTTAGTATTTTAAATTAATAATTAATATCGTTACAATATCTAAAATTAATATATATTTTAATTTCAACATATCGGAACTATTTCTTTCTTATGTCGCTTAAATTTAAATTTTTCTTTTACGAATGATCATGTGACGAGGATTGGACCTACGAGTTCTTGGCATTAGCTTATCACAAAACTATGTCGTGACTGTGTATTATATTTTAATTTTATATTTTATTTTAATTATACTGATTTTTTGCTTATATAAAAAACTGTAAACTTTGAAATAATCTTGGACTAAACGAAAGAAAAATGGAAAATCTGTGCCCCAAACGACGGAGAACAAATAAAATGTAATGGTTTGGCTTACCAACTAAAGTAGTCAATTCTTTAATAATCTTAAGAACCGTCTGGTAATTTGTGTATGTAAGTCAACGTAATTATTTGGATCGGTTGCTTATAAGCGTCATGATTATTTTTAGTTGTCTATGTAAGTCAAGGTAATTATTTGAATCGGCTGCTTTTAATCATCATGATTATTTTACAAATGCAGCTGTAGCATTGACGTCATTTTATTAATATATTTATATTGGAGAAAATTATAAAATTGGTTCATTAAGTATATCAATTTTCGTTTTTGGGTCACTATGTTTGATAATTGCAAATATAAATCACTAACTTTGTGTGCTTTAACAAAATTGGGTCACCGGTCAATTTTCCGGCCAAAATCGCCGAAAAATCTAACGTGGCTGATGAAATGCCATGATTAATGTATACAGAAAAATTAATTGGTGACTCGATTTTGTTAAGGTATACAGAATTAATGACCTATTTATGTAATTATCAAACATGAACGAAAACAAGTATATACTTAATGAACCAATTTCATATAGTTTTGGCTATTTTATATAGCGTCCAGAATAAATCCCGCTCGCGCTGGCGAAAACTGTTTCATATTTACTTAACTGAAAACCGCCTTCGACCTGCAAGCTGCAGGAAGAAGCATTAGAGGGGACTCCGATGGTGGTTCCAACGAGGCTCTCCGATGCTTAAGTCAGTAAGAAATTCCCCTTAGTAGTGGTAACCTCTGGTCGGAGCCGTGCTTCCGGCGGGTCAACGCTGGGTTCGTTCGGTTCGTTGACCGGGTCATCTCGGTGGGATATTTTAACATGGGAAAACCCGGTGTAACAATCTCTAATGCTGATTGTAGTAAAAATTAATAAGCATATTTATGGTTAATCACGCACCACATTTTTAGACTTTTTTAGCATTTGTCATCATCCGAGAAGTTGTTAAATTAGATTTAATATATTTTATATTGTTCTAATTTGCAATCATTTATTCATACTCCTTTTCGATAATAATTAGGCATGCAAAGCGGGTGATGAAATTAAAGTTAATGTTATATATAAATATTTACATGCAAAGTACCCTCGCTTTATATACGTGCTTTCAATTAGAAAATAAATAGTGGGAGAATTTTCAGAAAGTGAAATAAATAAGTAAGGGTCACAATAAATTTAGAAAATAAGTTAGTACTTGTACTTCGATATTGATTATTACATTCGTAAAATAAATTCTGTTTGATGTCTTTAAAGTTTTTGTTTTATTATATTGTTTAAATGGAACACAAACAACACTAGTAGAACGAGTTGGCGAACATTATTTTATTTTAACTGGCACTTTGAGTTTTATAAGAGTTTTATCCGTAATTATATCATGATTTCTACGCGTGTATGTCATGGATACAATTTCCACTTGATTCGATGTTTGCGTGGACTTATAGAAATAACATTACGTGGAAGCTGGTGCCGTTCAATAGTCGTGTGAGCTCAAAATTTCTTCAAACTGAACTTAATCGAAGTGTATAAATATATTAGTACGAGGATACCTCCTTATTAAAAATATAAAAAGAGATGAAGGCATGTATAACTCGGCTTATATGGTTATATTAATCTAGATTCATTTGTCAAATTAGTTTATCATGCAATAGGCTTCATTATTAAATAATACTCCTCAAGAGAACTAATAAGTAATAACCAAGAAAAATAAAATCACTATTTATTAACCCGTCTTAAATATTTAACCACCCTCTGATGGAAAGACAAAAATATAATATTTTTATTTTCGAAAGCTAAGCATTTCAAAACCTCAACTTACACAATAAATCATCATAAATACATACAACAAAGAACATTTAAACGTTCCATGATTGCATGCATGGAGAAGGTCAATGATATCACGCAGTAACCTTATACTTAAGTGTTCCCAAACAAACCTCTTCCTCAAATATTAATACTCATGCGGTTGGATTTGTAAGAAAAATTTTGGTCTTTGCCTTAATATCTTGCTGAGCTCTACTCATCTCCATTATTACAAACGTCCAATGTAATGTAATACACATACATACGTATTTACACGATTCACGCACGAATACACGGGCTTTCGCACGGCCCGTATACGTATTTACACGTTGCACGTACAAATACACCGACTAATACACATTTTTTTCCTTTTCTGCACCAATTTTGAAAATTTTCAATGTAATTAAGTTCTCTGTTTGGCCTCAATTTACACCTTTTCTCGTCATCTTCTTCTTCCTTGAATTTAATTCAATACAATTGAATTGATTACACAATTCAATTCACTACACCATCCACCTCTCAACATAAAAAATTTAATAAGGCTTTTAAAGCTAATCTATCTCATATGTTCTCTCTCTCACTCTCTCTTGCTATATATATAATGGCCCTATTCACTTAGGACCACCATCAACAATTTTCTTGAAATTGCCTACCTTGTAAGTAAGAGTAGTGTTTTTCCCTCGTAATAGTCTTGCACACAGAGCCCCTTCTCCTTTCATTACATCCGCAGCATAGCTTTTCTTGTTCTTATGATATTATATATATATATATATATGTGTGTGTGTGTGTGTATAAAGATGTGTACTTTTTCTTTTTCTTCATTTTTCTCACATTTATGTGTTGTTTTTCTATCAAGATTGTGAGTTAGAGCCCACGATGAGCCGAAGACCTAACCTGAAGCTGAACCTGTCCCCACCGAGGGCTCCCGCGAACGCGAACCGTGGCTCACCGAATCGATCGCCAACCGCATCGCCCACTTCTCCCCCGAGCTCGTGCGTCTCGTCGGAGACGAACCCGCAAGACGATCAGGTGAGGTACTCTTCGAGCCCGGAGGCAGCCTCGATGATCCTCGTTGGCTGCCCCAGGTGCCTGATGTACGTGATGCTGTCAGATGAAGACCCAAAGTGTCCTAAATGTAAGAGCACGGTGCTGCTCGATTTTTCCAACGATAACAACAAGAACAACAACAGCAACAACAATAGCAAGAACAGTGCTATTGTCGGTAAGGACGAGAACGATCATGGTGGGAGGAAGATGAAAAAGCTTTAGGGCACCAAGATCAAGAAAAAAAAAAACAATAATGTGATCGATGCTTTTTTTTTTTTTAGATTAATTAGCAATTGGCACTATTGGAGCTCCATTTTCTAATGTGGATTTATTTAGGTGCAATGTAAACGGAGTGGAGCCTTAATAGTGCTAGTAGTACTTTATGTTATTCCTACCCAGTTTTTTCGTACCCTTAATAGTGTGATTCTGCTTTATAAATTCCAACCGTAGAATGCCACAAAAGCGTGTCACTCAAAGAGGTTGACAAGTCAGCATTAAGGAAATAAAAAGGAAAAAAAAACAATGGTAAAAAGATCAGAAAGTTGCTACTCCAAATTTCAGAGAAACAATATTGTTGGACATAAGAGTAATCTTTTCCTGCAAAGTTATGTTTCAGGACCCACAAAGTCAAATTGGAGCCCATATAACATTAACGGCTAATTTCACTTTGTGCCTCAAACTGCTCTACCAGGTCAATTCAGGTCCCCATACATACATGGCTTAATTAATTTTTTTTATTATCGTGTATTTTAGGGGCGGTGGCGTTATAATGACACTTAAATTTAAGGATTGCAATTTTGGAATAATATGTTTTAAAACTGAAGCAACTTGAGGACACTAAATTAATATTTAGGACATTAATTTTCAAAATTGAAGTAATTTCAGGACAATTAACACTGTAATATTGAAACTTAATGTCCACTAATTGCTTCAGTTTTGAACTTAATGTCCTAAAATTATCACCCACCAATTTAGGTCTTCTTAAAACGTCATTTCTCCAAATATACAGAATAAAAAATAATTAAGACGTACAGATATTGACAAAAGCAGTTTTTCTACTCCTACATCATCAATCTTCAGACATCCATCTATATGTACATAAGTTTCCTTAGTTATAATGCTTGTTTGTTATGCTATCACACCATGATATTAATACGTGAAACAACGAGATTTCAGCTAAGTTTAATTAAGGGCAAACATTAAGAAATAAATGCATTTTCCAGTTATTTCAAGGTTGGCATTACAATTTAATAACCAGAGTTCAATGAAACCATGCCGAGCAACACTTAATAAGCATGTGAAATTAATATTTTTTATCTATTTAATATGATGAGGGTCAACGCAAAAGATGTCAACCTTAGTTATTAGGGATAATTACACCTAGATCCTATGTGATATCACTCAATTACACGTACACTCTCTCTAACTATAGTAATTACACTCTCACACCCCCTATAGTTTAACCAAACCTTACACTAAGACCCGTTCATCCTATTATGGACTGCAATTTAATAATTCGAGCATTCAAATTTACCGGCTATATTCATAAAATAAAAATGTTTAAGCAAGTTTATATGGAATACATTAATATTTAAGTGGCCGAAATGTATATTTTAGAATATTTAATTAAATCAATATATCTGGTATATCATGTAAATTTTCATTTTTCGTTTATACAAATCATCTTTTAGACCCCTAAAATATTTGTTTATTATATAAATCCGCTTAAACATGTTTATTTTACGAAATATAGCCACTAACGGTAAATTTGGATGTCCAAATTATTAAATTGCAGTTCAAAATATGATGAATGAGTCTTATTGTAAGTTTGATTAAACTGAAGGGGATGTAGGTGTAATTACTATAGTCAGAGGGAATGTATGTGTAATTGAGTAATATCACATGGGTGTTGGTGTAATTATCCCTATTTATTATGCACAAAAGTATAAGGGATAAGGGCAAACGCGTAAATGCACAAAGAAGAATTGAAGGAAGCATTGAAGAACAAAGGATCTCTCTTAGATTTGAGAAGCCATTAAAAACCAAATAAATGCAAGAAGTAATTGAGACGGTTGAGACATAATGAGGCTATAATATGATAAAATACAAGTTGAATTTACTGATCATCTGCTTGCTATAGGCCATGAAAATAAAATTAGAAAAAAGAAAAGAGTATCAAATATTACAATAGTTACTCATTTTCTTTACCAAATATCAAACAAACCCTCCGCCTCACCTTACCCTTAAATTGCACAAGAACAAAAGGCAATTAAATCCAATGTCATCATCAGTCAAAGAAATTATACGCATATGACGCAGGACATTTAATTCTGGAATTTCTACATAACTATCCCAGCAGATCCATTAAATAATATAGGTCAAGAAAAATAGATCGTAATCAGTTAACAAGACTGGTATGGTTTAAAGTTCAAAAATAACTTTCAAGTGCAATCGCTATATATATATATATATATATTATTTTCCAAATCAATAAAAGAAAGAACATACTTGAAAAATGCAGCAGCACAAGCTCTTCTTATTTTGCTGTATGACTGTTCAGATGTCTTCTTCGAAACCTTGTTGAGAGATCCTTACATAAATTCATCAAAACAGTTAAACTGTGCAAAAAAAAGGACAGTAAATTGTAAGAAAGGTACGGAAAAAAAACAAATGCTAGCAATTCACAGACAGAGTTAGATAGTTACAAACTCGAAAAGCTCTAGAGACACAATGAGCCATCGAACGTAAAAAAAACTAACACATTTCAGATTAAATCGGACAACAAAAGGAATCCCAGTTATCAAATTACATCATAGGAAGCTCTTACGGAGTTGTACTACTCACCTCTTACGTTGTCTATCATAGTGCAGCCTCGGAACTAAAACGAGACAGGAACCCACGGGAAAAAATATGAACGAAATGGAAACAAAAAACTGAGTTCTTTTAATTTGCAGCTCGTCTCAATAGAGAATGCTATTGCATTGTGCTGGGGACGTTATGTCCTAAGTATTCAAGAAAGCAACGAAAACCCCCGGAACTAATTCTCTCTCGTGTCGTGTTACTTTCGTGATGGAGAAATTAATGCAAGGGAACATAGTGAGGACGCGACACGTTTTATTAGTTTAAAGCAACAGATAAATGGAAACAGTGATTCTTAAGTTTTTCTTTCATTTTCCTCACCATTTGGTGAAGAAACGAGTTTTCCTTAGTTTTAAGCATAAGCTTAACTAGTTTTTCTTTTCATTTCTTTTCCTAAATTTCTCCAACCAATCAAACATACAAACTCGTTTTCTTTTTCCATTTCATTTTCATTTACCTACTGATTTCCACATCCTAAGGGTGCGTTTGCTATGCGGATTTCGTGCGTTGAAAGCATGACAGAAAACTTAGTTAGCACATGAAACAGTTGAACTTTACGCTTCGACCGTTGTACCTTTACACTTTTCCTTTTCTTTTCCTCACCGAATTTCGCACACCAAAGGCAGCCTTAAGACAATTACAGATACGTTTTCGATCATCTCCAAATATCAGCACGATGAGAGTAATTAAAACATCAGTAACATAACACATTAATAAACAATCAGCAATCGAGTAATACAAATCTCGATGCCTCGATCAAACATTACGATTCATTTCTGCCATGTAGGATGTATCCAATTAGCACGAAGCACCCAAAGAATGAATACAACAACAGGTTTAACAAACACATTAACAATGGAATTCAAGGCAAGGTAATGCATTATGAGTGAAAGAGTACTAACTATCTCCGTATTAAACACATCAAACATGCATCGAAAAACACCTACAAACAAGAAGAATCAGCCAGAAAATGGAGCGTATTATGCTAAATTGGGGAGGTAAGGTCAAGTAACTTTAGATCGAAGATAATAAAGCTACAAGCTTATTGTAATTCGTGTAAGCTAATCAATCGATCCCAAAAATACGGATTACAAATCTGATAGACACTAACCGCAGTAATGTCTCGCAAAGCTTCTCCGATTTTAACTTCCGCAGCGGACTACTTCAGCTCCTTTGGGAAGCGTTGAGCTCCAAAATCAGTTCCTTTTGTGTTTTTCAATTTGCATAGTCGATAATCGAGACGAGGAAGCGTCGATCGACTCAAATAATTTCAAGGAAAAATTACACCTGCATCCCCATGTTTATAATTAATTACAAACAGCTCCCAGACCTTTAATAAACTATTTAAATAGACCCGCTCATGGTTTTTATGCTGGTAGTAGTCAATTTCTTTCGAATTTTATGATGAGTGGCCCATTATGCTATTATTATTATGTTAAATGTGTTTGTGCAGAGCTAGAAGAAAGCTAATCATTTGATATTATATGTTTATATGATAGTTATGTTATCGTTCCATCACAGTATCAGAAGATATAAATTGAAAAGCATCGTAGAATTATTTAAATTTTCTTGAACGTGGAGTTCATTTCTAATTGTTCAAACATATGAACTTAATTGTAATTAAAAAACTCTATAGGAGGCCGCCTACGTAGTTTTCAGTGAACTCGATATATTATTATATTCTTGCTATATAAACTAATTTTTCTTTTTTCAACTCAACCTTGCGTCCTTCTACAGCTGATTCTCCACAGTTTCTGAAAGAATCCTTCTTCAATCCAATTGATCTCTTTTCGAATTGATAACTCTATCAATGACTCTTGGTTCCGGAGGATCTAATGTTGTCGGTAACTACTTTATCGTGAAAGATTTTACTGTTGCTTCGTTGAGCTTTTTCTTTTTTTTTTTGGTTTTTTCACGATCAATCTGCAGAGTTTTTTTTCTTTAATTGAATCAGTCTTTCTGGTTTTAATTATGATTCGACGTTAGGTGTCTGATGCTGCGGGGCTTCAGTTGTCTTATTACTTTATTGAGGTTTTTGAGTAATTTAGGCTTGTGTTTCTTGGTGAACTGCAGATTGTTAGGGATTTCGCTTATTTTGGGCTGCAAATAATTTTGAAGCACATTGGTGTTTATTTCACTTTTTTTTTGTCAATTTAGAGTTAGGCTCATTGATTTATATCAGTTGGATTGATTTAGTTTTTCAATGTGGAACAAACAATCACAACCAACTCTATGAAACATAACAGGCTTGGACTTGCTAAATCTGCATATGTTTATGAATATATCCGCGTTTCATATACTTTTCCATCTCTGAGTAAAACTAAAAATTATGTCCCTTGCTAATACTTTGTATAAAATTGCTGCTGATTTCTGCTTCTTTGTCCTCTGCTTAAACGAAGCATGCCTTTAGAAGATTATACTAGTGATGAGATGCACTTTACTTTACGTAATCTTTCTGCCATTTTTCTTATACCACACAAGATGTGATGTTTAAGTGTTATTCTCAAAAACTAATAATAATAATCATATTACATTCCATTTCGCATCACATCACGTGTATCATGCCTTGTTGTTGCAGTTCCTCGTAATTTCAGGTTGTTGGAGGAGCTCGAACGCGGCGAAAAGGGAATAGGTGACGGTACAGTTAGCTACGGAATGGATGATGGAGACGACATGTACATGCGTTCTTGGACCGGCACAATCATCGGTCCTCATAGTGTGAGCATCTCACATTCACACTTATGTTTTATATACAACTTTTGTGATGAATGATAATAAATTTCTCAAACGATCATTTGCTTGTACGTAGATAGCCATTCGTGTACCGTTCGTCAATTTTCCTTGGCAAATGACTAAGTTTTTTTCTTACAACCGCTAATGCTCTTAAATCGGGCTTCTTTTGAGTTCCCCGTTTCTCCTATTCGTTTCAGACCGTACACGAAGGCCGCATCTACCAGTTGAAGCTATTCTGCGACAAAGATTATCCCGAGAAGCCCCCTAACGTACGATTCCACTCTCAGGTCAACATGGCGTGTGTGAACCACGAAACTGGAGTGGTGAGAATTGTTCGTGTCTTTACATAATTTAGCATATCAATTTCGTATCTGCTTTCTCATATATGGTTAGTTTTATTTTATTTTTTTTGCTTTTTTGGCAAGTAAATTATGGAGTTATTTTTGGAAAATGGCCTTTGACCACGTCGATCCTTTTTAATTGGTTTTTGTCTTCAATGACCTTAATTTTGAGAGTATTTTTGTCAATTTGCATTCTAAGAACCTGTTAAATTGAGGGTTCCTTCCTAAAACCGATTGGTGTTAAGAAAAGAGACCTCTTTGATTTATATATTGAGTCGGGTGAAGTTAATTTCCCGATGTGGGACAAACAATCTCAACATGCCCCCTCAT
The DNA here is from genome assembly GCA_004919715.1 of Linderniella brevidens. Lineage (NCBI taxonomy): Eukaryota > Viridiplantae > Streptophyta > Magnoliopsida > Lamiales > Linderniaceae > Linderniella > Linderniella brevidens. The sequence goes on from SWDC01000151.1 coordinate 1,634,993, forward strand.
GTGTGGCACAATTCAAAGCCTAACACGTGGACATATCAAATCGGGTGCCGGTGAGTCAAACAAACGTGATAACACGCAAATCAAACCCGCTCTGATACCATGTTAAATGAAGGGTTCATTCCTAAAACCAATTGGCGTTAGGAAGAGATGCCTCTTTGATTTATATATTGAGCCGTGTGAAGTTAATTTCCGATGTGGGACTAATAATCTCAACAGAACTCGTGGGTTTCTGCCTACCTATAAATTGAATAATAGAGGTTTCTTCACCATATCTTTCCAATTCAGACATTCTCATCTATAAATATTATTGCTTAGATTTCTTTGATCAAATCCAACGAATCAGGTGGAACCCGAAAAGTTCGGGGTTTTAGCAAACTGGCAACGGGAGTACACCATGGAGGATATACTCACGCAGCTTAAGAAAGAAATGGCCTCTCCACACAACCGTAAGCTTCTTCAGCCTCCCGAAGGAACCCGTTTTTAGTACGTATAATGCCTACATAATACATGTTTGTCCTGAATATTTACCCACCATTGACTGATTTTCGTAGTTATCATTGGCCTTCTCTTTCAAAATTCAACCATGAAAGTAATTTTGAACCAGTTTCAATTTTTTCCACCCGACCCGGTTTCCGTCTATTCGGGTCGGGGTTATTTCGTGTCCGCGGTTCGTCTGGTTTCGGAGCAAAATTTTGAAATTGACGACACTGTGTCAAGTATTTTTGGGGATAATTTTGTGATGTTTTTATATTGTATTATTGTGTACGCATTACCCCATTGGAGTGACCAAGCTGAGCTGCTAGAAAAGGACCATGTTGGGAATTTCTGGTATAAAATGGTCTCATAGTTCATAGGTTTACATCTGGGGGTGTACCCATTTCATACATATTTCCTAGAAAATATTATTGACAAAGTATGTAGTGTGTGATTTAAAGAAAATTGAATGTATGAGTAGAGCATTTATGCGAAAAGCAAATAATAGAATGATATAATCTTCTTAGGGTCACAATCCCATGGCATGTGAGTGCCACGCAAGAGAGGCTAAAGGGTTTCGATTCATTTATACATCTTCACGTGGATTTTGGTCCCGCATTTTTTATTTTATCCGAATCAACGCTTTTGGAATCATGTAATTCATACAAGACATGTTTGGGTCTAAAAATTTAAAGGTATTGAGCAGCCAGAGATATTTCATCATGCATCTCTCCCAAAAATTTAGTAGAAATTTGTGTTTGAAAATCAACCGAGTTTAACACGTGTCAAAATGTGGTGAGTGGAGCACTAGATTGGAACACAAATCTGGAACAGACGATCCTAAGTGCCCGACAGTGATAGTCAAAGTCGCTATTAGGATTCGGACCTGAGACATCTGATTTGAGTATCATAAGTTCAACCGCTAGGTCCTCCTTCGGAAAAGTCGTTATGATTTTATTTATTCATTATAATATATGTTTATATAATATATATTGTAAGCTCCCATTCAATTCAGAACTCTGCACAATGTGAGTAAGAAGTAAAGGGTCTCAACCACCTTATATTTAATTTGTGGAGTTTTAATTTGAAATAGAAGCAGCATTTCTAATCAATTGTCAGAAATAACAAGGGTGCAGTTGCCCGTTGCATTTATAGTTCAGACGTCTCATTTTCGTATATGATTTTAATGATACAACTTTGGTAATAATAAATCGATTGTTCGACTGAAAAAAATATTTATCCTGAGCCTTGCATGCTTTCGTGAAATCTATGATGGCAAACATACTTCTTCATTTTTTAAATTACTATTATTATGATTATTTCATGTGATTTGTGTTCCAAAAAATATAAAAATATAAACATTAATATTTAAATCAAGAAACCTCCCTCTTCCTCAAGGGAGCCATTTAATGCCATATGTTCCCAAAACCAACACACACAAAAGTTTCAGACATCATCGGCAACACACAACACATCAAAAGAAAACAAAAATTTCAAACTCCAACACACAACGCTCGTTCGTTCAAAGCCTCGACCAAGAACCTAAGGAACAACAAAAACAAAATAAAAATGAAGTTCCCATCGATCTTCAAAGCCACCGACACCACGCCCGCCGCCGCCGCCGCCGCCGCTTCCACGCCGGCGTGGGCATGGCCGAGCTGCGCCAACAGCCCGAAGACCCTCTCCTTCCGCGCGACCAGCGACGGCAGCAAAACAGGCAACAACATCCTCAAAACCAGCAACTCCGCCTACGTTCAAGAAAACAGCGACGAGGAGGAGACATCCGCCGACCGTAACTTCGCACCGTCGAGCTCATCGGACGGCTACGATTCCGCCGCGGAGATCGTCGTCTCAGATTTGCTGCTGATGAGGTCCTCGGATAGGCTCATCTTCGAGCCTGGAGAGACCAATTCCCTCCTGGAAGAAGCAAAAGCGCAGCAGCAAGAGGACGGCGCCACAACCACCAGCAACGGCGGGGGAAGCTCGCCGGCGGTCGAGGAAGAAGAAAGCTCGGTGACCCTCGTGGCGATGGACTCCTGCGATCCTTTCTTGGATTTCAGGGTTTCCATGGAGGAGATGATTGCTGCACACGGGGTAAAGAACTGGGAATGCTTAGAGGATCTGCTGACGTGTTACCTGAAGGTGAATGCGAAGAGCAACCATGGATACGTCATCGGAGCTTTCATGGATTTGCTGGTGAATCTCTCTCTATCAGCTGACTGTGGCGACGATGAAGAAGACGAAGAAGAAGAAGATGATGAACAGTGTGGTAATTGTCGTCACCGCTATCGCCGTCTTCTTCACGAGGGCTCATTTACTTCTCCGTTGTCGTTTTGTTCGTCGAGTTGTTCGTTTAACAGTCCATCCATGGAAGTCAGTGAAGGTCCTTCTTCGTCTTCTTCGTGATGATCTCCATGTTGTTGTCCTTGAGGTGTTTATTAGGAAATAATTAAAATTAATCATGGCATTTTTGGCGGTTGAATATTATTTATCTTCATTTATATATATCGATTTATTATAGGTTTAATTTTTAGTGTTTGTTTGCTAATATTTAAATTGTTAATCGATGATCGTCCGTTAGGGTTTTGCTTCGACGACACGATGCGATTAAATGCTTTGCTGAATCCGATGTGATTATATTGCTTTTTCTTTTTTTTACTGTTAATGGTCTATTATTTAATATATTATTAAACAGATATATTTATTTATTAATTTCGAATTATATAACAATTTCCACACGCACACATATGCGCATAATATATATGGTAATATTTTGATATCAAATATTGCCACCCGCATTTCTTGGACCACCACTGGATAAACACAGAGATATGTAGTTCTGTAAATAATAGTAATTAATAATAATACTAATAATAATGTAAGATTCCTCTAGTGTATTTCAATTTAGATGTAATTTTAATCTTTTGAGCATTTCATCGAATAAATGAGTGAGTAGCAAAACATCGGGGTGTCGTATGGTCCCTTTGTCTGTAAATCACTATTGAATCATTGCAGCAAAAACGTTGTCGTAACGTAATCAACATGTTATATGCATGTTAGCTGCAATAAATATTTAATTATCCAAAAAAAAAAACATTTGATTTACATATTTCTAAGGAGTTATTTAATTTTTGTGATCTGAATTGAAAAGCCCCTTTTTCACTCCCCCCGATTGTTCCTTTTTCTTACACGGTTCAGAGGAAAAGGGATTTGTATTTATCTAATTTCAAACCCTAATTGGCTAAATATTTTACATACTTTTTTTTAGAAGCTCTTTTTTTTTTCTGAAAATTTGTAGATAAAAACAAAAGAGTAAAGTGATTATTCTCTGGAAATGCTTGAATAATAATAATGTGGTCCTTGTGTGGTTCAATTTGAATCTGAGATACATTTAAAAAATGAAATAAAAATGGTGCTGATGGACAAGGTATTATCTTCTCAGTAATACTGGCAGATTTTTGAATTTGGTGTTTGTCTTATTAGATCTTTAATGGCAGCATACTATATAATATTAAATAATCCGAATATATATATATATATATATATATGTGAATTGTTTTGCTTGTTTTTTTCACACACACATATATGTATATATATAAGATATAGTCGTGATTATATCTCATTGAGGCATTTCAGCACAAAACCCTCCTCATTTTGTGCTGCTTCTTCCTCTAAATTCGACAAATATGTAACGCTCGATCCATTAAAATAGTAAACCAAGTCCAACTATATATGTGATGCATCCATCTCGATACTAAATAAAGATTCTTTGTCCGAAATCCGAACCTTCTAAAGCTTTGTGCTTGTGCATTTTTTAATACATACTTAGACAAGTTGGATTAGGTTGACATATAATCTATATATTAAGTTGCTCGCATATCTAAGCATATGATAAAACTAATAGATCTTCAAATATCTCATGTAGAAACTTAAGAGCAATACATTTCATTGAGATCATCATGTTGATATATTGGAAAATACGATTTCCATGGATGCATTCAATGCGCGGGCCGTAATTGTCAGGTTGAAATATAATAATTTTAACTTTTTTTCAATTGATACAAGTATAATATTGAGAGTGACTAATGATTATATTCATTTCAAATGGATGATTGACTCGTATGTTCCCCAAAAACTAATTTCATACAAAAGATTATTTATATTGCTTCAAACATAAAACAAACCAAGAAATACTCTCATTCATCATTACGCTGTACATTCGTGATTTATATATGTATATTTAAATATTTTATCAAGTACTGAATCATTATATTAACGCAAAAATAACATCAATACAACAAATGTATTATTATTTTTGTCTGGCGAACAAAGCGTGATATAGGAAATTGAATGAACCTTTCGATAAATACCAAATTCTGTTATATCTAATACATTATTCTTGGCCCCAAGTCTTTAAATGTATTAAATAGAGACAGGAATTACAGCCAAGTCTACAAGACACATATTGCGTGCTGCATATGTTGCGTGAATTTCCTTATTTTTCCTACTGTTCAGGGTTGAATTTTAGTCTATCGGTTTGTTTTTCTAACGTGAATAATATATAGTTGGAAAAATTACAAATATGGTCAGTGAAACACTATCGATTTCGATTCTGTATTATTATATTGGGCAATTGCAAAAATACTTGTTAACTTCGTATATTGGAACAAGTATGAATTTTTTATTAGCTTTCCGACAATATTAGAAACTATTCATCTAATTAGTCAATATATCGATTGATTAAAAGTAAAAGAATGTAATAATTAATGATCATTATTTATAATTTTGGAATATACGTTTCTTTTAATCCGTGAGTATTATAAACTGGGCACGATGACATTTAATAAGAAACAAGTCTATTGTGGAAAGCTAGTTATATTATTATAGGGCTATTTAATTTGTTCACGATTGTCCGATGATTTACGAGAACCCAATAATGAATAATTTTCACATTATTTTTGCTACCCATATCTGGGCTTATTCAACATTGCATTTATATGTTCAGTATAATTGTAGTTGTGATAAACTATGCATTTTTATGATTGGTCCCACAATCTTAAATAATTTATAATTTTGGTTTTCCTTTTTGTAATTTGTAATAATATTGACTAAAATAGTGTAACGAGTAGTAATTATATTAATTCAATCATTCATATAAGCCAAGGCCTCTGATGATAGCAGAAAAATACGATCAGAAAACTTGCTGGTTTCTCAGTTAATGACAGATATATAATAGCAATAGCAAGACACTGTCTTAAATCGATCCGATTCAGTGATCAGCTCCGTAATATATATTTTTAGATAATATTTAATGTATGGGAGTTTGCGTAGGAAAAAGACCCAACCATGTCCAAATTAATGACACCTATTTATCCCTATTTCTTTTATATATATAGGCCTTTATGTTTTATAAAGATATTAGATATGGGGTTTTACATGTCCCCATGATAGAAGAGAAAAAAAAAGCTGGATAAAGCTTGTAAGCTTGCAAGGCATACAAAAGCTTTACAACTAAGTTGGAACCTCATATTTTGATGTTCAGGACATATTATCAAATATCATATGGAAAAAAATAAGGTAAAAAAATAAAAGAATAGAAGCTGTCTCAGTTAGAAAAACTTAAGATTGTCAAGAATCTCCAACTAGAAATGTCCAGTATTTAGCCAACAAGACGAGTCTATGCTAAGTTATACTACAAAAGAACTGTCATTTCATAAAAAGTGTTTTGCAACTAATATTTTAATTTTACTTATTTTATTTTATTTTTCTTTTATGGGGTCTATCTTCTCTTTTTTTCTCCATTAAAAGATGTGGTTATCTTTTTTACTTCTCGGCTTAAATAATTTGTTCTTTCTGTTATTTAAATTGGAGCGATTAATATTGAAAACTCTGCTAAAGCATTTACTGCAAAAATTAATATCGATTAGACAAAAGACAAAAGCTAGATATATAGGATACATATAATAATAATAAAGAGCAAAGCTTTAAATGAGTTAGAAAATTAAAACGCGAGCTTTGCATTAATCTTTGGCTTAACCCACCTCAATGTTTTCCTTCGATTAAAAGAAAAAATATATCGTTTTTTTTCTTGAGAAAGAGTACTTGATTCAAATGGGATCAAAGTACTGTCTGAGTTTCAGAATAGAGAGATCTGATCGTAAATGAGAGACGTAATAACTGGGACAGAATCAGATATACATCACATCACTTGCAATAATCATTACAAAATATAACAGATGTATATATGTTTCAGGTTAATAATACACGATGGATTGCTTCGAAGCATACTTTCACCAGTTAATGCAATAACCATTTCTTTTTTATCTCCCCTTTTTATGCAAAGAGAACGTTTATGAAGATACAAATAGTTTAAAAAATAAGCACTCCTTAGGGACGTAAGTTAATAAATTATTATCGTTCGAATGTTACATGGTAGGAATGACAATGGGCGGGTAGGATACTGGTATTGAACACACCATTCCCGATTATTCACCGTTTTGTGACGAATTATTGATTTCGGAACGAAGAATAGATGCACGGGGATCGGGGTTTCGGTATGAAATTCAGGTCTCCATGTAGACTCGAGTTTTTTTTTTTCCAACAAAAAAATAAACTAAATAACATTATCATAGCCACAAATAAACATATGGAAACATACATGCAAATTTTGAATGGTAAAAATGTCTATAGCAAATTTTGGACATAAATGTTTTATTTTTTATATAATATTATTTAAATGACATATTGATACTATATATTATTATTAGATATAATGGGATTTCACTGTTTGGCTCAAACCAGATCGTGATCGAACTCGGGAAATGAGACGAACGGGAATATGAATTCCATCTTTGTACCGTTCCAGCACTTTCACCGACGTACCGTCTTGACCGGAGATTCTCTATTCCGATAGCATCGGGTCCCAACTCGAAAGGTTCACATATTTTACCGCCTCATATCAAAATTATACATATAATATATATATATATATATATATATATATATACATACATGCGATCGAGTAATGCTATAAAATCCTAAGATGGTCCTAAGTTACACGCTAGAGTTACTACAAGAACAATCAAAAGCACTGGGACCAATCACATATCGACAAGTGTCCGTAGTTCCAAGGGAGACCCACAATGCCAACGTTAATGACGCACTGTAGAAAGATACATATGGTAATAATATGACAGAGGACGAGAGAAAAAGTCACACCGAAGTATTCATTGCCTGCTCTTCATTGAATTGCATTAAAATCGTATGCAGTAAACAATTTCCTATTTTTATACTCTCATTTGTTTATTATAGTATCCGTATTTTTTAGTATATATTTTATTTTTCAAATCCCGATTTCTATCTTTTCCCACCTAGCAGAGTCCACTCACACTGCGCACTTGGCCAAATTTTTTATAATACATTGGCAGTATCGTGATATATTATAATTTCTATTTTAAAAAATAGTCCAACTATTAGCAAAAATAGGTACTACGTACAACCTTAGTGGCTCACCACAAGACGTTCGTGCCTTTGTGGATTTTACTCTGTTTGTCTTAGACTTTTAATCTAAATGTAACTATATATTTTTTAACATTTTAAATCTAATATGAACACCAATGTAGAAGATCATCGACTTCTAGCGAAAGTACTACGTTCCTGTGTCTCAAATCCAAACATGCAACGATTTCAAGAATACCAAATAGAACCGAACTCATCTTGGAAATTTAGATTAAGTTAAATATTAACTAAAATATTCATCTTATTATTTGAAGGATTTTAATTAAAATAATAAATAAGGGTCCAGTCCAATTTTCTCACGTGAACAATCATTGCATAAACTTGCCAAAGTGGTTCAAATTACCAAGAACATCAGCCTTTTCTTTTTACCTTTTCTTTCCCAATTAATTGTGTTTTTCATTAATAACTTTAGGGTAAATATCGTATAACCCACCAATGATTTGAAAAATAAATATCAACATCATCAAGGTCCGGAAATAGAATAAAATTACTTCTTTGTCATTTTCACCTAATAATTTGGTACAATGCTATGTTTTAAAAAACACAGAGGTACGGTGCCAAGTTTTCGACAACAAAGGACAACAAAGGGGGTATTGTACTAAGTTTTAAACAGCACCGGGGATACGATGATAAGTTTCAGATAGCACAAGCGAATTTTACGCAATAAAAAAAACATAGGACAATTACGTGCAGTTCAATATAACTACATCGGAGTATTGCATAATTTGCCCATAACTTTATCACATTTACAAGCATCCTTTAGACAGGGATAAGACTTTGAATAGAAAAGCAAAAGAAGACAATTAACTTAAATTTCTCGGATTATTATCAGGAAAAAAAATCCCAATGAAAGAAACATAACTTAAGTCGGATGAATCACAGTCATCAAATCCACTAATACAAACTACTAAACATTACAATTTTCACAGCATTTTTAACCGTACACACAATTATAGTCGTCACAAATCAAAAACCCTGTGAAAATCGCACATCATTACACACAAAGCACAACTCCTTAAACCACTGCAAGAAAACACAAAAACTAGTTCAAAAGTAATAAACACACACATTTCACGACAAGACAAGAAAAAAACCCTAGCGAAAACTTAAGGTAGTCAGAAGAAAAGAACATATATGACATCTAATAGTCATGTGAAAACCACGCGCCATGCACCTCCGGCGAGGCATGGCTCGAGTAGGCGTATCCACCGGCGCCGGTGCCGCCGTTCCTGGAGGAGTAGACGCCGTTCCATATCTCCGTGAAGGCCCTAACGATGGTGCCGTGGTAGTACGGCGAATTTAGCTGGAGGAAGCAGCTGAGCAGCTCCTTGAGGTCCTCCTTGCCGTAAATCTCCCTCTCGAGGATCATCTGCAGCATCGACTGCCGGAAGTCGAGGTACGGGTCGTCGGAGTCCTTCTCCACCGCCACGCTGGCGCCGCCGATCCTGCCGAAGCCCTGCACGGCCTTGAGGCTCCTGACGTCGTCTCCATCGTCGTAGTAGTAGTCCGTGGCCGTCGTCGTCGTCGCCGTGTGGTTGCTGCTCTCCGAGAATGCAGCCGCCGTTGCCGTCGTGTTGGTGGTGGAAGAAGCGCCGGACGAGTGGTGGTGGCGGCTGCGGCGGCGGAGGCTGTGGTGGTGGTGGATGGTGGTGCTCCTAGGGCGGGGGTTGAAGAAGGCGGAGAGCTTCGGCCGGCGGCAGAGGCCGCTGGAGCAGCCGAGGCTGATGGTGGTGGTGTTGACGAGGGTGTATTTCTTCTTGGTGCTGTGGCTTGAGGACATTGTGTTTTTGGGATCAGGGGCTTAACGGTCTTTTCACGACTTCGAGAGTTTTGTTTTGATGATGCTCTTCTTGTTGTGTTGTGTAATAAGTTGTGCATGTGAGCTTTTGAAGGGGACCTTTTAAGTGTGAGTGAGTGACTGCGTGTGTGTGTGTGTGTGTTTTTCATTTTATTTTTATAATTCTGTGTAATCTGATTATCTGGTGCACATAATCGCTAGGCTTGTATTTTACTATTTTATCATGAAGTCAGTGCTAGCATAATAAATATATAATAAATATTGCAACTGCCTTTGTAATTTATTTAAGAGTAATCTACGACTAAATACTTAATACTTATTTGTATAAAAAATTGTAATTCATTAAACCCAATTAGCCGTGTGTACCATTTTATCATCCTTGACGTACCTTATTATATGTATATTACGTACCACTTCACTCGGTTATATGATACATATATATTTTTCTTTATGTTACCTAAATTTATTATATAGTGTATTTTTTCTCACGGTATTATGTACCATAATACATTTCTATATGGTAGCTAAATTACTTATATGATGTAACTGCGACGCAAGCGAATACTTATGTGTAAAAACATTATACTATTATACGTAAACAAATTCAGACAATGGACTGAATTGAGATAGAGGAATTTAAATGCAAGTATTCCTTTATTTAATTATACAGAAATAAATCTCGAATTCCTGGTCAAATCTCGGATTACACATGCATGATGAAAGTCAGAGAGTCTTTATTAGAAAAATGGTATCTCACTTGGTTCGAAACACATCGACTTAATTACGCATGTAATATATTATAGCGTTAGAGTTAATAAAATAATAATGACATTATGGGTTATATAAATATGACTTAGAAGTATGAGCTGACACGAATTAAACTAATTGATGGAATGATCTGCCACATTATCTTTAGATCTGATTTACAAGAATTAGGAAACTTCTTGTCAGATATCCATATGCCGCATTTTATTGTTAAATCAAAATTACAATGCAATATTCGAAGTCATGTTATTGGGCTTATTTGGGCCGCAGAAGTTGGGCTTGGTACTTGGGCTAGTTCAAATTGTTGAGAACGCCCATATTAAATTTATGGTCCATTATTAATAAAATGTTATGAAGGTTTATATTTATGGAGTAGGTTATTTATACTATAAATGCTATATAGAGCTATATATAGCTTAGTTGATGAGTTGACCTAACCTAACCAAAATTTTTGCACATTATTATTAATTCACATCTTAAAGAAGCGAATATTATCGAATAGATCCTATAAAAAGTTTTAAAAATCATGTGAAAGGACCAATGAGCCAATAAGTTTATTAACACCATGCTTAGCAATTTTCTTTTATAGGGCTTTATGAGTTATTAGTCAAAAGATAATTGCATAATTTTCTGACTGCCAAATACCTTGAGTGGGTACGTTCGCAAGGTCATGTCCTAATATATTGTGATTGACGTAGTCTGCATACTATTGCACCGGCTCCACGTCATGAACTCCTAGTAAAAGTTACCATATTGTAAACTAAAATATTGAATTTCAATGATTCAGGTTTAAATTTATGCCAGTGACTTTAATCGTCATTGTTGGGTGAGACTGAGACCTGCTCATTTGATATCGGGAAATTTAATCCCATCCCCATAATCTCTGTCGAAAGCCAAAGGCTATTGAGTGGGGTACCGGATCGAAAAAAAGAAATAACATATTTGTGTACAACACAATTGTACATAAATGCATTTAAAAATCACGTTTTTCAACATCATCATCTTCTTTTTCTTTTATTACATCAACGTACAAATAAGACACAGAGCGAGTCCACGCAATCATAAACGCACACACAAACACGCATAACCAACTTCTTCCTTTACGAAAAAGGTGTAATCACGCTGCTTTAAAACTTTCATCATCGCCTTGCATTATTTTTTTTATTTGTTCATTATTGAATATGGGTTCTTCTTCTTGAATCTTGTCTTCGCATTTAAATATCTTACAGTTTTTAAGAATTAATCATCGGAGATATGATCGAAGAACTGGTCACCACCACCTTAATGTAAGACTTTGATCACAGCTCTGTTTCTGCTTCTTTAATTTCTCTTTTTCCGTTCTCTGCCTTTGTTTCTATTTTTTTTTTTATTACAATAAACAAGGAAATTATTTGGGTTTTTTTTATCAGATTGGTTCTTGGATATGCATATCCAGCATTACAGTGCTTCAAAGCCGTAGAGAGAAACAGAGTCGATATTCATGAACTCAGATTTTGGTGCCAATACTGGTAAACCTGAAATTATTACTTTTTTTTTTTAAAATACATTGTTTTCCTATTAGGCAGAAAATATTTGTGATAATGTATATAAGGGGTTTTACGAGGCCACCTAACTTATAAGTTGCAATTTTATGATAATAAGTTTCAAAACGAAGCAAAAATTAAATGGTGTAATTTTAGGACAATACATTTGAAATAAGTAATTTGAGGATTGCTTTGAAACTTATTGTCATCAAATTGCTTCACTTTAATGATGGGATCCAGCCTTGCGGCCACCGACGAAAAATAATAATAAAATATTATTATTATTATAATATTATAATATTATTTATATATCTAATAAAATAATGAAAGGTCCGTATTGATTGGCGACGCGGCGAGATCCTGGACGTTGGATTTGGACGATCCAGATGAGCTGAAGACATCTATAAATAGGCTGCAGTTCTTCAGTTATTATTATCACAAATTCATTCGAGATTTACATTTGAGAGTGAAGTAGTCTGAGTGAATTGTGAGGTTATCAGTTCAGGTAGAAACTGATAGGGTTTCCACATCCACAGAGAGGTGTGAGGTAAAATACGAGTGGTAAAAGTCGTGAGGTAGTAAAAATTAACTGTTGTAATTTTTACTATAGTGAAGATTTTGCCGACTCGGCCGTGGTTTTTCCCTTTTGTTAACAGAGGGTTTTCCACGTAAAAATTCTGGTGTTCTTTCTTACTTTGCAGTAATTTTATTTTTACCGCGATAGTTACTGTGCGGGTCCCACCAAAGTTACCTCGTGGGTCCCATTTTTCCCGACCGTTCTACCGAGCAATTCGGGACTGATTTCCGCTGCGGGGCCCACTGACCACCGCGGGGCCCACCACCCTTCCCAACAAGTGGTATCAGAGCCTAGTTGGTATTCTGAGTATGCTCTGTGGTTGCAGCTGAGACTGATCTTCCACATCAGAAAAGATACTAAATAGGTTGCTGGTAGACTGACGGCCATGGAGAACGACGGAGGAATGATTAAGTTGACAGTAGCGAATTACTCCATATGGAAATCGAGGATGGAGGATTACCTTTATTGCAAAGACCTCCATGATCCTATCGACGGTGAAGGCAAGAAGCCCGAAGGTACGAAGGACGATGTATGGAAGAAGTTGCAAAGAAAGACGCTAGGTGCGATCCGCCAATGGGTGGACATTAGCCTCTACAACCATGTAAGAAACGAGACGGACCCCCTGATACTCTGGAAGAAACTCGAGGGTATGTACGAGGTGACGAATGCGCTGAGCAAGGTATTCATGATGCGGAAACTCATGAATATGAAGCTGAACGAGGGACGATCAGTTGCTGAACATCTGAATGACTTTGAAGGACTGGCAACTCAACTTACAAGTACTGGTCTAGTCCTTGATGATGAGACACAAGCATGTCTACTACTGGGATCTCTACCTGAGAGTTGGGACACGTTGGTGGTATCGCTTACCAACTCAGCACCAAGCGGTAAAGTAACGATGGATATGGTGAAGAACAGGCTGTACAATGAAGAGCTGCGACGGAAGGACGCTGCCAATATCAGTACAGGAAATCAGCCCTTGTCACGGAGAATAGGGGCCGGAGCAAGAGTAGAGGTCCGAAAGGATACGACAAGTCAAAAGCTAGATCCAAGTCCAGAGAGATGAGGAAGTGCTACCATTGTGGACGAATCGGCCACTTGCAAAGAAATTGTAGGCTTCTCAACGGAAAACAGAAACAAGACGATGACAAGAACACGTCTGCGATCGCCGCCAACCATGATGGAGAGGTTACGCTAGTGAATGAAGCAGATTGTTGTCATGTTGCAGATACAAACACCGAGTGGGTAGTGGACTCTGGTGCCTCCTACCACTGTGTTCCAAGGCGTGAATACTTCTCCACTTATAAAGCGGGAAACTTTGGCACTACCAAGATGGGTAACCAAAGTGTTTCTCAAATTGTGGGGATCGGTGATATCTGTATCCAGACGAACGTGGGCTGCACATTAAGGCTAAAGGATGTGCGACATATTCCAGATCTTCGTCTCAACTTGATTTCTGTGAAGGTGCTGGACAACGAAGGATTCTACAACGAGATGGGTGATAGCAACTGGAAACTTACCAAAGGATCATTGGTGGTAGCGAGAGGAAAGTTATGCTGCTCGCTGTACAAGACGCACACGACGATATGTGCTAACCAACTGAACGCAGTTGAAGATGATGCTTCTCCAAATTTGTGGCATAGACGGCTGGCGCACGTAGGCGAGAAGGGGTTGAATATCTTGGCTGGAAAGTCCCTCATACCGGTAGCCAAGGGGAAAGCGCTGAACCCCTGCGATCATTGTCTATTTGGGAAGCAACATAGAGTTTCATTCGCGAAGAATTCAACCCGACGAATGAAGTTGGAGTTGGTACACTCTGACGTATGCGGACCCATGGAAGTCGAATCTCTGGGAGGCAGTAAATATTTTCTGACCTTCATTGATGATGCTTCTCGTAAGACCTGGGTATATCTGTTGCGGACGAAGGACCAGGTGTTCTATTATTTTCAGAAGTTCCATGCGATGGTGGAAAGAGAGACGGGAATGCCGCTGAAGTGTCTACGCACAGATAATGGTGGTGAATATATCTCTCGGGAGTTCAGAGATTATTGCACCAAGCAGGGCATAAGGCATGAGAAGACAGTTCCTGGTACTCCTCAGCAAAATGGTGTCGCAGAGAGGATGAATCGAACCATTATGGAGAGAGTCCGATCGATGCTCAAAATGGCTAACCTATCTAAGTCATTTTGGGGTGAAGCTGTCAACACTGCAGTCTACATTATCAACCGACTACCTTCATCGGCGTTGGATTTCGATATTCCAGAGAAGGTATGGATCGGTAGAGACATCTCATATTCGCATTTGAGAGTGTTCGGCTGCAGGGCGTTCATGCATGTACCGAAGGAACAAAGATCGAAGCTCGATGATAAATCTAATCCTTGCATCTTTGTTGGGTACGGAAACGAGGAGTTCGGCTACAGACTTTGGGATCCAAAGAAGAAGAAGACTGTTCGGAGTCGCGACGTAGTATTCCATGAGCACGAGACCATGGGAGACTCAGAAGTGGATGTGTCGAAATCCACGGATGGCGGTGTTGATGATTATACACCAGCCAGCATTCCACACGACGATGCCATGGAGGAAGGAATGCAGCAATCAGAACCTGAACCGGTAGAGCCAGCCACCGGAGATGATGAGCCAGACGTAGATGAGCATACTGAAGGTATTGAGCAGGGGGAGCCTTCCGAAATAGTTGAACCTCAGCTGAGAAGGTCAACTAGGGAACGCCAACCATCTACGAGGTATCCGAGTTCTGATTATATTTTGATTACTGACGAGGGGGAGCCGGAGAGCTTCCAGGAGGTACAATCTTGCAGGGACAAAGATTGTTGGATAAAAGCCATGCAAGAGGAGATGGATTCTCTGAGGAAGAATGAGACGTACGAGTTAGTTCGATTGCCGAAAGGAAAGAAGACACTCAAGAACAAATGGGTGTACAAATTGAAGAAGGATGATGGCAAGCTAGTCAGATACAAGGCTCGATTGGTGGTCAAAGGTTTCACTCAGAAGAAGGGGATCGACTTTGACGAGATTTTCTCACCGGTTGTGAAGATGAGTTCAATCAGAGTTATATTGGGACTAGCTGCCACCATGGATCTTGAATTGGAGCAACTCGACGTAAAAACCGCGTTTTTGCATGGTGATCTCGATGAAGAAATATATATGGAACAACCAGAAGGGTTCGAGGTTAGAGGTAAAGAGGACATGGTCTGCCGACTGAAGAAAAGCTTGTACGGTCTGAAACAAGCTCCACGGCAATGGTACAAGAAGTTTGATTCGTTCATGGTGCACCAAGGGTTTAAAAGAACGAATGCAGATCCTTGTGTATATGTCCGGAGATACTCTAACGGTAAATTTATCGTTCTTCTCCTATATGTTGATGATATGCTAATTGTCGGACAAGATGCAGAGATGATTAGCAGGTTGAAGAGAGATTTGTCAAAGACGTTTGACATGAAGGATTTGGGATCGGCAAAGCGGATTCTGGGAATGGACATTACCCGAGACAGGAAAGCTGGAAAGTTGTGGCTGTCCCAGGAGCGTTATATTGAACGAGTTCTAGAGAGGTTCAATATGAAGAGTGCTAAGCCAGTTAGCACGCCACTTGCCGCGCACTTCAAGTTGCGAAAGAAATCCAGTCCACCAACATATGAAGACGGAGAAGAGGTGACAGACATTCCATATTCATCGGCGGTCGGAAGTTTGATGTACGCCATGGTGTGTACGAGACCAGATATCGCTCATGCAGTTGGCGTTGTGAGTCGGTTTCTATCGAATCCCGGGAAGTCGCATTGGGAAGCAGTGAAGTGGATCTTGAGGTACCTGAGAGGAACTTCCAAATTATGTCTAACATTTGGAAGTGGTAAATGTTTTCTTACAGGCTATACGGATGCTGATATGGCCGGCGATCTCGACAACAGAAAGTCGACGTCGGGATACATATTTACACTCTCAGGGGGAGCTATCTCATGGCAGTCAAGATTACAGAAATGTGTTTCTTTATCAACTACTGAAGCGGAGTACGTTGCAGCCACCGAAGCCGGGAAGGAGATGCTTTGGTTGAAGAGATTCCTTGAGGAATTGGGCATTCAGCAGGAGGAATACATAATATTTTGCGACAGTCAAAGTGCGTTGGACTTGAGCAAGAATACTATGTATCACTCGAGGACGAAACACATCGACGTTCGTTATCACTGGCTCAGACTGGCCATTGAGGAGAAAGCGTTCAAGCTGGAGAAGATCCACACGGACAAGAATGTTGCGGACATTCTCACGAAGGCTATTCCCAAGGAGAAGACAGAGTTCTTTGCAGAACTCGCCGGGATGGGCTACCGTTGAGGCGGTAGAAGAACTCCCCCGTAAATAATGAATGCGGCTGGAGGGGGAGAATTGATGGGATCCAGCCTTGCGGTCACCGACGAAAAATAATAATAAAATAATATTATTATTATAATATTATAATATTATTTTATATATCTAATAAAATAATGAAAGGTCCGTATTGATTGGCGACGCGGCGAGATCCTGGACGTTGGATTTGGACGATCCAGATGAGCTGAAGACATCTATAAATAGGCTGCAGTTCTTCAGTTATTATTATCACAAATTCATTCGAGATTTACATTTGAGAGTGAAGTAGTCTGAGTGAATTGTGAGGTTATCAGTTCAGGTAGAAACTGATAGGGTTTCCACATCCACAGAGAGGTGTGAGGTAAAATACGAGTGGTAAAAGTCGTGAGGTAGTAAAAATTAACTGTTGTAATTTTTACTATAGTGAAGATTTTGCCGACTCGGCCGTGGTTTTTCCCTTTTGTTAACAGAGGGTTTTCCACGTAAAAATTCTGGTGTTCTTTCTTACTTTGCAGTAATTTTATTTTTACCGCGATAGTTACTGTGCGGGTCCCACCAAAGTTACCTCGTGGGTCCCATTTTTCCCGACCGTTCTACCGAGCATATTCGGGACTGATTTCCGCTGCGGGGCCCACTGACCACCGCGGGGCCCACCACCCTTCCCAACATTTAAAACTTATTATCCTAAAATTTAAACATGTAATTTAGATGTCATCAAATTGCTTTTAAGTTAGAAACTCATTGTCCCAAAATTGACATAAATGTCCTTAAAATGCCATCATTGGAATATGAAAGAATAAAAAAATAATGAAGCCTTTTTATAAATTAAGTTATATTGTCTTGAAAGTTCAATTTTAGAACAACTTGGAAGATTAGGAAGCTTTGGGACAATCCGATAATTACTGTGATTAAAGAATGACTCTTTGATCTGGTCTTAGTCAAAACAGTTGTTAATAATGTCTAACTGTGCGCTAATGACCTTTTTGCCCTTGAACCGCTTCAAACAACCAAACAATTCAATTTATACACGTCACTCTATGAAAATCATACAAATTTTTTATTATAACTATTTATTTATTGTTTTCTTCTGTTCTCTTCTCCATTTGTTTTTTTTTTTCAATTTTCTTCAGGATTATAGTTGCGGTAATAACGGTTGTTGAGAGAATCGGTGACGTATTCATTTCATGGTAAACGCAACAAGCCCACGTCATTAATATATTTATTTTACAACTCCTAATTTCTTGGGATTTCTTCTCTGATATATGCGATATATTCTAAGGTTGCCCATGTATGGCGAGATGAAGTTGGCTCTCTTCATCTACTTATGGTATCCCAAAATACAGGTAATAACAAATATGTAACACGAATTGGCTTCCCAAATTTTTTTTTATAAAATACAATATATATATATACAATATTAACAGGGAACTGGATATGTGTACGAGAAATTACTAAGGCCGTACGTATATCAAAATGGGACAGATATTGATAGAAGCTTGCTTGAATTTAGAGAGAGAGCTTTGAAATTCGCAATTTATTATTGGAACAACTGTACGGAGTTGGGATCGGCTAAGGTTCTCGAGTTTCTTCAATTCGTGTCTTCTGAGGTACTTCGCAATATATGAATCTTAATGAGTATTTATTGCAATAAAAAATTTAAATAAATTATATTATTATTATTATTATTTTTGCAGAGTGTAGATCATAGGCTCAACGCGGGAGACGCGAGGGTGAGGCACGCGCCGTTGTATCGTAGCCAAGAAGCGCCGAAGTCGGAGCCTGTTGTCCAAGTTCAGTTTCCCAATCACCACCAAACACAATTTATCCGACCCGAGGATGTTATGGTTCCGGATCCGGGTTTCCATAGTGGGTCGTTAGATGGTACAGTACAAGGCGGTGGTATTAATGCGCAATCCTTGAGGCATAGGCTTAGGAGATTTATAGGAGGGAAATAGGTGTGTGAATTTTGATCCATGATGTAAGAAAAAAATTTGGAAGTGTTAAATTATTATTTTTTCTTTCTATTTTTATTTTTAAATATTTTTTTTTTTTTTAAAATAGTTCCTAATATGATTGGTAATGGGGCGGAGATTCATCGTTTTCCACGGGGATCGCGTCGATCGGTGCAGGGATTTCCCGATTTTCACTCCCCGAGTCCCCGTGGGATGATGATGGGATTTTTTTTGCACATTAGCGAGGATGAGACGGAGACGAGGATCATACTCACCACTCAATTTCCTTTGGATTCAGTGTTGAATAACTAAATCAACCCTACTGAGATATAAGCCTTTTGAATGTGATCCTAAAAATTACGGTGAGATGATTGAATTAGATTGTTACTTGGAGGAGTGTATGATACCAAGTGATTATCGTTCATGTTAATTTTATTATCGTTTTATTTTGTAATTTTTTTTGACGTTGCATCAGAAATTATACATAAAGAAAACGTGAGACAGTGATTCTCTATGGGAAACAAACCCCAAACCACGCATGATGAGGACGCGAAGAAATTTTTCAGCCGTTTAATGGGATTGGATTGGGATTCCCCGATAAGTGTTGGGGGATAGCCTCTGGCCTCGTCCCACCCCAATGTCAAGACTCAAGCCTAGATTTTAGAAACAATCTAGGTGATCCAATTATGATTTTTGCAGATATAGTAGTGGTTGAGAAGATTAATCCCTCTGAAAACTCGAATATTCTCATAATTGACTTTAATATTCAAATTCACTTTGTGACTGACTTTAGTTTAAGAGTGAAAAAATTATAAAATTGGGTCACTGAGTATATCAGTTTTCGTTTTTTGTCACTATCTTTGATAATTACAAAAATAGGACACTATCTTCGTAGGTTCAAACAAAATCAGGTTTTCATTGCAAAAATAGGTCATGTCGAACAGAAATAGGTCATTAATTTCGTATACCAAAGTAAAAATAGGTCACTAACTTCGTATGTTGAAACAAAACAAGTCACTAACTTCGAAGTTAATGACCTATTTTCGCCAGTGATTTATTCTTGTTTGGACATACGAAGTTAGTGACCAACTTTTGTAATTATCAAAAATAATAACTCAAAAACAAAAAATGATAAACTTAGTGACCCAATTTTATAATTTTGCGATTTAATAGAGTAAAAAATCATATTAAAATAAATCGAAAATCTGTAAATCTTATCTTCTAAAAAGAAAAAAATATCTTATCCCCACTTATCTTCTCTTCTCCCCCTTCTCCCTGAACTTCCATTCTTGCAGCAACAGTACAACAAGAAGAAAAAGAAAAAAAAAAGTACGTAGTAAAATGTCATCGTGTTCAATATCAGCAGCCATTGCCACTTCTTCGCAGTTTTTACATCCTCCAATGGCAACTTCCCATGATCATAATCTTCTCGGACACATCCACTCCCTCAATTTCTTCCCTCATTATTACAAGAAACCTAAACCCATCAAGATAATAAACTTCAACAGCTCTTCGAAGCTGATCATCAGTGCCTGCAATTACTCTCCGTTCTTCGCTCGTTGCTCCGCTGAGAACGGTGTGTTAGAGCAAGAAGAAGAAGAAGTAGCCGAAGCTGCTGTGCCTGAAGATGAACGAGCTGGGGATGACGTGGCACAATCTGCTGAAGACGGCGGGAGATTGTACGTGGGCAACCTTCCCTTTACGATGACTTCGAATCAGTTGTCGGAGATATTTGAGGAGGCGGGTCGGGTCGTTTCTGTTGAGGTGACAAGACATAATTTTTAAATGATTTGTTTTTTTCTGTCAACAAAACTATTAATTCTTTTCTGTATTTTCTTATTTCGTCCATAAAAGATTGTGTACAACAGAGTTACCGACAGGAGCCGAGGATTCGCATTTGTCACAATGGCAAGCGTCGATGAAGCCAAAGAGGCCATCCGTTTGTTTAATGGAGGAGTAAGTTCAAAGGCTTCTTCCTTATCGAAAACACATTGTCGACTTATTAAATTAAGGCTTAATTAATTTTTCGGGGAATTGTGTTTAAGCTTTTTCCGCTTCGTAACCATTTTCATTATTTATTTTCGTTTGGTACCCATTGACCTATTACGAAACATAGCCCCGTAACTCTAAAAGACGACTTTTCAGCATATTTATGTGATTTAGCCGTTTAGTGGCTAACGGGTATTACCGATTTTGGAGTAAAATCTTGGAGACCCGATTTTGGTCTTAGGAAGGGTTCGAAGTGAATGTTATGATTTTTCTTTCGTTTCAAGGCTTCAAGGTTTCATTGTGAAATTGAGTTTAATTGTGTTTCATTTATGATAAACTCCAAACTGAGGGCATTTTAGTCTTTTTAGCAATATTTGTTAGCCACTAACGGCTAAATCACATAAATATGCTGAAATTCGTCTCTCAGAGTTACGAGTCTATGTTTCTTAATAGGTCAAAAGTACCAAACAGAATTGAATAATAAGAATGGTTATCAATTTGAAAATCTTAAATACAGGGGAATGAGACGGAATTCCCCTTATTATTTTATTCATGTGTATTTAGGAACTAAAATTTAAGGACACCTAAATCAAGAGCGATTATTTAGGACTAAGTTTCCAACTTTGAGCAATTTGAAGACGTTAGAAACCTAACTTGAGTTCAGAATTAACACACGCGACGTGCACTTGACTATTCTATTGCGAGAAAATTGTCATGGAGGACTTTTCCTCAAATTAATTGTCATGTGCACGTGACTTGTGTTAATTCCGAACTCAAAATTAGGTATTTTGCGTTAATTGTCCTCAATTTACTTCGATTCATTGGAGATAATGATTTCGACAGAATTTTTTCCAAGTCCACGAGTGCGGTTTACGTGTGTTAATATCAGGCTGAAACTAGGTTTCCAGTGTCAATTGTCTTCAAATTGCTTCATTTTCGAAAGTCATAAATTGTCACTCTTAACTTATGCGTCGTTAAAATATCAATTATATGCGAGACTAAAAAATAATTAACCCATAAATTAAACTAATATTACACAAACACACACATATATATATATATATATATATGCAGCTGATCGGAGGCCGTACGACGAAAGTAAACTTCCCCGAGGTCCCGAGGGGAGGCGAGAGAGAAGTAATGAGGCCGAAGATAAGCAGCAGCAACCAAGGCGGCTACGTCGATAGCCCACACAAGATATACGCGGGCAACCTCAGCTGGAGCCTCACGTCTCAAGGCCTCAGAGAAACCTTCGAAGGGCAAGATGGGTTTTTGGGAGCCAAAGTCATCTACGAGAGGGAATCGGGGAGGTCCCGAGGGTTCGGGTTCATCACGTTCTCGTCCCGAGCGGAGATGGAGTCCGCTTTTAACGCGTTGAATGGAGTGGTAATGAGAAAATTGTCTGAATTTTATGACTAAATTACTAAATTAGGTCACTGAGTAACGGATCTGATTTCCTCTTGGGTCACCGGTGAATTTTCCGACGAAAAATTGCTGGAAACCCCGTGTGGCCGATGGCATGTTAGCAGCCACGTGAACGAAAACGTCTGATTTCCGACTATTTTCGGTGGAAAATTCACCGGTGATCCAAAAAAAACTCAGATATATTCCTTAATGACGTAAGCGGGTAATTATAGAGCTTAGTGACCCAAGAAATACTAGAGTCATAGTTAGTGACATAATTTAGTAATTTTGTCTTTCTGATGCTATAATTGTTTTTTTGGTGAATATATATAATATAGGAACTACAGGGTCGGCCTTTGCGGCTGAGCTTCTCGGAGCAGAAGTTTAACGACGGGGCTTCGGAACAAGTTGATCGGAATGAGATGCTCTCCGGCGTGAGCACGTGATGACTGTCGGCGGTGGTTGCGCAGATGATTAATATTTGTACTCTTTTAATGTTGTGTTCTATGTCTTAATATATAGGTACTTTAGTGTTGCCTTTGAGAACGTATATTGTGTAATATACGCTTGAGAGCCATACAAAGAGTTCCACGTGTGACTATGTAGTGGAGATGAGGACCTTTTATTATTATTACTTTTTTTTTTCTTGTTAGGAGGTATTCTTGCCATTAGTATCTCCAAACTCTGACTACATTCAGTTATAAGTGAAGCCAGTGAATGACGAAAGTTAAGGAGCCCAAATTGGTTCGTATGAAGACGAATAGGGCTTATAGGAGACTAATCCTACTGGCCATAGCGGGACTAATTCTACTGGTCAAGTGCACACTGACAATGAAAGTCAATGAGTCCAAATGAGATCAGACGATCTTGTCTTCAAAGGGAACTAATCTTACTGGCAGTTGGTTCCACGCTGACAACGAAGTCAAGAAGTCGAGGTATGACAGAATCCATGACCTCCAATGACTATATATTGTGTTGAAAAACCACTTAACGATCCTTTCTCACAGGCCTTGTTATTTTTTGGTCAACACGTATCCCCACACAACTCCATTGTCCCCGGTCCTCACAATCCGACTAATTTTACCTTTCTACGGACAAAATATACCTTCACTGTCGGCATGATACGACCACGGCTTTCAGCCGGACTAATCCAGTTTGGCTCATTTGACTTGCACCAAGCCCCACAACGTCAGCCACAGAATTCAAATTCGTAACGAAAGGGTTTATATTCACCTAAATTGTTATTACATGATAAGATTCTTGCCCCACGTCGGTAATTAGGGGCTAGTCCATAGCCATGTCGAATGGGGATACCTCGTGAAAGGAAAAAAAATTAATTTCTTGGCACTGGATATTGTATTTGGGCTTGCCTGCTACTTACTTGGGCTATGTTTATATACAACCCAATCGACATTATAATTAATGATAAAGAACTTGTTAGGTCCGATGTGAAACTTAGGAACTAATTAAATGTTTTCTATTAATTAAATGCTAAGTAATCAAAATCCCAACTAAAGAAACGACTGCTCCCGTTCAACCTTCCACGATACTTCCCTCGTCCTCATCTCATACTTCTTCTAACATCAACATCAGTTGACTTTCTCTCTCAACCCACCAAGCAAACACTTTCCTACATAAAAAATTATTGGATTAATTAATAGGTGAAACTAAAAAAAAATATCTTTTTTATAAAAAATATCAATTTAATACGTTGTCAGGTAAATTTTATATACAGGTACATAGTAGGAAAAAGTTTTTACACATAGGTACTCATTTGAGCGAAGTTCATTTTTCACTCCTTTACGTACCTTAATATATATATATATATATTACGTACCACATCACGCTTTTGTATGGTGCCAAAATGCGTTTCTTATGGTACATAAGGTCCTTATATGATGTACCTTTTGTTTGCATTAGTATGTACATTATTCACTCTATAATGTATCACACTACGTTTCTTTATGTTACCTAAATATATTATATGTTGTTCCTTCGGCAAATGAGTACTTATGTGTAAAAACTTTATTCTACTAGGTACCTACATATAAAAAATTTCTGATAAGGGACCGAATTGACGTTTTTGATTCTAATAGGTATTTAAATGTATGTTTCCTAATTAATATAATATTAATAATAATCAAATGAAAAAAAGAAAATTAAAAAGAAAAATCAAACGAGACCACACGGAAACCATCTTTGACGAGTCTTTCCTATTTACCAATTCAAATCGCCTGCCAAAACCCAAACCCATAAAATCTCAAGACGACGAACATGAAAGGAATAAATCCTAAATAATAACTAATCAATACGTCCTTAAATAAAAATAAATCTCTCTCTCTCCTCTCTCTCTCTCTCTCTCTCGATCGATATTTCATTCATCTAAGCATTAACTCCTCATCATCCCCACCAACAACCACATCTAATCTTAATCTCACCATGAACGACCTCTTCTCCGGCTCCTTCTCTCGCTTCCGCGAGAACCAAGACCAGTCCCCTCCGCCGCCGGACTCCCACGTCATCGAGATGTCCTCCTCCTCCTCCGCCGCCGCCGGAGTCAACCTCGACCGCTTCTTCGAGGACGTCGAGTCCGTCAAGGACGAGCTCCGCGACCTCGAGTCCCTCTACGCTCAGCTCCAGTCCTCCCACGAGCAGAGCAAGACCCTCCACAACGCCGCCGCCGTGAAGGACCTCAGATCCCGCATGGACGGCCACGTCACCTCCTCCCTCAAGAAGGCCAAGCTCGTCAAGGTCCGCCTCGAGGCCCTCGACCGGTCCAACGCAGCGAACCGTAGCCTCCCCGGCTGCGGTCCCGGGAGCTCCTCCGACCGGACCCGGACCTCGGTGGTCAACGGGCTGAGGAAGAAGCTTCAGGACATCATGAACCGGTTCAGCGACCTCCGGCGGAGGATGGGTTCCGAGTACAGGGAGACCGTGCAGCGGAGGTACTTCACCGTGACCGGAGAGAACCCGGATGAGGCGGTCCTGGACCGGCTGATCGAGACCGGAGAGAGCGAGACGTTCCTGCAGAAGGCGATTCAGGAGCAGGGCCGCGGCCGGGTGATGGACGCCGTGGTGGAGATACGGGAGAGGCACGACGCCGTGAGGGAGATGGAGAGAAACCTTAACGAGCTCCACCAGGTTTTCATGGACATGGCGGTGCTGGTTCAGAGCCAGGGGGAGCACCTCGACGACATCGAGAGCCACGTCAACAGGGCGAACTCGTTCGTCAGGGGAGGGACGGCGCAGCTCGAGGTGGCGCGGCGGCACCAGAAGAACACGAGAAAGTGGGCTTGCTTTGGGACCGTACTCTTGCTGGTGATTGTATTGATCATTGTGTTGCCTCTCGTGTTGAGGAAATGATGATGATGATGATGATGATGAGTGTTGCGTTACGACGTCGTTTGGGTTCTGGGGTTTGCTGGTTGAGGAGGAAGGTTTTTTTTTACTGGAATTATTGCTGTTGGTGGTTGTATTTTTTTTTTTTTTATTTATGATCGTCATTATTATCGTTGGTTTTTACTGTATTGAATTTACTTGTTATGTTATGATGCCTCGTAGTCGTACGTATTTGTTTATTGAATTAGTGAGGAGGTTGCTATTGTCTTGATGTTACGTGCTATCATTTTTTTTTAAAATTTTTTGTTTTGGTTTTTAAATAGAGGAAAACTCTTTGTCTTCTATGTGGGCATTTTACAGATCTGATCCTTAATATTCTTTGAATATCTATCGTGCGCTTCCACTCAGTGATTGGGATTTAAATAGAAAATGAAGAAACCAAATGTTCCTTGCAATCAGGATTTTTTTTAAGGTACAATCAATCTGTGAGTTTTCAATCATGATTAACTACGGTCTTGTTGGTCACAAACAAAACAAAATCGTTTGTTCGACGGAAAGGAGTGCAATCCCATTTTTGTCCCAAATACATATCCAAGTGGGGTTTCAATCTCGAATTAATTGACGTAGATAAATTAACCCAAGGTAAGTAATTATTAAACAACCTATGTTGGGGTTTGATTTTGTCACCCAACATGGATAAAGTTACGGACTATATGAATTATGGTTTTGGGCCTAAGTTTTGATAATTGGAAATTAATGATTAAAGATAAACTCTCTTGGTCACACGTGACTGACGTTTGTGGGGCTTTGAGACATGTCATATGGGCTCAGAGAGAATTAATACCGATAGAAGTTGGGATCGCCAAAAAAATTTTAAGGAAAAATTATAAAATTAGGTCACTAAGTATTCAAGTTTTTGCTTTTGGGTCACTATGTTTGATAATTGCAAAAGTAGGTCACTAACTTTGTATGTCAAAATAATTTTGGGTTATATTTTCAATTTCAGGTCACTAAGTTTATATTTTTCGATTTTGGGTCACTAAGTATATACATTTTTCAATTTCGGGTCATTCATTTGTAACTAACTTTGTAAACATAGTGACCAAAAAATAAAACATGTATACTTAGTGACTCAAAATCGAAAAAATATATACTTAGGGACCTAAAATTGAAAATATGACCCAAAATTGTTTTGACATACAAAGTTAGTGAACTACTTTTGCAATTATCAAACATAGTGACCCAAAAACGAAAACTTGGACACTTAGTGACCAAATTTTATAATTTTGCCTAAATGTTAACAAGATTCAGATTCATTTCAGACTGAACTTAATTGGAGTGCAAGGAATATGATGGCGTTCGGGGTACTCCCAGTGATGAAACCTTCAGAAAAGTATGTGCCATGTATATGGTGGAGCTTTCATGGAGATCGACGTTCAAGAAGAATGACGAGGAAGACCTAAAACCCTCGGGTTTAGTTTAATATTGGGCAACAATTCTTAAAATGAAAAAAGACTGGACTTATTTTGATTGAAAAATAAAATGTGGGCTTAATTTTTACCCATATTCTAAAATCTTAATAAACAATTAACAAAATCTCATTGTCACTGTTCAAATGCTCTCTAAGCCATTTGGACTCTCCACAAGAACATATGTTTCATGTGCACTCAAACTAGTTTCATTAAGCTCGAGCTCAACGATCACAAGCGTTCGAACAATTACGATAGAAATCGAGCTCTCGAGTCATCTTTTATCCCAACTATATACACAATAGTACCATTTTTTTTAAAAAATAAAAAATAAAATAAGACAAGCAACGACCTAAAATATAAAATAAAACATCCAATGGAACGGTGATTGCACTATGCAGCACTAGTACGCTCTCTCCGCCATCAATATAAGCGAAATCCTATTGACGTGTTTTTATTTTATTTTTTTAATCTCACTTTTCCAACTTACTTTTAATTCGAACTATCATTGGTTTCAAATAAAAGCCAATTCCCATCATTTGACTAGATATTATAATGAAACTATTAAATTCGGAAAGCAAATTAAATTACTAATTTACCTCGCTCTTTTCGGACAGCATAGGCAGCTATAACTCAATTTAGATAGATTTAAATATAAACTTTCATGAGCGCATAGAATTAGGTATCAAAATCATGCCAACATTAGAAATCTTAATTACTTATTTATTTCCTCGTTAACCATTACCATTCTATCCTAAAGAAAGATTGTACTTTATTTCAATTAACAATTACCGTCCTTTTTATCGACAATAGAAAAGATTTAGGTTAGCCTATAAAGCAAATCACCATTGCCAACGAGGGCTGGATCCACAGCAATATAATTCCAAGCTCTTTTGTAAAAATATAACACGAACAATATAAAAAAAGGGGACGAAGACAAAAATGAACAAATATAAAATGAAGTGCATCATTTGTTGTGCTTATTCGCTGTCTCCCAATTTAAATTGTTAGTGCAATAGAGACGTGAAGATGGACGTCTTGCAATAATATATATATATATATATATATATATATATAATGTGTGTGTTTATGTGTTTTAATTTACGATAATAAATTTCTCGGCCCGAATTCGAGAGAAGCTGTAACTGGGTTCCGTACACGAGTTGAATAAAAGACCGTACATTTTAAAGACTAATGTCCACTTATCGTAAATTGAAGTTCGACTATAGATACACATATGCACGTATATATACATATATACGCCCTTATTTTCAGCCTAGAATAACGCAAGATGCTGCCTATGGTTAGATTTTAGATCAGCGGAGAAATATTATATTTCTCACGTAACTTACCTAAGGAGAGACCAATGACTTTGATATAACAGGCCCTTTATTACATTATTGTTCGAATTTGGGTAATCTTAAGCAAGAAAAATAATGACGACCCCAGTATTAGTAAAAACAAACGATTTGTTAGAAATTGTCCACTTCCGTTTCCTAACTAATGCTATTTTACTTCGCGTTCTTACATAAAGGATAATGAAATTGATTTTGTTCCACGGTTTTACTGATGATGCAATGTCATAAAATTATAATAATGTAAGAAAATTTTATTGGGAAAATTAAAGTTGCACACTGTTAAGCCATCAACTCATAAAAAGCTCCAAATGTGTTCAATATACACGTATGTATGTATGTATATATATATATATATATATATATAGTGAAGCAATAAAATATTCCAACGATAAAACCCTATTTTCAATGAGTGGTGGGGCACATGAAAACGGAGATCATGAGCTCGATTCCACTTTTTCTCCTTGAGATCGTTGTCTGTATGATCTTTATAAGTGACAATGGGTCAATAGAGAATTAACACCGCTCAGAATCCATGGATCATCTTACAGCTGACGGTATGACTCTCATTCGGTTCTAACTCGATACAAACCGAATCTAATTGGACTACAACGACTATGGTGATACTGTGTGGAGATACTTTTTATCTTTAAAAAAATAGAAAAATCTCACCAAGAACTTAGAAAAGACAAATTCACTTACTATTGGAACAAGGTAATTACTTAAATACTAATTCCTCCACCACTACGTTGTATATAAATATCGAAATGTGAGAACCCTCCATTTTAAAACCTCCCATCGACCACTCAATCGTCTCTCTCTCGCAACAATCCCTTCGTGTATAACAATCCCTTCATTTTTTTTTAATTTCAATAACAATGATGAGTCTTTTAACATCGTTTCCAAAGAAAATCAAGACGAACATGTGCTGCACTATCGAGGCTATGAAGAAAATTGGAAGAGACGATCCGAGGAGAATCACACACTCCCTTAAAGTAGGCTTAGCACTCACTTTGGTCTCATCGTTGTACTACTTTAAACCTCTCTACGATGGCTTCGGACAAGCTGGGATGTGGGCTGTTCTTACAGTTGTCGTCGTCTTCGAGTTCACTGTCGGTAAGTTACACACACACAACGTTAAACTTATTATCAATATTTGCGGAAAAGCCATTTAATAATTATATATATATATATATATATATATATATATAAATCAGGTGGAACTTTATCAAAAGGATTAAACAGAGGCTTTGCAACATTTCTAGGCGGTGCATTGGGTCTCGGAGCTGAGTACTTGGCTTGTCGCTATGGAGAGATAGGGAAACCTATTTTTCTTGGCATTTTGGTACTAATCTTAGGTAAAAAAAATTAATTATACAAAATAATATATGTAATAATTTTTTTTCATGTATTACATATATATATATATTATGCAGCTGCTGTGTCTACATTTACGAGATTTATCCCGAGTGTGAAGAAAAGATATGATTATGGAGTCCTCATATTCATATTGACATTTAGTTTGGTGGCGGTTTCGGGTTATCGGGTCGACGAGATATTGGAAATGGCCCATCAAAGGCTGTCGACGATTGTGTTGGGTGGGGCAACTTGCATGTTGATATCCGTTTTTATTTGCCCCGTTTGGGCGGGTCAGGATTTGGGGAACCTTCTCTCTGCGAATTTACGGAATCTTGCCGATTTCTTACAAGGTAAGAAACAAATGTAATATATATAGATATATATATATATTATATATATATATATATATAATGTTTAAATGTGTCACATAAGACCTATAAAAATGTGATTGCATTGCATTAGTGTTATTTGCAATAACACTTTATTTTTATTTATTTTTTAAAGAAAAAGTGCATGCGACCCCCCATTGGCCCGTAAACTATAGGAATCCATAAGTTAAAGCGGCTGCTGATATAAAATATTTTATGATAAATGTCTCAACAAAGCGCTAATTAAAAATTATATTTTGATTTTGACAGGTTTTGGAGGAAGCGAGTTGTTTACTAGTACTGAAGGTGATACGGAAAAGTCGTGGCTCAAATCCTACAAAAGCGTGTTGAACTCGAAACACACCGAAGAATCCCTGGTAATTAATCGGATTATATGTTAGTTAATGAAAATCTAGTCTTTCTTAAACAATTAAATAATTAAATATATATATATATATATATACACACAATATTAGGCTAATTTTGCATGGTGGGAGCCTCCTCACGGTCGCTTTCGATTTCACCATCCCTGGAAATTATACCTAAATATAGGAAATATTTCAAGGGAATGCGCTTGCTACATGGAAATACTTGTCAAATGCAACGACTCAAAATCCAAGGTAGTACACAACTCAATATAATATTAATGTAATAATATCATCAAACATAATAAATCATGTCCAAAATAATAATAGGCATAAAATTTGTTTTTTTTTTATAACAGGCAGAATCAGAACTGCAACAGAAGCTCGAACCGCTATGCATGAAGCTGAGCACGGAATCGGGCAAAACCCTAAAAGAGCTATCGGGTTCGATCAAGAACATGTGTTTCCCTTCTCCATCGTCCGAAGAATACCTGCAAAATTCCAAAGCAGTAGCTGGGGAACTCGAGAAGCTTCTGGAATGTTCTTCTCCGTCTGCCGGTGTACTTAACCTTCAAGAGATCGCCCCGCTTCTTACAGTAGCTTCGGTGCTAATAGACATCGTTAGATGCATCGAAGAGATAACACTTTCCTTGCAAGAACTCTCGGAGAAAGCACGTTTTGAAAACCCTAATATCACGACGGATATGAAAAAGAATCAATTGTTTCACCGCGGAGCTGTAAAACCCGTCGATGATGTCAGCGATCATGTGGTTATCGAGATTGTACCGGCGTCACAAGACGGTTTTGATAGGAAAGAAGAAGTTTGATTATATATGCTATATTTATCTATTTAGTAGGTATTTAGGGCCATTAGTAAGATTAAGAAAATAATAGGCGTATGCGTACATAAGTATGTGGAAGTGATGAGTGTATTGCTGGTCGATGCTTGAAATTATTCGTACGCATATTAGGTTTAGAAATAATTATTTGTCAATGTTATTAGGTTGTCAAAATCGATTAGTTGCTCTTCGCATGACCGAAATATATGGAGATTTCAATAATGATCTAATTCGATTAAATTACAAACCAAAAGCTAAATTTATTAATTTCATGTATTGTATTTAATAATTCATGCAAACATAAGGCTGTTGTTGCACGAATATGATGGTAGTTTTCTTATTAGTGCTGTGCATATGTGCGACATATGTTTTAATCTGATGGCTAAAAGTGCCCATTATTAAGCGGCGCAGTAAACCAGTAAGAAAATCTTTTTGTTGGCGATGGCCATAAAGTAGTATAAATTATTCAATAAAACTCCGCACATAGAAACGTATGGAGAGAGAGAGAGAGAGAGAGAGATTTGGAATGTACCTTCAGTACTTAACATCCTAGTTGGATAAATAAATACGTATATATACTATAATATTAAACACATATGCATATTTATATAAATAACCTAGCGTGTGGACCTCACAATTCTTTGAAAATCTTCTCTAAATCGTTCCACTAATGATTTTTAAGAGAATTAGTATGTGGTCGTTTTGTCGTGCCAGTCATCATGATAGCTTAGCATGCTATTGGTTAGTGCCAAATAAAAATTAAATAGTATATCTACAATAAAGTTTTCGGGTTCAAAAGTTTGATTGCTTCAAAAGCAAAACCAATATCAATTTATAGATCGTTACTTAGTTTAGCACCCAATGCCGTACGCCCCAAATGTCTCCGCACTCGTCTTTGTTTATAAATCTCCATGGAGTTTAGGGTTTCGGGATAAAATCAATTCGACATAATTATAAATTTCGGTCACTAAGTCCGTTAGTTTTTGTTATTCTACCTAGTTGGTTGCTAATGTGCAATATTTGATATCCATTTGGCTAGTGATATGGAATAATTTTTTTCGAAACGATAGGTTGATAAATTAGCAAAATAATAAATGAGTTAAATAGCATGACTGAGCCCTATGGATACAATTCATCATACAAAATGGAATGATTTTTTCACCAAGAGAGAATACATCAAACTAAATTTAAAAGAAAAAAAACCCAAGAATACAAGTATTAAAGTTAAAACGAGAAATTGAAGAACCCATTACATGATCGATCTAAAACTATACATCTCGTCTTCTCCAAAAGAACACTTCCACAAAGGTGAAAACAACTTCTACAAAAGGAGACTGAAGCTCCAATTAAGGTAGAAATGAAGAAAAATCAACATATAAAAAGGACAAAACAAAATACGGACGAAGATTACTTTGTTATTCTTCCCCATCCTTCAAAAATAGTAAATAATAGGGGAGAAGAAGTATGTGTTCGAGTTTTTTTGGTTTTAGAGAGTTGTACAAATTTTGAGAGAGAATGAGTTTTTTGTTAGTAATATAGAATACCGTTAAGTAGTATTTTCAAAATATTCTGTCGAAAAAATAATTGGAGACTCAAATTTCATTCAGTAGCGGCATTTTTTGAGTGATTCAAACTAAAAAGAAACGGAGTGATTCAAATTTTTAGTTTTGCCAGATCAACTCTAATATTGAGTGTAAAATATAACTTGAATTAACCCTTTCACCCCATTTTGTAAAAATATATGATTTTGTACAAGGAACATTTTCACATCATTTAGAAGTTACACGTGTCGCATTTTCCAGACACATGGGCTGGGGCTTGTCCACCTGAGCAGTGATCGGGAAACGACTCAATGTCCACTAATATTTTGAGATTTAATATGTACTAAAAAAAAAGGATAAAATCATAGTCACACTTCCAATACTAAATTAGTATATCACGAGCAGCAAAGTAATCATTGATTAAGCCATCTTTATGTGCGGTTAATCTCAAATTATTTATTTTACGAGCCTAATTGTTCATGGTCGGATCGTACAATCTATTTCGTCTACATACGTCCAAAACATCCATCTTATTGGTTGAATACATTTCCATTTATTACCAATTGTTCATGTCTTTTTTATTTGATTATATTCTTTTCGTCTCTCTATTCTCTTGTGGACCAACTTAAGTAGTGCCATATTATTATTTGGACCAACTAAATCGCATATAACTTATATTTTTTGTTCTATCATTTGGTATCAATTGCATCTAACTATCAATCATAGTGAATGATACCTTTTTTAAGGTATCTTACAGAGAACGTCACTGCAATTCTTATACTATGATTAATTTCAGTTTGAAATGAATTTGAATTTTAACGTCGACTACACGAGGATGTTTTAATCCTGTCTTGTGTGTACTCCATAATCCCAAATACACCGGAAAGTCAAGAAATTCTAGTAAAAACAAAAAATGACCTCTATGTGAATATATCATGTAGATTCATGATAAATTAAATAACTTTCAAAGTAATATCAATTACTTTTTCAAATTAAACCAAAGCCCAAACCCATATCCATGGGTTAGATGGGCTAGACAAGGCCCATAAGGGTTTTATGAGTCAAACAAGAGCGTGCATCTCCGTGCTATATTAAATTCTGCTCTATATGAAGGTTAAATGAATAAAACTATATTCATCGATTAGTTCTAGGCTCATTTAATGCATGGATTATGGTAAATTGGTAATATGATACTATTAGATATGCGAAAAAATGTTACCGACAGCTCCCATTAATCTTCCACGTCAGCCACGAGAAAAATTTCAAAAAGAGGGTCGGCGATTGAATGGTTATATCAGATCTACAAGGTTATTTTTTTTTTTTTTCATACACGATAGCAATAGACCTACAAGATTTAAAAGCCACGAATCACCAATATTCCTCCCAAGTCCTAGTTATACGAACTCAGAATTTAAAATTTGGATCCAAAAAATACTTATATGGGATGGAAAAATACACTTTCAAACAAAATAATAAAAGTCTATGATATTCAGATTTTTTCCAAAAAAAAAGAAAGAAAACAATAACTAACATCACTAAATGTCACAAAATCATTTTGTTATATATATATATATATATATATATAATCAACATAAACTCGTTTCGGCCAGAGCCCGGCGACCTCTCCGACCCCCCGGCCCAATTGAATGACGCGAAAGTTGTTCGGCTAATTACACTATATATATATATACTTTAAAACCGATGAATATTAATTTTTTCTTCCTTCATTTGCATGAACGATTGTTTTTTTTTTTCCTTCACAACTTAAATTCACATACATAATCCACCGACAATTGAGTATCCATCCGCGACAAAAACCAATATAATACATATCTAAAATTATTTTACCTCGACACGCGCTTCGAGATTCACAATATCTAAGATTCTTCACCATACCCAAGAAGCTTCTCATTCTTCATATTTATCATCACATTTCGATTTTACTTTACGTTCTTACAACGTAAACCAAACGGCTCTTTTACACTTCACAATTTAAAATAAAATACTCAAAACATGCATCTACAAAAAATACAAAATTCCACAAGCTTTCACACCCCTTTTTTTCCTTTTTCACTTATCTTTCCACATTAAAACCCTCAAAAACCAAAGCACAATTTCTAGCTACTTCCACAACTCCCACATCGCATATTCTTTACTAATCACATCTCCCTCTCTCTCTCTCTCTCTATGGAAGAAAAGATCTGCATCCACCACGAGGGCCGGCGCCGCCGGCTCCTCAGCCGCATCCTCGGCGGCGCCCTGGTCCTCATCGTCCTAATCCTCCTCACCGTCCTCATCACGTGGGCCGTCCTCCACCCCCACAAGCCCCGCTTCACCCTCCAAGACGCCACCATCTTCGTCCTCAACGTCTCCTCCCCCAACGTCATCTCCACCACCCTGCAGGTCACCGTCGCCTCCCGGAACCCCAACCGGAGAGTCGGCGTCTACTACGAGAGGCTCCACACCTACGCCACCTACCACAGCCAGCAGATCACCTACTACACCCTCCTCAACCCCGTCTACCAGGGCCACAAAGACGTCAACATATGGTCGCCGTTCCTCCAGGGGACCAACGTCCCGGTGGCGCCGTACAACGGCGTTGCGCTGGGGCAGGACCAGGGCAGCGGCGGGATAAGGATGACCGTCAAGGTCGACGGGAGGGTCAAGTGGAAGGTGGGGACCTTCGTCTCCGGGAGGTACCACCTGCATGTGACGTGTCCGGCGTTTATTCCGATGGGAAACGGCGGAAAGAGCGCCGGCGTCGTGATCGGTAACGCCGTTAAGTTCCAGCTTTCGCAGAAGTGTAGCGTCAGTGTGTGAAGATATACAGGAAAAAATTATGTTTTTCGAATATTCGTACATTATTATCTATTATTATTATTATTATTATTATGTATCAGCTGAGGTTTAGAAATTCATATCAAAGAAAATAATGTATGTGTATGTTTACGTTTGTGATTTGTGTCGGTGGATAAAAATGCACATCCTAATTTTATTATTGGCGCTTAATTTAGCATTTAGGGTCCAATTTAGTTTTATTTATTTATTTATTTAAATGTTGGAGCTGTTTATATGACCTCCATTATTATTGTAGAGAATGGGCAGCCCACGTGAGTATGTTTGCTATTGATTGCACTGGAGAAAACCTAAAGTCGATGCTTTTATTTATTTTATTTTACTTTTTTCTAAGTGGTTTGTCTTATTTTTAAGAAATGCTATATTTGCATGTTTTAATTTTATACTTTGGTAAAGTAGAAAACTCAATTCTTTTTATCGCAATTGTTCAAATGGCGACGCGTCATTTACTTTAGGACAAAAGTGTGTCAGTAATCGAACGTGTGACATTAACGAAGCCACGTAGTAATAAGATATGTCCGACACAATAAAAGACTAACATTTTATTATTTTTTTACCTTGCGATGAATTTTTAAGGGGATGAACAAGGAGATTATTTCTCCCAACATTCGAACGTCCGATAGTTGAAAGAAGAAAATAGAAGTCTTAATAAGAACTGAATAACCCATTTATGAGCGAGTCTTAAAATCTATAAAATCATAAACATGACTACTAAATTAGTAGTACTCTTCACCTTTTTTTCTTGATTTTTAAAAGTTTGTTTTCTTCCATAAATACTTCTACAAGAAGAGAAAACAAGCCCTACAATGAGAAGATTCAAACTTCAACGGACACTTCGTGATTCGAGAACACAAAAAAGAAGAGAAAAAAAACCGTAGCAACGAAAAATAGCAAGGGAGGAGAGAGAACTCTCTCAGCTTCCATCAATGGAGTGAAAGAGTAGGAGAAATTTTCTTTTATTTATTTATTTATTTTATTTTTATTAAGAGGGGTGAGAGCTTTTTAGAGTTCTCTTTTTGCTTAAGAATTTATAAAAGATTAATTTTTATTAAGAGAACGAAACCCATTATTTAATTTTATTAAGAGATGTTAAATTTTCGGTTATAGGGGTCCGCGTATATGCGCCGCACGAAGGAAGGATAACCGTATAAGCTTGATAAGGTTTCTTCATAAAATCAATTGGTGATAGGAGGAGTGACCTATCAATCTATATATCAATTAATTTTTCTCATCGTAATCAATATGTGATATTACAGATGTGAGAGCTTTTTCGTGATTTTTTTTGCTCAGGAATTTATAAAAGATAAAAACTTTTTTGGTACATGAGAGGCATTTCATACATTTATTCAATCATATAATCTACCATACATGGTTGGATTTTCGGCTCGTCATCAAAATCTACGGCGTGTCGAAATCCAACCGACTCGAGTTCACAACCAAGTTGATTAAAAAAAAACCTAAAAATGCCATACAAATTTAGCTTTTTGACTTTGTAAATTGAATACGAACTTTATCAAGCCCAATAACATAGTATGACTTAAAATTCCATATATAGCGACAATAGTTGGGTCGTTAGTGTGTAACTTAAAAAGGCCCAATAAAGAAATTCACAGCTTCGTTTTGTACTTTGATTGGGCGGTTAAAGAGATGCCCGTGCGGATTATAACCGTTGCCGCTGCTTTTATTGGTTTCTTTTTGTCCTATTTGTTTGAAGGGGTTATAAAATAAAATAAACACTTATGACTTATAGTAAAGCCAAAAATTACATCATTTAAATTTTTACTTTCACTCCACATTCCATAGCGTTTCTAAAAAAAGGACAGTTCACAAAAAAACACGTCCTTTCACTTGTAGCTGGAACATCAACGTCACAACAACTAAACAAGATATCATCCCACATTTAAATTTAAATTTAAAAACAAAAATAAAAAAGAATTATGCGTTCATCTATCTATCTACTCCGGCAGCCCCACCTCCTCGTCCCTCCCTCACGTGCACCGGCGAACCCGACGGAGTAAAAAACTCAGGAGAAGCACACGGCGTCGAGAACAGCGTCCCACCGCCGCCGCCACCTTCTTCACCTTTTCCCTCCTCTCCTTCTCCTTCTTCTTCTTCTTCTTCCTTTATAGTGAATAAAGAACGCGGCGGCGGCGGCCCAAACACGCCGTGGAGCTTCATCCCGTCGACGCCGTCAAAGCTCGTACCCAACTCCATGTTAGAAACCGTTACTGAAGAATTAGCCCTCTGAGCTTCTGCACCGAAGCAGAAGAAATAGCGGAGGAA
The DNA here is from genome assembly GCA_004919715.1 of Linderniella brevidens. NCBI lineage: Eukaryota > Viridiplantae > Streptophyta > Magnoliopsida > Lamiales > Linderniaceae > Linderniella > Linderniella brevidens. The sequence goes on from SWDC01000151.1 coordinate 1,673,117, forward strand.
GTAGTGCTTCTCCTCGGAGATGACGGCGTTAGGGCTTGTTTGACGGCGCCGTAACAGGACGTACAAGAGCTGGGCCAATAGGACAAGAAGCGTTATCACGAAGATGACAGTGAACACTGCGCTTAGTTCGCTTATGCCACGAGCGTTTTCTTCACCGCCGCCGCCGCTCATGCCTGAAGTAGTTAATGGAGCTTTTACTAGTTTTGCAGGTGCTTATTGGATTTGATAGATAAACGAATTTTAAGAGGTGTTTTTATTGTGGAGAAAGCTGACGTGGATTCGGGCTACGGTTGAACATAAATTTAGAAATATTTGGTTTATGTAAAGAGAAGTTTCGATTGATAAGACAGGAAAAAATGATGGACATAGAAGAACTTGGGGAAGGAAAATGATAGTATCTCAATTATGTTATGGTGACTACCATTTTCTGTTTATTCTATTTGATTTGGACACTGACAAAAGAGTTTCGATCCTTGTATTGGGGTGGAAATTTCTCCAAACACAACCACCTATTAATTCACGGTGGACCAAAGCCATTAATTAGGTATATAAATGTTTATTGGGCCATGAGGAAATTCGTATAAAATAATGCTACAATATTGGGCCGTCAGTGGACTACCCCACCAAAAGCCCAATGCAATTAGGCTCGGCAATGAGGTAAGGATCTTCGAGAGGGGAATCACAATTGTTCTCTTCTCGAGGTTTTTTTTTTCCTGTACAGAAAATCATTAACTATGAGATACGTGACACGCTTTGATGATGCCACATGTCGATTTTCTGTTACAATTAACGGTTTCTGTCAAGTTGGGACCAAATTGATTCCGAAACATGCGACGACTAAATTGATCCAGTTGAAACATCGAAAACTAAATTGGTTCATAAGGTAAATATTGAGGACCAAATTGAGTTTTATCCCTTTTTAAAGTTATACATTTATTTCCAACATATCACCTATCGTCTATAGTAATTTTCTACCCTTAGACATGGTTCTTCACCATGCATTAAGAACAAAAGGAGAGTGACCTTGAATTACAATTGCTTATGATAATAAAAAATTAGTGTTCGAATACAAAATAAAAATATTTGTGGACATCCTCGTCGAGATATTTTTTAACTAATCTAGAAATTATTCATGATATAATTGATAAAAATTCTTTAAAATATGTCGATAGAAATATTATTTGATTTCAGGACGGATTTATAAAAAAAATACGAAGAATATTACGTCAATAATTAGACTTTTCCAGGCGTGGGGCTAGCGTGAACCGGACGTCTGCCTTAAGTTTGTCCTTATTAATTATTATTATTTGGTATTTATTATATATTTGTTAAATTTCTAAAGAAAGATCGTGGAGCTAGGTTTTCGCGCAAAAAGAAAAATGGAGTTCTTTTCCAGTTCCTGACCGATTCTACCTTTTCATCATTTGTGTCCCGTGAACCGCGTCCTCTTCTCTCGCGGAGGTAAGAGATTATCATCGCGCAAATCGAAGCGTCATCGATTATTGATCGATGTATTAGCTTCTTGGTGCGTGTTGAGATTCGGTTTCGCTGGTTAATTTCTGGTGTTTATCGTCTGTGTGTGTTCTTATGTATATGATCGCTGATTATTCCTTGTGATTATGTGATGCGTGGTTGAGCGTATCGTAATTTCTTTTTATCCTGAGTGCGGAGATTGTTTCAGCGATTATTTAGGGTTGTGATGGAAAAATTGTCGCGAGGATCCCCGATTTGTTGTCGTTTAATTGATTCCTCTTTCCATTTTCATTGTCCAGCTGCTGGTACCATGCTTGAATTTATGTACAGTCTGTGTGTTTGTGATTGTGTTTCTTTTTCATTTGATTATGGAAATCAAATTATCTTTTTAATGGATTATGCAATCAGATGGGGCTTTATCCATTTTGTGTGTGTGTGTTGTATGCTAAGAAGTTCCGAAAATGGATGAGGTCAAGAAGGAAGAGAGTGAGATGACGTCACCTGCAGCTTTTGTGGAAGGAGGCATTCAAGAGGCTTGTGACGATTCTTGCAGCATATGCCTTGAGGCATTTTGCGACAACGATCCTTCGACGGTAGTGTGCTTCTTAAAGATTATGCTTTTGTCTTTTTAGCTATTAGCAAGTAAGATATTTTCTGATTCATAGGTGACGAGCTGCAAGCACGAGTTTCACCTTCAGTGTGTTCTCGAGTGGTATGTAATTTCATATCATGATATCATGATCTGCAATTTCCTCTGAATAATCTATGATCTGTTGGTTACACGTAAAGGTGCCAGAGAAGCTCCAATTGTCCCATGTGTTGGCGACCCATAAGCCTCAAAGATCCAACCAGGTTCAGATATCTCTTTAACATCATTTTAATTTGGGGTTCTTTTTTTTTTTTTTTTCAAAATTGTTTCTTGCAATTCTTTGTGTAAAACATAGCTTTGCACCTATAACAGCCAAGAACTTCTCGAGGCAGTAGCACACGAGAGAAGCATCAGACGTGCTCCTTCAAGGAACGTGGCCATATTTCACCACCCCACCCTTGTCGATTTTGAACTGCAACACGTGAGTTCAGTAACATTACCCACTAATTAAGCCCATTCGAAATTTTTTCACTTATGTGATAGTACTACGTAACGTCTCCAGTTGCCACCTGGAGTCGATGAATCTGAGCTCGAGGAGAGGATAATGCAGCACTTGGCTGCAGCTGCTGCAATGGGGAGGACCCATCGCATCGCCCGCGGTTCAAGGACCTGCCCGCAGCCCATGTTTCCCTCGGCTAATCCAAATGGGTCCTTGATGGGCCCTAACTCATCTTCTCCCGATCATAATGAAGTGGAAACTGAAACACATTCACTGGGAACCAATATAATTTCGGGTTCGCCCTCTGGGTCTCGGGTCATGCCTCACACTCATCAGGGTTCTTCTACTGAAAATAGGTAATACACAGTTCTCTGTTGAGGAATTTCATTTTATGAAAAAATGGGTCAATATTCACCGTTTTGTATGTATTTAGGAGTAGTGCTCTGAATCAAGACAATGCAGGACCTTCTGAGTTCCAACCCTCTTCAGACAACTGGAAATCTCGGTTCAGTTCGATGTCTATGAAGTATGAACACATACAACACTTATCTTTGTCTCAAAATCGTGTCAATGCATATGGCTCTGAACTTTTTCTACCTACGTTTTACTTCACTATTTCCAAGATACAAAGAGTCTATTTCAAGAAACACGCGGGGATGGAAGGAGAAGCTCTTTTCACGAAGCTCTTCAATGGCAGAAATCGGTTCGGAGGTCAAGAGGGAGTTAAACGCTGGCATTGCTACCGTTTCTCGCATGATGGAGCGCCTCGAGACCCGTGAAAACCGTGCAGAAACTCCTCAGGCTCCGTCTGCAAACAGTGATACAACCGTAGATACAAATCATAACGGGGAAACCTCCCGTGAAGCACCGTTGGATGAGAGACTCTCTCAGCATCCAACGGTTTCGAGCTAACTTCGTGATGCTGATTCGAAGATGGAAACATCCTCAGCATCTCATCTTTGAAGGTGATTATGATGTTTCTTGATTTTGGTAATCTCTGGATTTGCTTCACCTTTTGTGGTGTTGTGGTTTATTATTTTTTTTCAGGTACTTTTACATCAAATATGACGTGCTGAGGAGAGGATCTCTTTCTCCATTTCCTGTGGTAATGCTTATGAATTATGAGAGTTGTTTTGTGACTGATGAACAAATATTTTGAGAGGACTAAGCTTCCTTTAAATTTGTCTATCAATATGAAGACGTATTTTATTTATTTGAATCCGTAACTTAGATTTCGTTTGCCAGAACAGGGACAGTTCACACCTTCACCTATATCATATTCAACTAATCACCGAAAATATAAATTTAATGTATGGTGTGTCTATATAATTTAATTTCTATTTGTCTTTGGTGTCTAGCATGTCGACACAAAAAGTCCTCCTTGGGAAACTGTATTTTCTTGATGATTACAATAAGCAAAAGGGGATTCTCTCATGGGTCCAACCATCATTACTCCCATGTGAGAAGACAAAAGGCATGTGGAGCAACTAACAATTGACCCTACCGTGATGTAAGCAATGACCTATTTTGCATTGTCATGTTGTGCTTGAGTTTGCCTATAAATAGGTGGCATTGCTCACTTGTAAATAGCACCCCAAATGAGAGTCTAGAGAGAGAGAGAATTGAGAGCGAGAGGTAAAAAGTTTATCCACCTTCGGGTGGATAAAGGTGAGAGCGGGTGTAGTTTTACTGGGGTAATTGAGAGGTGGTACAAAAACATTATCCGAGTGGGTAAGGGGTCTCGAGTTTGGGTTTAAACACGAGCGTTATTTTGTACGATGTAATATTCACAATATAGTAAAATTGGTGCTCTCCGTGGAGGTAGGCGGTATTGGCCGAACCACGTAAAATCTCGTGTTCTCCCTCGGTGTCATTTTGGCTTTCAAATTATCCCGATAAATTGTCGCGGGGTCCAAATACAACCGCCGCAGGGCCCGAATTATTTTATTGGCGCGTTTTCCCCAACAAGTGGTATCAGAGCCTTGCCTTGCTGGTATTCTGAGTATGCTCTGTGGTTGCAGTTGTGTTTGATCTTCCACATCAGAAAAGATATCAAAAGGGTTTAGCGGTCCGGGGGAGCCAATATCAGAGCGAGTGTTCAACGAGATGATGCCTTGTGCCGGCGGCGTGTTCCGTTCGTGAGAAACGGCGGTACAAGATGGGATATCGTTGATGGGATGCTCGATGTCGGGCGGAGCTTGTGCGGCGATGGAAGTTTTGGCAAATTATGGCAATAGTACTGTGTAAGTAAGTTCTGTCTAGGTGACTGGTGCATAAGTGGGACCAATGCGACCCCACCAGATCTTCTTGGGAACTTACTTAGAAGGGTAATTCTGTCTAGGAGGCAGGTCGCTAGCCTTTCCTGGGAATTATCTGATCAGTACTATTTGGGTCGGGGCTGTTGAATCTCTGCAAGGATAATAGCGACGGATAACAGCACTAAAGGACGACAATTCGATGGTACGGGAGGTTTCGCTCTGCGGCAGAGAAGAGTGACGGATGTGCTCGTTCAGCAAAGCTTGGCGGAAAGCTTTGGAAGGTGACGAGGGAAAGCCGGGTGAAAATGACTGGGAGAATTTGGGGTCAAGATGTGTCAGAGAGGAAGAAGTAAGGCTCTTTTACTTCTTACATCGCTTCCTGATTCGGGTGATAATTTGGTCACAACCATCTGGTACGAAAAAGAGCCGGTGAATGCGGTAGATGGTGAGTCAACTCTTTTGAAGCGTGAAAAGAGAAGGCGGCCAATTTATGGTGATAGTCGGGTGTTAGCTATACACGGAGCGAATCATAGAGGAAGGTGATACGCCAGGGGATTTGGGGACTGCAGCAGGTTCAAATCCATATGGCGGGAAGGGCATGTGATGCTACAAAGGTGGTGAGCCGGGACACATCAGGAGAAATGGTCCGACTTGGAGGAAGAAGGACGGACGGCTAGGAAAATTCCACAACAAAGGTAGCACACGGTTCATCTTGGAGACGTTCTCACAGTCTCTAATGATGGCGCTCGTTCTCAGAAAGAAGAATATTATATCTGAGTTTGCTCCAAGAGGATATTTTGATGCGTTCCGGGAATACGAACAGATTTTTTCGATCTCCATGGGCCGATGGATATCGTTGTGTTGTTCATGGTGTTGGAACGGTGAAGATCAAAATGGTTGAAGAAGCGGTGCGCATTTTTGGTGGTGTGACGTTGTCCCAAAGTTGCGTGGAATTTAATATCCTTGAGCCAGACAGATTCCAAGGGCTATGTGGTTTCATAGCAGGGGGAGTCTGGAAAATCACACATGGCGGAAATGGTCCTACCAAAGGGAGAAGAGCGAGGAAGATTGTATCGTCTGGACGTGAGTATGGTATACAATACTCAGACTTCGATGGGTTCACAGGAATCGCGCGCGCGTGGGGCAGACGATGGTGAGAAGGGAAATCCTGCTGGGGAAGGGGTTGCATCGAAGTCCCTCTTCGGGAGTCGACGGGTATAGTCGGCTGGCAGTTGCACATATAATTGGCCGCTGAGTGAATCAAGTGAGGTGGGGCCGGAATTCTTGATTCGGATTATGTGTAGCTGGTACAAGGAAGGCCAATGAATGTTCGTGGCATTTACGAACGGGTATTACTCTCATGATCAGACTCGCTGGAGTGCTTGGTGATGATGAAGAAGGTGAATGTGGTTGGATGGGGAGAATTGATGGGTCCAACCATCATTACTCCCATGTGAGAAGACAAAAGGCATGTGGAGCAACTAACAATTGACCTTATCGTGATGTAAGCAATGACCTATTTTGCATTGTCATGTTGTGCTTGAGTTTGCCTATAAATATGTGGCATTGCTCACTTGTAAATAGCACCCCAAATGAGAGTCTAGAGAGAGAGAGAATTGGGAGCGAGAGGTAAAAAGTTTATCCACCTTCGGGTGGATAAGGGTAAGAGCGGGTGTAGTTTTACTGGAGTAATTGAGAGGTGGTACAAAAACATTATCCGAGTGGGTAAGGGGTCTCGAGTTTGGGTTTAAACACGAGCGTTATTTTGTACGATGTAATATTCACAATATAGTAAAACTGGTGCTCTCCGTGGGGAGGTATGCGGTATTGGCCGAACCACGTAAAATCTCTGTTCTCTCTCGGTGTCATTTTGGCTTTCATAATTATCCCGATAAATTGTCGCGGGGTCCAAATACAACCGCCGCAGGGCCCGAATTATTTTATTGGCGCGTTTTCCCCAACATTCTCCAGCTCCGACACGCCTATTTTTTAGTGTATAATTATCTTTGATTGATAAAAGCTGTGCGGATATTTTAACGTCAAGAGCGAACGAAATAAGATTTTTGGTGTTTATAGAAAACGATGAATAGCAAAGCCTATGATTTGTGTAAAGTATTTAGACATTTAAATCAGCAAGGATAATTTCGTAATTCAATGTTTCGAATCCACCCTGTAGAGAAAATTTCTCCCGTCTCTGCCACACGAGTTGAGGAAAACGAGGGTTACTTGCCCCATGAGGGCGAATACCCACGGAGAATCCCTATCCCATAATCTATATTAAAGTGCAATGATATTTCCTACAAACCTTAAAAAAAAATCTATGAATCATTTTCATTGGGGTTAAACGAACCAAACATCAATCAAACCTGTAAAGCTCGTGTTCGGATAAAGTGGCAAATATATTTCTGGAATCACGTACAAAATGCATACATACTATACTACAATAATTAATTAAATAAATATACATAATTTTGGAAATATCCCCCGGAGGTGCGGTGCGTGACCTACTTTCCCACGTAAGTTAGTTCAGTTTGTTAAAATGGCGCCCTTAACCATAACATGAGGGTTTCTTGTATTTTACGTGAAAATTCCAAAAATAGATTAATTAGGCTGTTCAGTTACAAATTATAGTAATAATTAAATATATTTTTTTATTATTATCACGCAAGTTGATTACAATAATCAATCTCATTTCAAAAAGAACGATAGATTATTTAATGAAGATGCAAAAAACGTTGACTTGTTTTCCATCTTTCCGCAATCGGACCAAACTCCAACAAAAAAAAATCAACGTCAACTTGTCCATGTGCTTAATAATTGATGTCATTAAATTACAATACAATACACACCGAGATAAGAAAAACGACTCCCACTATAAAAAATAAATAAATATAATTATTAGCTGAACAGTTGTTGAGTTACCCTTGGTCATCATCGTCTTCACCTTATCTCTAAACATCTCTCGCTTGGATTTCTTGCTTGTTCGAGGAGATTAAGGTTCCACGGTCTTGTAATAATGGCGGGAGGTTCTCTCGGGCCCAGCGGCGTTTCCAAAGAAAGGGCCGGCGAGTACAAAGGCAGGGTCACCGCCTACGTGGTCGTCGCCTGCTTCGTCGCCGCCATCGGCGGGTCTCTCTTCGGATACGACATCGGAATCTCAGGTTTTCTTTTCCCCACAATTCGTTCGTCATCGTAATTATCCCTAATTACGTATTATTCAATAATAAATCATCAGGGGGAGTAACGTCGATGGATTCGTTCCTGAAGAAATTCTTCCCGACGGTGTACAGGCAGAAAATGCACGCCCACGAGAGCAACTACTGCAAGTACAACAATCAGGGCCTCGCCGCCTTCACCTCCTCCCTCTACCTCGCCGGCTTGGTCTCGTCGATCGTCGCCTCCCCCATAACCAGGAGATTCGGGCGGCGGGGGAGCATCATATGCGGCGGAATGAGCTTCGTCGTCGGCGCCACCCTCGACGCCTCCGCCGTCAACCTCGTCATGCTCATCCTCGGGAGGATCATGCTCGGTGTCGGCATCGGATTTGGAAACCAGGTCAGAATTCATCTCTCTCTCTCTCTCTCTCTTTTTAAATTCACTATATTTAGTTGCAATAATTCATTCGTCTCTCTCTCGTTTCATCTAAATTTACTATTTATTGCAATAATTCATTCGTCTCTTCCTCTCTTTTCATCTAAATTTACTATGGGAAATTCAAATGACACTCCCCAAATTTCTATTTACATCCCCTTATTTATTATCATTTATCATACATATTTATTACTTTCTTTTAATTTCATTTATTACTTTTCTTCACACACACACACACATATATATATATATATATAACAACTTAACGAAACTAATGTATTTTATTATTTTTTCCTTTCTGATTTTAGGTTGCCTTTATGATTTATTTATATTTGTATATATAATACGAAATATCCACATTATATGAATTTATATTAAAATGAGATAAATATTAATATTGATAATTTAAAATATCTAAATTAATATATAAAAATAAAATAATTATTATCTAAGTGATTTTTATCAAATGTATTAATCGAAATTACTATATTTTAATAAAATGTATTAATCTGCAGTAAATTAACCAATTAATGCTTGTTAAAAATTCTCTGAATCTTGTAAAAACAATCTAAAATTTATAAAAATTAATTATTTTACAAATTCAAGGTATTTTACATAGAGGACCCATTTATTGCAATAATTGATGCCTCTTCTCTCTCTCTTTCTCCTCTCCCTAATTAATTATTACTTATTTTAATGCTGTGTAATAAAGGCAGTGCCGTTGTACCTGTCGGAAATGGCGCCGACCCACCTCCGAGGAGGACTAAACATGATGTTCCAGCTGGCGACGACGCTCGGGATATTCACGGCGAACATGGTCAACTACGGCACTCAGAAGCTCCAGCCGTGGGGGTGGAGGCTGTCCCTCGGGCTGGCGGCGGTCCCCGCGGTGCTGATGACGGCCGGCGGCGTCCTCCTGCCGGAGACACCCAACAGCCTCATCGAGCGGGGGTTCGAGGAGAAGGGCAGGAGGATCCTCGAGAAGATACGTGGGACGAGCGACGTGCACGCGGAGCTTCAGGACATCGTCGACGCGAGCGAGCTCGCAAAGTCGGTGGAGCACCCGTTCCGTAACATCCTCGAGCGGAGGAACCGGCCGCAGCTCGTGATGGCGGTTTTCATGCCCGCGTTTCAGATACTGACGGGGATCAACTCGATCCTCTTCTACGCCCCCGTGCTCTTCCAGAGCATGGGGTTCGGTAAGTGTTAAATTAAATGACCGCTTCACCTGAAAATTGTTAGACGTTGGAAGGTTTCGGATTTAAAATCAGTTGGGTGAGAGGTGAAGTTACTGCTCTTTTTTTTTAGTTGAGTTCGAGATTTTTAGTTAACCGATGTGGGACGATACGTCACATTACGTGTGTGGCATGACTGAATGCTAACACGTGGACATATGAATCGGATGAGAGTGAGCCAAACATATGCCCTGTAGAAATATGAAGGTTTATCATAAAATCAGTTGGTGATAGGGCGTGAAGCTGACCTCTTATTTTATTAAATTGAGGGTTTTATTTGAAAACTAATTGGAGACAGATGGCAGGTGCCTCTTGTTTTATTAATTGAGTCTGAGAGGTGTGTTGCGGGAGGACACCCACATTTATAATCTCAACGTACCCTCTCATGCATGGCATGACTGAAGTCCGAACACGTGGACATATAAATCGGGTGACGTTGAGCCAAACATCTTCTGATATACAATATTAGAAACCGAGTGTTTCATCTAAAACCAGTTGGTGATAGGTTTATTTGCCTCTGGTTTTTATTAATCGAGTCTGAGAGCTTTAATTAACCAACATGAGACATTACCCACTTTTATAATCTCAACTTAAAATCTTAACCTTGATGGGAGACTGTACCATATTTTACATTTACATATACCTTTTCTTCCAAACAGGCAGGAACGCCTCTCTGTACTCCTCGGCCGTGACGGGGGCCGTCCTTGCCTCGTCGACGTTCATCTCGATCGCGACGGTGGACCGTCTTGGCCGGAGGGCCCTCCTCATCTCCGGCGGGGTCCAGATGGTGGTTTGCCAGGTGGCGGTGGCGGTCATACTCGGGGTCAAGTTCGGGGACGACGGCGGGCTCTCGAAGGCCTACTCGGTGCTCGTGGTGGTCATCATATGCCTCTTCGTGGCGGCGTTCGGGTGGTCGTGGGGCCCCCTCGGGTGGACCGTGCCGAGCGAGATATTCCCGCTGGAGACGAGGTCGGCCGGGCAGAGCATCACCGTGGCGGTCAACCTCTTCTTCACGTTCGCCATCGGGCAGGCGTTCCTCTCCCTCCTCTGCGCGTTCAGGTTCGGGATTTTCTTGTTCTTCGCGGGGTGGATTGCGGTTATGACGGTTTTTGTCTTCTTTTTCTTGCCGGAGACCAAAGGGGTCCCCATCGAAGAGATGATCTTCTTGTGGAGGAAACATTGGTTCTGGAGGAAGATTGTCTCTTGAAATAAGAGTATATGAACGAATTCTTACCAATTTATAGTTGTAATGAAAGGTTATGGTCTGTTGTAATGAATTGCATCTATTAGTTATAGTTGATAAAAAACCAAGAACTACGGAGCTATGTCGACTGCATTAAACCACTATTATTTTTACTATAGTTTCATAAATAAATAAAAAATCTACATGTGGCTAAATAGGCATGAACAATCCCATGGAGATCGATAACCTAAATCAGGTAGAAAATCTCCCGGACGTCGAGAGAAAATAGCAAGCTAAAAGGGGATAAACACAAATCCAAAAGAGTTTCGAGATTGAGACCATCTAAAGAACCTATTACAAAATCCGTTCAAATATTCAAATACAATACTCTTCATCATCATCTATCTGTCTTCAATTAAAAAAACTCGTATTTTATCGGAATGTACACTCCACAACTCAAGAAATAGACTCCTACAAGAGCAGACATGAACTCTTGAAGGGGAAGAAGAGAGTAAGGAAAGAGGAGCTCGCCCACCCCATAAAAAGAGTAGGTGGGAGAAGGTTTTTTTTTTTTTTTTCAGTAACTAATAATACCCAAGATGATGCATAATTCAATAACAGTCCTTTTAATTTCAGAAAACTTATTTTGATACTCGAAATTAGTTTATTTTTATTTTTGTTTCGGTGTTAACTTCTCGGATTTCTGGAAAATCAACTAAATTGACAAAATTACAAAATGCAATCAAGGATCTGCCGACCTTGTTTTTATTTTTTTAATTTTTATTACATACTAGGTTAGAATATCAATACACGAAATATCAATCCTTTTTCCGCCAAATGAAACATATTCGACGCCGTTATTCTTCTGCTATTCTCTTCTCACACAGTGTAGTGTTGTTGGATGGTCTCAATATCCAATCCCTTGAGCTTCACGACCGATTCAACGTGTCCCTTAAGAGTGTGGAGCTCCCTCAACCTGCAGCACATACATACATATATATATATATACATACATATATATATATATATTCTTGTAAGAACATGCATTTCTTGAATTTATTTCAGAAAAATCAATGAACAGTTAATCACAGACCTTGCAATCTCTGCTCTTCTCTTTGCCTGCTCAGCGAGTTCAGACAGCTCACTGTAGTTCTTGTCGTTAAGAAGAGCCGAACCCTCGGGATTCGATAGGCCGTGAAGGGTGCGTTGAGCCAATGCCCACTGCGCTTCTCTCTCGCCTTTTCCATAGTCCTTCTTGGTGGTGAAAGCAGTCTGATCATAATTCAATACATGAAACATTCAAAGGTTAATTGCATGCATGCTTTTTAATGTAAATGTAAGAAATTTTTTTTGTGAATATTTTGTCTTCATCTTATAATACCCTATTTTGGATCATGGAATCCCAAGCTTTTCCGCTCAACGCGAAGCGAATGATGAACTTAAGAACGTCCAACGGGAAGTAAGTGATTATGCTGAACACCCAGATGGCTCCGGCCCAACCCCATCCAATGCCTTGGATCCTAGCGAATCCCCAGCTTGCGTACACGGCGATAAGCGTAGCCACCTGAAGAAAAAAAACCCCCCCATCAATTACGGTTATCATCACTTCGAAGACAACCGTGAAAATCAAGAGGAAATAGCGCAAAAAAAAAAAAAACTCACCAATTGCGCAGCAAAGAAAGCGGTGACCAGCAAGAGACCGGGGCGTTCGACGAACGACCAGCTCCTCGATCGGGTGACGAAGATAAGCGCCTGACTTATAATGCTCACTTGGAGGTAGAGGGCAGCGGTTAGCTCATCGGGGTTGTTTCTGATCGATTTCAAGTTGAATTTCTCCTGAAAAAAAAAAGACATTTACCACATGATTATTTCAATTTTTTTTCTTTTTTTTTATTAAGATTTTGATTTCGAATTCGACTCACGGTGAAGAAATCGGTGTCGGCGGCCAAGAAGAAGAAGATGACGGTCATGATGGCCATGTAAGTCCCGAGGACGACGCCTGTGGCGAAGATCTCCTTGAGCTTCCACGAGTCGGGCACTGGCGACGGCTTCACGCGGTCCTTGGAGATGGTCATGATGGTCCCGTCGTTGAGGATGGCGATGATCAACACCATGAAGGGGGAGAAGTCGAACTTCCAAATTAGGGCAATCAACATGAAGCCCATCACAATACGGATGGTGATGGAGACCGCGTAGATGGTGTAGTTCTTCATCCTCTGGAAGATGGCTCGGCTCGTAAGCACCGCGCTGATGATCACGCTGAGCCCGGGCTCGGTCAGGACGATGTCGGAGGCGCTCCTGGCGGCGTCGGTCGCATCCGCCACGGCGATGCCGATGTCGGCCTTCTTGAGGGCCGGAGCGTCGTTGACTCCGTCGCCGGTCATGCCGCATATGTGCTTCCTCTCCTGGAGCTTCCTCACGATCTCGTACTTGTGCTCTGCGAGAAAGCGCAAGAAATTTAATTCGTTCGAATCGCTGTTATCAGGGCCAGATTCGGGCCTGTGCATACTGACTCGGCGCACAGAGCCACACATTTTTAGGGCGCGAATTCACACGCCCTACAACTTTTTAGGGCAAAGAAAATTGTTGCAAGAACGGGTCCAAAAAAATTAAAAAAAAATGGCACTGGCTTCTAATTATACGTATGATTGTTCGTTATTACGCGCTTGAAGGTACCTGGGAAGACTCCGGCGAACCCGTCGGCCTTCTCGATGAGTTCGTCGATGGGGATCGAGGCGATGGACTCGTCCTTGCACTGGCCGAGGAGGGAAGAAGAAGGGTACATGTTCGTGCCCATCCCGAGCCTACGGCCCGTCTCTTTACCGATTGCGAGCTGATCGCCGGTGATCATCTTCACGTTGACGCCGAGGTCGAGGGCTTTTCTGATGGTCTCCGCGCTGTCGTGCCTTGGAGGGTCGAACAATGGCAACAGGCCGACAAATTCCCAGGGCCCGCCGTCGCTTTCCTTTGTCTTCTCCGGGACAACCTGTTAAAGGACAATCCCACACAACACCACTTTAAAGCCTTTTATTACAATCATTTAAGAATAAGGGACATGTGTAGTTATACTCAAGAAGTAAATAACCTGTTTGGCAACACCAAGAGAGCGAAGGCCACGGTTGGCGTAGTTGTCGATGATCTCGTGAGCCTTCTTCCTCTCTTCGCCCTTAAGGTTGCAAAGGTCAATTATCTGACAAAGTATTACCAGAAAATATTCAACATTAGAGAAAATTTTGAAGACACAAAAAATGTCTATTATATACTATGTTTTTTTTAATCTTCGGTTTACTTGTTCGGGTGCTCCCTTGCTGCTTCTGTGCCAGTTTCCATCGGAGTCGATGTAAGTGTTGGCAGTGCGCTTATCCACCGGGTTGAATGGCAAGAAATGGACCTCTTTAATGCCGGCTCTCGCCTAAACAACAAGAAAAAACACGCGTAAATGATCGAAAGATATTAACATGTCAACGATTTTACGTCTTTTTTTTTCATTTATCGAAAAGTATTTAATCATTTTACCTCCTTGGGATCGCTGAGCATGTTGACGATGCAAGCATCGATGGCGTCTTGGTTCTCGACCCTCGAAGCCCTAGCGGCGTGCAACATAACGCCTTCGGCGTCCATGTTCTTGGGGAAGACCTCGATGAGGTTCTTGTCGACGGTGAGCTTGTTCAAGGTGAGGGTACCTGTTTTGTCGCTGCATAGAACGTCCATTCCCGCCATTTCTTCGATGGCGGTCATCCTCTTGGTGATGGCTCCTTGCTGGGAGAGGCGGTGGGACCCGATGGCCATGGTCACTGACAACACGGTGGGCATGGCGATGGGGATGCCACCGATCAACAGCACGAGGAGATTGTCGATCCCTTCCCTGTACTTCCTCTGCTGGATGGGGTACATCACGATGATCTCGATCACCATCCCGACGGCGATGGAGCAGATGCAGAAGTTTCCGATCGCGGTCAACACCTACCGGAAGAGATTTAAAAAAAAAATTGAGCGTGCAATGCTAGGTTAGGGCTGCAAGTGAATCGAATAGTACTGCATTCTATTTGTATTTGATTGTCTTTATCGAATATTTGCATTCATATTCAATTATAATGTGAATCCTATAATTTACTTCAAGTATATTTGAAAATATTGGATTCTAATGTTTATTTGAATAAAAAAATTCCACCAAATCTATTTAATAAAAAATATAAATAATATTATATTTAAATACATACTAAATTATAATATATTAATTTAAATATATATTTAATTATTCGAATCAAATATTGTAATATTTGTATTTTCAAAAACTTTCGAATCGGAAAAACTATTTTTTTTTTTCAAATTCGAATCTTAAATTTTGAATCGAATCTCGAATCAAACCAGAAAATTCGAATCACTTGCAACTCTGATGATCGATATAATTTCCCGGACGTCAAAAAACAATCCGAACAAACCCTATGTTTGTTTCAGTTTACCAGTTGGAAGTGTCCGACGTTGTTGGTGTTGTCGACGAGATGGGCAGCCTTGCCGAAGAAGGTGTGGACTCCGGTGGCGATAACGACAGCCTCGAGCTCGCCCTGCTTGCAGGTGGAGCCGGAGAAGACCTCGCTACCGGGGTATTTGGTCACTGGAAGGGACTCTCCGGTTAGAGCCGATTGGTCGATCTTTAAGGGATCTCCTTCCAAGAGGCGGGCGTCGGCAGGGATGATGTCACCCAATTTCACACTGATCAAGTCGCCGGGCACCAAGATTGCGGCGTCTTGCTCGGACCACTTTCCATCTCTCAAAACCTTTAAAAAAAAAAAACGCATCGATCAATCGATCACATTTTATTTGCATTTTTTTTTACGTTCATTGCGGAATTTTTAATCAATTGATTGATTAGTGTATGTGTGTAAATATATATATTATTACCTTGGTTTTGGGGGCGAGGCCAGCCATGAGAGCGGCTGCGGCGTTACCGGCGTTGTTCTCTTCGATGAAACTGATGGTGGAGTTGATGATCAGGAGCACCACGATACCGACAAAGTCTTGCCAATCCGGTGGCTTGCCCTAAAAATTTAATTAAATCGATAATGAATATCTAATGTATATTTAGATATATATATATATATATATATATTGTCAATTAAAAGCATACCCCTCCATTGGCCAAGACAATGGCCATAATAGCAGCACTCTCCATGACCCATGAGAGGGGATTCCACATGAACCCTAAGAACTTGAGGAATTTGCTCTCTTTCTTCTCCTCGAGCTTGTTGTAACCGAAGATCTCGAGCCTCTTGGTTCCTTCTTCTGATGAGAGACCATCCCTTGAGCATTTCAACTGTGTGAACACTTCTTCGATGGGGATATTTTCCTGTCACGTCAATTTTTGAATCAAATCAATTATATGAACATGATTAAAAGAAAGCACATATGCATGCACACAAGGAGAGAGAGAGAGACTCACAAGGTCGACTGTTTCATTTTTAATCTGTTCCAATGAAATATCTGAAGCCATGATGAACAAAGGAAGAAAGATTGAGAAAGAAAAGGCACAGGATCTCTCCCTATCTCTCTTCCTAGACGTTTTTCAATTAATTTTCCCTCAGAATTAAAAGTAATAATCGTTTTACGTTTGTCGAGTCTATTACAATTACAACGAGGAAATGCCTCTTTTATCTAGAGACCTGCTCGTTGCTGTCCGCACATTACCTCGAACTTACCGGACCATCAAAACATTTTCTCACTATTTTCTGCAAAGCACTGCTGATCGCCTTGAAACGTGGCCTGCCATTAGAATGCTTTGATCTGGTCCTCAAGAAGTTTAGACTAAATAAATTAGGTACCTTCAATTTTTTCCAAGTTTCTTTTTTTACGTGAAAAATTGTTCTATTTTTAATTCAATTTCGAGGATCAAACCGTTTCAGAAGGATTTTTTTTTTCGATTAGTAAAGTTGAAGGATTAAACCGCTTCTTTTAGCACATTAAAAAATGGCGAGTAATGGCCGGTTGACGTTTTAACTCGCCGGTTGACGTTTTCACTCGCTTTGATGTGTTATGAACCGAGAATATTTTCCATTTATTACTAGCATAGAATGTACCTTTAATCATAAATCATCGTGCGATAGTTAACACAGCAACTTCAAACATTTGAATGACTATTATTTTCCCAGATCATCGTATACATCCCAAAGCGACGTCGTCCTAACTTAGTTCATAGGTTGCGCCAAAGCCCGATAGTATTTTAGCGTACCAGCGTCAGGAAAATAAATAATTTACTCAAATTTTGCTTAAAAATTATTCAACCCTCTAAACTACAAATTTGACTTTTTTCACTGCATTTAGCCGATCGAGTGAAAATATTTTCAGGGTTAAAAAGATAAACTTTACAGGGAGAATAAATGGATAGCAACATATCTAATTTAGTACGAAGAAAGATAATTAATAATTACATGCTCCACAGTCCTCAAGCTAATTCTAGAAGACAAATGAATTAGAGACCATAATCCAAAACAAAATTCACAAGCACATAAATACAAAATATTGACCATTAAAAAATCAAAATAACATTCTCAAAGTACAATAATCCAAATAATTACACAACTCAGCACTCACTCACGTAGTCAAAATCATTCACCAAAACTTATCCAAACAAATTCTCCCTCTATATATACATACCCAAACACAAAATGCTCACAACACCACACAAACCAAGAGAGAACAAAGACGCCCTAGAATCACTTTTTCAAAAAATGAGGAAGAAAACAACACTAGCCTACATTACCAATGACGACGAAAGAAAGGTTTCTTACAAATATCGAAAGAATGGTTTCATAAAGAAACTAACCGAGATACGCACATTATGCGCAATCGAAGCTTTTTGCATCATATACAGCGCATACGAGACCGAGCCATTGGTGTGGCGCAACCCAGACGGGGTTAAAGCTATGCTCGATCGGCTCCAAACCGACTCGCCGACGGAGAAGCAGATCCACAAAATTGTGGACCGCGAGAGCTACAGCAAGATGAGGGTCAAGAAGAGCCGTGGCCATCTCTATAGGGTCTGTAGAGCAAACATGTGGAAAAGCCTTGAACTTTACATGTTCAAGGTCGTGTGTGGCTTGGCGAATCTTGATTTTCGCGAAAATGTCAACGAAGGGGAGATGGAGATGTTCATCAATCGCTTCGTGAGAGATTTGGATGTTCATATTCGCAAACTCGAAGCGCTAAATGATGGTAAGAAACCCTGAACTAAGGTTTCGCACGTATGGCGCTATATTCAGAAGTTTTTAAGTATTAATTGCGCGTTACAAATATTAGCAAGACAAATCGGTAAAATCACGGCAATTTCTTTACTTTCGATCCTTATTAACATTATACATTGTATTTTTTTTTTCTCTAGAAGGAACAAGGCAATTTGAAGTCGGTAGTAGTTCAAATTGCGCTGCCCCCGCTGGTGCCGCTGTCATGTCTGAGATTGCGGCCCTGACCACTGGCGTCGCTGCGATGTCCCGGGCCGAGGCGAATGCTGACGTGGCAGAAAAAAACGAAGGCTCTTACAAACTATGGAGCATCTGAGTTTCGTTCGTAGTTTGAAATGCGTGTTTGTCATGGTTTAGGTTTCGGTGTTCGTTTCAAATAAGAACAAATAAATTTCAGAAAAATCTACTTTGATTCTACCATGTCATTGTTTAGGTTTCGCGTTCGTTTCAAATAAGAGCAAATGAATTTCAGAAAAATCTACTAAATTCTACCCAAGCGCATCCTTGCTGTAATAAGGTCGCTAACGCCAAACGCGCAAATTTGCGCTGGGCTTACATGAGGAAGCGGAGGTCGAAATTCGAATAATTTTGAGGTAGAGAATGAATGAATGTCAACTGCTGAAGACAAAGTTATAAAGAAGAACTGATAAACAAATATAAGAACTGAAATAAAAATTATAAAATCCCAGCAAAGTTTCTTTGCTGGGATATGTTCTATATTTTATATCCCTCTCTGTGTATTATCATTATTTCATGATTAATGCTTGATTATTCACCTTCCCACCCAAGTTTTCGAGCTCTCTTTTCCCACAACATCGTTAGTTTCTTTTCCTTGGTGAATAGAGCAACGGCTCTTTCTCTAGCTTCCTCGCAAGCCTCCGTAGCAGCGTTGCACTTCTCAGCTTCTCTTTGGTATTGAGAAGCGGATCTCCTCGCCTCTCCCAAGGTGACGTTCATGTGTCGAGAGTGCTCTTCGCCCACAACTTCCTGAAGCTTCAGCTCTTCGGAGATTAACTCCGATAACTGCTTCTCCATCTCTTCTTTGAGGTCAGGGTCGTCTTTTCCACAATCTGTTGCGAACTTAAAAAAGTTTCAATAATCGTTGCTAGTGATTTCAAGGGAAAAAAAGATTCGATTTTTTTTCTTCTTCTGAAATTCTAAATTTCGAAAGGAGAGAAGTAATTGTCGAGAATGTTCTTGCCTGTAACGGTGAGATTTGCTAACCCTGCAAGAAAAAAACAAAATTTTCGATTCAACAAAGTGACTACTGATTGACGAGAGCCATTTCAGACAAGCAGCACAGAAAGTAAAGACCAGATGAAATAAACGTGCGTTGTATGCTATGACAAAGCTCGGGTAATGTAATGTTCTATGTTTTCCTCATTCTTCCCCTTGATTTCTCCTTCGTTCTAAGGAGGGTGAAGGAAAAGAAACGTTTTTTTTTTCACTGCACAAGAATGGTTGATGATGATTGTTAAATGACCATTTTACCTAAAAGCTTAAGCTTGAAGTGAGCGTATCATATTTTAAATTTATATATTTTATTTCCAACGCGCCCCCCTCACGTGTATGATGATTTCTTTCTTATACAGCATTATACGTGCAATTTTTCTTGAGCGGGTGGTCGGGATTTGTACCAATGACCTCTTGGGCCTGAGCTTTAATACCATGTTAAATGACTATTTCACCTAAAAAGTTAAACTTGAAACGACTATATCATATTTTAAATTTATATTTTTCATTTCCAACAATGATACCTTTGCATGCACAATGCCACACCGAGATAGGTTCTATTGCAACAGTAACACACAGCTGATCCATGAGCAATGTCATTTGATACTAAAGAAAAAGGCAAGCTTTTTAACAGGATATGCTCAACACCTGCTGATGTAACTTTCCCAAATCATGGATTTAATCTTATCAGTGCACTAACACATAATTAAGAAAATACTTCAAGATCCTATTAAGATCAGACATAGATCTTCAATTTGAATTAACCATCACTAACGAAACAGGTGAAAGGGTAAGAAATCAACGATAACCCACGTGCTAAAAACCACATAAAGATTCAAATTCGATCAAGAAAAAATCAGAAGAAAGCAAAAGCAGTGCAACCACGAGATTACAGTACAGCCATATACCTGGAGCAATCTGAAAAAGCGATTGAGGAGGGGCACAATTGCAATTACATGGAGGACAATTATTCGAAACGCCTTTCAATTTAATCCCTTTATTGAATTTGAAATACAGCGCCGGCCCACATACGCAGAGTGCAGAGGCCACAGCGAAGATCACCAAGCAGCAGCGCAAGCAAGCCCCGGATCTCCTGCTCATCTCTGTCTTTACTAGCTTTCGAATAATAATCTAAGAGTGTGTGTGGGCGATGAGAGATCTAAAGGAGGTTCATTACTTGCAGAAACGAGATTTGGGATCTAAGCTGTTTCGTTTTTATGATGACGCAGTTGGGGGAAATTTGAGAGTTCGTTTAGGCATTTTCACATCCATGTGCGTGATGTCGGAGTCGTAGGATTGATTACGTCCAGCTAATAATTAAATGGTGGAAAAAAGAATAATAAATCTAATGTGGCGATTAAGTTTCTGATGAGGAGAAAATAAAAGCAATAAAGAAACGTATATATTGAACATAACTTTCCATGGACAACCCAAACGAGCCACGACCTTAAAAAGCTTATGTTGAGAATCCAATTAAGTGGGTCTTGTCTCACGTTGAACAAATCAAGTTCTAAATCCATTGTATATATTAAGAGATAATTTCACTTATCACCAATTGATTTTATGATGAAGACCTTGATTTCTAAGGCTCTGATATATGAAATTATTGTTGGATTTTAATTAAGATAGGCCTTTGGGCTTTGAAGGGCTGAAAAACCCGAATATAGTATCGATTTTCACTAAAATCAACGCCATCTTTATCGAAATTCGAAAGTGCTGAATAACTCATAATCTATGTTTAGAGGATAATCGGTAGATATTAATTTGCTCAGTATCCATGTCGAATGAACGAAAAAATAATTTTGAAGTTGGTCCAAGATATTAATTATATTGTGGTTTAATAAAGAAGTGTATGGGAATTATTGTGCTACACTGGAAAAATAACATGGAAATCTACGACATATATTGCCAAATTAAAAAAGGAGAAACAATGGATAACAGCATATCTTATCAACTAATTAAAAAAAAGATAATTAATAGTTATAGGATTCACAAATCTCACCCTAATTAAAGAAGACAAATTAATTAGAGACCAAAATCCAAACCAAAAATCACAAGCACATAAAGACAAAATGTTGACCATTACAAAAATCAAAATAAAACATCCTCAAAGTGCATTAAATTGAGCCCCATCCAATTTATTATACAAGTATTTCAGTCCCATCCTCAAAAACTTTTCAGCAAACCTTATCCAAACCGATTCCTCCACTATATATACATTCCCAATCACACAACACTCCCAAGTCCCAACACCACATAACCAAAAGCAAACTAAGCCCTAAAAATAACCTTTTTCAAGCATGAGAAAGAAAATAACCCTAGCCTACATTTCCAACGAAGCACAAAGAAGGGCTTGTTTCAGAAAACGAAAGAATGGCTTCATAAAAAAACTAACCGAGATATGCAAATTATGCGCAATCGAAGGTTGTTGCATCCTATATAGCGCATAAGACACCGAGCCGCTGGTGTGGCCCAACCCCGACCGTGTTCAAGCTATGCTCGATAGGCTTCAGACCGCCTCACCCGCGGAGAGGATCCGCAAAACGGTGGACCAAGTGAGCTACAGCAAGACGAGGGTCAAGAAGAGTAATGAAGAGCTCCACAGGCTCTGCAGAACCATCATGAGGAGAAAGCTCGAACTTCACATGTTCGGGGTCTTGCGTGGTTTTACGAACCTTGATTCTTTAGTTAATTGCAACGAAGGGGAGATGGAGACGTTCATTAATCTCTTCGTGGGAGATTTGGATGGTCACATTAGCAAAATCGAAGCGCTAAATGGCAGTAAGAAACCCTAAACGGTTTCGCGCATGCGCTATATATATTAAAAATTTTGGCATTAATTGCGCGTTATAAATGTTAGAATGATATTTGGAGTTACTCATCGCATCAATTTCTCGTTAGTAAGTTCGCAATATATTACGCCCTATATATCCTTATTATCGAAATTATATATACTTTCTTTTATAGATGGAACGAGCCAATTTGATGTCGGCAGTAGTTCAAATTGCGCTGCCAGTGGTGGTGCGGCTGTCGTGTCTGAGATTGAGGCCAATGCTGACGTGGCATCAACTACTGAGGCTCTTCCAAACGATGATGAAGCAGTGTCGTCATCTAGTTATGAAGATACTGATGAAGATGATGATGAAGGTGGGGGGAAATAAACACTGTATCATGGTGGTTGTGTGTTTGTTTTAATGGAGCTTCTAATCGAGTATTTAGCCTTTATTGTTGTATCATATACAATATCACGAACTTATTATGCACATTATTTTTAACAGAGATATATATAACATCTAATAACTCAGATAAAAAATCTTACAGATCGGGTTACATAAAATCGACACTGAACACAAGCATCGTAGAACTGTAATGTTACCTTGGTTAATAAACTGACAACAACCTATTTCAGAAAAAAGCGCAAGCAAAAATTGAATAAAGAAGATTATCATAAAACCGACGAATTTATCCTGTACAAAAAACATGGAAACATCTCACAACATAAAATCACTTGTATGCGTGTTTCCTCCGTACATAAAAGGATCTCGTCGATACACTTTTAAACAACGCGTGACTAATAAAAAGCGCATAAATTACACACCACAATATTGGTACTAACACGTTATATTAAGCGCAAATGAGAGCGGAGAGCCGATATATCATGAATAAAAATTCGTAAGTAACAAACCCTATTTATTGTCTCCTTCTAGACATTATTTCAAGCGCTTGGCCTAATATTACTGGTTCCACTTTTGCTTCAAAGATATTAGTAATTTCGTCAATATCAATATTGATCTTATCATGCCTTTTCTTGGTGACGTGAGATGAGCTCAGATTCTTGAACATGATAGGGGAATTCGAATTCGGGCTCAATGCGAGAGAAGTGGCTGCATCACTCCCTCGACCCGGGCTCAACCAGAGAGCTTATTACAGTATATATTGAGTGAAAAGTCCGTTAAGCCCTTGTAATAAGTGCTGGTTGAGCTGTGCCCGCTGAGCTCTTTGAACGTTTATTGGGTTAGGTGCTTCATTGATCTTGTTTTTGCTGTTTGCTCCTGTAAATTGGTTCTGTTATGGGGACATTAAAGCATGTATATAGAATAAATGTGATGTAAGAAACTGATGAGCGTTTTGTCTATAGGTATTAAGATTTTCTGTTACGAGGACGGTGAATATACAAGTAGTGAAGGTTATGCATTGATAAATATGAATATCAGAATAATAAAATGTATGTTTACCGTAAAATCAGTGACTACCGTAAAATCAGTGGTAATACAGTGAAATATTGATAATTGAACCGTTAAAAGGTGGGATTTTTACATTTTTGGTCCCCGATGTTTGACATATGGGCATTTTTGGTTCCTCATTTTCCCGAGTTACAGTTTCAGTTCCCAATGTTACCGATTTGGGCGTTTTTTTATCCCTCGGTTAACTTAATCGTGTGTTTCAGTCCCATTTAACATGTTACACGCATATTTCATTTTAATCGACTTAAATGCTCATAAATCATCTTACTCAACATGGAATGAAAGACTTGAGGGAGAGTTAGGGCATAAATTCGAACTAATGATTCAATTATAACAATGTGATGTTATGAGCTATAAGTCGACGTGAACACCTTTTTTGGATTGTAATATGAAAATGGAATGTTTTAAGTTGGAAAGAGTGAAACCAAGTGCATGTAACGTGTTAAATAGAATCAAAACATACGATTAAGTTAACCGGGGACCAAAAACGTCCACTTGTTGGGAATTGAAACTGTAACTCGGGAAAATATAGGACCAAAAACGCCCATAGGCCAAACATCGGGGATAAAAAATGTAAAAATCCCTTAAAATGCTAATAAAGAACTAACAAAAAATATAAAACCAAAGAATCGTATTTTTTTACCCCCAAAATAAATCCAACAGGTCTTTCTGCAATTCAACTTCCCCGAAAATGGAAAAGACAACGACAACAAATACCCCACGGTAAAATAAAAACAAACCTTTCTTCGATTTTCCATGCACACACGCATAATACATCACTCACAAATTCAAATCCAAAGAGATACAAAAATCTCAAAGAATCACCTTTCGAAATCATCATCATCATCATCATCATCACCATCATCGTTCAAGTAAATATTCAGACGCAGGAGGATTATTAAAAAAAAAATCCCAATTAAATGGCGGACGATGATCGCCCAAAGGAAGGCGACATCCGGGTCCCGCTGATCTCGTCCGTGTTCTGCCTGTGCGTGATGACAGGTGGCATATTCCTCATATTCTACGTCTTCGTCCCGAGCCTCTCCGAGCCCTGGTACCCCGTGGCTGCCTTTCTCCTCATAGGCTCTCCGTGGATTTTCTGGTTCGTCACGTACCTCTACACGTGCTTCAAAGGATGCACGCAAGGGCCCGACGCGGCGGTCGATGAACGGAGACAGATCTCGAGGAGGCCCACGACGAGGAACCTTTCGTCGGCCTCCGCCAGCCGAGGTGGTGGCGGCGGCGGCGGTGGTGGTGGTCGGGGATCAGTGTCGGATAATGCATCGGTGGCTTCGTCTAGAGAACCCGAGATGCCTCTGACTTACTCTGTCTGAGGAGACCGGTGGTAATTTAGTATTTTTTTCGTCTGAATTTTGATGATTTTGGGGAACCCGAGGACGTCGAGTCCCTTGTAATGTAATGACGATCCTCTTTCCGACGTGTGAAAAGTACCGGTAATGACCGGAGAACGAGAGGCATTGGAGAAATTTTTATTTTGGAACGGGGCCCACATGTATATGTACATCTGCATACAACTTTATGTGATTAGCTTTTCCACCAAGCACAATGCAGCTATGAACTGATCTAGTTATTGTTATGCCAAAGAAGAAAAAATCGAACTAATATGAGACTAATCTAGCGCAGAAGGAGTAAAATTTATTCAGATTTCTTTGGGGGAAGGCCGTTTCTTGTTCCCGGCATATAGGCGTTGTTTGTCCCTCATGTTCTAAGATGTCACTTTTAGTCCCCCAATGTTATCGATTTCTGGTCGTTTTGGTCCACCAGTTAATTTAAACGTTAGTTTGTTGGACCAAAACAGCCGAAAACCGGTAACCTTTAGGACTAAAAGTGGCATCTCGGAACATGGGGGACCAGAAATGCCCATTCCCCAAACATTGGAGGACCAAAAATGGCATTTGCACGATTTCTTTTAACGTAATGAAAACATGGGTTGGGAGCTGACCTGTCGGTTGAGACCGGTTATGATTCCATCCAACTTGTGCAGCCATACCGGGTCAGAAGGTAACCAGAGGTCATCGTATTATCTTCAAGGTAGTTTCCTTCTCCATCTCATCTGTGAAAATATATCATTGAGAATATATTGATCATAAGATTATCACAACTGTGAAGTTGATCCTGACATTTGAATGTATCTTGAGTAACAATAGGAACAGAAAAATAAAACTTACAATATAGGTGAAGATCGTACGCGAAGAGGAATCAGCTCTTGAGAATTTCTCACGCCTTATTCGATTTCACAGCTCGAAATGCTTCACCTCTTCACACTAATAGCTAATGAAATGTAACAACTCATTTTTTTTTTCAGGTCCGAAATAGTAGAACCTTATATCGAATCTTCAAACCAACTCAACCCAGTATCCTTCTTGAGCCCCCGAGATTTCAAAGTGGCCCTCAACATCGCCGCTTGATCCCATTTTTCCAAATCAGCATACACATTAGAGGCCAACACATGATACCCCGCATCGTTCTCGTTCAACCGAAGAACGTTCTCCAACGCACGTTTCACGATCTTCGCTTCTCCCTTCGATCGTAGCAGCGATCCCCATATGCTTGCATCGGGTTCAAAAGGCATCGATTTAATAAAGTCCTCTGCTTCAGCTAAGAGCCCACATCGCGAATAAAGATCCACTACGCAAGCGTAGTGTTCAAATCTTGGCTCGATGTTGTGCTCGTTCTTCATCCTTTCGAAGAAATCCCGTCCCTGTTTGACTAAACCCGAGTGGCTACACGCAGATATGAGCGCAACGAACACAATTTCATCGGGCTGAATACCGTGTGCTTTCATGCATTCGAAAGCTTCGATTGCTTTCGTTCCCTCACCGTGCACGCCGTATGCATTAATCAGTGATGTCCACGAAACGATGTCTTTGGTTCTCATGTGCTCGAATACTTTTACTGAGCACCTTAAGCATCCCGTGTTCGAATACATATCAATCAAAGCATTACCGATTGCAGCGTTCGAATCGAAACCCAGCCGCAAAATGGACCCGTGCAGCTCTTTCCCCTGCCTTCGGGCCACGACGTGGCTGCATATGGGTAATATATTTAAAAAAGTGTAGACATCGGGCGTTACGCGTGCACTTCTCATCCTTCTGAGCATTTCGAAACCGTACGTACTTTTCTCGGAAAACCCCGCGGAAGAAATGATTGAATTCCACGTCACTACGTCTCGGGATTTCATGCTCTCGAATTGTTTCGCGGAATCTTCGAATCCGCCGCATTTGGCGTACGCGTCGATCAACGCGTTGCCCGTGATTAGCGTGGGATCGAATCCCTGCTTGATTATGTCGCTGTGGATCTGTCTTGTGAAGTCTGTGCTTGCCAGTTTCGAACTGAGAGAAAGCATGGACACGTAAGTGACTGAATCGGGATGCAAATAGAGCTTCATCTGTAAGAAGATGTCCATTGCATCGTGATAGTGATGGTTCTCAACGTAACCACTCAGAAGCGAGTTCCACGATACCAAATCCTTGCTTTTCATGTCCTCAAACACTTCTCTAGCACGCAACACGTCACCACATTTCGCGTACATGTTAATAATTATATTACTCGAAACAACGTCACGTTCGTATCCTTCTGTGAGCATATACTCGTGGACGTATCTTCCGAACTCGAAGTCCTCAACGTGAGTACAGGCACGGAGAACGGACGTCAGTGTCAATCTATCGGGTTTGAAGTAACTGATCATTTCCTTGAAAAACTCGATGGATTCCTCGTAAAAAGCCAACTTAAAACATCCACAAATCATCGTATTCCAAGTAACAATGTTTTTAATAACCGCACCGTTGAAAACCCTTAAGGAATCAATCCCCATATCGAACTTGAGATACGTGGAAAGCAAAGCATTACTAACAATCACATCGTTAAACGTTCCAATCTTCTCCACCAACCCGTGAATTCGTAAACCCTCTGTTACATATCCTAATCCACCACAAGCAAGCAAAACACTCGAACACGAGAAACAATCGGGCAAAAAAACCTTGATTCTCATCTCCTTATAAGCAAATAATGCATCTTTAAAGTCTCCATTTGAAGTATACCCAGAGATCAAGCTATTCCACGAAACTATATCTCTGCGCGGCATTTCATCAAACTTATGGCGAGCACTCGCCAAGTCTTTGCACCGCGAGTACATATCGATCAAAGCATTACCTATAAACAAATCCGAATCAAAACCAAGTCGTGTAACGTGCTCGTGAACTTCTCTTCCCTTTTCCAAATTCGCTAAATTGCCACAAGCATTGATAACCGAAGGAAAAGTGTGGCTGTCGGGTTTCAAATTTGAACTCCTCATTTCATCGTAAAGTTCCAGCGCTTTAGTGAAAAAGGCATTGTGGTTCATGGCTCTGATGATCGTATTCCATGTATATACGCTGCTGCTTGTGCCGTAATTAGTGAGAAAAATCGATAAACAAGAGGTATGATCTCTGAATTGCGAGTACTTAGAAATTAATCTTCCAACGAGGAACTGAGATTTGTGCTGACCAGAAGTTATTATAACGGCGTGAAGCTTCCCTAGATGGTTTTTGTTAGGTGATGAAGCTAAAGATCTTGAGATTGATGAAGTATTCATCTGCGGGAAGGCACAAACGGTACCGCGTTTTGAACATTTCCGTTATATAATTTTATATATATTAGGTTTTTTTGTCATGTATATTTCACAAGGACCCCTAAATTAAATTAATGGTGTAGGACAATATGTCAGAAATTAAAGTAATTTAAGGAAATTAACGGTGAAAACCTTCGAAATTAATACACGTGAGCCATACGTGACAATTAATTTAGGGGGAAAATACCCGCGGCGTTGGAAAATCCAGTCCAAATTAGTATCTCCAACGATTATTAGGATGATTAACGCCACCAATCTAAATTCAGATCGAAATTCAAACACAATGTACACGTGACAATTAATTTGTGGGAAATCTAATGTCATCGAGGAAAATTCGATCCAAAATTAGCATGTCTACCACTACGTATGATTATCCAAATTTAATTGATAAGTACCGCTCGTGTTAATTTCGAGTTGAAATTAGGTTTTCACCCTTTGCTTGCTCAAATTGTTTATATTTTTGCCAAGTTATTGTCCTAAATTGCCAATTCTAAGTATGCGAGGGCTAAAAAAAATATAAAACTTATATATCTATACTATATATTAAGAGCCTTGATCTCTTAAAAACTGTTTAATTTGGCATGTCAAATGATTTTAAAACATTTTGGTATTCAAATAATTAAAAAGAAGATAAAAAACCACCCACGATAAGTTGATGAAACTACCTTTTTATCATAAAAAAAAAATCGATATGTCATTTTAACTCAACTTATAAAGCTATTAATAATTTATAAAAATCATACCAAAAATATTTATAGAAAACCATTATAGAAGAAACTACTTTTCTCAATAATCCAACCCAATTACTTTCATCATCAAATATCTACCTGTTTTTCTCATGTTTCATTCAACAAATAACTAATTACCCTATTAAATTTTACCACGTAACTATTTTGATACTTCATTATAAATTTATATTTTCTTTAAATTTTTTTTCCTTTGATTTTTGTTGCACACAGGTAGA
This sequence comes from Linderniella brevidens, assembly GCA_004919715.1. Classification (NCBI taxonomy): domain Eukaryota; kingdom Viridiplantae; phylum Streptophyta; class Magnoliopsida; order Lamiales; family Linderniaceae; genus Linderniella; species Linderniella brevidens. The sequence continues at coordinate 1,702,251 of SWDC01000151.1, forward strand.
GTGTGCGCTTATGACTAGTTAATATAATTATTTCACATTTACCCTAAACTTCGAATTCACCGATTGCTCTTCCTCTTTTAAGACTACATAAAAATCTTCTCACACCACCACAGTCGCAGTCACTTGCTCTGCAAACACCTCAAGCGTTCGACGAAATGTGGAATCGATCAGGTTTCATTCGAAGCTCAAGAGCGCTGTTCTCAGCAGCTAAATCAGCCACCGTAGCCACCAAGCCCAGCATTTCAACCACCGCCTCCACCAAGAAAACCGCCGCTAAATCGGCCGCCGACAAAAGCACCACCCAGAAAAAGACGAAGCCAAAACCATCCAAATCGCCTCCGTCATCAGCTCCTTCGGGGATAATGAAGCCCATACCCGTGTCACCGGTTCTTCAGGGCTTTGTGGGGGATTCTCAAATATCTCGCGTTGAAGCTGTTAAGAAAGTCTGGGCACATATTAAGGACAACAACCTTCAGGTATTCACTATTGATTATTATCTAAAGGAATTATTCTCCCTATTCTTAACTTCGTTTGGGACTTTTTGTTTCTTTCCTGGGGTTTTGTGAGCTGCGATGTAGAAGAGAAAAAAATTTCTATTTAGGGTTTTTCTGATTCTTGCTTGATTGGATGGTGAATGCTGATGTTGAGGACTGAAATTAGGGTTTTCACCCGATTATTTTTCCTGAACTCAACTGCTGCTAATTTATTCAAGAAACAGAGCCCACAAAGTCTATTTGGATCGAATTGAGTATAGTCATCAGTGATGCACAATTTTTGTCTTAACAAGATTCTTGAATGCTTTGTTCTATCTTATTCTTTCTTTACCCATTGCATATTGACACTCACTTTAGAAAAAAACTCAGCTTGCTGTAATATATGATTATTAAGAGATGAAGCATTAGATGCTAATGCATAAATTCTTGATGTTGTTAGAACAATCTTGCCTCATGGTGATCTATTCTATATATATATATATATTATATATATATATATTGTTTTCTTCCAACAGATCATAGGAGCATTTGGTGATTTAAGTCATTTGTGTTGGTGCAATGAGTAGAATTCTCTTTTTTCTTCTCTTCACCGTTGAGTTAGTGTCTCCTCTTACGTGCAGAATCCTACCAACAAGAAAGAAATCATCTGCGATGCAAAGCTCAAGAAGCTTTTCAACGGAAAGGACAAAGTGGGATTCCTCGAAATCGCTAAGCTCCTCTCTCCTCATTTCCACGAGCCAGCTAAGTAATAACCACCGCAAACGTGCGTTCGCTGTCTGAAATCTTTTCATCTCCCTAATTTTCTCTTCTCCCTTTTCTTGGTTTCTCTCTTTCGTTAACATTATGCTGTTTGTGGTGACATTCTGCAGTTTTTAAGTAACAAAACAAATGTAGGGTGATCTGATTTTCATCTGTTTATATCAGATTTGTTGCTTAATACTCCCACCTCACTATATAAGAGAGATCCAAATTCATACACACTTAAAATTTTTTCTTTTTCGAGAACTAAGTTAGCAAATGGTGTATCCATTGCTCGACTACGGCGGGAGAGCCATACCACGGCCTCGCCTCGTCATCGGAGCCCACCGGAGAATGGTAAACTCCGTCGATGCTAATGTTCAGCGCCCCTTCGAGGTGTGCTGACATCACCGGCACGACCCCGTCGCCCCACACGTCTGCTTGCCCGCAAACCTAAAAAAAATTATCATGGATTTAGACAACATAATACACATGATTAATTATTATTATTATTATTATTTTTGTCTGGATATTTGGAAGGAGTGACATTTTAAGAGCACCTAAATTAAGTGGTAATAATTTTAGAACAATAAGTCTCGAAATTAAACCAATATAAGTACAATTAACGCTGAAAATTTAATTTTCAACCCGCAATTAACGCGTGAGCCACATGTGACAATTAATTAGGGAAAATTTCACAAATTAATTTGGAGAAAAATTTTATGTGGTGTTGGAACGGTCCAAATCAGTATCTCCGGCGGATTGAAGCAATTTGAGGACAATTAACGGCGGAAACCTAATTTAAGTTTAGAATTAACATGTGAGGTGCCTGTGACAATTAATATAGTGAAACTGGCATAAGAAAGAAATTTTTTGGGATAAATCATCACGTTCAACGCCACATAGGATTTTCCAAAGTACGACTCGCGTGTTAGATCCATACTGAAGGTTTCCAGCGTCAATCGTCCCCAAATTGCTTCAATAGAAACTTATTCACCTAAAATTATCACTCATAAATATTTGTATCGTTAAAATGTCACTTCCCCAAATATACATGTTTAAATAATTATGCCTAACACATATAAGCCAAGATTTTTTACCAGATGATTAGTATATTATTACCTGCTTGTAACCTTGACCGACGAATCGAGCTCGTAAGGTCGGTTGCGTCGTTGTCAAGGCAGGTACTTCGCCTACTTGTTCAGAGATCTCGACGGCGATTGAAGCATCATCGGCGTTGCTTGATCGGAGGATACGAGCGCCTTGTATGTATCTGCAATCAGAGAAACCATCAACATTTTTTTTCTTGCATCTTTGGCTGTAATGAGCCTTCTATAACTAATTTATATTACCTCCCCGCAATGCAAACGTATCTGAGTTCTTTTGTGTACACAGCCTTTACGCAATATTTTTCGACGTAATCCAAGAGCCCGCGAGTCTGATCGATAACGCCCGACACCCCTTTCGGCGGAGGACTGTCGCAGATATTAAAATTAATCACAAATTTAACTTTACATACAAAATAGATTACTTTTTTAGCCATGTATATTTGGGGACGGTGGTGACGTATTGAGGACACTTGAACTGAACTAATTTTCGAAATTGAAGCAATTTGAAGATAACGCTGCAAATTTCACCACGGAATTAACACACGTAACTGCATTTAACTTGGCGGAGAATCCTTGGCATTGGGCATGCTGATTTTTGACGAATTTTTCGCAGTGCGCGTCTAGGATTTCTACCAAATTAATTGTCATGTGCACCTTACATGTGTTAGTTACTTTAGGTTGAAATTAGATTTCTGACGTTAATTGTCCTAAAATTGCTTCGATTCGTCGGATATTATTTGGACCGAATTTTTTCCGATGCCGCATATGTTTTTTCCCTCATTAATCATCATGTGTGGCTCGTGTGTGTTAATTCCGGGTTGAAATTAGGTTTTCAACGTTAATAGTCATCAAATTGCTTCAATTTCGAAACGTATTGTTGCAAATTATCACACTTAATATAATGTATCCTCAAAATGCCACCCACAATATACAATACAAAATTGACATGAAAACTAAACTTACAGGTGCGGTGTTCCTAATGTCAGCAGAAGAGAAACATCATCGGACACACCGAACTCTTGCAAGAACACGCGAGCGAGCCATCCTCCGGCTGAGTGGCCGATTATCGACAACTTCGAAGAGCCTTGAGCTAATTCCTTCGCTTCGCTTATAGCTTCTTCGACCCTCTTAAAGTACCTGCAGCAAGAGAACACATACAATACAAGTTTGTTTCGTTCTTTAAAGAATGGAAAAGAAAAAAAAAAATAAAGAAACAAATAAAAAAAATTATTCCCATCTAACCAATCAAGAACAGGCCGAGGCTGGAGAGTTCCTCGCCAGTAATTAGAATCCAACAAGCCCGCGGCATTCCTCAGCCAATCGATTCTTGAAACCTTTGCCGTCACACAAGGAACACCATAGCCCTTTAGGACAAGGGCTAGCTTCTCGTAGTCGGTGCTGTTATTACCCAAACCCTGTAAATGAAAACCATCACTAATCAACAAAAAATGATGTTTTTAAAGAGGGTTTTTTTTTTTTTTGTATCAGTCACTTAACTGGGAGAATAAGAGCTGGGCGATAAGTGGTTGAAGTTGAGGGGGCTGAAGAGGAGGAGGAGTCGCTTTGAGGTAGCGTGGAGCTGCTGCTGCTGTTATTACAACGTGGTAATAATCTTGGTGGTTTTTTTGATGCTTTGAGAGGGGATAAAGACGGAGGAAAGAGTGGTGGTGACCAAGACAAAGCAACGGTCATCTTCTTCCCACGAAGTAAAGCTTAAGGAAAAATATGGAGTTTGTGGTCCTTAAATACCCGTAAGCTTAAGAGGAAAGGTGTGTGTGGTCGGGTGGTGTTTTACCGTTTCCAAACATTTCCACATGGACAAGTCATGCTATGATATGATGGAACATTTTTTACGCTTAATTATTTTTTTGGTATGGGTATATATTTGGTGTATTTGCATTTTAAGTACACTTAAATTAAGGTTAAATTAAGGAGTGATAATTTTAGAATAATAAGCTTCGAAATTGAAGCAATTTGAGGATAATAGTTGCTGAAAATCTAATTTCAATCAGGAATTAACATGTAAGACATACATTACAATTAATTTTGAGGGACACTGTTGTGTGGCACTGGAAAAAATCGGTCAAAATCAACATCTCAGACACAATTGAAACAATATGAGGACTATTAACCTTGAAAACATATTTTAGCCGGAATTAAAACATGAGAGGTGCACGTGGAAATTATTTTGGGAGAAAAAGCATGCGGCATTGAAAAAAATTCTGTCCAATCAGCATGTCTAACGTCACGTATGATTTTGATCCAATTTAATTGTTACGAACGACCTATGTCTATTAAATTGGAATGAAATTGGGTTTTCAGATTAATTTTCTAAAACTGTTTTAATTTATAAGCTTATTGTCCTATTACCACTCATACACTTACAGTGACACACTCTTCCAAATATACAATACTTAAAAATAATTAATTCAGTTGATGGGGTCATGGTGGTTAAGTCTGATATTTCCTTGGGTGAGCCCGTTACACATGAATTTGGACTAGTTGGACCTGTTAGCGTGATTTGTAGCTTATTGCGCTGACTCCCGAGGTTAACTGGTTGGTCTTCCGACCAAGATTCCATGAGACCAAAATAAATTAACTAATCTTTTTTTTTTTCTCTCGAAGACTAATCCACCTATTTATAAGTATTAATTGATGTTATTGCAAGAGGAATGAATAGTCAAAGATGCAAAAGCAAGAGTTAACTATCAATATTACTTTTTAGTTGATGGATATTACATAGCTTTCATTGTTTAACAATCAATCAAAGTATCTGTTGTGTTCCGTGACAAAGCTGTGAGAATCCGACAGCATGTAAATCCCCTTCGTTCATCGCTCAGGGAATTTGGCTGTGGTGAATATGTAAGTTTTCTTGAATCATTAAAATTCTTGTTCTGTGTTTTGAGGTTCACCGGCGCCTTTCCACACATACCTTATCTTTCTTTTTCTGATTTCACATTGTCAGTTGTCACATTTCAGTTTGGAACTTCATATTTATTATTTCTTATTCGGACTTGTAAGAAATTTCATTTAGTGGCTGATTACTCATATGGCTCGCCAAAAGAAACTCGAAATCCAAAATTATCTGGGATTGGAAATATGACCTAAAGTATGGTGGCCTTCATAGTATCTGTGAGTGACTGAATGTAAAATGTTTGTTTTCTTCCTTTCTAATAACCTAGAAAAAATGGTGATTTAAGTGTTTTTTTTCCTTTCTTTTTGCACTGGGGTTCTCTGTTTTCTTTTTGGTGCAACAGTTAGTCTCAAGAACGAATATCGGACAAAGGAGCTACCTTTGAGGAATAAGTAAGGATCCCAAAATTTCACTACACTCTTTATAACCTTAATTTATTCAGAAATATGCTAATGGTGATTGCATATATATGCATACATATATGATGTGTGTATGTGTATATCATGACATTTAGTTTTTGCAAATGCAAATGATCCCCTCGAGCAAGTTGATGCTCGCATATCCTGGTCCTTTGGTCTTAAATATCCACCTTGGTAAGAGTCCCTCTTTTCACAAAATAAAACATTTCTTAAAAAAATAAAAAAAGGAAAATAGTTACAGATTTGGTTCTAAATCATCTTTTAGTTATTAATTTCCACATTCTCTTGCACAATACCCAGATCCTCATTTTCAAGAAAAAGATATTTATAAAGTCTGATGTCTTTGAAGCGGGCACGAGACATTCGGGGATCAATTTGATGATGAGACTGATAGACTTGTGCATAATAATAGACTCAATTGACCACAATTATAATCCCCTGTGATGATGTGGAGTTGCTGAACAGACCGATGGGGATAAAGACAGCGGGAAATTCGTGCGTAATTCGAAGGCGAAAAAGAAACTGAAACTCCTCAATTGAGCAGCAGATTATAGCGAGCACGATCAATCTTATCTTGAATTATTCATCTGTTAACGAGACATTAATTTGAATTCAAGGTATTTGCATTGTATGTAGTAAAGTACTATACAGTTATCTTGGATTTTGTCTACAACTATCTTTCACTATATGAATGGGCTTTGAATAACTTCTTAGTACCTCCTACAACTTCAGTTTTTAGAATGTTCATGTTATAAATCATTGATAAGTATGTATGCTTCTTTGTCTGAATAATTTAAGGTGTCTCTGACTGTGCTGCGATTTACCGAAATAGTAACTTAATCTTGTTTCTCTCTTTCTCATGCATCGCTGTATCTTTTTTTCGTGCAAACGATGACAAAATCCTAACATCTTAAATCCTGTAATCCAAACAGTTTGAGACTCGCCTTCGAAGGTTCATCTTTTCCCGGTTCAGACATCAGCAGTAATGTTATTGAATTTCTGTTGACCAATATATTAATGTAGATTGCTACAACTCACATGGTATAGAGAAATTTTATCACTAGGCAACTTTTTTTTTCTTGGTTGAGGAAGATGATGCAATCGTTGTTTGTTTATCTGCGAAAACCTAGCTCTATAGCTTGCTTGTCAAAGCACGACTATTTGATGGCACAATAGACGCGCATGTATACTTAATTCACGAACAATTATTGTAACTAATATAGGTAGACATTATTGTATCTGTAAATGTGGTGCACTTAGTACATGTAGGTATACAAACAGTTCGAGATTCACTGTGCTCATATGTGAATTCATGGTTTTCTTGCTCAGACATTAAGGGTATGTTTGGTTTAAGGATTTCGATGCGGAAAAGAAAAGGAAAAGTGTAATAATACGACACTCAAAGCGTAATGTACCATTCTTTGATGCACTAACTTAGTTTTCCTTCGTCTTTTCCACGCATGAATTCCGCATACCAAACATGATGAGTTAATCTTGTTGTTAAGATAGTTCTTTTAGTTAGTAGTTGTTTTTCTTTCTACGTAATCAGTTATGTTTGGCTAAGATAGAATAGCAGTTTTTTTATTTATTTTTGAAACTCCAACGTGTAAGCAGTTAGCTTTATTATAGAAGAAAAAGCAGGAAAACGATGCAATTTTTTTTTAAGCATCACAAAATTTGTTTTTATCCTCTGTTCTAAAGCCGTTAACCATTTTGAAAACCAACATTTGGTATCAGAGCAAGGAAAGTCATAACCATGTCAGGCGAATCATCAAGTACGATTGTCACGCCGGTGATAAAAGGAGTTTCGTCGATGACAAAAGGAGTTTCGATCCCGATCCAATATCCTATGTTAAACGATTCGAACTACAGCATATGGGCTGTTAAGATGAAGATCATCTTGCGATCGTTAGGAGTATGGTCGGTGATTGAAGGTAAAGAGAAAGATGATGACAAGGATCAAGGTGCTATGGTGGCCATTTCGCAGGCAATTCCAGATGATGTGATGATGGCAATCGCAGAGGAGAAGACAACAAAGGAGGCCTGGGATGCACTCGAGAAGATGCGGGTTGGCGAAGATCGCGTCAAGAAGGCACGAGTGCAATTGCTGAAATGACAACTGAATAAATTACGAATGGAGGACTCTGAGACGATAAACGAGTACTCTATGAAGCTTACCACGCTGGTGCCTGAAATTCGCCCACTTGGCATGAAGCTTGATGATAGCAAGGCTGTTGAGAAATTATTCAGTTCGATACCAGACCATTTTCTCCAGATTATTGGGACGATTGAGCAATTCGGGGATATGGAGAAGATGTCGTTTTTAGAGGCAATCGGTCGTCTCAGAACCTTCGAGGAAGGTCCTAAAGGGCGGCTGCATTCAAAGGGGAGTGGTAATCAGTTATTTCTTACTCAAGCCGAGTGGGAGGCACGACGTATAAAGGGTAAGAAAGATGACAGTTCAAACAGCGCGAGAGAGGAGGACGATACGGAAGAGGTCGTGGACGTGGAAATGGTAGAGGGCGTGGAAATTATGAACGCACTAACGAAGACCAAAAACCACGCAACTTCGACATATCTAAGGTTAAATGCTTCAATTGTAATGGATATGGACATTTTGCGAAAGAGTGTCCCAAACCAAATAAAAGAGAGAGAGCAAATCTTACTACAGCAGAAGTCGAAGATGAACCAGCACTATTAATGATTGAGACTGTAGATCTAAATAATGCAATCCGGAATGAACATGTGTTATTGCACGAGGATAAGATGGCGCTGAAGGTTAATTGCAACCAAGACAAGATGTGGTATCTCGACACTGGTGCAAGTAACCACATGACCGGCTGTATCGATAATTCACCGAGATCGACATGACCATTAGAGGGTCGGTTAAGTTCGGTGATGGCTCGACAGTGGAAATACGCGGTAGAGGCTCAGTGATATTTGAGTGTCTCAATGGAGAACACCGTGTACTTACAAACGTCTACTACATTCCAATGTTAAGAAGTAGTATTATAAGTCTTGGCCAGTTGGATGAGAATGGATGCAATATTAAAATTGAGGGAGGAGTGATGATTATTCTGGACAAGGCACAGAAGCTGCTAGCAAAAGTGAGTAGGTCAGGAAGTCGCTTATACTTGCTACATATCCCACAGTCTAAACCAGAATGTTTATTGACAAGAAGCAAAGAAGATGCATGGCTTTGGCATGCAAGATATGGGCATGTAAACTTTCATGCCTTAAAGATGTTAGGTCAGAAACAAATGGTGCATGGATTACCAATAATTGAGCACGAGGACCGCATTTGTGATGGTTGTTTGATTGGAAAACAACATCGAAATCCATTTCCAGCAGTGGCAAAATTTCGAGCAAAAGAGCCTCTTGAGTTATGGCATGGAGATTTGTGTGGACCAATCACTCCTGGTACACACGGAGGCAAGCGTTATTTCTTACTGTTGGTTGATGATTGTACTAGATTCATGTGGCAGGTGCTGCTCCGAAGCAAAGATGAGGCATTTGAAGCATTTAAGAAGATTAAAATTGCTGCTGAAATGGAGATAAACAGCAAGCTTAAAGCATTGCGCACTGATCGTGGTGGCGAATTCACCTCAAATGAATTCCAGCAATACTGTGAGTTGCTTGGAATTAAACGATATTTAACGGCGCCTTATTCTCCTCAGCAGAACGGAGTCGTTGAACGAAGAAATCAGACGGTGGTTGGCATGGCGAGGAGCTTATTGAAAAGTATGCAAGTTCCAAGCAAATTTTGGGGAGAAGCAGTATCAACTGCTGTTTATCTCCTAAATAGAGCACCAACAAGGAGTGTTATTGGCCAAACTCCTTATGAAGCATATCATAATCGCAGACCATCAGTTGCTCATTTTCGTGTCTTCGGGTGTGTGGGACATGTAAAAGATACTGCACCTCATCTTTCGAAACTAGCAGATCGAAGCAAACCAATGATATTTATTGGTTATGATTCTAATACGAAAGGTTACCGAATGTTTGATCCAAATTCAAAAGGTCTAGTGGTGACTCGAGATGTTGTGTTCGAAGAAGAGAAAAGGTGGGAATGGAACAAGTTTACAGGAACTGCAGAGAACATTCTTCCTACTTATTATTTTACGATAGCGGGTTCATCGAATATGACAACTCAAGAAGATAGAGGAGGTGCAAACAATTCTGATGTTGACATATTTTTTCAAAACTCAACACCACATATGGATTCAAGACCAAAAAAATTCTGCTTCAATTTCTCATCATTCGCCAACAAATAATGGTTCTGAAGAGAGCTCATCTATAGGACCACAAGGTAAGTGAGGTCTTAAAGCTATTTACGATGAAACATTTCCTATAGAACTGGAGTATTCGGGACTGTGTTTGCTAGGAGAAGATGAACCTTCAAATTACGAACAAGCCAAAGCAGACCCGACTTGGAGGAAAGCCATGGAGGAAGAAATATCCATTATACAGAAAAATGGAACATGGAAGCTTGTTTTATTACCTGAGAATCACAAACCAGTGGGTTTGAAATGGGTTTATAAACTAAAGAAGGACACTCGAGGTAAAATCGTGAAACACAAGGCAAGATTAGTGGCAAAGGGGTACGTTCAAAGACAAGGCATCGACTTTGACGAAGTTTTTGCCCCTGTTGCTCGGCTAGAGACAGTACGTTTATTGCTCTCTGTGGCATCACATGAAGGATGGGAGGTGCATCATATGGATGTAAAATCAGCGTTTCTTAACGGTGATTTGGAAGAAGAGGTGTATGTCATTCAACCGCCGGGATTTGAAATAAAGGGAGAAGAGAACAAAGTGCTGAAATTGCAAAAGGCTTTATACGGTTTACGACAAGCACCTAGAGCGTGGAATTCAAAACTTGACAAGTCATTAAGGACACTTGGTTTTGAGAGGTGTTCGTTAGAGCATGCTGTTTACATGAAAAATCAAGGAGCAGAGAACTTAATTGTTGGAGTCTACGTGGATGATTTAATCATTACGGGAGATGCTATTGAAAACATAGAAATGTTCAAGGCTCAGATGAAGAACTTATTTAGCATGAGTGATCTTGGGTTACTAAGTTACTACCTGGGAATTGAAGTGTGTCAGAATTCTCAGCAAATAACACTAAATCAGTCGGCTTATGCGAGAAAGGTGTTAGATAAATGTGGCATGAAAGATTGCAATCCAACACAAATTCCGATGGAGCCTCGTCTGAAATTGAGCAAGGATAGTACGAGCCCTTTCGTAGACACAACACTGTATCGAAGTGTAGTTGGTAGTTTAAGATATCTACTTCATACGCGTCCAGATTTAGCCTTTTCTGTCGGCATGGTGAGTAGATACATGGAGAGGCCAACAACGGAGCACATGGCTGCAGTGAAACACATATTACGGTATGTGAAAGGAACTTTAAATTTCGGTTGTGTTTATGAGAAGAAGGAACGAAATTTGGAGTTGATCGGTTACTCCGATAGTGATCTAGCTGGTGATATTGATGACAGAAAAAGCACCTCAGGTTTAATATTCTTTCTTGGTTCGAATCCAGTTAGCTGGTGTTCACAAAAACAGAAAATGGTTGCATTATCCTCGTGTGAAGCCGAATACATCGCTGCTTGTGCAGCAGCTTGTCAAGGAGTGTGGCTGGGGCGATTACTAGCAGATTTATTAAAGACCAGAGTTAAGAAAGTGGTTCTGAAGATTGATAATCAGTCTGCAATTGCATTAAGTAAGAATTCTGTTCATCATGATAGGAGCAAACACATAGATACTCGATTCCACTACATCAGAGATTGTGTTGAATCTGGAATGATAGAAATCCAGCATGTTTGCACAGATGATCAGCGTGCCGATATTCTTACAAAGTCACTAGCAAGGATGAAGTTCTTGGAGATGAGAGAAAGATCGGTGTGAAGACAGTGAGTAGAGAACAACAAGCTTAAGGAGGAGATTGATGAGTTAATCTTGTTGTTAAGATAGTTCTTTTAGTTAGTAGTTGTTTTTCTTTCTACGTAATCAGTTATGTTTGGCTAAGATAGAATGGCAGTTTTTTTATTTATTTTTGAAACTCCAACGTGTAAGCAGTTAGCTTTATTATAGAAGAAAAAGCAGGAAAACGATGCAATTTTTTTTTAAGCATCACAAAATTTGTTTTTATCCTCTGTTCTAAAAGCGTTAACCATTTTGAAAACCAACAAAACACACCTTAACCGAAATATTACCTAATTTTATTATCAAACTATAAATGGAAAATACAAATCAAGAGAAAAATTTATCAATAAAGCAAATATATTTTTTTCTGGAATAGTTCATAGGCTCGAATTTCGCTATCTATGTGGCTCACTTGACGATTACACGCGCTATAATTTACTGCACATTCACGCATTCTCCATATTTTCCTCGCGATAATTAAACAACTATATCCGCGCCAAATTACTGGTGCGTAAAAGCTCAACAACGAGAGATTGGCATGTTTATTGATGTTGGATAAGGATTAGTAAGCCGTAGGAGAACAAGCGCCAAGACAGTGAGAAACCCTAGTTGTTGAGGTTTCCATGTAATATGAAACTTGATCTTGATAACCAGAGGTAACGCATTATTGTGCCTAACTCAACATATTCATATAACACTGTACTTGTTTAACATGCAAAAAACATTCCAAATTTTTTGTAGTCATCAGGCAACCATTTCCTTTTTACTGATTATTGGGTTGATGTGGAACATGGCATCGTCTAAGTATTTGCGCCTTGAGATGAATTTTTGTGTCGCTGCTTTCGATGACTTTGAAGGCCAGCACATCTCCTTCCTTCTAAGTTTGTTGCATTCCCGCAAATTGTCTCCATCCATCGCCGAAACCACTTCGGGCCCTCTCCCCATAGAAAGCAATTTGGAAGTTTTTGCCTTTGAAATTCGCCGTTGTGCAATGTTTTTTGAAGGAAGCAACGTACTTGGAAAATTCTGAAAATAATAAACCGCACAAAAAGTGATTTCTTAATAATAACAAAAGCGCAAAACAAAATAACAAAGTATAGAATGTATAAAATAGAATGTCGCATATATAAATATATATTACTACCGTTAGGAAAGGATTTGAAAGAGCCGGTGTTCTCATAAACACGTGAACGTAAGGTTTCTCCTCATAAATTGGAGAAAACACGTCTTCATCGAAAAACTCATTTTCCTCCATAGGATTTTCCTGTTCAAGATGAACCTAGGCAAAAATAATTATCCAAAAATAGAACCCCACCAAGAATAAAAAAAAATGCTTTATTAAAAAAGTTGTAATGAACAGCTCATCAAATGTACAAATTAAATCAAAGATATAATCGTATAACTGATTGACATTTGGCTGCTAAAACATAGATTCAAGCATGTCCCAAGCTCTTTTAGCCGTTGAAGCAGCTGAATGAATCATTTGATATATCTCAGGGGCAATATGTTTATCAATCAAATTTTGGGCTTTAAGATCTAATATATCTGCTTCACTAGATGTTCTGCTGGATGTTTTTGAATTTTGGTTGATTGATCGCGAAGTCTCGTGAGCTGCACCACAATTACCGCAGTGAGGTATGTATGGTATTTGTTGAGGTGGTGCTGGGGCCATCGGGGTTATCACAGCATTGACGGCTTGCGGTTGAGCAGCCTTTGGTATAAGAGCATTTAACACCGTCTGAAGTTGAGTTTGCGTCGTGGCCATTTGCTGTTGAAGAGCATCAAACTTAGCATTCATCGCTGTATCGTTGCTCACTTCGAACATTCCAGGCGCCTTCATTCTTGTGTTGCCTCGCATGAAGCTATTTCTCGTATATTCTTCGATTAAATTCCAGGCTTCAGTGGCACTAAGCTTCACAAGTCCTCCGTTTGCGGCACCGTCTAGCATATGAGCCGTTTGATCGTTGAGTGCCTCGTGGAATCTATTGATGATTGCTGCCTTCGTCATTCCATGCTGCGGGCATTTCTTCAACAACGCTTTGTACCTCTCCCATACTTCGTAAAGATTCTCCGTGTCTTTCTGATGAAAGAGTGAAATTTCAGTCTTTAACCTGAGAACCTTCGATTGCGGGAAGAAGTAGCCAAGAAAAGCCCCGCGCAGCTCGTCCCAAGTAGTGATAGATTTTGGTGGTAATAGCTCCAACCACTCCTTTGCCTTGTCTTTGAGAGAGAATGGAAACAACATAAGCTTGATTGCATCATTCGACACCCCGTTGATTTTGATGATGTCTGTAATCGCCAAGAATGCTTTGATGTGTGTGTACGGATCATCTTCAGAGTTGCCCTCAAATTGAGCCGTTTGGAATATCATTTGAAGCCATGAGTTCTTCAGCTCAAAATTGTTGATTGCTATCGGTGGTATGACAATTGCCGACTCCGTACCACCGAGTGTATCGTTCTTGAGCAAATCTTGCAGTGATTGCTCCTCGTTATTAGTTTCTTGATCTGCCATCTCCTTCGGTGTTCCCGAACTATCGACTGACGTCTCTGGGGGAGAGGTGCTTGCGGTGTCCTGAGAGTAATCAACTAGATGAATTGATTCGTCGGACGAATGACTTTCGGAAGTTTCTTGTCTCAGACTTTGTCGCAGTGTACGCTCAAAATTTGGAGATCCTTCAACAAGTGGATACGATGGATGGCTTCGGGTCATTCACCGTATAAGTGTACCTGAAAAAGTCAACGAACCACGGTAGCTAGGTAACGAAACACAAACCAAAAGACAGTTGCAGATAAGAAACGTTGATTAACTAGAATTAAATAACAAATAAGTAAATGGCTAAATTACCGAACTCGGGTTTTCCTAATATCAATCTAATTCCCCGGCAACGGCGCCAAAAACTTGATCGCGATGGCGTGCGCTCTTAAATATGGTATAGAGATTCGTGCATATACATCAAGTTATAATTAAAACGAATAATGTTAAACTAGCACCACGCGCGATAGGCAGTGTACCTATCGTTTGTAGAATAGCTTAGCGAGTATCCGAGTATCGAACACGAGGAATAACATTGATTACTAGTAATTACCTATCAATTCGATATTTAGCCTAACAAATAGTTTGTGATTTTTTTTATGTTTGAACTAGATCACGACAACTCAAACTAACACGACGAAAGAACTTAAGACACGACTGAAGATTTAAAAGTAACTTTTCAAGTGGAGAAGAATGTGCTCGGGATTTCGAATCCCGTTAGGTATTATCGACTAGGCCGTAAACATCGTATCCACGCGGATAATGACTAAATCGCAGTAATTTCTTTCACTCCCGAATTTGCTGTCGCCCTAAACGGTCGCGAGGATTTATATTGGTTTACCTATAGCGAGGGTCGACTATTTGCTTTCGCCCTATAGTCGACTCCTAACGTTTATGAAAGGACTAACCGTTCTTTAGCTTTCGCCCTCAACGGTATACCAAACGTCACACCAATACATAGACATATCAATGTGACCTTCAATACAACACATAGACATATTGAATCGAAGAAACAATGTCGTAAACGATAAATAAACAATATCACGTGTTCACAAGTGTTATAACGCCCAAACGACAACTCTACCCAACGTTCATCTCATCCCGAGCACATAAGAAGCTTAGCTACTCATGCTTAAGAGAGATCTACGAATTGTATACAAAATAAAGCACAGAGAATACATAGATCTTCCCTATTTTACGAGCCCACGCAGATCCGGCGTCCTTTGTGCTAGATCTTGGATAAATTGAGCTTTGGATCTTCACTTTAGCACCTAGGAATCGTTTTGATTGATTCCTATGGGTCTTGAGACGTCCCTTAGGTGTATTTTATGTTTTGGAAGTGAGTTATGTCGATCTAGATCCAGATCTGGGTTGAGAAGCGCGGCTTATATAGAAAGTAATAAACAACACGGCTTATCCCACCTACCAACACGGCCGTGTTTGAGGCCTGAGGCCCGCGTCTGCGATGCTTCGTCGACAACACGGCCGTGTATACCAAAGAACCAAACCGTGTTAACATGCCGAGGCTTCATCTCTCATTGATGAACCACACACGGCCGTGTATCGTGTCCCTCTAGGCCGTGTGAAGTTGCCGAGGCTTTATATCATTTTCCTTCGAAGAAGCACGGCCGTGTTGGTTCTTGCCGTGGCCGTGTTTCCTATGAACATGGCCGTGTTGGTTGTTGGTTGGAGCCGTGTTGATTCGCCGAGGCTTAAAATCATTTGTCTTCAAGTAAACACGGCCGTGTTGATACACAGTGACGCCGTGTTTGTGGTGAACTTGGTCATTTTTGCCCCATATTCTCTCGATTGGTCCCGATTTGTTATCTTATGCTCCTTCAATATCAAAACATAGGTATAATCTTTAATATAAGTACAAGATAACTCAAATAAACCAAGTTACGACCTAAATATGATAGAGATAAACGTATAAAAATACGTTTATCATTGATGCAAAAAGAAACCCTTCGGCTTGCAACCAATCTTTGATCTTTTCACACCACTCGACATATTTTTTCTCGGACGATAGGGTTTCGATTGATAGAGATCTATGGGAGCTTGAACCTTCCATTTGTTCTTTCTTTTGGTATTAAAAATATGGTATGTTGAATGTTGGTTTTTTCAATCTGGGATGAGCTAACTAGGCTTTTTATTAGACAGTATTAATAGTTAGGTGTGGGTGTGTTATGTTTAAGGTGTGATGCTGACATATACATGAGTAAATATTTATACATAAATGACAAAACTAATTTCTAGTAACAATACAGTACATCTAATCTCATTTATTTGGACACTGGTAAGTTAATGGAGAAATCACTGACTTTTGTATCTTTAATGTGGTGTAACTAATACATATATTGTGGCATTTGTTGGGGTGGGGCCGGCAATAAATGAAAGATTCAGCTAGCATGATTTTTATTTATGGCTTAAGCTTCTCCTTCTTAATTAATGATATATGAATTAATGAGGAAACTGAATTCAAAACTGTAAGGGAAATTTATTTTTTTCAACATCAAATAATCAAGCAATATTTGAATTGAAACTACAAAGAGATTATTTTTGTCTATTAATTTGTGCAGGCTCTAAACTAAAAAATATACATATATTTCTTACAATTTGCTAGATTTCTTTGTATCATTTTTTCATGTAAACAACATATATTACAACCTTGTACAAACAGTTCGAGACTCGGCTTGTTTTATTCAGAATGACGATGATACCATCATTTATCTGTGCTTCTTTATATATTTGTGCTTCCGTAACCACAAAGTTTGCACAACTATTATAAGCGCAACTTATTTACGTCACACAGACATGTCTTGGTACTTAACTCATATGAAATAAACGACAAATTATTCGGTTCTTATGTGCGCGTCCACGCACTCTTCTTTATGTGTGTACCTAATACATGTGGATATACAAATAATTCGAGACTCGCCTTGCTCATATCCATGGTTTTCTTGTTCAGATATCTCAATTCATGGTTATGTATTAGTTAACGCTTTTATATTATTGCATTTCGTTATTAATTTATGAATGGAAAATGTAAGTGATAACTGAGAAAAATTGATGAACGTTTCACTATATGTATTTGTGCTATCTAACTATGTAGCTCGCTTAACAACTACACGTGCTAATCATTTAAGATATACTAGTAATAGGAGCACACTCTACGCGTGTGCAACAAAATTTGAATTAACTTTAAATTGAAATGGAAAAAACATATATCTTTGACAAAACCTAAACGTTATTTATATATTTTTTTTGCAATAATTATAGATAAAATTGAGACTGAAATTGACATACAATCGTAGTTATGAACGTGAATGAACAATTTTATTTTTTTAGACGACTCAATTTAAAGTTTTTCAACAATAGTTTGTGTAGTATTTTTAGTTATTTAATCGTGGGTATATAAATATTTTAAAAAAATAAATAAATTGGAATTGGACTCCATTTTGCTCTCCTTTTGTCCTAAATATGAGTCATGCGAATAAACCGATGCAGCCAAATGTTGCTCTTCGTCTTTGCATCAAACTAAGCTCGGGTTCAAAATTCGAAATTCCGATGAAAGGCTCAGCATTTTCTCGAAATCTTTCAGTGCCATTATCTTAATGACTTAAATATTGAACGACCATTGTGTATTCCTTTCGTAGATCTGTACCACCAAATACCAAACCAGACAACCAAGCAAACCCAAAAACATTGAACAAAAAAAATAATAAGAAAGTAAAGAAACGCTCACCATCTCACCTCTAGAAAATCCATTTCGCTTCTCCGTCTTTACCAAATCCGACAAAAGAGTCTTAAAAGATCTGCAAAAAAATCTACCTAAATTTCAATCCAATGCTTCAACAGATACCACAAAAAGAAAGCCATTAAGCACTCCACAATTTCGTTCACAAAGACATACCTACGATGTCGCTTCACCATTAAGCACTCCACTCACGCGAGAGAGATGGAATCTTCTCAACGGAAGTACGTAGTGGAGGTTTCGGAGAAGCAAAACTTGTAGGAGAATAAACAATTGTTATATCTAGATCGTGGGTGGTTTCGTTTTTTAATTTTTAAAATATTAATTCTATCAAAAGCGCATCGTGACTTTTTTTTTATATATTTTATTTATTAATAAAAAAATCATAAATTGACATGCCAAATCGATCGCAGTTTTTAATAGGCATTGACGCTTAATAAAATAGAATAGATTTTTTATATATTTTATTTATTAATAAAAAAACATAAATTGACAGACCAAATCAATCGATGGTGACAGTTTTTAAGAGGCCTTGACGCTTAATAAAATAGAATAGATTTGATGCGCTCATCATATTTAGCTTACGATAATTAAATAACTGCGCCAAATAATCAGCACGTTTATGCTCTCAACAACGAGAGATTTGGAAAGTTTGCTTGATGTCGGATAAGGATTGGTAAGCCATACGAGAACAAGCATCAAGGCAGTGAGAAACCCCAGTTGCTCAGGTTCCATGCAAGATTAAACTTGATCTTGTTAATTAGAGCTAACGCATTATCGCACCTAACTCGATATGATCAGTAGCATTGTGAACTTGTTAAATGCAAAAACATATTTCCAAAATTTTTATAGTCATCAGACTATTTCTATTGAGCATTGACCGGTTGATGTGGAACGGGGCACCATCTAAGTATTTGCGCCTTGAGATGGAGTTTTGTGTCGCTGCTTTCGATGATTTCGAAGACCAGCGCATCTCCTTCCTTCAAGTTTTGGATTCCCGCAAATTTTCTCCATCCATCGCCAAAGCCCCTTTGGGCCCTCGCCCCAAAGAATAAAATTTGGAAGTCTTTTCCTTTGAAAGTCACCTTTGCTTCAATGTTTGTTGAAGGAAGCAATGAGTAGTATCTACTTGGAAAATTCTGAGAAAAAAACCACACAAAAAATAATAATGAAAAACACCAAACAAAATAACAAAATAGAGATGGTAAAAATGAAAAGAATGTAATATACATTCATATATTACTACCATTGCGTAAGGAGTTGCAAGAGCCGATTTCCTCATATACACATGGAAGTAGGGTTTCTCTCCAGAAAGTGGATAGAACCCGTCTTCATCCAAAAGGTCATTTTCCCTGACATTTTCTTGCTGCTGAAGATGACCCTGCTTATATATCCAAAAAATAAAACCCCATCAAGAAAAAAATGTTTTTCAAAAGTTGTATTGTATAGCTCAAATGTACAAAATAAATTAAATAAAAAGATATAGACGTGTACCTGATTAACAATTGGATGCTGAAACATAGATTCAAGCATGTCCCAAGCTCTTTTGGCCGTTGAAGCAGTTGGGTGAATCTTTTGATATATCTCGGGGGCGATATATTTATGAATCAAAGTAAGAGCTTCAAGATCCAATTCATCTGCCTCACCAGATGATCCGCTGAAGATTGAGTTTTGATTGATGCAAAACAACAAGCCTTCGGATTTCAACAGATCTTTGATCTTCTCAGACCACTCGACATAATTTTTCTCCGACGATAGGATTTCGATTGATGGTGATCCATGGGAGCTTGAACCTGCCATTTGCTCTTTGTCTTGTTGTTACTAAAAAATATATGATTATGTTGATGCCTTGGTTTTTTCAATTTGAAATGAGCTAGATAGTTTTCTATAAGACAGTACTATTCGTTAAGATGGGTGTTGTTATATATAAGGGGGTGAAGCTCACATTATTTATGAGTACAAACTTTTACATAAATGAAATTATGAGTCAGATTTTGTTAAGATGAAATTTCCAACTAATTCGTGGTAACAATACACTGTACCTAAACCCATTTATTCCAACATTTGTAATTAATGACAAATCATTGACTTTTGTATCTTTAATTGTGGTGTAATTAATACAGATATTGTTGAATTTGTTGGGATGGGACCGAAGTAAATGAAAGATTCATCTAGAATTGTTATGGATACAGGATAAGCTCCTCCTTAATTGTTATGAGATAATTGAGTTTTTGAAAATCAAATAATCGCAATACTGAAACTACAAAAGAATATTTAACTCGTCTATTAATTTAATGCCTCGTCTCTAAATTACCACAATCTGTAACTTTCTTTTGTATTATCTTTTCATATCAACGATATTTATTACTACCTTATATAGTCCGGGACTCACTTTGTTTTTATTCGAAAGGAAGACGATTTAATCGTTTTTCTGCGATTCTTCATAAATTTGTGCTTCCCTATGACCACTTTTAGGCCCAAATTGAGTATTAGACCCAATAAATAAATAAATAGCTAAGTAATTTTAATTAATCGAAAAGTCATCGTTCGTCGAAACTCAAAAGTGACGGAAGATTCATATTATATATTTCGAGGAATCTATCGAATATTAATTGGCTTAAAACCAATATCAAGTGAATGAGAATTAATTTTCAAAATTGGCTCAACAAAGAGATGATATTATATGTAATATGTGAAAGAAAATTTGGTTTTCCCACATTTAGATCATCTACTTTTCATTTGCTTATAAATAGTTACCTTATATAGGTAATTCAAATGGGCATGTGGGCTAGTGTATGCTCTCGTGTGGGTTGGGGTTTTAATTTATTAGACTCATTGGACCCGCGAGAAGGTGCTTTGCACCGACGAGTCGCACTCTCAGCCGAGGCCAAGCGGTGCCAAGTGCGCAATGGCCGCTTTATAGGCGCACTTTGCACTTCATATCGGAGCGACGAGCTATGAGGAGCAAAAATATCCGCTCAGGCGAAGCATCGGCGACAGTGATGTCACCGGTGATGTGGCGGTCCCGGTCACATGGAAAGTGAAGGTAACCTGTCAGACGACACATGTGCGAGTGAGAGGATGTGGCGCTGATGCAGCGCTGCATGGACGACGATGATGTGGCTCGAACCGGTTGGGCTGAAAAGATGTTGTTGCCAAATGTAGTCAAAATAGCCCAACAATTGCAACTATTTGTAGGAAAAACTCCAACGACCTTTGAAAATCTATAAATAGGCCCCCGCGGTGAAGAAAAAAGCAGTCAATTCAATCATAACATTCTAGAGTTAGAGCATTCAAGTTCGAAATAATTAAAAGTAAGAAATGCTCGAGTCTTTGAGTAGATTCGCTGATAATTATGATTCGTGTGCGGCGAAACTGAGTTATGAAGTAGTTGTATCTTCGGGACGAATTGCATTAACCTGAGGCAACAACGTCTTACGGACAGCGGACGTAGTACGTGCCTTGACTTCGAAAATATCGTTACTCTGTACGAGTTTCTGCAACCACCGACCAAGCGTTATACACATGAACCAACAATCGTAATACGTTACTCTGTCTGATCGATGACAACCATAGCAGCAATTGCGACTGAATCGATGGTACCATAGCAGCAACCGCGATACCTGAATTTAATGAACCAATTGCTCGTTCATGGATAATATATTTTCTTGGCACTAATTCGATGATAACTGAACCAATTGAGTATGAAAGTGTCTCCATAATGTGCATTTGTAACAGAATTTTGACTGACTATTTGAAAGTAGCAGCACACTATCCCTTGTAACATACAAAATGCAATTTGATAACGTCTTCGGAACTTAATTTTTTTTTTTTTTTTGCAATTTTCATCAGCTAGTACAGGTAGGTATACAAACGGTTCGGAGATTCACCTTGCTCATGTGCATTCATTGTTTTCTTGCTAAGACATCAGCCGAAATATTGCCTAATTTTATTATCAAAACTATGAATGGAAATGTAACAAAATACTCGAGAGAAAAAATTGTCAATAAAGCAAATATAATTTTTGTGGAATCGTTCATTTGTGTGTATTTCGCTATCTATGTAGCTCACTTGACGATTACACGCGCTAATAATTTACTGCACACGCATTCTCCGTATTTTCCTCGCGATAATTAAACAACTATATCCGAGCCAGATAACCGGTGCGTTAAAGCTCAACAACGAGCGATTGGCAGGTTTGATCGATGTTGGATAAGGATTGGTAAGCTTTAGGAGAACAAGCGTCATCAAGACAACAAGAAACCTAGTTGCTAAGGTTTCCATGTAATCTGAAACTTGATCTTGATAATCAGAGATAACGTATTGCGCCTAACTCAACATACTCATATAACACTATGAGCTTGTCTAACATGCCAAAACGTCTTTCAAAAATTTTCATAGTCATCAAACTATTTTTACTGAACATCGGGTTGATACCATCATTTATCTGTGCTTCTTTATATGTTTGCGCTTCCGTAACCACAAAGCATGCGTAATTATTATAAGCGCAACTTATTTACGACACATAGACATGTCTTGGTACTTCACGCATATGAAATAAACGACAAACTATTCAGTTCTTATGTGCGCGCGCACGCGCTCTTCTTTATGTGTGTACCTAATACATGTAAATATACAAATAATTCGAGACTCGCCTTGTCCATATTCATGGTTTTCTTGTTCAGACATCTACATTCATGGTTATTTATTAGTTAACGCTTTTATATTATTGAATTTCATTATGGAAAACATAACTGATATCCGGGAGAAAAATGAATGAGTAAAACAATATAACATTTCTGGTTTTATTCAAAATGAAGAATTAATATAATCATTAATCTGCGCTTTTCTATATGTATATGTGCTATCTAACTATGTAGCTCGCTTAACGACTACAACACTAATCATTTATGACACATTTGATGCGTTCATCGTATTTAGCTTACGATAATTAAATAATCAGGCCAAATGGTCGGCATGTTTAAGCTCAACAATGAGAGATTGGCATGTTTGCTTGATGTTGGATAAGGTTTGGTAAGCCATAGGAGAACAAGCTTCATCAAGACAGCGAGAAACCCTATTAGAGGTTGAGGTTTCCATGTAAGATGAAACTTGATCTTGATATAACCAGAGATATCGCGCATTATTGCACCTAATTCAACATATTCATATAGCATTGTGAGCTTGTTTAACATGCAAAAACGTCTCTTAATTTTTCCTATTCATCATACTATTTTTATTGAACATCGGCTTGATGTGGAACAGGGCACCATCTAAGTATTTGCGCCTTGAGATGAAGTTTTGTCACACTGCTTTCGATGACTTCGAAGACCAGCGCATCTCCTTCCTTCAAATTTTGCGCTCTCGCAAATTGTCTCCAACCATCGCCAAAAGCCCTTCGGACCCTCTCCCCATAGAACGCGATTGGGATGTTTATGGCTTTAAAAGTCACCGTTGCTACAATGTTCTTTGAAGGAAGCAACGAGTAGTATCCACTTGGAAAACTCTGAGGAAAAAAAATCTTTCTTTAATTTAAAAAAAAAAGGAATTCTTGATAATAAAAAAACACTAAGCAAAATAACAAAATAGAGAAGGTAAAAGAAAAGAGTGTTGTATATAGTACATTTATATATTACTACCATTATGAAAGGCGCTGAAAGAGCGGATTTCTTCATATATACATGGAAGTAGGGTTTCTCTCCAGAAAGTGGATAAAACCCGTCTTCATCGAAAAATGCATTTTCCCTCACAGCTTCTTGCTGCTGAAGTTGACCCTGCTTATGAATCCAAACAATAAACCCCATCAAAAAAATGGTTTTTAAAAGTTGTATTCTATAGCTCAAATGTAAAAAATAAATTAAATAAAAAGATATAGACGTGTACCTGATTAACAGTTGGACGCTGAAACATAGATTCAAGCATGTCCCAAGCTCTTTTAGCCGTTGAAGCAGCTGGGTGAATCTTTTGATATATCTCAGGGGCGATATGTTTATGAATCAAAGTTAGGGCTTCAAGATCTATATCAAATGCCTCACTAGATGCTCCGCTGGACATTTCGGAGTTTTCGGTGATGCAAAACAACAACCCTTCGGATTTCAACAGATCTTTGATCTTCTCAGACCATTCGACATAATTTTTCTCCGACGATAGGATTTTGATTGATGGATATCTATGGGAGCTTGAACCTGCCATTTGTTCCTTTTTGTGTTGTTATAAAAAATATATGATGCCCTGGTTTTCTCAATTTGGTGGAATTAGCTAGCAACTTTTCTGTAAGACAATACTAATCGTTAAGTGTTGGGTTGTGTTATATAGGGGGTGATGCTCACATATTTATGAGTAAAAAAATTTACATAAATGAAATTATGAGCCAGATTTTTGTTAAGATTAAATTTCCAACTAAGTTCTGGTAACAATACAGTGTATCTGAACCCATTTATTTAAATATTTGTAATTTAATGGACAAATCATTGACTTTTTAATCATTAAATGTGGTGTAACTAATACAGATGTCGTTGCATTTGTGGGGATGAGGTCCGAAATAAATCAAAGATTCAGCTAGAATAATTTTTATGGATAGACGATAAGCTCCTCCTTAACTGTTAATGAACTATGAATTAATGAGAGAATTGAATTCAAATTAATTTTTTGAACATCAAATAATCAGGCAAAATTGAATGTTATAATTTGATTTTTGTAGGTAGGTATCATTTAACTTAAAAAAATTATTCCAGGCCCAAAACAGAGCCCACAGAAGAAAACTGTACTCGTGGCCCAACTACTGAGCCCAAAAATCATATTTATGAATAAAGCCCATTCAGAGAAGCCGACGTGTGTTCATACAGAGACAATCCTTTGTGTTATCTTCAATTCATCCTCAAGCAGTGGCCATTTCTCTTATCCATTCATTTTCCTCACTCTGTTCTGAGAAATGCGTGCATTAATTCTTTTTTGTTCGGATACAGAAATTCAATGAACTGCAAAAGGGACGCGTTTTGGCAAATATAAACACCCAGTTGATGAAGTTTAGAGAAAGACGGTATTTTTTAGAGTCAATGAGTAAGCTTATATAGAGGATATGATGTCTTGTTTGTTGCCACAATTCAAGTGCTTCCCCGATACTTTTGCTGCCAACTTCAAGTCCCAGGCGCATAATTTTGTACAATCATGTGAGTTTCTTTAGTTTAATTCATGTATGCTCTGTTATTTTATATCCATGGAATTGTTTTATGTTGTTTCTGTGCTTAGATTGCAGCTTTGACTTGAACTGTTCATGGGTTTGTGGAAAATGTGTCTCTTTTTTCCTTTTTTTTTCAATATTATTTGGGCTGATTTCGGGTATTGTGTGCTGAAAAATGCTGTGCCTGTTTGATTGAATTAAGGGTTTGTGTTCTTTTCAATTCTACTTCCTCCATTAATTGTACTATATATAGTGGTGGTATTGTTTGTTTCTCCGTGAATTATTATGGTTGTGGTAGTTTTTGAATTTTTCTTCACTTTTTTTTTCGGTGGAATTTGTTGAGATTATTTGTCCCGCGTCGAGAAAATGACTTCATTCGACTCAATATATAAATCGAAACCTATCACCAATTGGTTTTAGGATGAAACCCTCATTTTAACATGGCATCAGAGCGGGTTTGAATTTCGATCTGCGTGTCTACATTTGTTGGGGCTTTTGAATCGTGCCACACTTAAGGGGACGTGTTGTGATTATCTGTCCCACATTCGAAAACTAACTTCACCCGACTCAGTATATAAATCAAATAGGCCCCCCCTCCTCTTATCACCAATTGGTTTTAAGATGAAACCCTCAATTTAACAGAGTTCTTGATTTAGCATATCGTTACGCATAATCCAATCGTGTTGCATAATGGATTAAAGACTTGAATTTATGGTGTTTGTTTACCACTTTTGCAAAAAAATCATTGACACCTGAATTAAAAATGCAGCAAAGAGTAGAGATTCTGTTAATTTTCGACCGCAATGTAGCTTGTCCACTGCATCGTCATCATCTTCTGCAACAGCCGTGCTCGAGCTCGAGAAGCCACAGTTGCCTTCATTAGAAGCAATTCCTTGTTCTCTTGCAGCTGCTGAGAGATCATGGAAAACCTTACCGTCATCACCGACAGATAAAACCCCGATGCTCAATCTGCACAAATTGCCCTCTTTCGATGACCATTCAACATTAAACCCGTGGCCATATTCCGGGACGGTTGCTTCCCCTTCAGAGGTTAGAGTTTGAAAAATTTTACATATGTATTTTGTTGGCCTTGTGAGCTCCTTCAAAATGAGCTCATAAGATTAAGCTCGTAAAAAATCTTTCGATGAATCTTCACATATTTATATACACTTTGTTGGGCTTGTGAGTTCCTTTCTGAATGTATTATTTAAAAAAAGTGATACTCCCTTCAAGCTTAAGCTTTTAGGTGAAGTGTCCAGTCAACATGGTATCAGAGCACAGACCAAGAGGTCGCAGGTTGTGAGAGCATGTTGAGAATAAAATACGTAAATTTAAAATATGATATACTCCCATCAAGGTTAAGCTTTTAGGTGAAGTGGTTAATCAACAGACTGTGAGAGCACGTGTGGCTATTTTGATGGTCTTATAAGTTGTTTTGTGAAAAGGTCACCATTGAGTCTTTCACTAATGAAACTTTTCATTTCTTTGATGTTTACACAAGTGCAGAAGCAAGCGAGCCTCGGGTCCGATTCAGACAAGGAAACTCTTCTTACGGGCGACGAAGCTGTAATAGCCGCAGCTGCCTCCGAAGCACTCGCCTTAGCCAAAGCAGCTCTGAAGCTAGCGAACGACGCCGCAGCAACGGTTAGCCACAAAAAATCCCCAGAAAATTCGATCCTCGGGAAGAAAAATCTGCACAGTAATCTCTTCCAAGGAGCTTACTCTCGAGAACCTGCTACCGCTTCTCAATTCGGTTTAGGTGAATATAATAATCATTCGAATTCTGTATGTATAACCGAAAATGAAGACACAGAGCCTACAATGGAAGAACTCGAACTCCTCGGGACCCAACTCTCGAAGAGCATAGCTGTGAGATCGAACCGTCAAATGGAGAGAAAGGCCCGAAGAACTAAAGCATCGGAGAGAGCATTGTCATCGAATATCGTAACCGTAAAATCGGGCTCTTTGAGGAGAAAAAATCGCTCGAACACGCAAGAGGTTGATTATTCGGATCCTCTGCGTTACTTGAGGAGCACTACTACTAGTTCGAGGCTACTCACCGCGTCTGAAGAGCAAGTGTTGTCTGAAGGGATTCAGGTACAACATGAACTCTATAAATTAATACTCGTGGGACCACCAAAATTTATTAATTAATGTATGAATTAATAAATATTATATTTTGTTAATTTAGAATGAAATACTCCATTCTGTAACACCTTCTGAACTTTCACCTAATTATCGTACCAATTTCGAAGAGCCAAATTCGAAAGAATCCTTCAATCTCTAACAGTATTAAGCTTCTTCTGTTCAATGAAAAAGGAAAGCACCAAAATTCAATGTGAAATTGATTTCAACAAAAAACAAACAACAAATGAGTCGTTTTCAAGAAACCTTTATAATTATTCATGTAATAATATGTAATATATAAGTGATTATTAATTTATGATTTATGCGGGTCTATAGAAATCATAAAACATGTATTATCTTATAATTTTAGCAAATTATTAATTTAGTACGTTATCCCTAAGTAGTAGGGACAGGCAAAAAACATTATCTCTTAGAGTTTATTAAATATGTATTAATTTATCGGGTTTCTACAGTACTTAGGCATGCGAGAATATACGGTTATACAATATCTTGCTTTATATAGTGTTTGATGAAAAATTTATGGCCGGTTATTACAAATTTATGGCAATAATTGTCCTAAAATTTGGATTATGTAGGTATTGCTGAAGCTGGAAAAACTTCAGGAGGAGCTCAAAGAGCGTTGCGGTGATGGCGAGCCTTCGTTTGCTCAGTGGGCCGCGGCGGCGGGCATCGATCAGAGGACGTTGAGGAAGCAGATTAACTACGGTAGCCTTTGCAAGGACAAGATGATTAAGAGCAACATAAGGCTCGTTATTTCTATCGCGAAGAATTACCAAGGAGCCGGTATGAATCTTCAAGATTTGGTTCAGGTACCCGATTTTTTTTTAATTCGGTCTGTCCCGACTCGGGATAGGGTAGGTACTAAAGTAATAACTCGCCAAAATTATAAGATAAATACATCTTTTATAATTTCTATAGACCCCATATTCTTTATATATTACATACTGTAATGTGAATGATATATGAAGGTTTATGGAAAAATGACTCATGGCCTCTTTTTTTTTGTTTAAAATCAGTTTCGCCTTGAATTTCGCTCCAATAAGGTGAGATATTGAATGATTCTCTCATACTGAGCCATTCAGTTGAAATGACATGCATACATAGTACAATGATTAGATTGAAGTTTGAAAGAGAATTAATGAAATATTAATTAATTGATGAATAACTGTTTTAATTAATAAATTTTGGTGACGCCAGCAGTATTAATCTATAGAGTTTCTATTGTACAGTCATTGTACATTACAAAATTGTTCCATGGATAAATTTTACAACGCACGTTTACTCTCAGGAAGGATGCCGAGGCCTCGTTAGAGGCGCGGAGAAGTTCGACGCTTCCAAAGGCTTCAAATTCTCGACGTACGCTCACTGGTGGATAAAGCAAGCCGTCAGAAAATCCCTCTCCGACCAGTCCCGCACGATTAGGCTCCCCGTAAGCTTCGTTCTTTTTTTCGCCAGTCCCCTTCATTACAGGAGAACGCCGGTTTTGGTCCCAATGTTTGGGTATTGGCGTTTTTGGTCCCCTATGTTCCGAGATGCCACATTTAGTCCCCAATTGCAGGAAAAGAATGGGAGATCTGGCCCGACCAGTAATTTCGTCCCACTTAACGGTAAAATTAACCGTTGGACCAATAATTTCGTCCAATTTCGTCCATCTCTGAACATGATGGACCAGTAACGCCCATACCCCAAACACTGGGGACCAAAAATGGCATTCGCCCCTTCATCACTAACAAATATGCAAAAAAAAAAAATGACACAAAGCATTCAGTGTCCAAAGATTAAATCTTGCCTCCATTTTCGCGTGACAGTTCCACATGGTGGAGGCGACTTACCGAGTGAAGGAGGCGAAAAAGCAGCTCTACAGCGAAAACGGTAGAGTCCCCAACGACGAAGAAGTTGCCGAAGCAACGGGTCTCTCGATGAAGAGGCTCTCCGCGGTCTTGCTGACTCCAAAGGCCCCGAGGTCCCTCGATCAGAAAATCGGGGCCAACCAAGATCTTAAGCCCTCGGTGCGTAAATCTCTTATTACATCTCCATAATCTTTTATCACACACTTTCATTACGAACAACGGGGTTTTGATTTTTCAGGATGTAATAGCGGATCCCGAGGCTGAAACGTCGGAGGAATTGCTGATCAAGCAGTTCATGAGACAAGATTTGGCTAAGGTTTTGGACAGCTTGAATCCCAGAGAGAAGCAGGTGGTCAAGTGGAGGTTCGGGTTAGAAGACGGGAGAATGAAGACATTGCAGGAGATCGGAGAGCTAATGGGAGTGAGCAGAGAAAGAGTCAGACAAATTGAGTCTTGTGCCTTCCGTAAGCTGAAGAACAAGAAGAGGACTAAGCACCTGCAACAGTATGTAATGCCCGGATAATATATATTGATATATATATATATATATATATATGTATGTGGTCGAAGAATTCCTCTTCATTCTTGAGGTTTGTTTGGGTAAATGTTGAAAGATCTTGTCTTTCTTGATTCGTTTCTTTTCGTATAATGGGTAGGATATGTGAATATATCACATTTTTGTAATATGAGCTCACTATGGTTGTTTTTTTATTTCGTTGCATCATCTACAAACTTTCTACAAACTTACTCTTGAAGGGAAATGTTTTTTTTTTGTTGTTGTGATTTTACGTAGTTTTATATGCAACGTGTTTCCCAACTGAAGTCTTTCTTATCTAGTTTGTTATTAATTGAATGCTTGCGAGGATTCATACATGTGGTCTCAATGAGCTCTGATACCATTTTAAACAATAAAATTTCACTTGAATGAAGTCATTTTTAAATTTTTATGTAATATTTTTATAGTTTTCAACATGCGAAAACTATTATTTTTTATGTGATAGATAATTCCATGAGATACTCCGTCATGGGTCGTTGTTTGCGAGTAGTATATATCTATCCATCAATATCAAACACAAACAAAATACATTATTTAATTCTTCTCGATTGTTACTTTGGACAAAGCTCTCATTCCTTTGCATGACTTCATATGCACGTGTAGTCTCTCCGGCTTAAAGGGCTTCCCACATTGTCTGCAATAAAAAAAAATTAAAAATTTAAGACAGAATTCAATTCCATGTTTGTTATCGAATAAATAAATCATCTTACGAGCAATTTGGTAAGCTAACTATCTTTTGAGCAATTTGGTCTTTAACCATATTCTTTGTTGAGCCTTTTTCCACATCGAAGCTTCTCCTGTATTGTGAGATAAATGAGTAGACATATAATATTATATATATATATATATATATATATAAGACAAAAAGAAGAAGAATAAGAACCCGCAATTCCACTGTTGTTGACCAATACAACAAGGGTTTCGTAAAATCCCCGGGGAACCACCGATCTTATTATTCCTTCTGCATATCTCGGAAGATAATTGAGTATTTTTCGCATCAATCACCGCCGAATCATCGGTGTCCACGCCTCTGCAAATGAGTAAGTTGTGGAATATTCTCGACCCATTCGAACAGCTAATTATGCTTCTTAAAAAACAAGGCTTTGGTGGTGGCGGTGGCGGCGGTGGCGGTGGTGGTGGTTGTGGTGGTGGTGGTGATTTAGCAGCAGCACAATCGACTTTTATTGTAATTGTGTTCTTTTCATCGAACTTATTAACTCTCTCGTCTACTTTCTTGATCTCCATGGATGCTTCGGAGATGATTTAGGGTATGTGAAGTATTCTTATCTTTCTACACACACACACACTTATCTATATAGGAATATAGAGAGAAAGGGAGGGGAAAAATGAAATTGAAAATCTCAGATATTACATGGAAGGGAATCGTGCAATGAATAGAGACAGATAATAGGGTTTACTAACATAGTCAACGTTCGGATTAGGATTAATCTCTGGTGATTCTTATGGTAAGTTGAGATTTTACTACCACATTATGAGTTTTCCTAAGTAATAATGATTATCGAAATAGCCTATCACTGCTGTTAGAACACTCTCTCTCCGATGTAAAACTGCAAGAAAGATTTGGATTTTAATTAAGCAATGCATGGATCTCCATTAACGCTTTTGACTATCAAAAGATCATTTCAAATGACTTGGTAATATCATCTAATCTAAAATCTTTAATTTTTCATTAAAAAAAATAGAAAAAATCACCTTACCAAGGGAAGGAGGAAATCTCAGATCCTGCAAGACATACTCATAAAAAAAATTATATAAAAAAACATGCAGGGGCCATATTTTTTTTTTCGCTTTTTGGGTTTTTTCTTGTATATATATAGAGAGCTATTATGTTGAAGTCTGGTCTCCGGAGGCATGGGCCATATAAAACGTGTGCCTATATAACTCATTTGAATCTAAAATATATATATATGAAGCTACTCAACTCAAAGTTTGTTTCGTAATGATTCATAACCCATGTTAATATGCATATTACTTTAATCTTATATTTCTTAATTCCAAAGTAAGAGAATAAGAATATGCCAATGAGGTCATGATTTCGTAATCTGAGTCTTGGACATGGACTATGTGGTTGAACTGGTTGACGTAATTTGCAGGCTATTGTGATGACCTTCGTGGTTTACCTAGTCTTCGACAGGGTTCCCCAGTGCAAAAAAAAAAGGAAGAGAATATGGAATAAAGGACATAAATACTATTTTTTGTCAAATTTATTTAACATAAATAAATTAAATTTAGCAACATTTCCTTTTTTTTTTCTTAACAATTGTCCATGGCGTAATTAATTATATTATCCCATTAATTCAAGACACCTCATCGCCAGCCCAACTACCCTTCACTTTAGGCCCAATAGGCCCATCTTCACCAAACACCTCCTCAGGCAAACTCCTCACGAGCCTCTCGAAGGCGCTCTTCAACTTCCACGGCAGCACTTTCTCGACCCTCCTCACCTCCTCCTCCGTGCTGTAGCTGATCCGCGGGCCCCACTTCCCCGTATAGCTCAGCCACTCCGGTTCACCGAAAACCGGTCCCAAAAACCCGGCGCTCACTACCGAAAAACCCGATCCAACGTCCATATTAAGCTTCCCCTTTCCGCAGTCGTTTCTTATCCCAACGCCGCCGTTCCCCTGCAGGACCAGCCCCGGCTTAGGGTACGACGCGTGTCCGTGCAATGACGAATATACCCTCGGCCGATTCCGGGTCTCGAACTCCAGATCCGACGGGTCGACCCACATCCCCTTGCTGTGCTGCGCGAAGTACACGCGCGCGAGCTCTCCGGCGAAGTTGCTGATCCTCAGCGTCACGTGCTCCCAGTCCCCCAGGTGTTCGCCGATTTTCCCAAGAGAGACGTTGAAGAACCCCACTTTAGCCCTAGCGGGTCCGTTGAAGGGGTAAAATAGCCAAATCGCTATGTCGGTAAACGTCCCTCCGAAAATCGGTTTTACGTGTAAGTAACCGCGGGCCTCCGATAAATCGCCCCTCTTGACCCGTTCTTTTGACCCGTTGTCTGCGGGCAAATCGATCCAATAAGTGCCATCGTTCGCCCCGTTTTGCGGGAGATTCGAGCCCATTTCGTCGATGATAACCGGGCTCGATTCTTTGCCCTTTTCGTACAATAAAGCCCCGTTCTTGAAGAACCATGCAACCGATGCGGGGAAATACTCTTCGTTCGGGTGGAAATAGATAACCGGTGAATAAGCTTCGATCAGTGCCTCGAGTTGCCCTAAATTAGGCATCGCAACGTTTTTCTTACCACCGGTGGTAACATTGACCTTCAAGCATGGTAATAAATTGGTGCTCACACCGTCGAATTGAGCCAAGAACGTGCCACTAGGGATCCCTAAAGCTTCGATCCCGCGGTTTCTCGGTCTCGAACCGTAGATGTTAATTGTATTATTGCCCCAAATCAAACCCTCGTTTTCGTTTTCGTCAGTAAAATCGGCCCTAACGCATCGAATCTTGTCCATCCCGGGTTTTTCAGACGAGGCACTGACGACGAGCCCGAGGGGTTTATAGCCCTCGGGTGCTATCGGTAGCCATAAATAACCGATCCCGTCTTGTTTTATCTTTAGAGACTCACTACTCCAAGCAAGCTTGTAATCGATAGGTGGCTTTAGGTAAGCAGCATCGTCTGAAGTGTCCTTTGCTGTAAGAAGAAAACCCGATAAGGGTTTGTTGTTCAGCTGGCAATAGCAACCGAGCCCGAAGAACCCGTCGGGGATCGAATCGGGCTCGAAAAACGTGGCCCCGAGGTTTTTGGGCCCGCCTTCGAGGGTCGACCATATCTTTGTGAGCTTCGGAGCTTGGCGTATATGTAAGCCTCCTATGTCTATGATCCCTATCGCGAAGCCTTGGCCTGAGGAAATCATATCGAAAATGTAAGAAGATTAGATGTTATATTATAAGATGATTATTACATATGTCGACAAGATAATGTTGTTATTCAACTATAAAACATGCATGTAATGAACCTGGAGGGAATGATGGGATTGGAGAAGGAAGTGTGAACGATGTTTCTATAGGCAAAGGTTTCTTTGTTTTCTTGAAAGGCTTTGAGGAGAAATTATTGGTACGATTTTCCATTGTTGATGAAATCAAGAAATTGTGTGTGTGTAAATATATATATATATATATATCGAGGAGGGAAATAAGATAAAAAAAAGGGGGTATATTGTGCATATTAAAGTAGAGAACCTACTGCCAAGCAACTGAGTTTTGGGATAAATCTTCATTTCGTGCAAGGTATAGTTAACACTTTTGTGAGGCTTGTCTTATACATTAAGGAATGCATTTTTTTTAAAAAAAATGTGTGTGGGAGAGAGAGAGAGAGTTATTGTAGTTAGTGTAAATAACCCCACAACAAGGTTGTTTTTAAGGTATATATGGCTCTTAACTGTTTGCTTTAATCCAATAAACTCATTTCTTGCACTTCACTTTTGTCAGTTGGTTGAGGCTTTGTTTCCGTCAAATCTTCTACATTTTCCATCATTTATTTTGTTATATACGACTATACATGCATAAAGCACCTTTTGAATTTTCTTTTGTCATGTTTTATTTTTTAATAATATTTGCACATGCCTCGTGGGCTTTTACAAGAATCTAGTATCAGGGCTTCACCTAATAAACAGACCCCGCCCTTTAAATATCCTAACATAGAACA
This sequence comes from Linderniella brevidens, assembly GCA_004919715.1. Lineage (NCBI taxonomy): Eukaryota > Viridiplantae > Streptophyta > Magnoliopsida > Lamiales > Linderniaceae > Linderniella > Linderniella brevidens. Next base: position 1,736,549 of record SWDC01000151.1, read on the forward strand.
ATTGTACCGTCCAAGTAATCTTTTTTTGTAGTATTTGCAGACAGAATGTATAATCTAGTGTCGAAAAGTAATTGTTTGTGGTCGAAAAAATACTTTAAAAAAATTAAATAAAATTAGACTAGTCCCAAAGAGGATTGGAACGTGAGTATTTCATATGAAAAGTTTGAAGACAAACCAATATACTACTACAATACTATATATTTGACAAAACTTTAAAATTAGATCAGTAAGTATGCCAACTTTTATTTTTGGGCCATTATATTTAATAATTGCAAGAATAAGTCATTAAATTCGTATGTCCAAACAAAAATAAACCACTAGCAAAAATGGTCACTAAATTCGAAGTAAATGACATGTTTTTGCTTGGACATACAAAGTTATTAACCTATATTTGCTTTGACATACAAAGTTAGTGACATATTTTTGTTCGACATTCAAAGTTAGTGATCTATTTTGCAATGAAAGCTCAATTTTGTTTAAACATACAAAATTAATTATCTATATTTACAATTATCAAACATAGTGATCCAAAATAAAAATTAACTTACTTGGTGGCCCAATTTTATATTCCACATATATTACAAAATAATTTTGAGTTTTTTTACGTTCGTATTCTGAGCTCCACGCCTTCTTTGGGAGTTGTTCTAATAGTTAAAAGTAATATTCTGTACTCTTCATTTAAAATTGGGTAAATTACCTTTCAGGACCCTTTGAAGTTTCAACTTCCTGATCAGTACCCTTCCAAGTATTTCTTCCTGTTCAGTACCCATTTGCGAAAAATTGTGTGTTTAATACCACCAAACATTGAAAAGACGAAAATAACCCTTTTTTACAGATTCAGTTATACCAAGTCAAATTTAAGAGTATTATATCACTATTATACCAAGCGTTCCCATTATTATACCAATATATTCACTTATTATACCAAATGTTATCACTGTAATACCAAAAGTAATGTTATTATAATATCAGAATTGTTTGGTATACATTCGAATTTATTGGTAGAATAATCAATTTTTTTGGTAGAATAATCAATTTTATTGATATAATAAGCGATTTTGTTGGTATAATAATCGTGTTTTATGGTATAATACGCAAAAATCACTTTCATATAATACAAAAAAAACATTTTTTTTGGTATAACAGTGATAACAGTTAGTATAATAATTGAATATATTGGTATAATAACGAGAACAATTGGTATAATAGTGATAACAGTTGATATAAATGTGATAACAGTTGGTATAATATTCTTAAATTTGACTTGATATAAAACTGGAGATAATTGAAATAATATTTATGTATGAAGAAGGGTTATTTTGTCTTTTTAACGCTCTTTAGGTACCTAACACACAATTTTTTTCAGTGGGTACCTAACATGAAGAAATAATTCGAGAGGTATTTAAGAGGAAGTTGAAACTTTAAAGGGTACTGAATAGTAATTTACCCTTTAAAATTCGACTTTTGCAATGATCTACTATTCGTTACTCAATTCCTATAGTCATTTAGGTAATAGCGTCATCATGTTTTCTTAATAGAAATGCAATAGTTTGTACACCTTTTAACGTTATGCATTTGTCCTTGCTAGAAATGTAAAAGACAGAAATGATGGCTATATATCTGTATAGATCTATTTAAAAATGATATAGAGAAAAGGACCATTCAAGAACCATTACGTATGTTGCTTTTTAATGAAAGGGCTATACTTGTCTTCAACCAAATGGAACCTGATATTGATACAAGTAGAGCCTATCAAGTTTTTATAAGATTTTCTGGAGCAATTGGTACTGTGATTATATACATATATATATTAATCTTTCATACATACAATAGAGGTCAACACAATGTAATTTTGATTGGCAGGCTAGTCTAATTAAATAACACAGTAGTCGGCCGTTATCATTATTTATGACTTGCCTCGACGAGGAGACGAATATTGTTATATTTAATTGATTGTGCATTGCCATTTTATATTCCATTAATTAAAGCTAATAAATTTGCTTAGAAGACATCGTGGAGGAAAATATCGTCACTATCCCGGGCGTATATTATTACAATGACTTCATTAATCACAATATCTATCTTTTTGCAGCATTTCATTTTGGTTATTACATAAGAAATCAGAATCTACTAAACAAACAATAACTAGTACATTAATTACATTTAGTAATTACATCGATTTAATCGCCAAAGTCCAAAATTTCCAAATTTTTGTCATTCAATAAAACCATATACCCCGTTGACAAATTGCCGGCCTTTCCTATGTCATCCTCATCACGAGCATAGGAAAAAAAAAAAATCATATTTTTGTTACAACTGATTCACCAAAACCTATCGTTATAAATTAAATTAAATTCCTCTCCCAGAAATCAAGAAATATCAACTCCACAGTGACAAAAAATCATGGGAAGCGTAAAGGCTTCCATCGTCCTATTGTCTCTGCTCACAATCTCAGCCGTACACCTGTCACATTCCTACCCCATCAACGTCTGGCCACAGCCCACCTCCTTCTCATGGCCGAACCCCTACGCCACCACCCTCTCGCCCAACTTCTCCATTTCCTCCACAACCCACCACACCCACCTCCACGCCGCCGTGACACGCTACCGCCGGCAGCTACTCACCGAGCGGCACCGCCCGCTGGTGGCACCGTCCCTCCCCTTCAGCTCCAACTCGCAGCCACTGACCACTCTTGAAGTCACGGTGTCGGACCCCACCGCCCCTCTAGGCCACGGAGTCGACGAGTCGTACTCCTTGGTGGTCCCCTGCGACTCCGGCACGGCGGAGCTCAAGGCTGAGACCGCTTGGGGAGCCATGCGCGGGCTCGAGACCATTTCCCAGCTCGTGTATGCTGGTGCGGGCCCCGCGTCGTCAACCGTGAGTCAAACTTTAACTTTTTTCATTTTTTATTATTTAATATGAATGTTTTTGTTGAGATTATTTTTAATTTCGTTCGGCTCAATATATAAATCAAATATGTCTCCCTTCTTAACACCAATTAGTTTTATAAAGGAACCCTCAATTTAACATGATATCATAGCAGATTTGATTCGCGTGTTAACACGCTTGTTTGAGTCACCTGCACCCGATTTGATATGTCCACGTGTTAGGCTTTGAATTGTGCCACACGTGAGGGGGCATGTTGCGGTTATTTGTCCCACATCGAAAAATTAACTTCACCCGACTCAATATATGAACTTAAGAGACCTCTACTCCTAACACCAATTGTTTTCAGGATTTAACCTCAATTTACCAATTTTTAACTATTAAATTGTTGGCCGGTTATTGCTTTCTCAGCCATCGATGGTGGGCTGCGGCCTCGAAATATCCGACGCACCGCACTTCACGCACCGAGGAGTGATGCTCGACACGTCGAGGAACTATTACACGATCAAGGATTTAAGGAGGCTCGTAAGGACGATGAGCATGAACAAGGTGAACGTGTTCCATTGGCACGTCACCGACTCACATTCGTTCCCTTTGGTGTTACGGTCCGAGCCCACGTTGGCGGAGAAAGGTTCCTACGGGGAGTCGATGACGTACACCGTCGATGATGTTGGGAGGCTGATCAAGTATGCTATGGATCGTGGTGTTAGGGTCGTGCCCGAGATCGATATGCCCGGTGCGTCTCATTTACTATCTTTTTAGCTTCTGTGGTGTAAATACATCGATATTTTAAACTTCTAAGGTAACTAAAGTTTAGTAATATAACTTTCACGAGATTCGTTTTTTCGTACTCTAACTTGTTCTTGTAAAAAACTAGTCCAATATGTTCAATATGAACTAAAATTTTAGTCATCTTTTACGAATTTTTCCTCAAACTTGCCCGTGTCCACAACTAGTCCAGCATGTTTATACAGATTATTATACATGCCTTTTTGTAAATTTTTGGTTATTTATTTTAAACTAGCCCTTTCGCAGTATACAAATTTTATTAACGATATTATTGAAGCAATCACATTTTTTGTAGTCGGAAGAAATAAAAAAATTGGCATAAACATACTCCACTAATTTTGGACACGGACGAGTTAGTATGAAAAGTGAATTTCGTAGAAGTTATATATGGCTACTTTTAGACATGAAAAAGTTATAAATGAAAAATAAATTTCGTGAAAGTTATAAGCCTAATATTTTATTTACTCCCCAAACTTCACATTTTGTGAACCGCAATTTCACCATGCTACAGGCCACACCGGGTCGTGGGCCAAAGCCTACCCGGAGATCGTAACATGCGCTGGAAAGTTCTGGTGGCCCGCGGGCTCCGACCCGCTAGCAGCCGAGCCCGGGACGGGTCAGCTCAACCCGTTGCATCCCAAGTCGTACCAAGTCGTCCAAAACCTAGTAAAGGATGCCGTCTCCATGTTCCCCGACGCGTTCTACCACGCGGGAGCCGACGAAATAAACCCTAATTGCTGGAAAACGGACCCCTCGATCCAAAACTACCTCTCCAACAACGGGACACTTAGCCAAATCCTCGAGACGTTCATCAACTCCACACTACCTCAAATCTTGTCCCTAAACCGAACCGTCGTGTATTGGGAGGACGTCCTCTTGAGCCCTAACATCAACGTGAGCTCCTCTTTATTACCGCCCGAGAACGTAGTCCTTCAAACGTGGAACAACGGCCCCATCAACACCAAAGCCATCGTGGGCTCGGGATATCGAGCCATCGTTTCGTCGTCGGATTATTACTACCTCGATTGCGGGCACGGTGACTTTCTGGGTAATGACAGTCAGTATAATTTGCCGCCCGGGTCGCCCCAGAACCAAGGCGGGTCGTGGTGCGGCCCGTTTAAGACTTGGCAATTGATTTACAACTACGACATAACGTACGGTTTGACCGAGGAGGAATCGAAGCTCGTGATTGGCGGTGAGGTGGCACTGTGGTCCGAGCAAGCCGATGGGAACGTGATGGACTCTAGGGTTTGGCCTAGGGCTTCGGCTATGGGTGAGGCTCTGTGGTCGGGGAATAGGGACGAGGAGGGGAACCACCGAACCGCCGAGGCTACAGACCGGTTGAACGAGTGGCGGCATAGGATGGTTTCCCGAGGGATACACGTGGAGCCGATTCAGCCTCTTTGGTGCCTTATGAATACGGGGATGTGTAATGCCGCCGCTTCTTGATTCATTTTTATGTCTTGATTTTGTTCTTTTTGTTGGATTTTTTTTTTTGTTTTGAGGAGAAGAGCTGTGGAGTGAAGGCTAGGGTTTGTGTTGGATTTAATGTATTTGCTGTGGTGTGTTGTTGTGAGTTTTCTTGATTTGAATTACATGGTTTTGTTCTTTGTAAGATATTTGTTGCCTTGTATTTATATGAAGGTGTTTTGTTTGTAGGGACGATAGAGAATGAAACTGTTATAAAAAAAAAAGAATCAAAATCAATTAGAACAGAAATAAATATACAAATCAATAAAGTGGGGCAAAAAAACTTATTATTGAAAATCTTCGACATGTGTGAACGCTAATCTCTTCGAAAGATACCTTCTTATACGAAAAATGTCACAGGAATTACAAATATATTATAACTAATAAAAAAAACAACTTTGAAGCCCACAAAATAACTTTGAGATATGCATGAGACAACACACACATATTTATAACCCTAGACTAAAATAAAAGGTTTTACAAGAAGGAAATTCCAAAACCAAAACGACTACAAAACCGTCATCCAATAAATCAATTTCCAACATTTAGCTTAAAAAGATAAGACAAACAAATCAAACCTAGAATCTATATAATCACGGACAATTAGTTTTCCGCCGTAGTAAAAATAATTGCCCCATTCGCCGTTCCTCCCGAGCCGAACACCGTAGCAGCTCGAATCCTCCGTGAACGTCCCCACGTCCTTAGGAGCCTTCAGATTATTCGATTCGTCGACGATCTGAATGTTTCTTACGTAGCTCGATTTCCCGAACCCTTCCTCGGGAAAATGTCCGCTCCCCATCTGAGTCGTCGTGTGTTGACCGTCCGACGCGGAGTTGACCACTTCGCCTCCCCACTCGATCATCGACGCGCTATCCGATAGGTAAGAGAACAAGAAAGATGGCCAGTAACCGAGCACGTAGTCGCTCCCGAATTGCATCCACCAGTTTCCTTCTTTCGGGTCCTAAATTTTATTATTATAAATTATTATTAGTATTATTATTTAGATCATGATGATGTGATTATATGGGAAGGTTAAAAGGGTTTTATTAACACTAGATAAAAAATAAATTGTCAATTCGAGCCAAAAGAGTGTTGGAGACAGAAAAACTTTGGAATATATAAAACGAAAAATGCTTATGATCAATTGCAGTGCTACTGCACCTGTTTTTTTTTTTTTTTTTCTTAATATGTCGTGATGCTTATTTCATCTACAAATACATATATAATATATATACATATAGAGATGCTTTCTAACATAGAAATACTACGAATATTTAAATAGCACGAGATTAGAATATTATTGATAATTGATCATCACACAATATGATTGGTCTACTTGACTGTTTTTTTCTTGTTTAGATATGACATATGAAGACTTATTAATGTTGCAAATTACTGAGATGATGTTCTCTATGGTGTTATTAGCTCATATTTGTTTCTTGTATAGTACTAAAGAGAACAAGACGACGATATATTTATATAAAATGACGGCGAAGAATGTGATGAAACGAATATGTAATATGAGAACAAATGTAGGGACTATATACGGTCCTAAATATATTTGATTGTCAGAGATTCCTACATATCAAGAAGACATCAAAATAATGACATGATATATTTTGTCAGTCGTATCATGTAATACATTATTCATGAAAATCGATCACATGAAGGTGGGACATTGGGTGCTTTAAAATGTTTTGCTCTTTAAATTTTGAATTAAATAAGCTTAATAAAATAAGGGGAATCTACACTTAAAAATATTTTGCTATAAAAAAAGTTACGATTCAGTACCATGTCATAATAAAAAGATTATTTTTAGGTACTCAGTAGACTGTGTGTACCATTTTATCATTCTTGACGTACCTTTTTATATGTATATTACGTACCACGTCAAGCGTTTATATGGTACCTATATATATTTCTTTAGTACCTAAATTTATTATACGAGGTATCTTTTCTCACGGTATTATGTACCATAATACATTTATATATGGTACCTAAAGTTACTTATATGAAGTACATGCGGCGCAAACGGATACTTATGTGTAAAAACTTTATTCTACTAGATACTTACATGTACAAAAAATCTGACAATGGACTGAATTGATAATTTTTATACAAAAAGATATTTAAGTATAAGTTTCCCATAAAATAAATGCATACATATATAAATATATATATATATATATATATATATACCTTCCAAACAAGTATGCTGATGTCATATTGAGAATTCTGATATCGAGAAATATGGTAAATGCTGGCCCCCATAGCTATTTCATTATTGATCTGAACGAAGCCTGAGCACAGCAAGTTATAGCAACCCGTGGCTTGATATGCATCACTCTGTATTTTTCAATTAATTTTTAGGAAAAATATATATGCAATATGAATGTATATTATATTAGGACAAAAACATCAATTTCCTCGAACTTACTGTCCAGTAGGTAAAAAGTCTTGTATTGTTGTCTCCATATAAATCTGGGCTAACCTGTTTTTTGCAGCACCACAAAGCTACAATTAATTTGTGGTAATAACTGAATTAAGGAGATAAACTTGTAATAATAAATAAAATTAACCTGCCAACCAGCTTTATGCTGTTGAGATCTGAGGCAAAGGAGCCTCCAAGAATCCATAGCTGTGAGAGGCTGAACTCATTAGTCTGTTGAATCTTGGGATCCCACACATTGATTGTTGCCTTTGCTCCATAGTATTTGTCTCCTTCAACGTAGGCTATGGCGTGCTAAACAACTCCAATTTCATTAAAAAAAAAAAACCTTATAAAGCTTATATCCCCTCTAGGAATTGAAAAAAAAAAAAGTGATAAAAAGCTATCGCCTTTCATAAAAGAAGAATTCAAATAAATTTTGAAACTAAAGCAACTTGATGAGATCTAAGTTAAATATTGCAATTTGAGGACAATATGTTCCAAAATTAAAGCAATTTTATTACGATAAATTGAAGCAATCTGAGGAGAGCGAGTTTCAAAATTCTGGCATTAATTTGGGCTCAAATTGCTTTTTCGGATAGTAAGTTTAATAATTGAAGCAATTTGAGTACTAGCAACGCAAAAAATTTCGAAACCTACCCCTTCAAATTGTTTCAGTTTTGAAACTTACCGTCCTAAAAATTACAACATTTAATTTATGTTACTCAAATTCATTTAAATCATAAATTTAGTGTCCTAAAATTGCAACTCTGTATGTGTTCTTATAATGCAAGTGCTCCAAAATAAATAAACAACACCAAAAAATAATTATGCATTAGAAAATATACACAAATTTGCATTACCTGATGACCATTTTGGCTGACAAGATCAGGTTCAGGAGCAGCAAATAAATTCCCAGGCTTTGGTAAGCTCTTGTGCTTCTTCACACCGTACCTCTTTACTGAGTTTGCTCTGAGCAAATCTTCTTCGCTTGTTCTTCTTATGGGAATTGTTCCTTGCGGACATCTTCCATTAGCATGCCACATTTGAGGGCTAACTCCACTTTTCGTTTTCTACCCAACTTTCTTATCCTCCGCAAACACCAATCTTTCAGGATGATAACTGGGCCTCATCTGCTTAATACTCAAAACAAATCACAATTTATTACATTAAAAAAGGGATCTTTGTACATTTTTGGTCCAAAATGTTCGGCCTATGGGCGTTTTTTTGTCTCCTATTTTCTCGAGTTACACATTTTCAGTCTCCAATGTTATCGATTTTGGGCATTTAAAGTCCACCGGTTAACTTAATCGTATGTTTGTTTGGAGGGGATTTAACACGTTACGCGCACCTGATTTAATTTTAATCGACTTAAATGCTTAAAAATCATCTTCTTCAACATGGAATGAAACGCTTGGGGGAGGTTTAGGGCATAAATTCGAACTAACGATTCAATTATAACAATTGGATGTTCTGAGCGTTTAAGTCGACGTGAAACACCTTTTTTGGGTCGTAATATGAAAATGGAATGTTTTCAGTTCGAAAGAGTGAAATATCAGGTGCGCGTAACGTGTTAAATTCCCTCCAAACATACGAATATAAGTTAACCGGGGACCAAAAACATCCAAAATCGATAACATTGGGGATTAAAATTGTAAATCGAGAAAATAGATAGACCAAAAATCGCCTAATAGGGCAAACTCGGCCAAACTCGAAGACAAAAAAATGTAAAAATCCCCATTTAAAAAGAAAAAGTGACCATTGATGTAATAACGACAGAATATGATTACTTGAATTGTATGGTTCTTGAAGATTGGATGATCAAAAGCTGGCTGGTGCGATATGTGGACACAGTCTTATGATATCTCCATTTGGGCTCTGCAGGAAATTCACGATAAATTATGTTATTAATTCTTCGTTTTTTGACTGCATATAATTAATTAACAAATAAAAGTATGCTTTAACCTTGATGGATTTAACGGAAGGCTTGTTCATGCGGGTTAACTGCTGCTTCACAAGGAGGCTCCGGCGACGAGCCGCCATAGCCGACCTTGAAGCTTTTCTTCCATGCGATGGCGCCACTGCAGCTATACAGAGAAAAGCGAGAAGTAGCAGCTTCACTTTTGTATCCATTAATGCTGTGTGTATTGTAGCTTTCCGGTAATAAAATTATATCAGAGTAAAGCTAAGCTGCGTGAGAAAGGGAAAAATCTTATGGCACTGATTCAATCATTGAGGCTCACAAGGAAAGGAAACAAAGCGTGTGTGTATGTGTGTATATATATATATATATATTGTTTGTCTGACAGCTTCTGTTTATCTCTTCAAACCACTGTAGCTTCAAAATGGTTACAGAGGTTAGTAATAAAAAGAATACGTATATATTGTATATATTCACGTAAAATTATAAGATTAGCTAGGTCACTATGTATACCTACATTTACATGTTTATGTTTTTAGGTCTCTATGTTTGATAATTGAAAAGTATGTCATTAATTTTGAATGTCGAAATAATTTTGTGTTATTATTTCAGTTTTAGGTCACTAAGTATATATTTTTCGATTTTTGGTTACTGAATATATCTGATCACTTTGTTTATAAAGTTTGGAAAAATCCATTAAGAAGGTTGCCGACGCTCTTAAATCTTTTTTTTTTCTTCTTACTCAGAATGTTTAATTGGTAGATTGAACCTTTTTCAACTATGGTAATTGTACAAAAAAGAACCCCGTTTATAACCGTGATTTATATGTTGTTAGCTGTTTTTATGCAAAGAGGTTTTTTGTGTGCATGACGGGAAAATTTTAACGAGACGTGTAAAGAGAAACAGGGTTAATTGTATAACTAACAACACGAGTCAATATATTCTCAGCCGTTGATCACGGTCCAATATCATTTAATTAATTTTTCTTTTAATTTCTAAATACATGCCACTTGATATTCATCACTAGTTGGTAGGGGCTCGCAAGTTTGATAGAAGAGCATAGTCAAGATCTTATCAATGGACCAAGCTGTCTCGTTGGTCGTGACTTGTGAATATCTATAGCTTCTACTATAAATTTACTAACTATATAAATACATGTCATAGAATGAATAATTAAATAAATTATATAAATATGTATAAGTTGTAACAAACTTCCGTAGGTTGTGCGAAGATTGGAGAAGTTTGACTATTAAAAATATTATTATAAGCTGACTTTTGAAACAGAAATTGGCATCTTTTCTTTTCCCGGTTGTATAGCATTATCTAACACCTACCTCCCGTAAAACTACAAATTGAAATGCAATATTATTTTATTTCTTGTTTTATGTACCTTTGATTGAGAAATGATGGGGAAAATAATATAAGAAAACAATTATGCAGTTGTTGTTCCACTAACAATAGAGTATATATTTGGATTTGGGACAGTATCCAAAAATCGGCGGAATCAAAGTTGGGATCGTCTTATAGCAACAATGATGTTCAAATTCAACTCAAAGTAGACTTCAATATCCATAAGCCATGAGAGAATGATTAAAGTCCCACATAAGGCATTAGGCATTATATCAAACATTAGGCTTCTACTATCATTAACTAAGGTAGGTTGTTATCTTGCAAAAAAGTTGGAGAATATTCTCTATTTCAATAACTTAGACTTGATTTCTTTTCGAATTACTATTGTAAACCAATTAACTTTTTTCTGTTCTCCACACAAATCCACCGAAATCCCCACACTTTGATTCAGTCGACTCTGAATCGAATCCAAGCATCATTGTTGAATATGGTGGTTCGAGCTCATGTGGAGCCTGTAGTGCGGTAGATAGGGCGCCCCGTGAGCCAAGCCGCATTCCATTTCCCAAAAATGAATCTTGCTTTGCATTTTCGGCCCTTGATTAGTTGCCCCGAGACCTAATCCACTTTCTCGGTCCATGAAATGATTAAAAAAAAAAGGATATATTGGACAAACATGTCAAAGTTCTTAGGTCCCGTATGACTTTTTTTGGAAAGTCATCTTGTGAAGTTCAATTTACGGACATTAATTTTCAAAATTGAAAAAATTTAAGAACGCAATATAATTTAATTAATTTAATTATTTCGTCCATATATGATTTATTCTTTAATTTTCAGCTCTTCCCCCTTTTCTTCCGAGTATTATCAGTATCAAACTTCGCAGCTCAAGCAAATGAGGGAGGGAAGGGTTTCGGGGTGTATGGGCGAAGGAAAATTTGAAGACGTTAAAATTGTTGAGTCAAAATTAAACCGTCGACCTTCGGACTTGGGTTGGACTTGTAACTGATTCATTTATGGGCTCGATGAAATGGGCTTGAATATCATATTGGGCTTTTTTCAACTATTGGGCTCTGTTTTGAAAGCTCTTTAATGACTCTGACATCAATTCTAAGCCAATGAAATAATTCGTTTGGTCTAATATTATTAAGTCTTTTTCTATTTTTTTTGTTTCTCTATATCCCGCCTAAAATCATCGTGGTCCACGAACTCCGACTAAGTTTGATCTGAATCAAACATAAATAATTTTATTGGCTATAGCACTGCTTCACGTGGAAGTAATCTATTGATTCATTTTTCAGTCTCAAGTCTTCACACACTACGATGGTCCATGAGTCAAAATAGATTTGAATCCACGGCCACATAGTTTATAGGAATAAATATTATTTTTTTCTTCAACTTTTTTTATTATTACTCATATTCTTGGTGTTGGCTGATGTTTGAATAAACATTATATTTTATTATTATTATTATTATTATTATTATTATTATTATTATTATTATTATTATTATTATTATTATCGGCTATTATTGTTGGTGCTGGTGGTGCCAGTCTAATTTCCTAATATGTTTGTACTGTCTCAAATCTATATACACTACGATCTTCGGTGAGTTAAGTGATTAAATCTTTGAAAACACTGTCTGAAAATATAAGGAGGCTCCACCACTTGACCTGAGGCTTGAGATCGCAACTTAACAAATTACAAATATCAGATACAAATAATACAAAAGTAAATTGATAAATGGTAGATGTAAACAAAATAATATACGCCAACAAATTAAGTTTATAAAGCCGAAACACTTTACCACATGATGAATGATAAACATAGACTGATTATCTTTCCAAATATAATATTTACATCCAAATGTAAACTCATAAATCAATATCAGAGTCTTCGCCGCCCTTTCGTTTCCGATGAGTCTCCTCCACATGCTTAGCCGTCACAAAAGCTTCTTTGAGCAAATTGTTAACATTAGGTAAATCATAATTTTGTGCAATATACATACCGAAGAATGTCCCCGCCATGAACGAAAAGCTTCTTCGGATTATCCCCATTTCTTCAACTATTTTTCAATATGTAGCTATTGTTTATTTATTGCTTTCTCCTTTTTTTTTCTTTCCTTATTTGTGGTGATTTAAGATCATTAATGAATGGAATGGAGTGATATATAAGAAAATAACTATATAATGGATTCATGAACCTTGTTCTCCAAGAATAATATTTTTTACTTTAGCAATGAAGTCATCGATTTCGTGTTATTGCTTGATTTCCCCTTTCTCCAAGGGTCAACATGTGACTTAAATATATATATATATATATATATATATATATTCATATAAAAAACATTTAATTTTATTTATATATTCATGTCAACGAGGCGGTTCGGGGCCAGAGAGTTTGAACCTCATCCCAACCCCGTGTTTTCGGAGAATACCCCTTCCCAACTCCAAGGGATTCCTGCCCACGAGAATTTATTTTCTCTACGTTGAATTTTAAATATTATTAATATCATGATATATTATTTATTAGTATTTGTATTTACTTGGGCATTTAGTAATTTATAACATCGGATTTTGGCGGAGAATGTAAATCCCGTCCCGCCAATGAAACAAGATTCCGCCCTTCTCTGCTCCGAGAGGATAGCAAACGGGGAACATGGAATTCCACTCCGGCTCGTGAGCTTAGTTATCCTCATCAAGCCACTTACTTGGCCCATTGACAACCCTAGACGCGGGTCCAGCCTAGTGATTAAGAGAGTGGATATTGAAGGGGTGTCCCGTAAAAGATATGAGAAAAACACAAATGTAAACTGGATGTTACCTTCAATGTTGAGGTAACATCAGTTAAAAACAGTTTTGCACAGCGGAATTAAATAACTTGTAAAAGTAAACTAAGATGAAAGATTTCAAAATTCGCAGCAAGTAAGAATACTTGCTGCGTGCCTTCAGGGCAAAATTCCAATATTACTTGGATTACAAAAACGTGAATAAAAGAAGTCTAGAAAAGAACCTAAACGATTCTACGATCATCAACACAGGAATTCCTATTCCTATGAAGAGTAAAACACTAGACTTAAAGAATAAAGACGATCTACTGAATATGTCGTGACTTTGAAGCTCTGGGTAAATCGTTATCCGTCAATGGGATCTTCGATCTCTTTAAATAGGTCTTGAATGTTTGACCAAGATCAACCCATGATCTCCATGATCTGCAGCGTGGCTCCTCCACTTCTTCCTTTATTTGCTCTGAACGTGCTCTGGAAAGTCGAGTAGTGGAGAGACTTTATCTTCCCTTGAAATCCTATCTTTAGTCATCCTATAATTAGTAAGTTCGGCTCGGTCAAATATGACTTCGTCCAGGCTCAGCCACGTTGCCCTGCATTACCAAAAGACTAGGAGAGAATATAGGAAGGTTAGTTAGTTTGGGAAGGAAAGAGAAAATTAGGAAGACCAAATCAACGCCCAGATGTTGGCTGTGATGTTGAGACAACATCACTGGCAACATTGGTCAAAAGTTGATATTAACAATCTCCCCCTTTTTATCTTTCTTCCCAAAATCGTGCACAGATCACTGAGAGTTTCCTTAACATAACATACGCTGCAACCTACGGTTAAGCACACAAAATAGTTAGGCATGCAGAAACAAACACATCAAAATCAAGCACACAAGAATCCTCAGATTCCTTTATCAGCACCTCCAGCTTCATCAGCACCTCCAGCTTCTTCTACTCCCCCTGCACCAACTCCCCCTGAACCAACTCCCCCTGAAGCTTGGCCTCCGACCTCGGCATCTGTATCTGTAGCACTTACTCCCCCTATTTGGGAAGAAATCAGGCCTCGGACCACAACACACTGGGCCGTCAGGTGGGCGATAGAATCCTCGAGCCATTTCAGTTCAGCCTGGAGACGAGCAAGAGTTGATGTTGGAGCCGATGTTGGGGCAACATTGCGTCCAACATCAGGGTCAGCGACCCACGGAAGATCTACCACTCGATTTATCGGTGACAAGTGTAGGGCAGAAATAGCATAAGGGATATTCCCAAGTGCCACAGCATCTTGACGAGAGGGTTTGAATCCTCCTCGTTCCAACATCAGTAAAATGATCGAAGGGAACATAAGCATACCTCGCCCTTCTTTCGTTGCTTGCCCGGCCAGTTGATTTACAATCAATTCTCCCCAGTTGATAGGGAGATTCTTGCCTAGTGCATAAAGAAGCTGCGCCATTTGAGTTGTGACGCGAGTGTCATTCGTCGTTGGGATGAAGTTGTATACGCCGAGCTTAAATAGTACCGAGTAGAGGGAGGTAAGCTGTGCTCCGACGAGATTGTTGTCCCATTTCGTGACACGCCCGCCAGTGATAAAGGTCACGACTTCATCCAAGTCCGCATCCTCAAACGACGGAACCTCCGGCGTGCCAAGCAACTGATTCACCATCGATCATGAAAACTCATAAATTTTCCCGCGGAAATAAACCTTACCGTACTTCGGTGAGGTAGGCTCATTGAGAGATGGAGAAAGATTGGCGTAGAATTCTTTGGTGACCCGGAGTGACGCTCGTCCAAGACTTGTGACAGCTTTGAGAAGATGTCGGGACTCCAAAAATTGAAGCATTCCTTGCTCACGGAAGCTATTCTTGTTGATAGTCTTCTCAGTGCGGAAATTCCGGAGCAAAAACGAGTCCCAAATAGCGCTGTTCCGAGCGGTGTAAAACGCGAGGGAGTAGCCCGGCAAAACCCACCCAATTTCTTCGTCTTGGGAGTTCTCCGATTCCGTGGACGAAGACGAGGAGGGGGACGCGTCAGGAGATGCGGGAGTGACCTCGATCGGGGTTTCTCTGGTTGCCCCTTCCGCCGTGGAAAAATCGAACCCGAATGGTACCATTGTCAAGGTTGGGTTCATTGTTGCGACAACATTGGGAGTACGGCGGGACCTTGTCGACACCATTGCTGAAACAATTCTTGAAGAAAATCGTGAAGCAAGAATTTTTGGTGAAGAATGCGAGAAACCGAGAGAAAGAGAGAAGAAGATATGATGTGATGTTTTGAAAATTTCTCAAGAAGATATTAAATGATATGATATGAGCGCCAAAACATTTTGAAAATATTTTGAAAATTTCGCCTAAATTTTTGGAGGAATTTTCGGAACTGAAACTTGTGAGTACTAGTGTAGTAAAAGATCATGCTTTGCAAAAGTAACTTTCACATACCTTAGTTGATAAACCGAAACCATTGAGCTTGTGACTTGATGATCGATCGAGCTTTCATGGGGAAACTGCTTCTAGATGCATGGCTAATGAATGAAAACTAAAAAAATATGCTAGGATATACATAAAAATCGGACAAAGAATCAGAAAAATAGAAAATGTTAGCACTGTCAAAAATGGTCAGTCCAATGTTGCCTCAACATTTGATCCAACATTTTCCCAAAAAGTTCCCTCAGAATCTGTTCAACCTTCAAAAGCTCAATTTTCTTTCATTTTCTGTTTGAAACCCTTTGACTCGATATTCTTTCATTTTCTGCCTTTTCTCACCTCAAATATTGATAAAACTTATAATGCACATTGCGCTTTCTCAAACATCAAGGATCAGAATTTATGTACGCAAAGAATACATCGTCACCGCGAATGCCGTGTATCTAAGGAATCTTATTGAATGAACCTATATCTTGAATGAGAAATTGAAAAATGCGCTAGTGAGTAGGTCATTTCAGAACACGGTCATGGTGAATCAAATCATTTCAGAAAACGTCTTTTGTAAGAAAACATCATTTCAGAAACCAAGTGAAAAGCAGTTAGTTCAAAATATCAAAGCTGAAAAAACCAAAGAATTTGACAGATGCTAATGTTGACCCTGATGTTGGGCCAACATTTATGCCAACATGAACAAACCTATAGACTTCTTGAGGTTAGAGAACCTTTCGAAGTCTAATGCTTTCGTAAATATGTCAGCCAACTGATTCTTAGTATCTATATGCTCAATCCTAACAATTTCTTTTTCGACCATGTCTCTTAAAAAATGATGCCTAATGTCGATATGCTTAGTCCTAGAATGTTGTATGGGATTTTTAGAAATATTAATGGCACTCAAATTGTCACAGTACATAAGAACAGAGTCACATCTAATGCCATAATCACCTAGCATGCTTTTCAACCAAATGAGTTGCGTACAACAGTTTCCCGCTGCCACATACTCGGACTCAGCCGTAGACAAAGACACACAGTTCTGTTTCTTACTATACCAAGAGACAAGGTTATTACCTAAGAAGAAACAGCCCCCACTTGTGCTTTTTCGATCATCTTCATCACCTGCCCAATCAGCATCACTATATCCAACCAAGTTAGTATTAGTATCTTTTGAAAACCAAAGACCTAAACTAACCGTACCACTCACATATTTCAAAATTCTTTTTACAGAATTTAAATGGAATTCTTAGGCTGGGATTGATATCTAGCACACACACAAACACTATACATGATATCGGGACGACTAGCAGCAAGATATAGTAAACTGCCTATTATGGATCGATACAATGTTGGGTCAACATCGTCCCCAACATTGTCTTTACTTACCTTCTGCGTCGATCCCATCGGGGTTTTCATTGCCTTTGCAGTGTTTAATCCGAACTTCTTCACTGTGTTCCTCGCATACTTCTCTTGGGACATGAAAATCCCGTCCTCACTTTGCTTTATCTGTAGGCCTAAAAAGAATGTTAGTTCGCCTATCATACTCATTTCAAACGTAGAATTCATAGCATGTACGAACTGATCAGACATAGAATTGGAAGAAGAACCAAACACTATGTCATCTACGTAGATTTGGGCGATAAAACATCCGTCCCGAGCCGTTTTATGAACAACGTTCGGTCGGCCTCGCCTCTTATGAATCCAAACTCGATCAAGAATGTGGTCAATCTTCCGTACCACGCGCGAGGGGCCTGCTTCAAGCCGTAAAGAGCTTTCTGTAGCTTATAGACATGGTTAGTGTGGATAGGATCTTCAAAACCCTTAGGTTGCTCAACATATACATCTTTATCAATATAGCCATTAAGAAACGCACCCTTCACATCCATTTGAAACAAGGTAATGTTGAGCCAACATGCTATAGCGAGTAATAAACGAATTGATTCCAACCTTGCCACGGGTGCAAAAGTTTCATCGAAATCAATACCCTCAACTTGTGAGTATCCTTGGGCAACAAGTCTCGCTTTATTCCTAATCACACGACCTAACTCATCAGATTTATTCTTAAAAATCCACTTTGTCCCAATGACATTAATGTCCGAGGGTCGTGGAACTAAGGTCCAAACACTATTTCGCTCGAATTGCATAAGCTCTTCTTGCATTGCATTGATCCAAAAACTGTCCTTGAGAGCTTCAAGAACATTTTTTGGCTCAATGTCAGAAATATAGCACAAGAAGCGTACCTCATTGTAGACGGAAGTCATACACACACCCTTTACCATAGATTTGTAATCTTTGCGCGGTTTATCCCTTGTCTTTCGTCCTTCATCAAGTCTCCCTATGATTTGATCAGTAGGATGAGTTCTTTGTATTATGGCAGGAGGATCCCTTCGAACTTCCATGGTATTGTCATCAATATTCTGTTCAGGGACTGATGTTGGCTCTGATGTTGGGGTAACATCGGACTCAACATCACCTTCTGCCTGTTCCAGAGGAGGGTTAGCATCCGAAACTTCTACTTGCTGATCCCTGTCTTGACTGCTAAGATTAGAAGCATCATCAAATACCACATTTACGGACTCTTGAATGGATTTTGTCCTTAGATTATAGATTCTATAAGCACGGCTATTGGTCGAATATCCTAAGAATATGCACTTATCACTTTTAGAATCGAACTTTGTTAAGTACTCACGATCATTAAGCATATAACATGAACGACCAAAGACGTGAAAGTATTTCACCGTAGGCTTCTTATCCTTCAAGACTTCATAGGAAGTCTTCTTAGTCCGGGCCGGAAGAACACTCTATTCGTTATGTGGCAAGCCGTGTTCAACGCCTCAGCCCAAAACCTCTTTGAAAGGCCTTTGGACTGTAAAACACGCGTGCCATCTCCTGGAGAGTTCGGTTCTTCCTTTCGGCGACTCCATTTTGTTGTGGTGTATGAGGCGACGAAAACTCATGGATGATGCCTTTTCTATCACAGAACTCCTTGAATGATTGATTCTCAAATTCCCTGCCATGGTCAGATCTAATACGGAAAATAGGTGCACAAAATTGTTCTTAACCATTGCACAAAAAATTTTGAAAAATTCAAAAGTTTCCGATTTTTCTTTCAAAAAATAAATCCAAGAGAATCTGGAATAATCATCAACAAGGACATAGGCATATTTCTTACCACCTAGGCTATCTACCTCCATTGGACCCATCAGATCCATGTGTATAAGTTGAAAGCTATGAGCAGTGCCGTGATGTTGGCCCGGATGTTGGCCAACATTATGTCCAACATTGTGTACAGTATGAGTTTGCTTACCTTTTAAGCACTGTTCACACACCACCTTGCTGAAATTTTTGAGTTTTGGGATCCCACGAATGGCCTCATGTCTGATCAATTGCTCCAAGGTGCGGTAGTTCACATGGCCGAGTTTGTGATGCCAACCACAACTTCATCATCCGTCTTTGAAAGTTGGCACACGTCGTTGTTTTCGGACTTAAGGCCTGCTTGATAGCAATTGTCGGCCGATCTAACTCCTGTCATTACACAAAGATTTTGCTCGTCAAAAACTTCACAATTATCTTTGTTAAATCGAACCTGTAAATTGTCATCACACAGCTGACTAATGCTTATCAAGTTCGCCACAAGTCCTTCCACATGGAGCACATTTTTCAGCGCTGGAAAACCGGGCACGGCAAGCACTCCACGACCACTTATCTTACCTTTGGCTCCACCACCAAAAGTCACCGATCCGCTATTCATAGGCACGTATTCTGTCAGAAAATCTTTGGTGCCCGTCATGTGACGAGAGCACCCACTATCAAAGTACCACGTGCCTGAAATGTTAGCTTTAAGTGCGGTAAAAATGACATTGCATAAAGTGACCGGCGGCTTTTCAACCAAAAATTCCTTCTGGCCTTTTGGAACCCATATAAACTTAGAAAAAGAGTGAAATTTGTTGGAAGAAATGTCACCAGACCTTCTTTCCAACACTGATTTCCCAATGTTGGATTGAATGTTGGGCAACATCTCAGCCAACATCTTCTTTCTGTGAAAATCATCTCTAAATTTCCAACAAAATGGTTTGATATGCCCAGTTTTAAAACAGTAGTGACATCTAAAACTTCTCTTTCTGGGCTTATCCACTGATTTTAAAAAACCTTCGGGAACAAAATTTTCATAAACCGGATTAGGCTTAAAACCTAACCCGTGTTTAGAAGACGTACATATGGCCAAGGCCTCGTCGAGAGTAGCCTTACCTTTGTTCAGTCTAGTGAAAGTATCATCGGCTTTGTTGACTTGAGTTTCTAGCTTCACAAGCATCATGTCCTTCTTGGTCAACAAGGCTTCCATCTTGCCAATTCCTTCAATAAGATTGTTGATCACCTTCTCATTCTGAACATTCTGTTCGGATAGCTCCTGGACAGTTCTCTTTAGTTCATCATTTTGTTTCTTCTCCTTGGAGTACGCAAGTGCAAGAGATCTATACGATTCTGCAAAGTCATCAGAAGTGACTATTGGTTGCTCAATTTCAGACTCTGCATCATCAATAACACCAGTGACGTCAAAACAATTTGAATCATCATAATCAAAATATACAACTTGTTCAGATGTTGGATCTGATGTTGGTGCAACATCAGACACAACATTTAACCCGATATGATGTTCCTCTTCTTCATCGGCATCTGAGAAGGATTGAGTCTTGGCATGAGTCCACTGGGTCTTTTCCTTGGAAGATTCGCCTTCATCATCAGAGAGGCTAACCCAGTAACCTTTTCCATGCTTACGAAGTGTGTTGGCACATTCATTGGCAAAGTGACCCCATCCTTTGCATGCATGGCATTGGATCGAGTCCAGATCAACCTTCTCTGCCTTAGTTTTCTCAGCAGAATGCCTCCGAGGGATAGGACGACTTGGATTGATGGTTGTCTCACGGGGTTTGTATGTTGTCTGAAATGTTGGGCCAACATTGACTTGCTTCTTGTTCCTCAGTAGTTTTGCAATGTTGCGAGCCAACAAAGACGTATCCTCATCCATCTCCAAGTCATCCTCAGTCAGTTGCACCGAAGGTTGAGTGACCAGAGCCAGACTTTTACCTCTTGATGAACCTTTTTGAACTTCGAGATTAGTCTCGTAGTTCTTCATTATGTTCATCAAGCTGTTAAAGTCCATTGTGGCCAAATTGTGGGCTTCTTCGACAGCTGCAACCTTCATATTGAATTTTTCAGTTAAAGAACGAATTGCTTTTGAATTGAGTACCTTATTCGCAATAGGTTCGCCAAGGCTATGACATTCGCTTGAGATGTTGAGCAGCTTCCCGAAATACGTCGTGATGTCCTCGTCCTCACGCATGCGAAGGTTCTCCAATTGGCTATGAAGTAGGCGTAGTTTGGTATCTCTCACGCTCGCATCGCCTTCGCAATATCGTTGAAGCATATCCCAAGCGAGTTGGGCATTGACGCAATTCTGAATTATCTTAAACATGAATATATCTACGCTGGAAAATATTGCATTGAGGGCTTTTTCATTAGCATCAGCCGCGGCCCTCTCTATTTGGGTCCATTCATGAACTGGCTTATCAAACACCTCTCCATCTGCATCAGGCGCAGTCCGAGGAGGGGTGTAGCCATTGATAACGGCATCCCACGCTCTAGTATCTATAGATTTGATAAATTGACGCACACGAATTTTCCAATAAGCATAGTTTGAGCCATCCAAAATGGGTAATCTTGTAATCGAATTCATGGTATCCATATCTTTAAAGAGGATTGAAAACGCTTAGTACGGTCAAGCGGTGGCTCTGATACCACTTTGAAGGGGTGTCCCGTAAAAGATATGAGAAAAACACAAATGTAAACTGGATGTTACCTTCAATGTTGAGGTAACATCAGTTAAAAACAGTTTTGCACAGCGGAATTAAATAACTTGTAAAAGTAAACTAAGATGAAAGATTTCAAAATTCGCAGCAAGTAAGAATACTTGCTGCGTGCCTTCAGGGCAAAATTCCAATATTACTTGGATTACAAAAACGTGAATAAAAGAAGTCTAGAAAAGAACCTAAACGATTCTACGATCATCAACACAGGAATTCCTATTCCTATGAAGAGTAAAACACTAGACTTAAAGAATAAAGACGATCTACTGAATATGTCGTGACTTTGAAGCTCTGGGTAAATCGTTATCCGTCAATGGGATCTTCGATCTCTTTAAATAGGTCTTGAATGTTTGACCAAGATCAACCCATGATCTCCATGATCTGCAGCGTGGCTCCTCCACTTCTTCCTTTATTTGCTCTGAACGTGCTCTGGAAAGTCGAGTAGTGGAGAGACTTTATCTTCCCTTGAAATCCTATCTTTAGTCATCCTATAATTAGTAAGTTCGGCTCGGTCAAATATGACTTCGTCCAGGCTCAGCCACGTTGCCCTGCATTACCAAAAGACTAGGAGAGAATATAGGAAGGTTAGTTAGTTTGGGAAGGAAAGAGAAAATTAGGAAGACCAAATCAACGCCCAGATGTTGGCTGTGATGTTGAGACAACATCACTGGCAACATTGGTCAAAAGTTGATATTAACAGATATAAATCCTCTTGGTTACGGATTCGAATCCCATGACAACGTTATTTGTGGGATTGGCATAAATCACACGAACCAGTGATGATTAGTTCCGCTGGAAGCCCTTGTTGTCTCACAACCGAGTGAATTCAGATTGTTTCAGACTGGACTTAGTTAAAGCGTGGCGACCACGTTGACGTTGTGTGTGGATACCTTTTTTACCGAGAAAAAAGGGGGAAGAGCGATTGTTGATGTCATCATAAAAAAAACCTTCGATTTACTAAAAATGTACTATTAATACAATGAGCATTCTCGTTAGATCGTAATCGAGCCGGGCACGAGCAGTCGAAAATAACCCATTTTCTAGCTTAAACTCGACCATCATGAGCTCGGATTGAGCTTCAGTTGAGTCGGCTTATCGAGTTCAATTTACTCGAGGCTTTCAAGCATAGTGTTTTGATATACTTTACTTTTTTTTTTAATCTATAGTCATATATTTCGTTTCATAAGCCTAAGTACAAGGCAAAATAGCCGGAAAAGCTATCTCTGGCCACAACTAACAATACCAATAGTGACAAAGCTCCAACAATGAGCAAACATATCCAATCTAGGCAAAAATTGAATACATAATATTAGTCAAACAAAGACTAACTAAAATTGTGAGCTTCTACTACAATTTAAATTTAAAATTTCATAATAATGGTGGATATAATAAAAAAATGTTAAAGACTTCAAATTTACAGCCAATGCTCATAAGGGCAAGTCCGAGAATAATCATATTTTCCATTTGGTGGAAATGTCTCTTTGGATCAGAATCCAATAATTTCGAACCAAAATCCTAAATATCCAAAATGAAATACTATGCACCGCACTAAAAATAAAAAACTCTTCAACAAAAAATATTGGAGTATCTAATAAGAGAATAAATACTCATAAAGGGAAGAACTCGAAAGAGGTAACAAATTTCTATCGTGGTGAGAAAACAAAATAGGGATAGAAATGTAGACAGAAAATGAAATAGAAAACTTCTTTTATGAAAGGAGAAAAACACTAGCTTTTTTTAGTTTGGGTTGGTGAGTAGAGAAAATGAGATAGAGAGAGAAAAAAATCTTAATGAAAAAGGTTTGTAATAACATCATCACATGGAGTACGTAAATGGAATAAATAAAATCCAAAACATCGATTTTGCTAAACTATTCTTTTGAAACCTAAACACGTCTCTGTCTTCTGATAAAATAAATATAATAATAAACTATAATTAAATTAGTCCACATATCTTGTCTGGACAAGAGAACAAAATACTCCTTAATTCTTATGCTGCCAAGCATGGTTTTAGTTTTCTTTTGTATTTTGCTACTTGATCTTATTTTCCAAATCTTTTAATATGCAGGTAGTTGATTTCGAAATGATTGGGTCTGCACCATGAATGAACCGCGTATATGTAATAATTAGGAGATGCATATTAAAAATTAATTAAAATGGGTTGAGTTCGCATTTTTTACGTATATTTAAAAACTTTTCGTTATATATATATAGTCCCTTTATAATCTGTAATTAGCGATGATGTGTATTATTTGATATAGAGATGGTAATTTAATACCAACCCGAGCCCGTTCATCGTTACCTGTCGAAATACAACATGACTAAAGATTGCTTGATCATAAACATACAAAACGATTATTATTACTATTATTATTAGCCCGACATAAAATAGAGATGAATAAATGGATTTATTACGAGAGAAGACTAATCACGTAAGTTGACTGTTGGGGAAAATGTGCCAATAAAATAATTCGGGCCATGCGGTGGTTGTATTTGGACCCCGCGAAAATTTATCGGGATATTATAAAGCCGAAATGACACCGAGATAGAACACGAGATTTTACGTGGTTCGGCAAATACCGCCTACCTCCACGGATAGCACCAGTTTTACTATATTTGAGAATATTACACCGTACAATATAACGCTCGTGTTTAAAACCAAACCCGAGACCCCTTACCCACCCGGGTAATGTTTTTGTACCACCTCTCAATTACCCCAGTAAAACTACACATGCTCTCACCCTTATCCACCCGAATGTGGATAAATTTTTTACCTCTCACTCTGACCTCTCTCTCTCGCTCTAGACTCTCATTTGGGGTGCTTGATCGAATGCCCTCCAATGCCTTTATATAGGCAACCCAAGCTCTCAAATATGTCATCATATACATCACTATGTAATTAAACTTTGGACCCCATTGTAGTTGAGAGGATGACTTCAATGCCTCAACTTGGATTCTTCTTGGCTGGATGAACACGTGGCTGGACCCAACAATTCTCCCCCTCCGGCCATATTCAACCCCAACTTCTTCTTCAGCATCATCAAGTACTCCTCCCAGCGAGTCTGATCGTGAGAGTTACCCGTTCGTAAATACCACGAACTTCCAGTGGCCTTCCTTGTACCAGCTACACATAATCCGAATCAAGAATTCCGGTCCCACCCACTTAATTCACTTAGCGGCCAATCCCATGTGCAACTGCTAGCCGACTATACCCGTCCGAAGAGGGACTTCGATGCAACCCCTTCCCCAACAGGATTTTCCTTCTCACCATCGTCTGCCCCACGCGCACGCGATTTACGTGAACCCATCGAAATCTGAGTATTATATATCATACTCACGTCCAGACGATACAAACTTCCTTGCTCTTCTCCCTTTGGTAGGACCATTTTTCGCCGTGTGTGATTTTCCAAACTCCCCCTGCTATGAAACCCCCATAGTCCTTGGAATCTGACCGACTCAAGGATATTAAATTTCTCGCAAATTTGGGACAAAGTCACACCACCCAAAATGCGCACCGCTCCGTCAACCATTTGATCTTCACCGTTTCAACACCCCGAACAACACAACGATGTCCATCGGCCCATGGAGATCGAAAAAACATGTTCGTATTCCCGGAAACGCATCAAAATATCCTCTTGGAGCAAATCCAGATATAATATCCTTCTTCTTGAGAACGAGCGCCATCATTAGAGACTGTGAGAACGTCTCCAAGATGAACCGTGTGCTACCTCCGTTGTGGAATTTTCCTAGCCACCTGTCATTCTTCCTCCAAGTCGGACCATTTCTCCTGATGTGTCCCGGCTCACCACCCTTGTAGCATCACATGCCCTTCCTGCCACCTGGATTTGAACCTGCTGCAGTCCCCAAATCCCCTGGCGTATCACCTTCCCTCTACGATTCGCTCCATGTATAGCCAACACCCAACAATCACCATAAATTGGCTGCCTTCTCTTTTCACGCTTCAAAAGAGTTGACTCCACCATCTACCGCCTTCACCGGCTCTTTTCTGTACCAGATGGTTGTGACCAAATTATCACCCAAATCAGGAAGCGAGGTAAGAAGTAAAAGGGTCTAA
Organism: Linderniella brevidens; assembly: GCA_004919715.1. Taxonomy (NCBI): domain Eukaryota; kingdom Viridiplantae; phylum Streptophyta; class Magnoliopsida; order Lamiales; family Linderniaceae; genus Linderniella; species Linderniella brevidens. The sequence goes on from SWDC01000151.1 coordinate 1,762,508, forward strand.
CTTCTTCCTCTCCGACACATCTTGACCCGTTTTCCCCGGCTTTCCCTCGTTTCCCTCCAAAGCTTTCGCCAAGCTTTGCTGAACGAGCACATCCTTCACTCTTCTCTGTCGCAAAGCAAAACCTCCCGTACCATCAAATTGTCGCCCTTTAGTGCTGTTATCCGTCGCTATTATCCTTGCAGAGATTCAACAGCCCCGGCCCAAATAGTATTGATCAGATAATTCCCAGGAAAGGTTAGCGACATGCCTCCTAGACAAAATTACCCTTCTAAGTAAGTTCCCAGGAATATCACGTAGGGTCACACCGGTCCCACTAATGCACCAGTCACCTAGACAGAACTTACTTACACAGTACTATTGCCAAAACTTCCACCGCCGCACAAGCTCCGTCCGACACCGAGCATCCCATCAACGATATCCCATCTTGTACCGCCACTTCTCCCGAACGGCCACCGACACAAGGCATCACCTCGTTGAACATTGCTCTAATACTGGCTCCCCCGGACCGCTAAACCCTTTTGATATCTTTTCTGATGTGGAAGATCAGACACAGCTGCAATCACAGAGCATACTCAGAATACCAGCAGGGTGATAAGTTATGATTTTACGTTATTTTTATTCACCGTAAAAGTGTGTTTTCGATTATTATTTATCCAAATATACTCGGATATCCTACATTTAAGTTTATATTTTCATTTGATAGATATCGGAGCAAAACAAATCAAAAGAGGGATTTTGAGATTTTCTTGGACATATCCGATGACTTGGTAAAATACGGCATATATCTTATTGCGGCCTTTTAGCTCCAAGTGGTTGAGGATTTCACCTCCTATAAAAAGGGACCTAGGGCTGCGAGCAGAAATAGACGGCGGAACCAAAAAAAGAAAAGAAGCAACCACGCAGCTCTCCCTTCTCGACCGCACACAAGCAAGCAGCTGCCCCAACCACACAGCTCACACCAGGCAGCTCTCATCCTTCTCGCCAGCGCAGCCCCAAAACCCGAAGCAGGCATCTCATGAAGGGACGCATACATGGGCAACAACGGGAGATTCCGAGGAAACACGGCGTGACAACCCGAACACCGTGAGGGACGAAGTTTATATTTTTATTTAGACGTTTCAACGATGTTTTCTATGATTTCGTCGTTGTTTTCGTTTAAGATCATGCTAGCTTAATTTCTTTTGTGATTGAGGCCATATTAGGCCGGATTATGAATTCGTGTTAATGTTATTCGTATTTTACCTAATCGTATGAGTTGAGTTACGTATTTCTTGTTTGCGTTTAATGCCTGCGTATGCTTGATCACCATATGTTTGATTCTTGATAGGTTTATGAGACTGTATAAGTTATTAGACCGGTTAGAATAATAAACAAGGAATACCACGACGTAAAACCAACCAGAGATGGAATTCGGTTTCGTATGTGTGGTTTCCGAGACCTTAGGCGCCGAAAACGTCTAAACTCGGGGAAATTCATAAAATCAATGCGTGTGGAGTAACTACAGTCATATAGGAATATAGTTGATTGGTTCACTCTCGCTTAGGGTTGCTAGATACGTGGATAACGGGTAGCACGTATGTTAGGAATTTCTACCTTAACTAGATTTATATTGATTAGGTAAAGTCGATTGCATGAAGACGTAGGATTAATCTGTGTCGATTATGTGCTTTAATCACGCTTGTCGTCATTTGATTCCACTATCTTTTTTTTATTTGTTTTTATCATTATTTGCGTTTTTATCTCTTTTATCAAATCATTCAAAAATATAAAAAAAATATATTTTTAGTCTAAATTAAATTTAGGAATAACATTTTAGAATTAATCGAGCTATCTATGTGGATTCGATACTCGGACTCACGTCCGTTTTATACTACTTACACGACCTAGTACACTTGCTAGTATTTGAGCGTGTCACAGGGCAAGACTCTGATACCACTTGTTGGAGAATATGCGCCAATAAAATAATTCGGGCCATGCGGTGGTTGTATTTGGACCCCGCGACAATTTATCGGGATATTATAAAGCCGAAATGACACCGAGATAGAACACGAGATTTTACGTGGTTCGGCAAATACCGCCTACCTCCACGGATAGCACCAGTTTTACTATATTTGAGAATATTACACCATACAAAATAACGCTCGTGTTTAAAACCAAACCCGAGACCCCTTACCCACCCGGGTAATATTTTTGTACCACCTCTCAATTACCCCAGTAAAACTACACATGCTCTCACCCTTATCCACCCGAAGGTGGATAAGCTTTTTACCTCTCACTCTGACCTCTCTCTCTCGCTCTAGACTCTCATTTGGGGTGCTTGATCGAATGCCCTCCAATGCCTTTATATAGGCAACCCAAGCTCTCAAATATATCATCATATACATCACTACGTAATTAAACTTTGGACCCCGTTGTAGTTGAGAGGATGACTTCAATGCCTCAACTTGGATTCTTCTTGGCTAGATGAACACGTGGCTGGACCCAAACATTGACTTCATTTAAATAATAAAACCGTAAATGGGGTTAGCTATCTATCTTTTCAACATGCAAATAACTATATATTTGAATGTCGAAATCCCCCTTCTGATTTATCATATAGAAATCACTTATATACACGGATCTGTATAATTAAGTCCCATCAATTTGATGGAAACTTAGAAAATAAAAATATATGTAAAAAAACAAGCCAATTAGATCTTAGTTAAGTGGTCATGACTAAGGTTATTAAGTGAGGCTCATAAACGTAAATATGTAATTTATTGGGCGGCGTGATTTGCAGGCTATTGTTGTAACTTAATTGTTATGTCTATTACAATTTACTACACAGGAAAATATTGTTTATAGCTTCTTATCGTCATATCCTTTACTTAAAACTACGACCTAGATAAGAAAACTTGTTTCTTGCAAGTTGAAAAGTAATTGACAAAAAAGCCCCTGAAAGACCACAAATCCACTGACGAACTTTTACCACTTTCTTGTCAAATCTCCTCTCTCTACGCTTTACTTTTTCTCCCACGACTTTTTTTGTTTATTTAAAAAAATTAAATTTTTTCGTAGCTTCGAAAAAAACTAGAGATATTCACCCTCAGTTAATAAGCTAAGCCAACCAAAAGTCCAAAACGAAGCAAAATAATAAAAAATATAATAATAATAATAAACAGTCTCTCGATCTTCACCGTCCGTTCAACTCCCAAGAGATTTGATCTCGACCGTCGATCGTTTATTAAACCTCGATATTTAAAAAGAAAAGGAAAAAACAGACCTCTTTTACATATATTATCTCTGTGTCGTCAGATTCAGCTTCGAAAACCAGGACACAGCAGGGGGCCTGTTGCCCGAAAGTACTATAGTACCCTCGACGTTGACGTTGCCTTACAGGGGTATTTTAGGAAGATCACACAATTTTTCCTGCCATTTCATATCTCCCACAGCAATTGTTAGATGGTCCCTGTTCGAAAGCTACGTAAGGAAAGCATTTGATTTCCTTTCACCCACGCCATCGTATGGCGCGTGTGCATCACCTCCCTTTCTATTCATAAATATTTTCGAAGGTAATAAACGCGTGTACTACACGCGCTCTGTCTGAGAACTCAGCTTCGGTCGGAAAAATGAAACCCTAGAGCAAAGCTAAAGAAAGGTAGAGATAGGCAAGTCTACAGAGAAGCGACATAAAAAAGTTTTAACTTGAAAAAGGATTAAACAAACAAAAACCCCCGAAAAAGAAAAAGAAAAGCGAGTTAAAAAAGAAAAAAAAGAGGACACAGAGAGATAGAGAGAGATTGAGAGAGAGAGAGAGAGAGATGTATGTGTGAGGGAGGAGACTACTAAGGCTCACTTTATTGCTTTTTTATGTTGCACGCATCCATGGCAGATTACACAAGAAGGCTCCTTACATATCTCTACATTTCCTCCTCCTTCTTCTTCTTCTTCTTCATGGGCCCTCAAATGAATTAGCTCATAGAAGAAAGTTTTCACTTGCTTGTTTGCGAGAGATGTTATTATACTTACACGCATGAGCTCGTACATATATTTCCTCAACGTTCTCTGTGTTTCTTATTCGGAGAAATCTGGAGAGATTTGACTCCATAGATGAAGAGAGTGCCCTTGCCCTTTGATTTCGAGGGGAAAGGGGCGGTAGACGTTGACCTAATTTTCCCAAAAAACCAATCTTTCCTCCTCCAGGACACTTTTTGCGGCGATTTCTCATCTTCTAATTTCCGTTTCTCGGATAAAAATCGAATCTTGGAAGGAAGAAGAAGCTTCGGCGAGGAGCCCACTTCGGTCCTGGATTCTACAGGCATTCCTAGCAGGCCCACGTCTTCCTCAACCCCGTCCTCCTCCGGCGGCGGCGGCGGCGATGGTGGAGCCCACCGGAAGCATGACTCAGCCACGGCCACCAGCGCCTCAAACGCCGTCGCAGCTCCTCATCAGGTGTGTAATACTAATACTTCCCAAAACGTCGTCGTCGTCGGTGGTCATATTAGCGACAGCAAGTTTGCTATCGAAGAGTGGGAAAGTGTTTTGTCCGGTGACGTCTCCCCCGGTGGCCAAGAACCCTCCGAGCTGCGTTGGATCACGACCGGCGGCGGCGGCGGTGAAGATCCTTACAACAGTGATCATAGCTTGGAGTTTGATTTCAGCGGCGGCTTTGGTGCTGTGGATCGAGAAAACTTCTGTGGCCTAATCCCTATAGATCCTCCGATTCTTGATCACAAATCAACTTCTTTATCCCCAAATCTCGCCCCGAATTTCACCAATCTCCAAAATTTCGCCGGGTTTTCGATGGGATTCGAAGAATCAAAGCCTCCTGCTGCTACATTCAGCTCGGAGCTCTTCATCAGCCACCACCAAGCTCAAAGTCACCACCTTTCGTTCTTGCAGCAACCTCTTCAAATCGAATCGAGCCCGTTCTTACAGCCTCCTCCCCCGAAACGCCGCCACAACCCCGTGGCCCCCGAGATCTCAAAAGGGTCCTTTTCGATCGAGCCCAATCGTCTCTCCAACAACAACCCTCCTCCAAATCAGCTCCAATTTCTAACAGCTCCTCAGATGGGCTCATCACACAATTTCTTAGGACAACCTCAGCAGCAGCAATCGATGGTCACCGATCAGCTTTTCAAGGCTGCGGAGAGCATTCAAACGGGAAACTCACCGCTGGCTCATGCGATATTGGCGCGGCTCAATCACCTCCACGTCTCCGAGCCCTTCCACAGGGCTGCTCTCTACTGCAAAGAAACCCTCCTTCAATTAGCCCAGAACGGGGAAATGACGATAGTGCCCCCCGCGGACTCCCCCCTGAGCCTCGTGCTCAGGATCGGTGCCTCCAAGTCCTTCTCCGAGGCCTCGCCGGTGGTCCAATTCGCGAGCTTCACATGCAACCAGGCGATTCTTGAAGCCGTCGAGGGGCTCGGTAGGGTTCGAATCGTGGATTTCGATATCGGGTTCGGCGGGCAGTGGCCTTCTCTCATGCAGGAGCTCGCGTTGAACGGCGGGGTTTCTCTGAAGATTACGGTTATACCCTCGATGGTCCACGGCTGCAGCCTCCTCGAGCTGGGGCTCGCGAGGGAGAACCTGACCCAGTTCGCGAGGGACGTGAACCTCCCGTTCGATTTCGAGGTCTTAGCTATTGACTCCTTCCCCTTTTACGCACCCGGCGAGGATGAGGGCGTAGTGGTAAATTTGCCGGCCGGGGTCCTCGCGGGCGGTCAGTTTCCGGGCCCCGCGGTGCTGAGGTTCGTGAAGCAGCTGTCTCCGAGGCTCGTGGTCTCGGTGGACCGAGGGTGCGATAGGACAAATCTGCCCTTCTCGAGCCACGTGGTCCACGCGGTTCAGCACTTCTCGAGCCTCGTGGAGTCGCTCGTGGCTGCGAACGTGGACCCGGAGACTCTGCAGAAGATCGAGAGGTTCCTGTTGCGGCCCGGGATCGAAGGCATTTTGTCGAGCAGGTTCCGTTCGATGGAGAAGGCTCAGCACTGGAGGGCTCTGCTGCTGTCCTCTGGGTTCTCTCAGGGGTGTTTTAGTAATTTCGCGGAGTCGCTGGCGGAGTCCGTGGTGAGGAGGTCGCACGTGCGGGGGTTTACGGTGGAGAAGAGGCAGTCTTGTCTCGTGCTGTGCTGGCAGAGGAAGGAGTTGGTCTCCGTTTCCGCTTGGAGATGCTGAATCTTTAATTAATCCTTTTTTTTTCTTTTAATGGTATTTTATTTTCCACTAATTTTCTATTGGATTAAATGAGGCGGGTTTTTATTTTAATTGATGGATATGGATATTATTTTATCTGATGTATTATCCTAATTACGCCTCCATCTTAGATGTTCCATTACAATATTATGTTAATGTTTTATGTTTCTTTTATTACGGACCTTTCTCAATTATTGGAGGATTTAATATTAGTTAGATTACAATTAAAAATGCTAGTAGGTATGATGCAATCGTTGAATATGTGACATTTTGAGGTATTCGAGATTAATACTTTCGCTAATATTGTTTTTAATTTGGTTTCTTGAAAATGATGTCTAAGTTCATGTTATTTGGACCTTGTGGAGCGTGGTTTTTGGGGTTTTGTATTAAATATTATATGTTGTGTTAGGGGCCAAAAATTCTATTTAGTACGTAACATGCATTTGAGTGAGACTTCACTTTGTCCCCATCAATAGTACCTGATTGGTCTAATTAATTATACTATTGTTTTAGTCAATATTTTTTTATGGTGGCGTTTTATTATATGGCCACTCATTATCAAGTGGTGTTAGTTGGTAGTACTTTTTATCATTATAAATATATTGTTTTTGAAAAGCCTATCAAGTTATACTTTGCATGCTGATAATTATATTATAATTCACTGAAACTGCTTCTGTTAAGGCAATTTTATTTTAGTTTTGTCCCAATCTAATCACATGGTTGTTGTAGCGTTGGGCCCCACATATGAAATAATTTAATAATATATTTAAATTTAAAGATATTATAGCATGTTGAGCCACTTATGTGATGATTTAACATTCTTTTCGTCATACTCATTCATAGATGCTATTATGTGGGATAAACTAGAGCCAACTTGAGCGTTAAATTATATTTAGGAGTCTCTGAATTAGGAACCATGAGGATTAATTTAATTGCAAGTAGAATAAAATGAAAGTAAAAAATAACAATTGTGGACTGTGGTAACGAACACCTTAAAGTATGTACATTCAGTTAATATGATTTGATGCAAAATTATCATTTATCATTTATTTTTTTATTTATTATAATTATATTCTCACAAATAATTATTCTGTTTAAATACTTAAAAATAATATAAAATTAAAATTAAATTGAAATATTATATATTAACTATTCTATATTAAAAACAACTAATAATATTATATATTGCTTAAAATGCTAATTACTATTGTTGACGCGTGTTTAATTTCTTGATTTGAAGTAGACTCCGAAATCATTCTGGTCATTAATAATAATACAATACCGAGGCATGAATAAGTCAAAAGTCCTTCATTGTCTTTACTAAATGTCGAATTTTATGTCGATACTATATATAATCAGCTAGCTCCATATAATACAGTATTTTAATTAATTTGGTCCATCAATTTAATTACAAATTACCCTTAACATTTTTGTAATTCCAATTTTACCATTCAGTTTTTCTTAAATTTTTTTTACCATTTGTATTCTAAATTTATCCTTCATTTAAACGTTGTAAATTAATAAAAAATTATAAAATAATGTTGTATATATTTGTACTTCTATTAATAATCACTTGAAAGTCACATGCTCGCCGAAAAATAAGATTTACGTAGTCAATTGCAAATTCAAAAAAATTGACATAGTTTTCGAACTTTATTAATGGTGCTGCAAGTGCAATTCTCACCTAGAACTGTCAAAATGGGCAGGATTTTTCAACCCTGCCAGGGAACGGGCCAACCCGTGCAGGCCGCAGGCTTGGTGGGGTTCCCGCCAAATGTCGGGCTTCGGCTCGCTCGCCCCGCCGACCCGCTTTGACAACTCTATTCTCACATATTATAGTATTAATAACCTCATTATTTATGATAATAGTAGCAACATCAATAATACGATCATGAACGTGAGACTAACTGTGCTGATTATGATTATAGTACTAATATGTTTGCCGACCATGTTAATTTTTCTACCAAACATAGATTACAAGATCTTAATTTTCATTAATATAGTGAGATTCTACGCTTAACTTAAAAATGCTGCTGGATTCATTGAATCTTTATAATTTGCATATAGAACCACCTACTCCGAAATAATATTACTACTGATGCGATCAGAAAAATCAGATCGCCTCAATGATGTACTGGAATCCATCGGGTCTCTGATCAAGATCTTCTTCTTCACTGAAAACCTGCAACATCACTGAAAAATTGCGTGAGTAATGTCGCCGCTGTCGGCGGCACCCCTTCGACACCAAGTCAGTCGAATAGTTTTCAGTAATTAGTTCGAGATGAAAAAAGTGTTATGAAGTTGATGGCGCATAGGAAAAGTGTACATTGAATACTGAAGAGCATGTGTATGTATAGAGGTAAGAATTATTCGAATTTCCTCAAATATCTCCAAGTATGTTATAATTGATGGATATCATCAGCTGTTTTATCTTTTTGAATTTAAAAGATAGGACTCAAAGTGATGTGCTTTCCTTGGTTTCAGATATTTTACTTGAAAATTCATGACATAACAACTACTATTTAAATGTCTTTGACCTTTCATGGTGGATTATTATATTCCAATTATAATAAAAGTAAATGTCCCTTAATATACGAATTTATTTTGTGAAGAAATAAATGAAAATGATATATGCGGAAAGGAACCGATTTAACGAAAATGATAACAAAAGTGATTGACATGTTTTAAAAAGGTATTCAAAAGCGTCCATTATTCCCCAAAAAAATTGAATACACCAAAATCAATGTAGTTTGACCGCTCCAGTTACTGTGTTTTCCTACATCATTCTTCTGTTCTTACCATATTTTAGATTTATTTATTTTATTTTATCAAGTTCTAGAAATAACACGACAAAGTGTTTAATGAGAAGCAACTTTTGATTTAAGGAAATTAAAGTGCACTTTTGTCACGGACAAGGCTCTCCTAGGAGTGAGCGATTTGGAGATTTTGCTATTTCTTTATGGAGAAAAAAAGAAATATATATATAATATATATATATATAATGTATAGATGAATTTTATGTTGCTCGTTTTATATGAGCACCTGACCGTGTCATTGATTCATGTCACGTCAATAATAACAAATTGACTTGAGCACTTTTATGGTGTCCATATTTCTACACGCATCAATCTTATGGTCAAGTATATAAGAAATCGGTGAAAAGAACTAGACGAGAAAAAAAAAATGGAAACTTAATCCCTAGAAGCAATCCGAGGCAAAGGTGTCCCTGAAAAGAAAGTAAAAGCATAAAAAAAGGTAAATTAAAGTTATAAAATAGATGTCGTATGTGTAAAGTGACTGTTTTGTTGAACGGCTGTGCGTGTGACAAGATAAAGTTAGGGTTGTGTAGAAGTAAAATATAAGTAGAGATGGCTCCATTGAAACTCAGCTCGAGTTTATAATTATCGAGCTCGAACTTGATCGTAAGTTTTATTTTACATTTTATTTTTTTTATAAGCTTGATCTTAATTAACTATAATCGAGCTCGGACTCGGGAAAAAAAGGCTCGACAAGGGCAAGCTCGGGTCGACTCATTTACACACTTGTTCATTGTCTTTACTTGGAAAAGAGCTTAATTTCTATTCTTTTAAAAATATATTCGTGAACATACATCTCTACTTCAACTTTCTTTTTTTCTTTTTATCGTTCCTTTTTTTTGTGGAGATATCTCCGTTCTGCGGGCTATGAAAAATACGAACTCCCAAAAATTAAATTAATCCCCCAACCCAGTGAATACATCATCTCAAATCCACTAAACATCAAAATAGTCACGGCTGCCTTAGCCACTAGCCAACCTTTCTTGTTCATCCTTGATTAATTCATGTTATGTAACTTTATATTTGCATTATGTATGTTATGTTTTGTTATGTTATGCTATGATATGTTATGCTATGTTATGTTATTTATTCTTTTGTACTCAGTTTTAGGTCATCTCCAACCGAAAAACTCATTCTCGTACTCATACTCATTCTCAAACTCAAAATGCAGTAATTCTTCTCCAACCATTATACTCATTCTCAAACTCAAAAGACTATATTATAATATTCTCTTTCACACTAACTTTAAATATGACCCACATATTTTATATTTTTTCAAATTAGACCACGGAAATATTTTTAAGTAAATAAAGAAAATATTTAATAAAATTAAGAATAAAATATTTTTGTTCATAAAGATTTATTAAATCCAAAAATATTACACTACACGGGAAAAATTATTTATTTATTTTTTAAAAGATAATTCTTCAAGTCTCGGATTGGTGTATTCCTCCAACAAATGATTAATTAGCCCATTCAGAAGTGTAATTTGATAATATTTACCTCTAATTATTTTAAATATTGTAGTTTTAGTCAAACCAAATTATATATAAATAAAATATAAAAAATTAAATATTAAGTTATAAAAAATTATTATTAAAAATAAGAGTAAAATGTATAGCAAAATTTTATTATGATAAACGATAATTATTAATACATAATTTCTTTTTGTGTATTTTAATTTATCTTTTATACATGGGTGCTTTATAAGTCAATACAAAACAAAGGACTTGTTTGTAATTTTGAAACATCAAACCCACTTTTTGCGTTCAAACACAAATTTGGATTTGAAAGAGGAGAGAGAAACCGAAAAATGCATTTTGAGTTTACGTTTCGGGTTTGGTTGAAATATTTTCCTTTCCACGCATTGGTATTTAGCGAACATTGACTTGCTTCTGTGCTATTATTTTAATTTACAGAGAGAGAACAAATTTGAGTTCTCTCATTAATATATATATAATTCCTGATAGTTATCGAGGAACGGCGCTTCTGTTAGTATCGTTATTTCAGGAATATCTTCCTTTTGTTGATAAATGTTCATCTCTTTAGTGGTAGTTGACTTGGCTCACAGAGGACAATAATAATGGGCCAAGCCCAATTTTGAAGTAAAGTGTGCTTTAGGCCCAAATTCCATATGCATTGAATGATAAGTTTTTGGACAATAGATAGATCTTAAAACATGACCCTAAGAAAATATATATTAGTATTGTGTGGTTTCAATTATCAAACTCGAACTCGAATTGTTTTTATTTCGAGGTCGAACAACCTAGAATGGCACAAGGGATATTATTATATTAATATATTTTTATTTCCACACGTCTAGATTATTTCTCTTGTTTCTTTCTTATCTAGTTCTACAAGTGAATTTTTCTTAAATGCGTGGTTGTGAGGATTCGTTCACGTGACTTCTTGATCTTAGTTAATAAAATATGTTCAATGACCACTTCTGAAAGCTTAAATGTGCATTATATTTAAATTTAAATATTTTTATTTCCAACTAATACCAGTAAGGGACAAGTGGTTGTGCAGAAGAATGAAGCTGTGAAGCTTAAACTCAAACTCGATTTTTGTCGAGCTACTCAAACCTGATTCGAGCTCGATGCCAAGCTCTTTGCGAAATAAACCCTAAACCCTAAATCGTGAAATAATATCAATTTGAAATGAATATGTTGAAAGCATTGTGATTTTTTTATTTGGAATTATAATTTAATTTATCAACAAACATACAATAGCTAAATAACCCAAGAGGTCCTGTGGATACAATTGAACATACAAATAATGTTGATATGACCTTGATCGACGTGAAAATGATGATAAGATGAAATATTATACACGTGAGCTTTGAATAGACAGAAGTGGGAGTTTGAATGAGGAAGGAAAACAATTCCATTCTTCTTACTATTACGGCACATTTATTAGTCAACATTCAAAGCATGATATTACTTCTAGCATTCACATGGAAGATCGAGCATGCATTTGCGTATAAAAGGGGACGTACTCGACGAAGAGAAAGAGCACCACAAGATCTTCAGCGAGGGTTTTTCATTTGTGTTCCTCGACCACAACACCATCGATCTTCTTCTCCGATTAATTCTTTGTAGCTTACTCCTAATATTGTTGTAGCTCTTTTGTGTACCGCTCCCGGTGTACGTGTCTGTAATCACTCCACATAATAAAGAAGTTCTACCCTCCGGCCCGTGGACGTAGGTCATTCTGACCGAATCACGTAAATTCTTGTGTTCACTGTCATATTTATTTTCTTCCTTTTATTTGTTATCGTCATTTCTCGGGCAACTAAATTATCGGAAATCGAGAATATCCTAACAAATAAGGATTGTGATTAAGCATTCATGCATGTTGAGAGACGCTATCGTTCTATATTGATTTCTTTAATGGGATTACTATTTTATTGCATACTTCACTTTCTGATTTCATCTCTGCAGAATTTAAGGCATACTATTAACTTGTCAACCAGATCATTAATTACCGTAGGGATGCCCATTAAACTAAGTAATTTTCATAGGAAAAATTTAAAATTTTAACATTAAGAATAACTTAATCTATTACTTTAATTACACGAGCGCCATCTATTACTACCTCAAACGTTTCCTTGGTGCAAACAAACCCTATGATCATGCCAGCCTCAGGCCACCAAGAACCATGTGTAAGATCTAACATGGATCAGCTTTTCAAGAAGGGGTAAATTCGTCAATTCAGAAACTAGGGCCGTGTCCCTTTATGTTGCCATTTCTAGTGAGTCCTCCATTCATAGCTTAAAATAATGGGTTGCCTATAATGTGATGCAATCGTTTTCATTGCCAGCTCTCGTTCACTTTCAGAAATTATATACCATAGAGATAGAGAGGAGCATATATACATACACATTACACACACACACACACGGAGAAGGCATTATTATAGTCTCTTAATAAAGGTGGCTAACTATGTATAGGATCATAGATACAAAAGAGATGATGTAATAAGGGTCTCTAAAAAGAAAAAAAAATGGGGAAAAATAAACTTTCTAGCGATTTTTGGAGCTTATTAAGTTTGCAGAGGTTTCGAAAATCTTCATTCAAGAAATCTCTCTTCAACTCAACCACCAGCACGAGAGATATTCGCTAAGGAATTCAGGTTTGTATGTTTCTTCAAAGCTCAAACTTATAAAAAAAAAAAGAAAGAAAGGAAAAAAATATAGGGTCTTCATTGTTGTGAAAACTCAATAAATTCATAAATTAAATCGTGTAGTTTTCTTTATATGATTACAACTTTCATCGGCTACAGTTGTTTTTCTTGGGTACGTATAAACAAAACGGGTCTTCTCTTCTGCGGATCAAAAGATGGCGGCGACGGAGAACGAGTTCGATGAAGAAGGGACGTATCCACTCTCGATAGAGAGACCCTTCTTCCACGTATTCATGAGGAGATCAGCTCTCACTTACCCTTATCAAATGGTAATAAATATTTATCTCATTTGAAGAAAATTTATTATCTTTTTGGATCACTATTCTTGATAACTGCAAACTTTGTTCACTAAGTAACGTATCTGATTTTCTTTTTGGGTCACCGGTGAATTATCCGGCTAAGACGTGGCTGATGACATGTCATATCGGTCACGTCGAATTTCCTGCCATTTTTCGCCGGAAAATTCACCGGTGACCCAAAAGAAATCAGATACGTCATTACTGACCTGGAGTTTGCAATTATCAAACATAGTGATCCAAAAACGAAACCTGGTATAATTAGTGACCTAATTTAGTAATCTGACCACTTTTTTTATTTCCCTTCGCTACCTTTCCGGGGTACTTTAGAACTTCCCAAGTGCATGGTACTCATTGCTTCCTTCAACAAACATCGAAGCAACGGTGACTTTCAAGGGCGAAGACTACAAAATCTTCTTCTTCGGGAAGAGGAAGCAGAGGGGATTTGGATATAAATGGAGATCGTTTGCGGAAAAGCACGTGTTGAATGAAGGAGATGCACTGGTCTTCGATGTCCTCGAAAGCAACGACGAGAAACTTCATCTCAAAGTTCAGATACTTAGACGATTTCAAGCTCCACGTCATCAGAGGAATTAACGTTGGTAGTCGAAGAGTAGAAGAAAGCGATGAAGATTAAATGATCGATGCAATGATGTGCGAGGAGGGATCATCATATATATAATTAATGTTCCTAAATTATTATGGGTCTCCCGTATTAATTATTCTCCTTTTGTAATAACCGCAGTAGTTATTATATCAAAATATAAATAAATATGATAATCACTGTGTTATCTGTAAGATGAAAATATATTATAAGCCGGTTGAACAACTAGTTCTTCACATAGAATTAAAATTAATATTCCTACAATTACTATGAAAGAATGCTTACAAAATTAATTATAATTCATTGGTAACTTGATGCATTTCAAGATTCCAGATGTTTTCTTATTTAATATTGGGTGTCATAAGAAGAGTGAAAGCGGCAAGTATTGAACATAACAAGAAGGGCTTATTAGGCCCAATGCCTAAAGAACATTTCACCAAAAGATTTTAATTTTATAGTATTTATACCAATATATACAATTGGGTTTTAGTATATGACTCAAAATAGTGATTTGCATGGTATTGTAATCGTAATATATTACATACACCTGACACCCACACAAACATATATATATATATATATATATATATTCTCTTAAAAAAAATATTCTACACATTTCAGTTTGATGATTGTAACCTTCTATAGTTCTATAGTGCTACCGTAACTCGTCAAACCCTAATGTATAATATGTGGTTCGCAATGGACCAAGCGTTCCTCGAGTTACCATTTGTGTTGAGACCCCACTACTTATAAATATATATAATTATCCAAAGATGCTGCAAAATCATTTAATTGTATGTAAAACAAAAAATAAAGTAAAATTATTCTATAGAACAATTGCATAACGTTAGAAAGCGTTCCTTGCAGCATCAAGAATCAGAATCTTACTATCATCACATGATGTCTCCAACAAGCATTTTGAACGAGCAAAGAACTCCCCATACAAGTTGTGGCAAAACACATCTTTAACACACATGATATATCTATATATATATATATATATATATATACATTTAAATTAAAAAAGAAAACCAATCTTATGAACCAGAAGGAGGTGGCTGTTGGAATTGTTGATACAGAGCTGCAAGCCTGCTGTATGTATCCATGTTCATTGGCTGCAAACACAAGTAAATTGTTGGAAATAAAATATATAAATTTAAAGTATAATGCAGTGTCAATATGTCAGTGTGAATCCTCACTGCTAACCTATTAAATGAAATTTGATGCTAAATAAAAAAGAAATCAACCTAGATTGAGGGGCTTGCTGGAAATAAAATATATAAATTTAAAGGATGATGCACTGTCTTCAAGCTTAAGATTTTAGGTGAAATTGATCATTCAACATAAATATTATAAGTCAAATAAACAAAAAAAAAACCATCATACGCCCCCCCCAAAAAAAATATTAACTCACTTGCATCGCCTGGCACGCGAGGAACGCGGAGAAAGCATTGGAGTTATCCCACGGGCCGACGGCTGCAGAAGGCATAAAGCTCGGGTTCGGTTGCATGGCATTGCCCGCCGAACCTGCGGCTCGAACCATAGCTGCATTGAAGTCCACGATCGATCCCAACCCTAATCCCATGCCTAGTCCCAAGCCTGGAGGCATGGGCATCGTCCTCATGTTCATCGGCGGCATTTGAAGATGTTGTTGTTGTTGCATGAATGGCGGCAACATCGTCATAGTGTTTGTTCTGCTCATTAAGTACAATTGGGCTTGGAGTTGTTTGAGGTAATCTAATACTTCGTCTAATATTGAGGCTTTATCTGTCTGCACCAAATAAATATAATTATATATATATATAATAATTAAACTAGATTATACATTAATTTATAAAGAAGAGATATTTTGCGTTAAGGAGGGACATTAAAGGGTAAAGTGGTTTTAGGTTCAAGGCCACAATTTCTGAAATTATATCTGAGCGCAATATCGCGTGAAGGGACGTGTTTAGATTTTTAATCCAGATCAGATAATTCAATTCACCAGCTTAATTAATATACTGAAAAGATAAATTCACAAATCACTAATTGGTTTCATATTGAATCCTTCGATTTCTAACGTGGGACAATATGAGGACGTATATAAAAATAATTCGTTTCGTAAATAAAAATAATTGGTTTAGTAATTTATAGATTTAGACAAAGTTGATGATCATAGACAGCAAACTACTGTTTCGTCGGTTTGTCCGAGTTTCAACGATTGTGTGTGTGACTGCCAACCACAAACTGTTCATTGTCATTTTCTATTAAATAATTTTCACTTGTGCTCTAATAAATGAAACATAAGACTTATATATATTCTCATATATTTTACGTTTTTTAAACTAATAATAGGATAGTCGTCGAATGAGTTAAAAAACCAACTGTAATCAATTATTTGCACAATCTCAATGTTAGAGCAAGAGAATATATATATATATATAATATATTATATCAACCAAGAAAACCTGATATTTAAACTCAAAATGACTGAAATATTAATTACCTTGCTGGAATTTGGGACCAACTTCTTCAATATCTTCATTCTTTGATTGATTTTGTCCCTTCTCCTCTGATACATTTGATAGATGATATATTATATACATATCCAATTTTAATTTTTTTTTCAGAAAAGAGCAATAAATAATAAAAAAATAAATATTTAATGAGCGAATCCATCGTACGTACACGTTCAGACTGGTTATGAATAGCAGCTGCTCTGCTTTGTTTGGTAGTAACTGAGGTTTTTCCTGTTGACCTCTTCTTTATTACTATCTCTTCATCTCCTGTCTCCCTCTGCAAATAATAAATAAATAAATATATTTATAAGTTATTAAAAAAAATTATTATTTCCAATAATATAGAAAGAAACGAAAGGTCTCCATATCTTTGAGACGTATTACCTGCGACATACTGTGGCATGAATCGTCACCGGAGGTCCTCGTATACTCTCCGCCGCCGGAGCTCGTTCCCTCCGGGGACATCTCCGACGTGAACCCTCCACCGCCGCCCAAATACTCGCTACCCTCCGCCCGGCGGCGGTGCTGGTCTCTACCTCCGCCACTCTCGGCCGACCCAACGTTCACGCGCGCACGCCCCCCGCTGCACGAGCCCACCATGCACGCGCTGATCCCCGGCGCGTGAGTGGTGGAGTGTTGCTGTTGCTGCTGCTGCTCTTTATTATTACTGCTGTTATTTGGATTCCTGTGGCTGCTTCCTCTGCTGCGAGGCACAAGCGCGTCCATGAACGAGCGCGCGTGGTGGCCGGACTTCGCCGTGGGGACGCCGAAAGCCGCCGGATCCTGGTGCCGAGGGTGGTCGTACCAAGGGACCAGCTCATTCCCGGCGGAGGACTTGCGGCGGCGCGTGGTGGCTTGGTTGACTACGGACTCGAGGGTTTCTCCTGTGGCGGCGGAGGAATGAGGAGGATTGTTGTCCCACGCGGCGGCGGAGAGAGCGTGCTTGTTGGAGGCGCGTGGGAGGCCGAGGCCGTGAAGCGACGGCTGACCGTTTTCCCATGTTAGCTCGGCCACTTCATACTCCAATCTGCGTGTACGTAACTTCAAATAAATATTGTAGAATAATAATCCTAATATATTCATAAATAAAGAAAAAAAAATCAAACACTATAATAATGGAGAAAATTAAATTACGAGGGAACGTCGTGAGGGAAGGAGTGGTATTGCTGAGGATGTTGGAGATCCCAGCTCGGAACACATTGTTGACTCATGATTTGAAAAATTAAATCTAAGGGTGAGGAGGTAGAGATTGATATATATATATATATGTGTATGTATATATTATTTAATCATGGGGACATTTATAGAGAGAATATTCATAATATTAGAAGAAGAAAAGCACACACGTAGTTCCTCTCTTTTTCATACATTTAGTTTAGATTTTCTTTCTTTGGGCTTTTTTAATGTGTGGGTATGAGCTTTGAGGGGACAAAGCATCCAACATCATATTAATGATAGTATAGTAAAAGAGATAAGAACGAGTTGACATCAAGAAAACGAAAGCATACACAAGTTACATTCCTCTTAAATTTGTATAGAAGAATATAGTAAAATATGTGAAGTTATTCGAAAATTATTCCAACTGAAATTGAACTACTGCATACACCTTCACATTAATGCGCGACCAAGAATAGGTGACGCCCTCCTCTTTTTATATTATCTGTTAATGGTGATAGTCCTCTCTCCCAAAAAAAACCCTTTTCTCCAACTTATTTCTAAAAATCCTAAGGGTGTTTTTGGTACGCTGAACTCGTGGACAGCACGACGGAAAACTAAAAACGCATCAAATAATTGTACGTCACGCTTCAAACATTGTACATTTACACACCTTTCCTGATCTTTTCCTTACGGAACCGGAGCCTAAATCTACAGTCCAATTCTTCCCCTTCCATCATTAGTGGAGGTGATGGGAGCTTATGTTTTATTTTCTTTTCAATTCTTTTTAGTTTTATTTTCCTTCATTTTTTCTTATTGTCCAATGTGGGAGTTCGAGTTTCCTCAAGTAAGCTTCTCGTTCCCTTTATGGCCGTGTCCTTTCAAAAATGGCAGAATTCTTGAAGTCGAATATCAAGAGACAACAGCCATTTTTATGGGTTTCTTATATACTTGTACGAAGTAGGATTTTCTCCCGATGTGTTTAAGATCTCTTCTTTCGATTTCTTAGTTTCTTTAATTGTATTTGGTTGTAGTTGCTAATGTGCGAGCTTTTATTCTCTCCTGATGTTACCAAATATGGCTATTTAACCCGTATCTTTTTCTCTTGTTTATGAGATGAAACCCAGTTAGGGTTTTGATGAGAACAAAAAGATAATAAGGTGATATTAATGGAAAAAAAACATAAAATATTCAATGAATCCATAATCAAAAAAATTCCAAAGAAAAAAAAATCCAAAATGTGAAAAAGAGATCTCTATACTACAGAAAAGCAGAGCAATTTTCACACATCCTTCATCGAATGAACCTAAATGGGAGAGCGTAAAAAGGTCAAGGCGTTGCAAAGCAAAAAAGATTCACAATATTATATCTTACAACGAATCGAATAAAATTTACAATTACTTACAAAGGGTGCATAGCATCCGCTAATCCACCGGATAAAATATTGTCCTCGACGGGTTTAGTGCCGCCGCAAGACCTCGACACGGATTCGAACAGCTTCTCAATCTCCGACGCGCATCTGGTGAAACTCCGATTCCAGAAATTGTATCTCGGGTTCTAACAAAAAAATAATAATAATAATTCAGCAAAAAAGGAACAACGCGTTATAAGTAGAAATTTAACCCGTGGAATGGAATGAAACGCAGTAAATACTTACTCACCTTGATGAGCTCTATGAATGTGATGAGAAGCCCCCAAGGATGTGGCCTGTTTACCACCAGTCGTTCCAGGAGAACCCGCGTTATTTGTTCTTGGATTGTTTCCTTATATAAAAAAAAATAGTGGGTTTTAGTTTAATTTTATCAAGGATTAGATGTAATAATATATACATATGAATAATTAATGAGAGAAGGCCGTTTTTTGTCCCCCAATGTTCCGACAATGCCACTTTTAGTACCAAATGTTACCGATTTGAGTCATTTTGGTCCACCAGCTAAATTGACCGTTACTTGGGACAGAACTGCGGGTCGGGTCGGCTTAGCCCAAATTTTGCAGGCCGAAGAAAAGGGAGTTGGCCCGGCCCGTTAGAGCTTGGCCTGACCCGTAATTTCATCCAAGCTAACAATTAAATTAACCGGTGGACAAAAAATGCCCAAAATCTCAGAACACGGGGAACCAAAAATGGCATTCGCCCATAATTAAATAATGCTATACGTTAAAAAAAAAAATCATAATTTGTTGTTTACTACCGACACGCACCTGGGTAGTCTCGGCGAAGAGGTATAGAATAACGAAGGAGTAGTAGTGCGTGTGGCTGTTCGGGTACCGAAGTTGATTTGCGATGGAGGTTAAGAAGAGGTATCGGCCCTCCGTTTCGAGATCCGTAGTCAGAGCCTGGAAAATGTCTAGAGCGGAGCCCACCAAGAACGTGTTCATGTTGCTGGCCATGGACTGCGGGTGCCCGGGATTCCGAGCTTGGATCTCTCGCACGGCCTATAAATTGCACGGTTTGGATTAAAAAATACGATTAATAGAAAAAAATAAATCATATTACAATCGATAGATGCATATATATATATAAATATGTACCTGAATCCCGATGTAGAGCACGAGTGAGTTGATCAAAGGAACGTTGTAGCGAGTACCAGCACGAGTAGCCTCGGTTGGAGTGAGCAGAAGCTTCTGCTTTAGTTCAGCAAAAAACGAGGAGCCCTGCTGTCTTGTCTGCACGCGAGCAAACATGAAAATACGACGTGATCAACGACGATTCAAAAATTTCTGCTACGAAAATAACCTATACAACGCAAAGAGAGAACACCATTTTTTGGTCCCCAATGTTTGGGGTACGAGCTTTTTTGTTTCCTCATGTTCCGAAATGCCACATTAGTCCCCAATGTTACCGATTTTGGGCGATTTTGGTCCTACGGTTAATTTAACCATTAAGTTGGACGAAATTACAGGTTGGATCATCAAATTTAACTGGAGGACCAAAATAAGCCAAAATCGGTATAGGGGACTAAATGTGGCATCTTGGAACATGGGGAACCACCAGGCGTTCGCCTTAATGCAAACGAAAGTATATGGTAACACAGTCTTTCTTAAAGGTGATTAAATTTTTGTCTAGGGGTGTTTCAAGGATAGGTTCTCCTTAATTGCGTAAGAGAAGTACAAAGGACATGGACCTCCCCAACAATACACAGTTTGTTCATAATATTCTTCCTCACTGATAGTAAAACTGAAAATTATCATATATTTATTTACCTTGAGATACTCGTCCACATCATTCTTCAATTGTTTTGCCTTCAGAGCTGCGTCGAATTCAGTGAGGATTCTCGGGACTATATTAATCTCCGGCAGCAGATCGATCTAAAAATATACCAAAAATGTGATTTCTAATTGCAGTTGTAGAGAAGAAAGAAGCAAAAATGTGATTTCTAATTGCAGTTGTAGAGAAGAAAGAAGCAATCAATATCATATAAATTAATTGAACGGTTATTATCTCACCTTTAAGTTAGGGGTAGACGGGTCCGGGAGCCTCATGTTGCGTGGAAAGGCACTAAGGATTATATTACGCATCTGTATGCAGCTTGGTGGGATCACATCGCAGAAGCTGAAATGATAATCGCAGAGGAACTCGGGGAAATCGTGGAGTAACACCAACAACACCCTTAGGGTCCCCTTGTAGAGGAAATGAATCTAAAGAGATGATTCAACAAGATTATAAGAATTGCGGGAAAAATAATAGATATATATGCGAGAGGCGACGAATATTCATAACAGGCGAACCGGTTCTGTGAGTTCGGCATTTCTCAAGAATGGCTCCATAAATTGGAACAAATCGATCATCAGTCTCTGAAAGTAAGGCCACCCCTTTTGTGCATTTGTTGTGAGTAACTTTGGCATGAAACTCCTATGGCTCACGAGTTCAAGCCATGCAAAGCTACAGAGCAAGTATTCAAGTTAGTGAGAAAAAGATCTGTAAACACCAAAATGAAGCCACAACCACACGTATTCATCATTTTGCTTTACTACACTAAATTATTAGTTTCTTTTTTTCTTTCAAGTTAAGTTGTTTTTGCTGCGAGAATCAATGTCAAGGATAGAATTGTAAAACGGCAGGCACAAACCTGAACCCTGGAACCATGAGAGGCTGAAGAGCATGGAAAGAATTGGCAAGAGCAGTCATCGCCTGAATGATTGTAATCAAATACATCGTTAAAATCACAAAATATAAGAAAAAGGTTAAATTTTGAGGTCATCTTTTTCAGAACAGGTATAGATTTAAAACAGGTAACCCACAGAAAAGGAAAAAGAAAAGAAAAGCATGGAACTTGGTGTAAGTAAACTGCAGGATACCTGAAAATTCGAGCCATCCACAAGAGGTTCCAAGGAACAGAGATCCGCAATCCAATTAATAAACAGCCTAAAGAACGGTCTCGGGTTGAAAGATGACCTTTTGTCCTCGGCTTCCTTTTGGATAAATTTCACCGTGACCGCAAGAACCTAACATAATGAAAATGATGTTTATAAAACTGTATAAACATAAAGCAATAGTGGTTTTAACAACAGGATAGCGTACCTTGGGTAGAAGAGCAAGCTTGCTAGATCCGTGATCTAAAGGACAATACTGAAAATATTTTCAAGAATTGAAGTCAATATATATATACAAAAATAATTTGAAAATATAATAGGCAGAAGTGCTATATTAGAGTCAGGTAGCATCAAGATTGAAATCGAATCAAGTAAGATCGGAAATGTGATGACCACCTTCAGAACTGAGAAGACCAATTTCGCAAATATATCAATAGCAAGGAATGAAAGGGTCTGTCCTTGAATTGATTGGGACTCGGAAGATAAACAGTGTGACACAGAGAGTTCCTAAAGTTGAGACAGTGCACATTAAAATCCATGGACACCAATTAACAAGTAGGTATGAAAACATCAAGATAAGAGAAAGTTAACCATGATTCGGCGGAAAAAACGATCAGTTATTTCATCCCCTTTGAGAAAGCCACGTTGCTGCAAACGTAGGACGTAATGTGCACATGCTGCATCATTTGCTCCAGGAAGTTCACATATTTGGTACCAGTCAGCAAAAAGTGCCTTGACCTGAGTAACAATGCAGCATTTCATGACAACGAAACTTTAAAAAAGGGCAATTTCACTAGACTGAATGCTTTATAGAACAAAAACCTGAGTACAAATATGCAAACAAACCAAAGTCAAATTGATTAATGTACATGTAGCTACTAAAAAGGAATTTAACATGACGATATATCTTTCTAAAGATTTATTTGAACTAATGGAAAAATAAACTAACGAGAGGAAATTAGAAATCATGACCTGATCATGGAAAGCAGCGGGATCCGTATCAACCACCTCCATTGAAACGTTATCTTCCTTGCTTGCTACAGGAAGCCCAAACTGGTTTTAAAGATCATAAAAACAAGGGAAAAGTTCAACCACCAACATAAGGAAAGCGCATAACTAGGATAGATGAAACCAAAGGGAAGGAAGAAAAAGACCATTTTATCCCTGGCTGATTCCTTAGTAACAGCCCCAGGTGACAAAACAGCGGCGTTTGCAGCAGGATTTTTAGCAATCTCAACCAGCTGTTGTAATGATTCCGGAGAGCCAGGTCTTGCAGCAAGCTGAATATGGTACATATTCGATAATCTTCAATATTTAAGGAAAAACAAAAGACAAAATGTTGGAACAAAAAATCCATGCCTTTGCTAGAGCATCGACAAGATTGTGTAGTTCTGAAATCACTTTCGAATCATTGACAACCAATGTTTGGATAAGAGAAATTGCAAATTCTGTTGCTGCTTCTGCACATAATAATTTTAAAAGTTAGACACTTGCACTCAAAAGAAAATTCAAATATAACAAATAACTGGATACATACTGTTTCTTCCAGCATCAAGAAGCTTGGCCATATGGACATTGTACTCAGCCAGATTCAGAAGTTCACTGCGTATAAGACCAATAGTGATATCTTTGTTGAACTTCCTGTCCTCCTCAGAGTAAATAACCTGTAAAGTCAAAATAAAAGTTAAACATGACTAATTAAGTTCCAACATTACATATTGGAAGAAGCAGGCCAGAAGTGCAAGCCATTCCCAACACAAATGTAACAACATTTGTGCAATTAGATAAACACTCCAAAGGCATATCTTTTTTTTGAAGAACAGATAGAAGAGTCATCTACATCTTATTTCAGTTCTAACATCATAATCCGAGCATAACAGACAGAAAGTATCCAACTGCAAGAAAAACATTGTGAAGTATAAAGTAAACATACCCAACTAGTGAGCTCCTTAACTACAAACTTGCTAACATCACGAATGGCAGCTAGGATAGCCAAGTGAGCACTAACATGAGCATTGTTCGATGCATTTTCATATAAGCCCTTGAAAACCTGCATCAGTTTAGCTATCAATGTAAGGATACTGATCCTTAGAGAATAGAGACAAAGCCTAACAAGATACAGAAACAATGATGTGACCTTCTGAGCTACAGCCAAGGCAGCCTCATCCCGGCTAATGCATCTGATAATGACAGCAGGAACCTCAGCAACAATCCCCTACGAAGACATAAACAGATCAAAAAATCATCGCATGAAGATGAACTACTCATGGTAGAGTCAAGGAAACAGCCAAGTATGATCCATGTTTTTCAATTGTATCTCACCTGAATATCCACTTCGTTGGCATCATTTTTCAAAAGGTTGTCAAGCTGTAGCAAAAAATAAAAATGCTTAAACTTCAACAAATTATCAAACACATTGCAGAGAGAAAACAAAAAAAAAAGTCTACGCCAAACCTTCTCTGATATAGTCTGATACTTTTCTAGGGCATCACCAGTTGTTAGTATTGGCTCAGTGATACTAGTTCGTTCGAGACCTACAGCCGCATTACTTGGCTGTTGAGCAATTGCAGATTCCTGAGGTAGCAATGCATCAGTATATTCTATGAAAAAAATGCTTGCATATTAAAACAAAACTTCACTCACTTTAACAGGACCAGAAGATTCCATGTTCTGCTTATCAGACTTTGAAGCAGGAGGAAATGAAGAAACAGCATCAACAGTAAGACTCTGGGGAGAATCCTCACTACCCGCAAGGGGTAAAGAAACACTGAAGAATCCAAATGAAATGAAAATCACATATTACCAAAAGTGGCAAGTATATTTAAATTAAAGAAAAACCGAAACCTTGGAATCTGGACTGCGATAGGATCCATGTCATCTGCACCAATTTCCAGTGACTGGGGAACATCACCTAGGCCGGTGTTTGAGTAGACAACAGGGCTGACTTGGCCTGAAGTAGATGAGATTAGCCTAGACAACCCACCACTGCTAGATGACCCAGAAAGACCAGCAGGAACAGCATTTGAGCTCTGGCCTGAGCGACTCTGTCCAGGAAACCTAGCAAAATCCTACATAAGGGGAGAAAGCAAAAAGATGAATAATATTAAAAAATATATATATATCTTACATAACAAAACAAATAAGGTTCATCCAAATAAGCTTAAAAATTTTGACCTCATAAACTCGCTGCTGGGAATGGGATAGATGGCCAGGTCTGGGACGAAGAACCTCTGGTAAGACACCCATTTGACCGTGAGCATAGAGACTATTATCAAAGAAGGTGGAACCAACAGTCTCTCTATGCTTTCTCTTGATAGCAAGCTGTTGGGCTATATCTACGTCGATGTTTTGGAGTGCCTGTAAGTGGTTTTAAGTTGTAAAAAATGGATATGAAAAAGTAGGTTCAAAGTGCTCTATATTTATAAACGAATAGGATATCAGATTAGTTTTGTTGATTTATAAAGTGACAGCAGCGTAAGGATGTAACTATATAACTCCGTAGAATTCATCTAAAAACACATTGCCGACTCCCAGAAGAATTAAAAAATAACATCCCACACAAGACTCAATATATATCATATTAATAAGAAAACATATGATTATAGTGGATCATTAAGCAAGTATACCACGAAAGCATCAACAAAAATGACTAAAGTCCTCACATGAGACCCATCCATCATAGTTATGCTTTCATTATGTGATTACTACTTGATTGTTGCATTGCATCATATTCATATGTAGTCCCACGGACGAATTTCAGATAAAGTATTAAAATAACCTTTTCTGTAGCAGCTTGTTCGATCAATACACAGCCAAGGTCCAGATTATCATTTGTCACAAGTTGAACTGCTTGCTCAATAAGTTCATTTGATAGGTTTGTGCCCTGGAGAGTACCCCGAAGGTGGGTTGATAGTTTATTACGCAAAGGCTCCTGTTAGAAACCACAAAGAAAGTTCATTCAGGAAAAGGGTCATTTGAAACACAGAATACCGGACATGATTGAGCGAACACTGATTCCCACCTTGCAGGTTACATGGGCAAGGCTTCCTGCTAACCTTGCAACCATCAAATGTGCAGCATTACGTATGAGAGTATCATCTGATTCCATGGCATAGTCCTGCAATTTAAAGATAAAGAAATGGCATTCTTCATCAATTCTATTCCTCATATAGCATCATCACTCAAAAAATTTGTTAGAGAATGACCTTCACTACAAGTTCTTTGGTCGTTTGAATTGCTATAGAAACGCTTCTCTGAACAACACTGGTCACAATATCTTTGACAGACTTATCCATGATTACTGGAAGCACACTGTACAAAAAGCATAAAACATCATGAGAAGATTACAACATCTGTTGCAAAGATATAATGAGATGCATCTATTGACTGGCTCGAACCTCTGAAAATGTATATGCAGGTTAAAAGACTGAAGCTTCTTATTGACAACTACTTGTTGCTCAATGTTAGCTGCTGCCACGGGGAGCTGCATATATACATGATTGCATATCCATCAGGCAACAGTAGACTTAGATAAGGAAGATGCACCAGAAATATGTCACACAGACCTGGTTAACTGAAAACTGTGACTGTCCCTGTAAAAGGCCATGAGCAGGAGGGAGTCGATCTGAAAATCCGAAGCCTACTAACTTTTCATCGTCCACCAGTGCACCAGATGAATGATGAAGATGTGGCCCAAACTGATCCCAAAAACGTCCATTGAATAAAATAGCAAATATAGATACAAAATGCAACTATATAACTATTTTTACACTTACCTGAGATCCCATTCGTGAATGGCCACCAGGATGGGCAGGACCTGTGATGTCAAGGGGAATCTCAACTGGATTATTAGTAGGCATTATTCCAGGCTTCACATCATTTACAACTTGAGCCTGAGAAGATGCAGCATCTTTAGAGGAGAAATCAGGATTCCCTTCAACTTCTCGGATTTTATCCTTGAGAAGAGAAGTTGGTGTAACATCCTTGAGGTCAACACCGAGGTTCTTGAAAAGGACCTGTAAAGTAGAGAATAAAAGATCACAATTCTTGTATTTTGGCTGCTGGAGAATCCAGTACGATTAAATATACATGCACGGAAGTACCTCAATCTCAAACTTGAGATTCATCTTCAAATTCGGCATGGCATAAATTTCTGCAAGTAATCCAAGAATACCAATGGTCCAAGGATTTGGAGGCTGATATGCGATACTGTTTGAACATGACTCTAAAACCTGAAAGGCATAGGAGGTTTAGGTCATAGGAGGTTATACAATATAACGACATTGAATAAGATGCAGATGACCATCAATCATTATACCTTTGAGCAAAAAGGAATAATAGCAATCATAAGTCCCTTCTCATATGCCTGCACATAAAACAAATTAACAAATTATCTGCATTATCAGCTTTAAAACAAGACAGCAAAAGGGAGAGACACATAGTTTAACTTGCAGAAAACAAATAGAACAAGAAGAAACCTCTATAATGAGGGATTTGGGGTCTATCTCCCGTGCTCTCAGCACTTGATTTTTTCCAATTGTAATTTTGCCTAGCCAACTTCCCAAATTTTTTAGCAAAGACCGTTCTTCAGCAGTAGACTTTATAAGGTTGGATCCTAAGAGAACCTAAATAGGCAGAACCAGTAATGAGCATCGATCACTTGAGCTACATATTATATGCATTACGGAAAGTCATACCTTGCAGTTCTCATAGGTGGCTTTAACAATCTCTCTGTTCAGAGGCTTCAGATTAACTTTATCAAGGAACTTCAAGTACAAATCATGAAAGTTTGTTTCGATGCTGGTTCTGCAAATTAAGACATAAAAAAAAAGGTTATCAGCAAGAACTTCTTTTCATTCCAGCCACTGGTTTCTCACAGTTGCATTGCATGGATACTATTGCAAGGCATCGCCTGTTCACAACTAAACTTGAAAACAAATATATATAGATTAAGTTGCATAAGTATAGCATATCACTGCTAATTATGTAAAAAAATCTCACCTTTTCATGACAATATACTGCGCAAACCAGGGATAGTATTGCTCATTCATGATTTCTACAAATTCTTTAGCTTTAGCCTCCATATTTGTTGTAGCTAGATTGTTTATTATGAACGATATCTTATCCTGAACTTCCAAAGGTGGAGCCTGTTTGAAATAACAAAGAGATATCAGACACTAAGAGAGACACCTGATGGGAAAATCAAAGAATTCTAGAGAAATGCATGCACAGAATATTTACACTGGTCACTCAAAGCCCTCACAGATCATGAGTTAGTGTAACGTGAAATACAACAGATGGCAATTGAGGTTTAAACTCAAAATTAAATCAACAAATTGAATTTCAGAACTCATTCACCCTCAACCTACCAAATCATAAGCTTTTTAAGAATTAGAGAGAGAGAGAGAAAGGGAGAGAGAGAGAGAGAGGGAGCAGGCTACTCGAGTGATACTGTAAGGAAGAAAAAATTTAAGAACATCCAGAGTCCTTGTAGAACGAAGTAAAAACTCAGAGTAAGCACCTCTATGGGGGTTTCTCTTCTCTCCGCTGCAGCAACAAGTGTTTCAATGTTTATAGCAGAGCCAAATCCTGCGACATTATGATGCCATAAATCATCACGGGTGGCAAAATTATGGAGCAACTGGCAAAAAAAGTTGCAGTACATAAACAAAATGTGAAGCAATGCAAGTCTACAGCCCAAAACCTACTTGTTGAGGAAGCTCTCGATGACCTTGGGATACCCTGAGAGGCTGTGTGCACCGCTGTAACACCAACTCCACTCTGTGCCTGATGATATATAAATAATTTAGAGAAGATTCTAAGGAGGAAAGGACAGTTAGAAGTACTCAGTCCAGAATTGACAATAAATAAGATGATTGCCTTATTGACAGCAGCATCAGATGTAAGAACAGAAGGGGGCTGTGCAGGCTTCACGAAACTAGACTGGGGTGCAGTGACTTTCCTCTCGTCCACAGCACTAACAGTCCTTTGGGGAAGTTGCACTGGAGATGGCAATGAAGCACCCGCATGCAAACTACCAGATCCACCTTGAGAAAATGAAGAGGCTGGAATCTATAGGAAAAGGATATAAAGTTAACTGAAAACTGATATGTCAAATTGAACCAAAATTTTGGCTAAACAAACTAATAAGATGAAAAGAATTGCTACTTCAACTAGTGAATCCAAATCATAAGATTATAGATATTACCTCCAAAGTTGGAATAGAGATTTGGGTAGGATTGTTATGGGGATCTGTTTCAGCATGTGCTGCTGAATTTCTGTTTAATGCCCTCTCAATAAATGCTACTAGCTCTGGATGTGCAGCACGCAAATGAGATATTTGCAATATATGATTGCAGTATTGTGGCCACTCTATAAGGCGGTCCACAAATTGCTCCAATGCTTTAATCCCAAAGCCAAACATCTGGACAATGTGAAAATTTTAGTTTATCTGATAGAACAAAGCTAAAAACAAAATGAATAATACGTGGTAACTTTACAAACTTTTGTATCTGCAGGTTTCCTTAAAGCATCTAGAACACCTCGCAAAGCAATACCAAGTGTGAGATGAGTCACCAGCTGATTCTTGATGAGTGATCCTGCACGGACAAACATGTTTTACTTCCAACAGAACAATAGAAGGTATCTGTAAATCCATCAGACATGATACTTTTCATAATTTCACACAAGTTTGACCCGATATTTACACGGGAATATAACCATGTGGCCAAAGACAGCAAAGAAACATCCTAGCAGGCCAAGTTGACATCAGAGGCATTAAAACCACCGCCAAAACCAATTAGAAACAAGAATAAGTTTAAACCCCAAATGTTTCTTGAACACGTGCCATTGTACTTTAAAAATGATCAGTAGGTGATGAGAATTACGATTACAGAATACAAGGAGGTGCCAGTCATCTTGCTAAAATAGATTCTCCTTGTTGACACTAAATCATCCATGGATCAGAAGCAGATAAGGCATCTCAATTATTTTTAAAATCAAGATCATGTAAACTGCAATTACGGGAAAGCTTAACAGCATGTCGAGAGGAGCCTTAATAACAAACAGACATATGTGTAAATTTCCCACAAGCAAACATATGTAAAAATTTCCCAGCTTCAGTGATCCAATTTTTAAACGATCCAATACCCTCTTCTACATAATATAAGTCGTTTCTTAACAATTTAGAAGAGATTGGGTCCACAGACCTTAACAAATCCATAAACCCATAAAACAATGTAAATATCAAATTAAGGGTCTATTTATTTTCCCGAAAATGCATGTGATACAAGCAAATCCCGTTGTCTGCATGACACTGCTGGCCAATAATTTTAAAAGAATAAAGGGTCCCAAGAACACAAACAAAAGCAGCATACTAAATGCATGGATATGCAAAATCTTAATAATAAAAATGATATCTCACCGAAAAGAAC
Organism: Linderniella brevidens; assembly: GCA_004919715.1. Lineage (NCBI taxonomy): Eukaryota > Viridiplantae > Streptophyta > Magnoliopsida > Lamiales > Linderniaceae > Linderniella > Linderniella brevidens. The sequence goes on from SWDC01000151.1 coordinate 1,792,982, forward strand.
TGCAGCAATTTTCAGCTGCCTGTCAGGATACTTGGAGAAAAACTTGTATTCCTCAAATAGATTGGCAATCATGCACTCAAAAACAGATTGTTCCCTGTAAAAATATCAGTCATTAAACGACAGTACCGACCTCAATTACATTACTATGCACTACTAAGGCAACAAAATCACCACCAAACAAGTTAGAACAAAATCGATTATGTTATATCACCTTTTCTCGGAAGATTCCTTGAAATGTGCAAGCTTTTGAATCATAGAATCAAGAGCCAGTTGACCAGAAAAAAGTTGATGGAAGTATAAGTTGGCTTCAGCCTCCACATCGTCAGCGTAACTATCAGAACTTGACTCTGGACCCTCGTTGTTCCTAGGCTTCGAGTAAGCACGCATATAACTGACATCAAGTTTTTCCATTTCCTCAGACAAGTGACTGGAGGATATCATACCAGCATGAGACTGAAGAACCTACATAACATATTACAATTTAGGGGGTGATAAAACCAAACTGGCAGGTGACAGAAATTCTATAATTTGTCACTATGAAATATACCTTTACAACAATAGGACAAGCTTCCAAATAAATATGCAACAGAGAAGCAGGTGGATGAAATCGATTAGCAGAAACGTCCTGAGCTGCTGTATGAACATCCTTCAGAAATTTGATGCATTCCTGGAGGCAAATAACAAGCCGACTGAGTTTTTTAATACTGTGTGAATATCGGTACAAATTATTGAGGTGTACTAAAGAACATAATAAACATGAGAAACAAATCGAAAAATTCCAGATCTGGTTCCACTTTGTTTATATTATGAATGTACAGCATACCTCATAGAAAATATCCCGGTTCAATGAGAGGTTGTTGGTGATCCAACTCTCCAGGTCAACAAATTCTTTCTTTGAAGAAAGTGCGGCTAGACGAATGCCAAAGTGATAGGGTATCAAATCTAACACCCGCGGGAGGATCTGTGGAACGTCACGGAACATCAAGCAACCAAATGCGAAAACTTCGCGTTCGTTAATTTAAATGATATCACAAGAAATGATGGAGCAACTTGTGCTGATTAGATCTTTTCATATTTGTTAGGGAGCAGATAGTTGTTCTGTTCCCTTAAATTTTTCAAAAAAAACCAGGTTATAACATAGAAAATACATGCGATCATGTAAAAATAGAATCCATAATGACAAAAATAATTCAGAACCTATTAAAATCTGAGACCAGATGAAATCAATTAAATTATGTATGTGATGGGTACAAACTGTGTGTTCACTAACTTGAGAAATAATTATTTTGCATGCCAAAACATTTTGCTTCACACAAAAACTATTAGCTTTAGCAAGACATCTGACCTTCATGTCCTGGCAAGAATCAACAATCTGGTAAATATTGTCTGATTCTAAGTTCAATGAATCAATAAGCCCCCGCAGCAACATGCTTGGATTGACATGCAAGAGACTGAGTACTAAACTGTTACAGGTAGCACTTTTTAGAACCATCGGAATAAGAGCAGAAGCTACTTCGAATTGAATCAGATTATATGCAGTCTGCAGGTCGTATACGTCAAGTTAGCCAGATAAAAATTAAATAATAAACCCGAACTCAGAATCGTAAATCATGTCTAATCAGTACATTCACATGTGCCATGCCAAGAAGCAAAATTTCAGGGCACTGTCGCAGAGGATTTTCGAGGAGGGATCGGACAAAATTTGCATGGCCCCTCTCAGCCAGGTTACACAACACCTCCAGAAGATCAAGGCATGACCAGGCCTGATTATCTAGACCATGCTGAAACGGAACTCCAGCCAAAGTATCAGCATTGGCCTGCAATTGAGTCGGTGAAGACGCTCACTACATGGATGTTTCTATCATAGCTGACTGACGGGATATATGCAACTAGTGAATCGATAAAATGATGATAGAAAACATACTATTTGCCTTTCTGAATGTGCGAAAGTAAATACTTCAGGCGGTGAAGAGACAGCATACTTAAGAAAAGACAATTGGCCCTCAACATTCCTCCAAATGAAGCCACAAACAGCACGCAGAGGGAAGGGATCCTAGAATCAGACACATAAATGACATTGCTAGTAGAAATCTACATGACCAAAAATAAAAACTCCACATCCAGACAACAAAAAAAATTCCAACTTCACGAGTACCTGGCAAGCATATTTATAAATGGACATTAAAAGGGAAAACGCTCTCTCATCGGGGATACTGAAGCCCTCATGATCTAGCTTCTCCATGACATTTTCCCAATTAACTTCTGGGGCCTGTGAAAATGAATTTGAATTGATCATATTCAACATGCAAGTTCACAATACAATTCGTATAAAAGGATAAGGCAAGGAAATCAAACATACCAGCTGCTTTATTGAATCAACAAGAACGTTTACATTCCAAGAATTCAACGGCGGTTGATCTGGAAAATTATTGCCATCAAGAGCAGAGCGGAACGTAGTAAATAGATTTTGGTTGTCTCCAATGCCAGAATATGTCTGGACAACAGTACCAAGTATTTTTGAAATTGTTGTGTCAGAGAGTGGCAAGTAAAGTGACAAGACTTGCTTGCAATGTGTCTCATTGATAGTGCATCCACATCCCAATTCATTGATGATGTTAGCCATGCTCATTTCCTTCTCCATTTCTGCTAGAATGGCATCAATATCATCAATGCCAACATCGCTGGAATTGACATGCCTGAAGCAAATGGCAAATAAAAAAGGATAAGATAAAATCTAAAATCTAATGGCATCAAATCAATGCGAATGTCCAGTACCTGAAGAAGTTCTCTTCACGAGACTTATCAGGAAGGAAAGGAGATATGCTAAATTCAGCCCCATGCTTCAGCTGGATGAGAGATAACATTCCCATGAAAGAATCAAGAAGCTCAGAGCAACCTTCAGATCGACTAAAAAGCATAACTATATGTTGAATCAACTCAGTCGACTCCAAGGGAGTAGGATTGACACATAGTTCAGCAATCTGTCCAATGCAGAAATTCGTTCCTGATTAACATCAAAACAAAAAAGGTCAACATTCAGCATTCCTTATGGTTTTCTAATTTTTTTTACTAATGAAATAGTGAGATAACTAACCACATTTTGCATGATCAATGATTTGTGAATCAGCCAAAGCAAGACCAATTCTAACTTTCTCAGTCACCGATAAGTGCAATGCATTAGACAGATTTTGCAGAATCTCTTCTGTAATTGCAATGGTCCTCAGCGATTCGCATAACACTGAATTGAAATTCGGTCTATCCAAGAGATATCTAAATAACGAAGCATAGATGGAATGAAGCTTCATGTTATTCAAGTCCACACCACCGATGTTCAGGTGATCGAAACAAGTCTGGAGCAGCAAGATGCTCCCCTCTGTTCCATACCTAGTGCACTGTTGCAACATATTAAAGAAAATAAATATCAACATCTGTTGCTAAGTAAACACATATACCTTGAAGAACTCGCAAAAATATTATCACAAATGAAAGAAAGAAAGACAAAAGTGACATTCAATTCCTTACAACTCCAACAAAACTCAAGGACAGAGATATCACAAATATGATCACATTCCTTCGCAGCAACGGAATTAATGCCTGACCAGAAAGTGAGAGTAACTCGGCCCATACCCATGGCATAGAGAAATAGAAGGCGAAACAGCAAAAAATATCATAAATTTTTAATGATTGAAATCATTTATTCTCAAGAACCTAAAAATCATACGTCACCAGTCAACTTCAGCTCATTGACTGAACCAGCGAGGTAAACAACCATTCGCAAAGAATATCTCAATTAAACACGCTCAATCATCAACACAACTGGCCTAGTTTTACAGCCCAATCCAAGAGGTCAGCTCTCGCCAAATACAACGATTCCTACAACAAACGACAATCCAGACGCAATTTACCTCGCTGAGTTCATGAAAAGTCGAATCGGAATTGGAGTCGCTCAGATTTTGAAGCAGGAACCGAATATGAGAGGCAACTTTCGACGACAACGGAACCATCATGTACAAATCGGAGCAACACAGTGAAAATAATTAGAGCCCTAGGGTTTCAATAGATCTTGCTGTGTTCGAGAGAGATTACACGAGCTATGTGAAAGTGATTGGAGCGTCGATTGTGGGGTGGGTGATGTAATTTAATGTTGAACGGGGTTTGGGTTTTATTTTTATTTCGGTCCATCTCTTCCGGGTATTTCCAACATTTGTCCTATATTTAGTTTAACGTCTAAATTCTACTAAGACCATCTCCAATCGAAAAATGTATTCTCAAACTCAAACTCGGGACATGTCGAGTGAAGATACATCGAAACAATACCAAAAAAAAAAAACTCAAACTCACTCTCAAACTCAAAATGTAGTATTTTTTCCACCCGAAAAACGCATCTCAAACTCAAAATTCACACATCTTTTATAATTTTTCGATATTACCCACAATTTCATCAAAATGAAAAATATTACCCACATATCATACATATATATACAAAATAATATTTTAATATTATTACATATAATAATTAATTATACTGATAATATGAATTAATTAAAACATAAAACCTTTAAAACATTCCATTTCTATAATAATTTTATTTTAAAATAAAGCATGAAATTTACAAAAGAAGATACATCGAAAAAAGAGCATCTAATTTTAAAAACTCTAAATTAAATATTATAATTTAATAGAAATCACTTTTATACTCTCTCTCCTATTCATCATCTTCTTCACATCTCACTAACCCAAAAAATTGCAGAAACCCTAAACAACAACAAAGTGAGTTCCAAACTTCATTTGATTTAATTATTACAGTAAATAAAAGGGGTAGTATGCAATTATTAAAGTTCAAACGCATTTTTTGAGTACAAACGCAAATCTGCATTTTTCTATGAGAAAAAACTGTAAAATCTCGTTTTGGGTTTGCAATTTGGTGCTGGTTGGAGTATTTTTCCATGTTTGCATTGAGTAATTGGTATTAGGTTGGAGATGGTCTAATAATCATAATATTTGAGTTATTTTTGAAATAACTAGAGAATATCAAACAAATATAAAAGGAAAATATTAAACTAAATATTAGAATTATTTTTAAATTTATATTTATATTAGGAATTGGAGAAATTCAGATATTCTATTATTCAACTAAAAATAAAGGAAAACAAATAAATTGATATAATGAATATTTTCTTTTTTTACTTTGAGGACCCGTATTCCCACTCAACGAGGCGGGCTTGTACCACACACTTCGCAGGTGAGACGAAATTCCTCTATAAAATTCTACATACCTATCTGCGATGTCACCATTTGGGATATAATATTTTCTATGTATAAATTCTTATAGAAATTTAAAAGGTCAAAAATAACAAAAATATTGCACAACATTGGTTCGAATCCACTTAGGTCTTTCTCGATCATATTTTGTTTGAATTTGAAATGTGGAATATATAGGCTAAGGCGATTATTCCACACCCTTGAACGATAATTCTATAGACGCCGACGCCAATAAAATTCACTCACCTCAGACTAAATTTAATTGAATGAGAAATACTCGATTCCAGAAAAAAGAGAACTACTCGACAAGTAGAAAACTAATATAGCCAGAGCAAAGTTTTATATTACCAGATCGATTTGATCGATACCTAATGGTGCCCTCGTCAACGAAACATAATGATAAGTAAATAATAAGGATAAAACTCATTTTGGTTTTGCCTAATGAACCAATTTAGTCCCTCATGTTTTGGAAATGAACCAATTTAATTACAACGTGACGAAAGCCATCAATTTTAACAAAAATCGACACATGGCATCATCACAGCGTGCCACGTGCCTCACAGTTAATGATTTTCCTTCTAAATTGACGATTTCTGTTAAATCGGGACCAAATTAGTTCATTTCCGAAACACGATGGACTAAATTGATCCAATTGAAACATCAAAGACTAATTTGGTTCATAACATTGGGGACCAGAATGAGCATTATCCCTAACATAATATTATCATGTTGAAAAAAATATCAGATAGCAACGAAAAAACGCGAAAGCGACTAAATCACGACAATTAAGCGAGTACATAATTAATTTGATCCAATTCACCCCACGGAAACAGTCCAACAAAGAAAAGGAATTGTCACACATAAGAATTACCACACCATAACAAAACAATTCGTAAACAAAATTTCTCCCAAACCTTAGTCTTCATTTTGGCTCTCATCTTTCACAATCTTGATCAAGTCGTCGATTCGAAGGATCGTAATAGCAGCCTCCGTTGCAAACTGTAAAATAAAAAAAATGCCACATAAAAAGAAATAAGAATTATTTTTCAGAATTTCGTAAACCGTAAAATACTCGAAAAGATCTTTTTTTTTTGGCAAAATTACCTGAATTATCTTCACTTTGCTCATCGCAGGTTCGATGACTCCCGCTTCCAAGTTGTTTCGAACGGTCCCCTTCACCAGGTCCAAGCCCATGCTATTAAGAAGTTTAAGAGAAAAAAAATACAATCTTTCACCGTAAAATCCACACTGATTTGGAAAAAAAAACACTAAAACAGGGCACTGCTCCACGAGTTATGGCGTGTAAGAATAATTGGTTATCGAAAAAAAATTAATAATTCGGAATTTCGACATTTTTGGTCCCCAATGTTTGGCCTATGGGCATTCTCTGATCCCTTATGTTCTCGAGTTACAGTTTTAGTCCCCAACGTTGCCGATTTTGGGCATTTTTGGTCCACCGGTTAATTTAACCGTTAAGTTGGACGTGTATACGGGTCGGGCCAGCCCAAGTTTGCGGGCCAAAAATAGGGGGGGAACGGCATGGCCCGTAAATTCGGGCTGGTTCAGCCCGTATACACGCCCAACTTAACGGTTAAATTAACCAGTGGACCAATAACGCCCAAAATCGACAACATTGGGGACTAAACCGTAACTCGGAAACAATTGGGACCAGAGTCGCCCATTTGCCAAACATTGGGGACTACAAATGTCGAAATCCCAAGTAATTCCATAAGTTCTCCACTAGTTGTAGAAGGTTA